>OZ012735.1:381172879-381922282 GCA_963859935.3 Lathyrus sativus
AGCCGCCAACAAGAACATAAAGAAGATTGTTCAGAAGATGGTTGTGACGTACAAAGATTGACACGAGATGCTGCCGTTTGCCTTGCACGGTTATCGTACGACGGTGCGTACGTCGACCGGGGCAACTCCTTTCTCCTTGGTGTACGGTATGGAAGCTGTCCTACCGTTAGAAGTGGAGATCCCTTCTTTGCGAGTTTTGGTTGATGTGAAACTCGACGAGGCAGAATGGATTACGAATCGTTTGAACCAACTCAGCCTGATAGACGAGAAAAGGTTAGCATCGATTGCATTTGGTCGTCTATACCAAAGCCGAATGAAGAAAGCTTATGATAAGAAGGTGCGTCCTAGAAGCTTTCAGACGGGTGATCTCGTCCTGAAGAAGATTCTTCCGCCACACTCGGATCATCGGGGCAAGTGGACTCCGAATTACAAAGGGCCGTATGTCGTCAGCAAGGTCTTCTCGGGAGGAGCTTTGTTGTTATCCACGATGGATGGTGAAGATTTTGCATCCTCGGTGAACGCGGACGCAGTTAAAAAATACTTTGCTTGAAAGAGACCCGCTGGACAAAAAAGGAAAGAGTCCAGGCAAAAAAGGGGCATCCCGGCGAACCAAAAGCAGAATAAAAGGTTCGGGCAAAAATTAGGGATATATTGAAAAAATGTACACCCGTGAAGTCGAAAACCTACACTGGGCGGCTTCGGCAAAAAAGGGTATCCCGGTGAACTGAAAACCCATGAAGGGCGGTTCACGCAAAAGTTAGGGATTTGAATAAGAAAATGACTGCGTTCCGCGTGTGGACTTTCATTGTTTAGTGGTTTGGAGGACCTGAGGGCCGTTTATCTGAATCAATCTCTTCCGAAGCTGAAGCGTCGAAGAAATATCGAAGTCGAGTGGGTCTTAGAGGGATCAACTCATGGTGTTCGTCTACGTCTCGTTGCCGACATTTGTATATACTGATGTAAATCTATGTTTTATTTTTGCGCGGCTTCCGCATTCCAGGAGTTTGCCTCTGTTGTAAAACATTCTTACCTATTCAGGGGTTCATCATCAATAAAATGCATATTATTCAGCAATTCTGCTTTCCTGTTTAGCATTTATCTGTTTTGTTTGTGAATGAAAACGCCGATGTTTTTGATAAAATGCGCATACATAAACTCACGGGCCTAGGCCCATTGATTGTTGAAACAATTGATTACCTGAATGTCGTCACGAGATAATAACCTTGATAGGCCCCTTTGAGAAGGGTATCTTGTCTGTTTGTTTGTGCTATTGCAAGTGTAGCGCCTTCCAGACAGTGCGCCGTGCGCATCCCCGAAGCAGGGCGAGTCCTCCTTTTCCAGCAGTGTTCAGTAGTCTCTCCTCCGCAGAATCTGAACGCAGAATAGTGAGCATTGATATGTCTCTCCAGGCAGAGATGACTCTCTTCCCCAAGCAGACGCATCCTGAAGGAACGTCACCTCATCAGCTGAGTCGCACGCCGAAACTCATGATCCCCAGCACCGGGTCACAAGTGCAGATTTCATAGGAATGTTCGGGTGCCGAAGCTCGTGTTTTCCCCAGTAAGGTCGCCGAAGTATGCAGTAACTGATGGTGCCAGACTGAAGTCTCCTGCGGAATTGAGATTCCCCATCAGAGCCGTATTCTCTCCCGAAGTCGGATGATTCCCTCTTCCCCAGTAGAGTGTTGGAATAGCTGATGTTGTATTCCCCTGCAGAGTTGTACTCTCCCCCGAAGTCAGATGATTCTTTCTTCCCCAGCGGAATTGAAATTCCTCATCAGAGTCGTACTCTCCAGTGAAGTAGAAGGATTTCTCTCTCCCCGGCTGAGTCCGCAATCCCCCAAGAGAGTCGAATCCTTGGAAGCAGTTGGGACCATGAGTCGATTTTCCCTAGCAGAGTATTGAACAGCCGATGCGGTATTTCCCCCAGAGTCGTGCTCTTCCCAGTGAAGCAGAATGATTTCTCCTTCCTCAGCCGAGTTTGCAGATGTCCAAGAGAGCCGAATCCTTGGAAGGTGATCAGACCATGTTTAGTTGTTTCCCCACAGAGTGGTTATCCCCAGAAGAGTAGCCGAGAAGGTTGCACAGTTTATTCTCGCGATTGACATCACTTTCTCTCAGCAGGACCAAGTTCTCGTAGAGCTTCGTTCCCCTGCAGCAGTCAACTGAAGTTGTTTTCCCTGCAGCGGTCAACGGAAGATCAATTCCCCAGGCAGAGTCCGATGGATATTGGCGTGTCCACGTTCTCCTCAGCGGGATGATTCCTCTATCTGAGTAGTTCTTTCTCCTTGACAGGAGAATTCCCCTTCGGCACTTATTTTGCTGATGGGATCGCATCATCGTGCATGATTGCATAGCATTTAGCATAAACGCATAGCATCTCCACCGTGTGGGGCATGGCACCAAAGCATATGCATCATAAACATGATCTAGGTTATTATCATTCTTGTTTTACAGGTGTTCCGCCGAAGGATCAGTTGCTCAGGATGATTCCTGACATTCTCCCTAACGAAGTCGTTTGCTCAAGATGATTTTTGAGATCCCCAACGAAGTCTTCAGTTCAAGATGATTCCCGAATCCCTCAGCAGGGCCGTTTGCTCAAGATGATTTGTGAGATCCCCAGCGTAGTCTCTAGAGTTGGTTACTTAAGTTGATACCTAGAGTCCCCGGCGAAGATCGCCCAGGACAATTCCTGAAACTCCAAGAGAGCCGAGTCCTTGGAAGCTGCTCAAGCCGCGATTGGTTTGTACCCGACAAGAGTTGTCCAGGAAGATTCCTGGAATCCCCAGCAGAATAAAGTCTCCAGAATGGTTATCGGTTCAGGATGATTCTTGAAGGTGCCCGACGGAGTTGTTTGTTCAAGATGATTCTTGAAGTCCTTAGAAGCGTGATATGTTTGCTCCAACAGTAATGTCTAATCTGAAGATTGACTTCGTAAACGCCTGAAGGCGATATCAGAAGGTTCCTGTGGATTCAGATTTCCTTGTTGATGAATCAACGTTTGTCTGAAGACTAGGTTCAAAAGTTTGTAAGTGATCCGTGTTGGCCTGAAGACCAAGTCAGTTGTCCTGAGGTGATGATTGATTGCGATCAAGTGAATAGTGTTTCTTCTGACTGAAGTCGAAGATGTTTCTCCAGCTGAAGCGGAGTTTGCCTGAAGGCAAAGTGTTTGAATCCCCGTAGAGTCATGAACGGCTCAGGATACCACTTCTCTGACTGAAGTCACAGATTTCCCAAGCTGAAGCGAAGGTGCCTGAAGGCAAGGTTATCCCCAAAGTCATGAATGACTTAGGATTCATTTTTTCGGACTGAAGGCCGAAGTATATCCTGACTGAAGTCACGGATACTCTATAGCAGAGGCGGAGTTTCCTGAAGGCAAATCCATGTATCCTTGAAGGCCAAAGATCATTTTCTTCAGACTGAAGTCGAAGATACCTCCTGCAGAGTTGCCGACGGGCAAAGTTTACATCCTTGAAGACCAAGGATGCTTATCTTCAGAAATACTTGAAGATCTTTTCTAGCTGAAGCTGGAATCGCCGACGGGCAAGGTTTATATCCTTGGAGGCCAAGGATACCATATTCAGGAGTACTTGAAGATCTTTTCTAGCTGAAGCTGGAAGTGGCCAGGGGCCAGGGCTTCATATAGCTTTGATGTTGAAGTTCTACGGTGGGCTCAATATGCAGTAGTATTCGGATGTTCGTTATGGTTCTGAGGGAGAAACCTAGATCAGAGTGTGCTTGGTTAAGTCTCTCATTCCCAGCGGAGTAGTTTCAAATACGCAAGTGTACCTTTCGTTCCATTTACCAGGGGTGAACCCCAGGTCAGAGTTGTTCAGTGTTGTATTTTCTCCGGCGGCGAGGTTGGATGTTTGGATTTGACGGCGAGGTCAGATTATGTTTGTTTCCGGCGGTGAGGTTGGATGTTTGCTTCGACGGCGGGGTCAGATTATGTTTGTTTCCGGCGGCGATGTTGGATGTTTGCTTTGGCGGCGATGTCAGAAGATAATGTCCGACGGCGATGTCAGATGTAGTTCTCCAGCGGCGATGCGGGGTACTTTGGTTGTCCGACGGAGATGTCAGATTTAGTTCTCCAGCGGCGATGCGGGGTATTTTGATTGTCCGACGGCGATGTCAAATGGTTTAGTCTTCCAGCGGCGATGTTGGGTGTTGTGGTTGTCTGAAGGCAATGTCAGAAGAAGTTAACGTGGATAACTGACGGCGATGTCAGATCAGTATTTCTCCAGCTAGTTGTTGTGCGGCTAGTATTGCAGTATTCAAAGATTTGTTCCCCGCAGAGTATCGTGTGCTCGTGCAGTTGGCAAATTTTCGGGTTTACCGGTATTCAACCGTCTCGCACCTTGATTGGCTGAGAGTCGTTCACTTCTCACCCAGTCAGGTTCAAGCCGTTTGAATAGGGGCAGCTGTTGCAACCCAAAATTTGACCAACATTTATTCACCCATCAAGTGTTTGAAGATTGATACCTTCATCAGAAAGTTCAAGAGATCCTCAGAGGGATTGGTTGAAACCAAGGTTGTGTGCTTCATACCTTGAGAGTTATGGGAGCTCCTCAGATGATTCTGAGACTTTGAGAATGAACTTGAAGCTTTGAGAAAGCTTATGAGATGTCTTGAAAGCCATCATGAAGCCCAGAGAGGTCATTGTGCAAGAATTCAGAAGATTCAACCATGAATGGTAGAATTAGGGTTTTGACTGGGTCAACCCTAGGTCAGCTGAAGATTTGGAGAAGGTTGAGACTCAATCCAAGAGCTATGAGATCATGGAATAATGTATTGAGATGTTATAAAGATGATTCCTAGACCAACTCATCATGATTGAGGAGTTTGAGAAGTTTTAAGTTAGGGTTTCTAAGGATGGACAGTGAAAAAACCCTAGTTTGATCCCTATCTTCCAGGCAGTTTTAGCTCAAGATGTGATTGTTATCTCATCTTCCCCACAACATGAATGTTGTAGAGCTTGTTCTTATATTTAATTTGAGTGGTAGAAGTCCTTGATAGGATTTGCAGAGCTCAAGTTATGGTTTTGACAAATTACAGGTCATCTGAGGTGTGTGAATCTAGGTCCTTGAAAGTCACCCAACTTGCAGACAACTTTTTCCCTAGTAGGATGATTCCTATGATCTCTTGGTCAACATGAATGTTGAAGAGAATCTTCTTATCTTTCTAGAGAGTACTAGAAGTCCTTGATAGGATTTGTAGAACTCAACTTATGGTTTGTACAAGACAGGGGTATTTTGGTCATTTGGTGATTATAGGTCATTTGAAGCAAAGGCCATATCTCCTATTTCCAAGCCTCAAATGGAAAAACTCAAAACATCAAAGTTGTTCAAAATGGCATTTTAAGCCTAGAAAAGTCGTCATGAGTTGTTGGAAAAGCTTGTAGCAAGGATTGGCAAGAATGGGTGAAAATGACCTAAAAATGGCTTATAACTTAAATGGATCCAAGTTGGAAATTGGTTTGGGAGATCTATGAATCCAAAATAGGTCATCCAATATGTCATTTTGAATCCAAACATCATTTTAAAAACAATGGTTCCAACACATTTATGATTTGAGGTCTAAAAATGGGGGTTACTTTGTAATGTTGTTACTTGCATAATAAGGAACCTTTGAGAAACTTCACCAAAGGCAAGGAATCAGCTAATTCTTCACACATTCCATCTCAATATCTCACAAGGGGGGATTTTGACACAAAATTAAAGGCCTTAATGCATGAGATGAGATATCCAACATGTCATTAAAAGAGAAATTCCATGACTTTCCATTACTTTCTAGATGATTCTAAAAGCTTCTAGATTCTTCCATTGATGGTTATATATTGAGAGGATCACAATGAGATTAGGGGTTGGCAAGATTGGTGGAGAGAGTGAGAGGAGAAAGAGATATTCAAGGTTTCTTCAAGTGTAAGCAAAACTCGGGTTCATCTCTACAAGCTTCCTCCTTCCAAGATATTGCAAACAGAAAGGAGTACTCCATTGGAGGAGTGGTTGGAAGAGGTAGCAAGCACTGAATCGAGCCCTACACACGTCTACCATCACCATTTGACAGGTTAGTAAGCTGCTCCATATCTCCTTATTTATGTGCATGCTGTCAGATTTCTAGGTGTAAAGTTAACATGCTAGGTTAGTTGATTAATTTCAGAGGATTAGAGGAAGATCTATGAGGTTTCATGGCAGGGTGTCATTTCTTTAATTTTCAAGAATAAGCTGTTCAGTGAGTGTTAGCACGCATGGTATGGTTTAGAATGGTTAGGGTAATGTGAGGAACATGATTATACCATTAGAATTGAGTTTTATCAAGGTTGATGTCAGAGAAATATGGTGAAACCCTAACCTTCGTGCGTTCTGTTAGAGTGATATAGGAGGTTTTAGTGAGAACTATTGGTGCCATCGTGTTCTTGGAGAGAAATGGAGCAACTTTGGTTTTGGAAGTGCTTGCATTCATTGAGAGAGGAGAGAGTACGAATGGCTGGAAAATTCGAGCATGGCCATGTGGAACTGAAACCCTAGATGGAAGTTTGGAGAAGATGATCCCTCCGCCGTTGGATCATTCATTTTTATTTGACTTTTTAATCCAATCCAAGGGCCACGATTTGAAAAGAAAACGGAGGGAAATTCAAGAAGCTAAACGCAGCGTTTAAATAATTGGTAATCCTTGGGCCTAATGAAAGCTTGCTACTCACACCCTCCAACCAAAGCCCAACTGAAAATGAACTGGAGAAGCATGCTAATTGCACCGTGTACCTTTTCTTTTTCTTTTAATTTTTCATATTAATTTTTCTGAGCGCATGTGGGCCTAACGAAGTTGATATCTGCACCCCTGGTTTATTGGCCCACCATTAAAACAACTAGGCGCCTATTCTTTTGACACCCCCTCCCCATTTTCTTCTATTTCCTTATTTTTAATTTCCTTTATTTCCTTGCATTTTATAATAAATCATAGAAAATTGAAAAATCATTGTTTTTTAGTTCTTGTTTTTTCCATAGGTTTATAATTTTGTATATAAAATTAATAAAAATAAAAATTCCATTTTATTTTTAGTTTAGTATTTTTAGAATATTATTCTTTTAAATAGCTTTTAAATAGGTTTAGTTTGATACTCAATTTTGTAGAATTTATTTTAGGACCTTCCCTTAATCTTTTTGGGTCATTCTTTTTAGTGTGATTAGATATTAAGCCTCGGTTCCCATAGGATTTAATTCATGATTTTTAGATTAAAATTTGATTATTTTAATTAGGTTAGCATTAGGGTACCAAATTAGGGTTTAAGAATGCATAGGTGAAATAATTCATTTTCTTTTGAGAGTTTTGACTTGATTTTTGGGTATGGGCATATAGGGATGTTATGGGTAGGTGTTGTAGACCCTTGTAAATGATTGTTAGAATTTTCCCCTTGGTCTTTATATTTTTAGATATTTTCTGAATAGGACTGATTGTATTGACTGTTTTGTGTTGATTGTCTATCTTTGGGGTTTATCTTTGGGGAATTGTTGTGGGGCTTGGTTTGTTTTGAAGACCTTATTGAAGGAGCATGATGAAGGAGAAGATTGTAGATCAAGACCCAGAGGTTGAGAGGTTGTAGTTTGTTCTCTGTTTGTGAGGTTTGAGATCCTGAAGTTTGAGGGAAATTCATGGTACTTTCCTGAGGAAGGCACTATGGATGTCTTTCATTCTTTCTTCTCACCTCTTTCTTAAGTATCCAATGATGTTGGAGCCTTCATGTGAGTTTAGTTTCTCCTGAGGAGGAATGTAAACTGATCACAGTTGTTGAGCCACATGGGATACGATTCCTAAGTGGAAGCCTCCTAGTACTTTCCTGAGGAAGGCACTAGGGGTCTGTTCACTTAGTTCCCTTAGTTCACGTAGGATTTCTTAAGTATCCAATGATGTTGGAGCCTTCATGTGAGTTTAATTTCTCCTGAGGAGGAATGTAAACTGATCACAGTTGTTGAGCCACATGGGATACGATTCCTAAGTGGAAGCCCCCTAGTACTTTCCTGAGGAAGGTCCTATGGGTCTGTTCACTTAGTTCCCCTAGTTCATATAGGTTTTCGTAAGTATCCAATGATGTCGGAGCCTTCATGTGAGTTTAGTTTCTCCTGAGGAGGAATGTAAACTGATCACAGCTGTTGAGCCACGTAGGATATGATTCCTGAGTATAAGCCTCCTAGTGTTTTCCTGAGGAAGGCACTATGAGTCTGCCTACTTAGCTCCCTTTCTTTGGTAAGCTTGTTTTGAAGCTTGAAGACTGGGATTGATTTCTTTTGTGTAGGGTTTTGCTTTAGGGCTTTGCTTAGATTTGATTAGGGTTCTGTTTTAGGGTTAGGATTAGGGAGAGATTAGATGTACATAATTTCTTTCTCAAGCATGTGGTTTGTTTGCCTGATGGCACTTCATTTCTTTTATCTGTTTATTGCTTGATAGCATGTTGTTTATTTTTCAGTATGATTACTGTTATTTCATGACTGGCTTGAGGTTGAGATGAGCTTGTGGAGGCTGAAGCCCCACACACATTTCCTCCCTCACTTGCATTACATGCATTTTACTGTTAAGCTGATGCTTTGTCTGTTTTGGTGTATCATTGACATGATCCCTTAGGACTCTCATTTCCTTTGATAAGGATTTGATGATAGAGTTTTAGGTTGAAACCTATGCATGACAACTTCTAGGAGTTCCCTGTTTAAACCTCAATCATAGGATGAATCCATGGCATGATAACAGTAGGACTTGATAGTCTCCCTCCTAGTTGGGCCTGTTCTCTTCTCATCTCAAAACAGTTTAAGATACAGTAATCATGAATGATTTCTTTCGTACGTTACGAGCCTTAAGCTATCTGAGAAAGGATTGTGGGAGAGTTTCTTTTCCACAGTCTGGATGTTTAGTATGGTACCCTTTGGGTGACATGCGACGCATTCACTCTCAGGTCATAGTCTCTAGTGCGGTTGAAATCGCAAAAACAATAAAAAAGCACTTCTTTCAAAACAGGAAATAAACCGTAGTTTCCCGAACTACGTGAGCTCTGATCTCTCACGCCTGTTGAGAGTACGTAGGCACAAGATGGCGATGTCTTGGAGAGCTACCTTCCCCCATAACCCTTCATAGGCCGAACTACGTTGACTCTGATTTCTCATTCTCTGATGAGAATACGTAGGCATAAAGTGCGACGCTTTGCCTAGTCATTTTTCTTTTCTTTTTCAGCCAGCCTTGATAGGTAGATAGATTATAACCAACCCGTCCAAGTAAACAAACAAGTGTGGATCCCGTCGAGTACGACGGACGTGAGGGGTGCTAATACCTTCCCCTTGCGTAACCGACTCCCGAACCCAGACAATGGTTGCGATGACCTTGTCTTACCCTTATTCGTCAGGTTTTTCCGATTGTTTCCTTTCCCGCTCCGAGGGATAAATAACGAAAGGTGGCGACTCTTCTGTTAAACAAACAGGCATCGAACCCGAAGGCCGGCTCAACCTGAAGTTGAGAAGAACATCTGACCTCGCCGTCAGGTATCTGTTAAACAAATAGGCATCGAACCCGAATGCCGCCTCAACCCGAAGATGAGAAGAACATCTGACCTTGCTGTCAGGCATTTGTTAAACAAACAGGCATCGAACCCGAAGGCCGGCTCAACCTGAACTTGAGAAGAACATTTGACCTCGCCGTCAGGTATCTGTTAAACAAACAGGGATTGAACCCGAAGGCCGGCTCAACACAAAGTTGAGAGGAACATCTGACCTCGCTGTTAGGCATATGTTAAACAAGCATGTATCGAACCCGAAGGGTGGCTCAACCAGAAGTTGATAAGAACATTAGACCTTGCCGTCAGGCATCTATTAAATAAAACAGGCATCGAACCTGAAGGCCGACTCAACACCAATTTGAGAGGAACATTTAACCTCGCCGTCAGGCATCTGTTAAACAAACAGGCATCAAAAACGAAGGTGGCTCAACCGGAAGATGCGAAGAACATTTGACCTCGCCGTCAGGTATCTGTTAAACAAACAGGCATCGATCCCGAAGGTCGGCTCAACCCGAAGTTGAGAAGAACATGTGACCTCGCTGTCAGGCATCTTTTAAAAAAACAGGCAACAAACCCGAAGGCCAGCTCAATCTGAAGTTGAGAAGAACATCTGACCGCACCGTCAGGTATCTGTTAAACAAACAGGCATCGAACCCGAAGGCCGGCTCAACCAGAAGTTGTGAAGAACATCTGACCTCGCCGTCAGGTATCTGTTAAACAAACAGGCATCGAACCCGAAGGTCGGGTCAACCCGAAGTTGAGAAGAACATCTGACCTCACCGTCAGGCATCTGTTAAACAAACAGGCATCAAAACCGAAGGCGGCTCAATTGGAAGTTACGAAGAACATCTGACCTTGCCGTCAGGTATGTGTTAAACAAACAGGCATCGATCCCGAAGGCCGGCTCAACCCAAAGTTGAGAAGAACATGTGACCTCGCTGTCAGGCATCTGTTAAACAAAGAGGCATCGAACCCGAAGGTCGGCTCAACCTAAAGTTGAGAAGAACATCTGACCTCGCCGTCAGGTATCTGTTAAACAAACAGGCGTCGAACCCGAAGGCCGACTCAACCAGAAGTTATGAAGAACATCTGACCTCGTCATCAGGTATCGCTTAAACAAACAGGCATCGAACCCGAAGGCCGGCTCAACCCGAAGTTGAGGAGAACATCTGACCACGCTGTCAGGCATCTGTTAAACAAACAGGCATCGAATCCGAAGGCTGGCTTAACCTGAAGTTGAGATGAACATCTGACATCGTCATCAGGTATCTGTTAAACAAACACGCATTTATCTAGAAGGCCAGCTCAACACGAAGTTGAGAGGAACATCTTACCTCACCGTGAGGTATCTGTTAAATAAGCAGGCATCGAACTCGAAGGGCGGCTCAACCAGAAGTTGATAAGTACATTAGACCTTGTCGTCAGGCATCTATTAAACAAACAGGCATCGAAACCGAAGGTCGGGTCAACCCGAAGTTGAGAAGAACATTTGACCTCACCGTCAGGCATCTGTTAAACAAACAGGCATCAAAACCGAAGGCGGCTCAACCGGAAGATGCGAAGAACATCTGACCTCGCCGTCAGGTATCTGTTAAACAAACAGGCATCGATCCCGAATGCCGGCTCAACCCGAAGTTGAGAAGAACATGTGACCTCGCTGTCAGGCATCTGTTAAACAAACAGGCAACAAACCCGAAGGCCGGCTCAACCTGAAGTTGAGAAGAACATCTGACCTCGCCCTCAGGTATCTGTTAAACAAACAGGCATCGAACCCGAAGGCCGGCTCAACCAGAAGTTGTGAAGAACATCTGACCTCGCCGTCTGGCATCTGTTAAACAAACAGGCATCGAACCCGATGGTCAGCTCAACCTGAAGTTGACAAGAATATATGACCTCGCCGTCAGGTATTTGTTAAACAAACAGGCATTGAACCCGAACGCCGGATCAACATGAAGTTGAGAGGAACATCTGACCTCGCCGTGAGGCATCTGTTAAACAAGCAGGCATCGAACCCGAAGGGCGGTTCAACTAGAAGTTGATAAGAACATTCGACCGTGCCGTCAGGCATCTATTAAAGAAACAGGCATCATACTCGAAGGCCGGCTCAACACCAAGTTGAGAGGAACATTTGACCTCGCCGTCAGGCATCTGTTAAACAAACAGGCATCGAAACCGAACGTGGCTCAACCGGAAGTTGAGAAGAACATCTGACCTTGCCCTCAGGTATCTGTTAAACAAACAGGCATTAAACCTGAAGGCCGGCTCAACCCGAAGTTGAGAAGAACATGTGACGTCGCTGTTAGGCATCTGTTAAACAAACAGGCATCGAACCCGAAGGCCGGCTCAACCTGAAGTTGAGAAGAACATATGACCTCGCCGTCAGCTATCTGTTAAACAAACAGGCATCCAACCCGAAGGCCGCCTCAACCCGAAGATGAGAAGAACATCTGACCACGCTGTTAGTCATTTGTTAAACAAACAGGCATTGAACCCGAAGGCTGGCTCAACCTGAACTTGAGAAGCACATTTGACCTCGTCGTCAGGTATCTGTTAAACAAACAGGCATTGAACCCGAAAACAGGCATTGAACCCGAAGGGCGGCTCAACCAGAAGTTGATAAGAACATTAGACCTTGCCGTCAGGCATCTATTAAATAAAACAGGCATCGAACCCGAAGGCCGACTCAACACCAATTTGAGAGGAACATTTGACCTCGCCGTCAGGCATCTGTTAAACAAACAAGCATCAAAACCGAAGGGAGCTCAACCGGAAGTTGCGAAGAACATCTGACCTCGCTGTCAGGTATCTGTTAAACAAACAGGCATCGATCCCGAAGGCCGGCTCAACCCGAAGTTGAGAAGAACATGTGACCTCGCTGTCAGGCATCTGTTAAAGAAACAGGCAACGAACCCGAAGGCCAGCTCAACCTGAAGTTGAGAAGAACATTTGACCTCGCCGTCAGGAATCTGTTAAACAAACAGGCATCGAACCCGAAGGCCGGCTCAACCCGAAGTTGAGAAGAACATCTGACCTCGCAGTCAGGCATTTGTTAAAAAAACAGGCATCGAACCCGAAGGCCGGCTCAACCTGAAGTTGAGAAGAACATCTGACCTCGCCGTCAAGTATTTGTTAAACAAACAGGCATTGAACCCGAACGCCGGATCAACACGAAGTTGAGAGGAACATCTGACCTCGCCGTGAGGCATCTGTTAAACAAGTAGGCATCGAACCTGAAGGGCGGTTCAACCAGAAGTTGATAAAAACATTCGACCGTGCCGTCAGGCATCTATTAAACAAACAGGCATCAAACTCGAAGGCCAGCTTAACACCAAGTTGAGAGGAACATTTGACCTCGCCGTGAGGCATCTGTTAAACAAACAGGCATCGAAACCGAAGGCGGCTCAACCGGAAGTTGAGAAGAACATCTGACCTCGCCGTCAGGTATCTGTTAAACAAACAGGCATCGAACCCGAAGGCCGGCTCAACCCGAAGTTGAGAAGAACATGTGACCTTGCTGTCAGGCATCTGTTAAACAAACAGGCATCAAACCCGAAGGCCGGCTCAACCTGAAGTTGAGAAGAACATTTGACCTCGCCGTCAGGTATCTGTTAAACAAACAGGGATCGAACCCGAAGGCCGCCTCAAGCCGAAGATGAGAAGAACATCTGACCTCGCTGTCAGGCATTTGTTAAACAAACAAGCATCGAACCCGAAGGCCGGCTCAACCTCAAGTTGAGAAGAACATCTGACCTCGCCGTAAGGTATCTGTTAAACAAACAGGCATTGAACCCGAAGGCCGACGGAACACAAAGTTGAGAGGAACATCTGACCTCGCTGTTAGGCATCTGTTAAACAAGCAGGTATCGAACTCGAAGGGCGGCTCAACCAGAATTGATAAGAATATTAGACCTTGTCGTCAGCCATCTATTAAATAAAACAGGCATCGAACCCGAAGGCCGACTCAACACCAATTTGAGAGGAACATTTGACCTCGCCGTCAGGCATCTGTTAAACAAACAGGCATCGAAACCGAAGGCGGCTCAACCGGAAATTGAGAAGAACATCTGACCTCGCAGTCAGGTATCAGTTAAACAAACAGGCATCGAACCTGAAGGTCGGCTCAACCCGAAGTTGAGAAGAACATGTGACCTCGCTGTCAGGCATCTATTAAACAAACAGGCATCGAACCTGAAGGTCGACTCAACCTAAAGTTGAGAAGAACATCTGACATCGCCGTCAGGTATCTGTTAAACAAACATGCATCGAACCCGAAGGCCGCCTCAACCCGAAGATGAGAAGAACATCTAACCTCGCTGTCAGGCATTTATTAAACAAATAGGCATCGAACCCGAATGTCGGCTCAACCTCAAATTGAGAAGAACATTTGACCTTGTCGTCAGGTATCTGTTAAACAAACAGGCATTGAACCCGAAGGCTGGCTCAACACAAAGTTGAGAGGAATATCTGACCTCGCTATTAGGCATGTGTTAAACAAGCAGGTATCGAACCCGAAGGGTGGCTCAACCAGAAGTTGATAAGAACATTAGACCTTGCTGTCAGACATCTATTAAATAAAAAAGGCATCAAACCCGAAGGACGGCTCAACACCAAGTTGAGAGGAACATTTGACCTCGCCGTCAGGCATCTGTTAAACAAACAGGCATCGAAACCGAAGGCGGCTCAACCAGAAATTGAGAAGAACATCTGACCTCGCAGTCAGGTATCAGTTAAACAAACAGGCATCGAACCTGAAGGCCGGCTCTGTAACACCCCACTTCCCAAATTAAATAAAATATAAACATTATAAATAAACATCAGAGTTTTCACCAAAATAGTGGGATATCACATCACCAAATTTTTATAAAAATACTTTATTAATTATTCTCAAAAACAATACAGCGGAAAACATTATTCCAACATTCTCGGCCATCCGCCAAATTTCATAAAATCTTTATTATTATAATTCACAAAAAAAAGTGATACGTCACAGGATTACAACAAGTTTGACATAAAACAATTAAAACACCCATATCCCGTGTTACGTATCAGAGCATCCTAGACTCGACTGGCACACCACCATCCAAGCTATCTAAGTACCTGGATTATCTGTACTTCCAGAGAAGCACAGACACAACAACAACCAAGGGGTGACAAAATATGATCAAAAATATATTGGTAATGTAATACATGTAAACAAGGTAGTAAAACACGCCAACACACCAATATTCACCCCAACAACTCCATATAACGAACCTACTGTTCAAATTACAATATAACATTATAATGCAAATATGCAACTCAACACCATGCATGCGGTACCGACTCATTAGTTCATTCAATCGAACCTGGATAGATCACTTACGCTCCTTCTGAGACATGATCTATCCCCCACCATTCTCCACAAAGGAGTACGGATGAATCACTTACGCTCCTCCTGAGACATGATTCATCCCACCAAAACACCATGATATGCACACACCAATGCATAACTATCATATTTAGGCACACTAAGTGCACACGATCCTCCTGATCATATCATCATACATCAATGCATATATGTGTAGATATATTACACCAACACCATATAAATCAATCAGATAGTAAACAAATTCATACTATAACACCATATATAACCACATCCCAACACCCGGGAACACACGATCCTACTGATCACTACATACATATACGTTAACTAACTGTCCACCAACAATATTAAGGGAAATGAGTACTATCACCCAGTACACAGGTTAGATCCCACACTCATCATCCTTACAATGCATCAAGGCCAGAAAGATCACCCCAGACCAATGCTCAAGGCCAAACATCACCAAAGTCACATTCTGGTTCTGCTACGCTCGCTGGCATTCGCTAGGCGAAGCTTCACCAACACTCGCCAGGCGAAACCCAGCGAATGCTGCGATTCACCAACTTCCCACAATTCTGCAGTACTATTCTAGGCCAAATCAAACTTATCATCTCAACTCAAATTCTCAGCCTACTCTAGTACCAACCTTGTACATTACCGTAACTAAATCGGTTCCTAAATCTTATTCCCAAAGTCATCGCTTAAACATTCTACCGATGCCTTAAAAGGTCACACAGAATCTCCCTAAAAACCTTAAACCCAGCCTATACGCCAAATTAACCAAAAACAACAATTCGTCAACATTGACCTATACTCCATCGCTATCGATTACTAGTTATCATCAAACACAAACACACCATTATACTTACCAATTATCATATACTTCCTACTCTAGAACCAACATTACGGTACATTACCTACACTTTAGAGTTACTCAGAATCTCACCAAGGTCCTAACCAAAGTCACTAACAACATCACAGGGAACAACACATAATTTTCCCAAATTTATAATCATGGTCATTACCAATGCTACAATAACAACACAAAATCTCACCAAAACTCTATTCATAGTTACTATCAACACTGCAGTAACAACATATAATCTCACTAATATCACCATAATATATATATACCAAATTCACCAATACCAATCAACAATTCATCAATATCAAGCATCAATTTATCATTAGCAACAACAATAACAAGCATGCCAATATAAAACTTCATAGATCGACATTTTCCTACGGGGTTAAGGAATCCCTTCTACCCTATACATGTATATATACCATCCCAATCAAGTTTCTCCCCCCTTACTTGGATAATTATTCTGATCGGTGATAAATTCCTCCAAGATTCTTCATCCCTAGCCTTTTCCCTTTCTCTTTGTTCTTCGCTCTTCTCTATTCTCCCAATTTCCCTTCTCACGGTTTCTATCGTGCCTTTTCATATTTCCATTCTAACTTCCCCATAACCCTTCCACTTCTTATTTTACTTATTCCAACCACTAATATTCCAAATAATAATTATAATAATAATTATTATAATAATCATTATAATAATAATAATAATAATAATAATAATAATAATAATAATAATAATAATAATACTATTGTAATATTATAGTAATATTCAACATAATAATAATGATATTAATACACCCAACAATAATTATAATTATAATAATAATAATAATACTAATGATAATAATAACAATTATATTAATACTAATAATAAAATAATATTAATAATAATAATCTTAATATTAATATTAATAATAGTAATATAATATTACTAATATTAATAATACTAATCATAATAATACTATTAATAATAATAATAATAATAATAATAATAATAATAATAATAATAATAATAATATTATCTCACCAAAATAATAATAATAATAATAATAGTAATAATATTATTATCTCACCAAAATAATAATAATATTAATAATACTAATAAATATAATAATATATAATAATAATAATAATACCCCCACCAATATTACTATTATTCATTATATTATCATATTCACAACAAAAATCATAATAATATAATAATTATATTAATAATAATATTATATTCTCCATATTAATAATATTACTACAAATATTAATAATAATCATAAATATAATAATAATAATAATAATAATAATAATAATAATAATAATAATAATAATAATAATAATATCACCACCAATATTACTATCATTTCTTATATTATTATAAACTCACCAAATTACCACCAATGATCCTCCCATCTCATGGACACCCACCAAACATCATCAAATACACCCTACCAAAGGGCACATCAACATATAATATTTAAAATAATAATAAAATGACTAAATAATTAAAATGGGTGTTACAGGCTCAACCCGAAGTTGATAAGAACATGTGACCTCGCTGTCAGGCATCTGTTAAACAAATATGCATCGAACCCGAAGGCCGGCTCAACCAGAAGTTGTGAAGGACATCTAACCACGCTGTCAGGTATCTGTTAAACAAACAGGCATCGAACCCGAAGGTCGGCTCAACCCGAAGTTGAGAAGAACATCTTACCTCGCCGTCAGGCATCTGTTAAACAAACAGGCATCGAACCCGAAGGCCGGCTCAACTTGAAGTTGAGAAGAACATCTGACCTCGCCATCAGTTATTTGTTAAACAAACAGGCATTGAACCCGAACGCCGGATCAACACGAAGTTGAGAGGAACATCTGACCTCGCCGTGAGGCATTTGTTAAACAAGCAGGCATCGAACCCGAAGGGCGGTTCAACCAGAAGTTGATAAGAACATTCGACCTTGCCGTCAGGCATCTATTAAAAAAATAGGCATCAAACTCGAATGCCGGCTCAACACCATGTTGAGAGGAACATTAGACCTCGCTGTCAGGCATCTGTTAAACAAACAGGCATCGAAACCGAAGGCGGCTCAACCGGAAGTTGAGAAGAACATCTGACCTCGCTGCAGGTATCTGTTAAATAAACATGCATCGAACCCGAAGGCCGGCTCAACCCGAAGTTGAGAAGAACATGTGACCTCTCTATCAGGCATCTGTTAAACAAACAGGCACCGAACCCGAAGGCCGGCTCAACCTGAAGTTGAGAAGAACATCTGACCTCGCCGTCAGGTATCTGTTAAACAAACAGGCATTGAACCCGAAGGCCAGCTCAACACAAAGTTGAGAGGAACATCTGACCTCGCTGTTAGGCATTTGTTAAACAAGCAGGTATCGAACCCGAAGGGCGGCTCAACCAGAAGTTGATAAGAACATTAGACCCTTCCGTCAGGCATCTATTAAATAAAACAAGCATCGAACCCGAAGGCCAGCTCAACACCAATTTGAGAGGAACATTTGACCTCGCCGTCAGGCATCTGTTAAACAAACAAGCATCAAAATCGAAGGTGGCTCAACCGGAAGTTAAGAAGAACATCTGACCTCGGCGTCAGGTATTTGTTAAAAAACCGGCATCGATCCCGAAGGCCGGCTCAACCCGAAGTTGAGAAGAACATGTGACCTCACTTTCAGGCATCTGTTAACAAACAGGCATCGAACCCGAAGGCCGGCTCAACTTGAAGTTGAGAAGAACATCTGACCTCGCCGTCAGGTATCTGTTAAACAAACAGGCATCGAACCCGAAGGCTGGCTCAACCTAAAGTTGAGATGAACATCTGACATCTTCGTCAGGTATCTGTTAAACGCACTGGCATTGAACCCGAAGGCCGGTACAACACGAATTGAGAGGAACATCTGAGCTCGCTGTTAGGCATCTATTAAACAAGCAGGCATCGAACCCGAAGGGCGGCTCAACCAGAAGTTGATAAGAACATTAGACCTTTCCGTCAGGCTTCTATTAAACAAACAGGCATCGAACACGAAGGCCGACTCAACACCAATTTGAGAGGAATATTTGACCTTGCCGTCAGGCATCTGTTAAACAAACAGGCATCGAAACCAAAGGCGGCTCAACCGGAAGTTGAGAACAACATCTAACCTTACCGTCAGGTATCTGTTAAACAAACAGGCATCGATCCCGAAGGACTGCTCAACCCGTTGTTGAGAAGAACGTGTGACCTTGCTGTCAGGCACCTGTTAAACAAACAAGCATCGAACCCGAAGGCCGGCTCAACCTGAAATTGAGAAGAACATCTGACCTTGCCGTCGTATATCTGTTATAGAAACAGGCATCGAACCTGAAGGCCGGCTCAACCAGAAGTTGTGAAGAGCATCTGACCTCGCCGTCAGTTATCTGTTAAACAAACAGGCATCGAACCCGAAGAGAGGCTCAACCCGAAGTTGAGAAGAACATCTGACCTCGCTGTCAGGCATTTGTTAAACAAATAGGCATCGAATCCGAAGGCCGGCTCAACCTGAAGTTGAGAAGAACACCTCACATCGTCGTCAGGTATCTGTTAAACCAACAGGCATTTAACCCGAAGGCCGGCTCAACACGAAGTTGAGAGGAACATCTGACCTCGCCGTGAGGTATCTGTTAAACAAGCAGGCATCGAACTTGAAGGACGACTCAACCAGAAGTTTATAAGAACATTAGACCTTGCCGTCAGGCATCTATAAAACAAACAGGCATCGAACCCGAAGGCTGTCTCAACACCAAGATGAGAGGAACATTTGACCGCGCCGTCAGGCATCCGTTAAACAAACAGGCATCGAAACTGAAGTCGGCTCAACCGGAAGTTGAGAAGAACATCTGACCTCTCAGTCAGGTTCTGTTAAACAAACAGGCATCCAACCCGAAGGCCGGCTTAACCCGAAGTTGAGAAGAACATGTGACCTCGCTGTCAGGCATCTGTTAAATAAACAGGCATCTAACCCGAAGGCCGGCTCAACCTGAAGTTGAGAAGAACCTCCGACCTCGCCGTCAGGTATCTGCTAAACAAACAGGCATCGATCCGGAAGGCCGGCTCAACCAGAAGATGAGAAGAACAGTTGACCTCGCCGTGAGGCATCTGTTAAACAAGCAGGCATCGAACCCAAAGGCCGGTTCAACCAGAAGTTGTGAAGAACATCTGACCTCACCGTCAAATATCTGTTAAACAAACAGGCATCGAACCCGAAGGCCGGCTCAACCCGAAGTTGAGAAGAACATCTGACCTCGCTGCCAGGCATCTGTTAAACAAACAGGCCTCGAATCCTTAGGCCAGCTCAACCTAAAGTTGAGAAGAACATATGACATCGCCGTCAGGTATCTGATAAACAAACAGGCATTTAACCCGAAGGCCGGCTCAACACAAAGTTGAGAGGAATATCTGACCTCGCCGTGAGGTATCTTTTAAACATGCGGGCATCGGACTCGAAGGGCGGCTCAACCAGAAGTTGATAAGAACATTTGACCTCGCCGTCAGGCATCTGTTAAACAAACATACATCGAAACCGAAGGCAGCTCAACCGGAAGTTGAGAAGAACATCTGACCTCGCCGTCAGGTATCTGTTAAACAAACATGCATCGAACCCGAAGGTTGGCTCAACCCGAAGTTGAGAAGAACATGTGACCTCGCTGTCACGCATCTGTTAAACAAACAGGCATCGAACCCGAAGGCCGGCTCAACCTGAAGTTGAGAAGAACATCTGACCTCGCCGTCAGGTATCTGTTAAACAAACAGGCATCGACCCCGAAGGCCGGCTCAACCAGAAGTTGAGAAGAACATCTGACCTCGCCGTGAGGCATCTGTTAAACAAGAAGGCATCGAACCTGAAGGGCGGCTCAACCACAAGTTGATAAGAACATAAGACCTTGCCGTCAGGCATCTATTAAACAAACAGGCATCAAACCCGAAGGCTGGCTCAAAACCAAGTTAAGAGGGACATTTGACCTTGCCGTCAGGCATCTGTTAAACAAACAGGCATTGAAACCGAAGGCGGCTCAACCGGAAGTTGAGAAGAACATCTGACCTCGCCGTCAGGTATCTGTTAAACAAACAGGCATCAAACCCGAAGGCCGGATCAACCCGAAGTTCAGAAGAACATGTGACCTCGTTGTCAGGCATCTGTTAAACAAACAAACATCGATCCCGAAGGCCGGCTCAACCTGAAGTTGAGAAGAACATCTGACCTCACCGTCAGGTATCTGTTAAACAAACAGGCATAGAACCCGAAGGCCGACTCAACCAGAAGTTGAGAAGAACATCTGATCTCGCCGTGAGGCATCTGTTAAACAAGCAGGCATCGAACCCGAAGGCCGGTTAAACCAGAAGTTGTGAAGAACATCTGACCTCATCGTCAGGTATCTGTTAAACAAACAGGCATAGAACCCGAAGGCCGGCTCAACCCGAAGTTGAGAAGAACATCTGACCTCGCTGTCAGGCATCTGTTAAACAAACAGGCATCGAATCCGAAGGACGGCTCAACCTGAAGTTGAGAAGAACATCTGACATCGCCGTCAGGTATCTGATAAACAAACATGCATTTAACTTGATGGTCGGCTCAACACGAAATTGAGAGGAACATCTGAACTCGCCGTGAGGTATCTGTTAAACAAGCAGGCATCGAACTCGAAGGGCGGCTCAACCAGAAGTTGATAAGAACATTTGACCTCGCCGTCAGGCATCTGTTAAACAAACATACATCGAAACCGAAGGCAGCTCAACCGGAAGTTGAGAAGAACATCTGACCTCGCCGTCAGGTATCTGTTAAACAAACATGCATCGAACCCGAAGGCCGGCTCAACCCGAAGTTGAGAAGAACATGTGACCTCGCTGTCAGGCATCTGTTAAAAAAACAGGCATCGAACCAGAAGGCCGGATCAACCTGAAGTTGAGAAGAACATCTGAACTCGCCGTCAGGTATTTGTTAAACAAACAGGCATCGAACCCGAAGGCCGGCTCAACCAGAAGTTGAGAAGAATATCTGACCTCGCCGTGAGGCATCTGTTAAACAAGAAGGCATCGAACCTGAAGGGCGGCTCAACCAGAAGTTGATAAGAACATTAGACCTTGACGTCAGGCATCTATTAAAAAAACAGGCATCAAACCCGAAGGCTGGCTCAAAACCAAGTTAAGAGGGACATTTGACCTTGCCGTCAGGCATCTGTTAAACAAACAGGCATTGAAACCGAAGGCGGCTCAACCGGAAGTTGAGAAGAACATCTGAACTCGCCGTTAGGTATCTGTTAAACAAACACGCATCGAACCCGAAGGCCGGTTCAACCCGAAGTTCAGAAGAACATGTGACCTCGTTGTCAGGCATCTGTTAAACAAACAGGCATCGATCCCGAAGGCCGGCTCAACCTGAAGTTGAGAAGAACATCTGACCTCACCGTCAGGTATCTGTCAAACAAACAGGCATCGAACCCGAAGGCCGGCTCAACCAGAAGTTGAGAAGAACATCTGACCTCGCCGTGAGGCATCTGTTAAACAAGAAGGCATCGAACCCGAAGGGCGGCTCAACCGGAAGGTGATAAGAACATTAGACTTTGCCGTCAGGCATTTATTAAACAAACAAGCATCGAACCCGAAGGCCGGCTCAACACCAAGTTGAGAGGAACATTTGACATCACCGTCAGGCATCTGTTAAAGAAACAGGCATTGAAACCGAAGGCGGCTCAACCGAAAGTTGAGAAGAACATCTGACCTCGCCATCAGGTATCTGATAAACAAACAGGCATCGAACCCGAAGGCCGGCTCAACCCGAATTTGAGAAGAACATGTGACCTTGTTGTCAGGTATCTGTTAAATAAATAGGCATCGAACCCGAAGGTCGGCTCAACCTGAAGTTGAGAAGAACATCTGACCTCACTGTCAGGTATCTATTAAACAAACAGGCATCGAATGCGAAGGCCGGCTCAACCAGAAGTTGAAAATAACATCTGATCTCGCCGTGAGGCATCTGTTAAACAATCAGGCATTGAACCCGAAGGCCGGCTCAACCAAAAGTTATGAAGAACATCTGACCTCACCGTCAGGTATCTGTTAAACAAACAGGCATCGAATCCGAAGGCCGACTCAACCTGAAGTTGAGAAGAACATCTGACATCGTCGTCAGGTATTTGATAAACAAACAGGCATTTAACCCGAAGGCCGGCTCAACACGAAGTTGATAGGAACATCTGACCTCGCCGTGAGGTATCTGTTAAACAAGCAGGCATCGAACTCGAAAGGCGGCTCAACCAGAAGTTGATAAGAACATTAGACCTTGCCGTCGGGCAGCTATTAAACAAACAAGCATCGAACCCGAAGGCTGGCTCAACACTAAGTTGAGAGGAACATTTGACCTCCCTGTCAGGCATTTGTTAAACAAACAGGCATCAAAACCGAAGGCGGCTTAACCGGAAGTTGAGAAGAACATCTGACCTCGCCGTCAGGTATCTGTTAAACAAACAGGCATCGAACCTGACGGTCGGATCAACCCGAAGTTGAGAAGAACATGTGACCTCGCTGTCAGGCATCTGTTAAACAAACAGGCATCGAACCCGAAGGCCGGCTCAACCAGAAGTTGAGAAGAACATCTGACTCCGCCGTCAGGTATCTGTTAAACAAACAGGCATCGAACCCGAAGGCCAGCTCACCCAGAAGTTGAGAAGAACATCTGACCTCGCTGTGAGGCATCTGTTAAACAAGAAGGCATCGAACCTGAAGGGCGGCTCAACCAAAAGGTGATAAGAACATTAGACCTTGCCGTCAGGCATTTATTAAACAAACAGGCATCGAACCCAAAGGCCGGCTCAACACCAAGTTGAGAGGAACATCTGACCTCGCCGTCAGGCATCTGTTAAATAAACAAGCATCGAACCCGAAGGCCGGCTCAACCCGAAGTTGAGAAGAACATGTGACCTTGCTGTAAGAGCACAGATTGTGTCTTAGTTATATCTCTATGTTTTGATGATAACACTTATAAATTTTGTATTCAAGAATTATATACTCTAAACGTGTTCTAGATTGTTTGCTACAGGCACTAAAGAAGATTATCTTAAGAAAGCAAAATTGCATCTGAACATTGTTCGTATGAAAGACTTCATAAGTTCAAGAACATCTTAAGTGAAGATCTAAACACTGCTCCCAGAACAATCTGACTACTGTCTCTTGAAGATTCTGAAGAAGGAGCCTCTAAAGCATAGAAGACACTGCTCTGAAGGATTTACACGCTCAAGCACACAAGCTGCACATACTCTGATTCAGCTCAATCTGAAGAACTTTCAAGACTCTGATGATCCAGATGATCCGTGATCTGAAGACTCTGAAGATTCAGATTCTAATGTTGAAAGCTGAACTTACTTTGAAGAAGATTTAAATATGTACGTTGGTGTTTCTCAACAGCTCTTTCCTATTTTGTGCTAGACACAAGGACACAGACAAAAAGGTTTTATCTGTGCATTCCATTCTGAGGAAAGTTTTCTGCAAGTAAAGACAAAAAGCATCAGGCTTGTTTCAGCACAGCCTCCAATGTGAAGACAAAAGGCTCTAGGCTTTTCTGCACAGCCTTCAACGTAACAAGACTTCTTGGATCTTAGTGCCTATATAAAGAAGTCCACTCCATTTTCTTCAGCATCGAATCTCTAGCAACATCACTCCTCAAAGCAAATCTCAAAAAGCTCTTAATCATATTACTTTGCTTTATCTTTATTCTTAACTTAAGAGAAATATCACTGTTGTGATAACAGCTTATTAGAAGCATTCTTACTCTTGTAAAAGTTACTTTGTTTGTAAAAGGTTTTCCTTAAGAGGATCCAGTTGGGATCAGCTGCTCTTGAGAAGACTAAGAACGGTTGCTCTTAGGTGTTGCTATTTGTAATCTGTTTGATTAAAATAGTGGATTAAGTCCTTGACAGAGAAAGGCAAATCACTCTTGAGAGGGTGGACTGGACTAGTTGTTTTCAACGAACCAGGATAAAAATATCTGTGTTCTAATCTTTGTTTTTTAGTCTTACTTATTCAACCCCCCCCTTCTAAGTAATTTTCTCACCTTCAGTTGGCATCAGAGCTCCGGTTCTGCGTGTGCTCCACTTAACCGTGACAGTTAAAGATCCAGTGAGAAAGATACTTTGATATTTGTGTTGTTGTCATTATGGAAACAGCTACATCAACTTGCAACAACAAATATGAAGGAGATAGGATCAGTACCAAGCCACCCATGTTTGATGGGGAAAAATTTGACTATTGGAAAGATAGAATAGAAAGTTTTTTCCTCGGGTATGATGCTGATCTTTGGGATATGGTCATTGATGGATATAAACATCCTACTGATGAGGATGGCAAAAAGATTGATAGAAAGTCAATGACTGAAGTACAGAAAAGAGATTTCAAGAATCACCACAAAGCCAGAACTATATTGCTTAATGCAATCTCTCATACTGAGTATGAGAAGATTACAAACAGAGATACTGCTCATGACATGTTTGAGTCACTCAAAATGACTCATGAGGGAAATTCTCAGGTTAAAGAGACCAAGGCGCTGGCGCTCATACAGAAGTATGAGGCATTTAAAATGGAAGAGTCTGAAAATGTAGAAACTATGTTTTCTAGATTTCAGATTCTTACTGCTGGTCTGAAAGTTCTGGATAAGGGCTACTCAACGTCAGATCATGTCAAGAAGATCATCAGAAGTCTTCCCACCAGATGGAGACCAATGGTGACTGCACTGAAGATGGAAAAAGATCTGAATAAGATCTCCTTAGAAGAACTTATCAGTTCTTTGAGAAGTCATGAAATAGAGCTGGAGGAAGATGAGCCCCAGAAGAAAGATAAAGGTAAATCCATAGCTTTAAAATCTAACAAACCTGTTAAAGCTTTGCAGGTAAAAGAAGAAAGTTTTAAAGAATCGTCTTCTGAAGAAGAAGATGAACTGTCCATGCTTTCCAGAAGAATCAACAAGCTCTGGAAGCACAAGGGAAGGAAGTTTAACAACTTCAGGAAAGCTGACCACAGGAAGGAATCTTCTGGACACAGAAGATCTGGAAAGAAAGAGGTCACATGCTATGAATGCAAGGAACCTGGGCACTACAAAAATGACTGCCCCAAACTTCTCAAGGAGAAACCCAAGAGAAAGTTTGATAAAAAGAAAAAGGTTCTTATGGCAACTTGGGATGATTCAGATGAATCTGAATCTGAATCTGAAGCAGAAGAAGAGTGTGCCAACATGGCATTAATGGCTGGAATAGAAGATCAGAATGAAGAATTATCATCTGAATCTGAGTCAGACTCCGACTCTGATGCTGAAGAGGTAATGTCCAAACTTACCAAAGATGAACTTATAAAGGTGTTATCTGAAGTCTTGAAAAGCTACAATAATATCAAACTCAAGAACAAGAAGCTGAAAAGCAATCTTGAATCTGAGATTGATAATCTGAAAACAGAACTTGTTGAGCAGAGAGAAATAAATTTAAAAATAAAAAATGATTTGGAAATTGTTCAACAAGAATCTGACTCTGAAGCTAAGTCATCTGAAAATATTTTGGAAAAATATGACTCCAGTTTTCAGAGGTTCCTCACTAAAAGCATAGACAGAAGCAAGATGGCTTCTATGATCTATGGAGTTAGTAGGAATAAAAGAAAGGGAATTGGATTTCAATCTTCTTCTCTTGAAAAAGATGTAAGACCAATACCTGTAGATGATCTGATTATTAAGATAACTCCTTTATACTCTAATTTTAAATTTGGTCATTTAAATGATATTAAACACACGAGCTCTGAAAAGAATACTCATGTGTTTAGATCTAAGGCAAGTCTAAACAAAAACTATGTTGAAAAACAAAAGTTTAGACAAACCTATAAGGCAACTAACCCTAAAGGACCCAAGAAGATCTGGGTACCTAAAGACAAAATAATCCCTGTTGCAGATGTCCTTAGCAGCAAAGTCAGGACACCAATCATGGTACCTGGACTCTGGATGCTCACGACACATGACGGGAGAAAGGTCTATGTTCCAAAGTCTGGAACTTAGATCTGGAGGGGACGTGAAATTTGGAGGGAACCAGAAGGGCAAGATCATTGGCTCTGGAACTATAGGTAATGGCAACCTACCCTCTATTTCTAATGTTCTGTTAGTTGAAGGATTGAAACATAATCTATTGTCCATAAGTCAATTAAGTGACAATGGTTATGATATCATCTTTAATAAAAAATGTTGCAAAGTTGTATGTCAAAAGGATGGTTCTATCCTATTCAATGGAAAGAGGAAACACAACATTTATAAAATTAACCTTTCAGAACTTAAAGTTCAAAATGTAAAATGCCTCTTATCTGTGAATGATGAGCAATGGGTCTGGCATAGAAGATTGGGGCATATTAATATGAGACGTATATCTCAGATTAATAAACTCAATCTGGTCAGAGGACTTCCTAAGTTGAAGTTCAACTCAGATGCTCTGTGTGAAGCATGTCAAAGAGGTAAATTTTCAAAATCTCATTTTAAATCAAAAAATGTTGTTTCTACCTCCAGACCATTGGAATTACTTCACATTGATCTGTTTGGACCAGTGAAAACTGCATCCATCAGAGGCAAGAAGTATGGGTTAGTCATTGTAGATGACTACAGCAGATGGACATGGGTAAAGTTTCTAAAACACAAGGACGAGTCTCATTCTGTGTTCTTTGACTTCTGCAATCAAGTCCAGACTGAAAAAGATTGTAAAATTATTAAAGTCAGAAGTGATCATGGTGGAGAATTTGAAAATAAATATTTTGAAAAATACTTTTCTGAAAAAGGCATTGCACATGATTTCTCCTGCCCTAGAACTCCACAACAAAATGGAGTTGTAGAAAGGAAAAATAGAACATTGCAAGAAATGGCCAGAACCATGATCAACGAGACAAATCTGGCAAAATATTTCTGGGCAGAAGCAATTAACACAGCTTGTTATATTCAGAACAGAGTGTCTGTAAGACCTCTTCTGAAAAAGACTCCCTATGAACTGTGGAGAAACAGAAAGCCCAACATTTCTTATTTTCATCCTTTTGGATGTATTTGTTATATGCTTAATACTAAAGATAATCTGAACAAGTTTGATTCCAAAGCACAGAAGTGTTTCATGCTTGGTTATTCTGAACGCTCTAAAGGCTACAG
Source organism: Lathyrus sativus (assembly GCA_963859935.3). Classification (NCBI taxonomy): domain Eukaryota; kingdom Viridiplantae; phylum Streptophyta; class Magnoliopsida; order Fabales; family Fabaceae; genus Lathyrus; species Lathyrus sativus. The sequence goes on from OZ012735.1 coordinate 381,200,799, forward strand.
AGTATTCAATACTGAAACACAGATTGTGGAAGAATCTATTCATGTCAGATTTGATGATAAGCTTGGCTCTGAAAAGCCAAAGCAGTTTGAAAGTTCTGCAGATAGAGAAGTGATTCTCACAGACTCTGAAGGCTCAGAGGCAGAAAAGGCAAAGAACAAAGAATCTGACGCAACCCCAGATGCTACTCCTTTGACTTCCCAACTAAACAACTTGCATATTTCTGAAAGACCAATCGTCAGAGGATCTTCTTCCAGAATCAAAGCTTCTCATCCAGAAGATGTGATAATTGGAAAGAAAGATGATCCCATAAGGACAAGATCATATCTCAGAACTTCTGAATCTTCCTTATTTGGCTTAGTGTCAATGATAGAACCAACATCTGTAGATGAGGCTCTGGAAGATAATGAATGGATTATAGCTATGCAAGAAGAGCTGAATCAATTCGCCAGAAATGAAGTTTGGGATCTGGTTCCTAGACCTAAAGGATTCAATGTCATTGGAACAAAATGGGTCTTCAGGAATAAGCTGAATGAAAAGGGAGAAGTAGAAAGAAATAAAGCAAGGCTGGTTGCTCAAGGATATAGTCAACAAGAAGGTATTGATTACACTGAGACATATGCTCCAGTGGCAAGGTTAGAATCTATTCGTCTTCTTATTTCATTTGCTGCACAGAATAACATCACTCTGTATTAGATGGATGTTAAAAGTGCTTTTCTTAATGGTATTATAGAAGAAGAAGTATATGTCCACCAACCTCCTGGTTTTGAAAGTGAAAACTTTCCAGATCATGTTTTCAAATTAAAGAAATCCCTTTATGGATTAAAACAAGCTCCCAGAGCTTGGTATGAGAGGTTGAGCAACTTCCTTCTGAAGAAAAATTTTATCAGAGGAAAAGTGGATACAACTTTATTCTGTAAATCTGTTAAGAAAGATCTGTTGATTTGTCAGATTTATGTAGATGACATTATTTTTGGATCAACAAATATTACGCTTGGAAAGGAGTTTGCTAAATGTATGCAGGAAGAATTTGAAATGAGCATGATGGGAGAATTGAGATTCTTCTTGGGAATCCAAGTCAATCAGACTCCAGAATGCACCTACATACATCAAACCAAATATGTTAAAGAGCTTCTGAAGAAGTTCAACATGGTTGATAGCAAAATGGCAAAGACTCCAATGCATCCTACAAGCACTCTAGGTAAGGAAGAGGTAAGTAAGAAGGTAGATCAAAAACTGTACAGAGGTATGATAGGATCTCTTCTATATTTGACTGCTTCTAGACCAGATATTCTGTTTAGTGTCTGCTTATGTGCTAGATTCCAATCAGATCCTAGAGAATCACACTTAACAACTGTTAAGAGGATTCTGAGGTATCTGAAAGGTACTGCTAACATGGGTTTGTGTTACAGAAGATCTGATGAATTTTCATTAGTTGGATTCTGTGATGCTGACTATGCTGGAGACAGAGTTGAACGTAAAAGCACTTCTGGAAGCTGTCAGTTTCTTGGAAGTCATCTGATCTCATGGTACAACAAGAAGCAACCTACCATTGCACTATCAACTACAGAGGCAGAATACATTGCTGCTGCTGGATGTTGTACTCAGATGCTCTGGATGAAGAGTCAATTAGAAGATTATCAAATCTATGAGAGTAATCTTTCTATCTTCTGTGATAATACTTCTGCTATATGTTTGTCAAAAAATCCAATCTTGCATTCTAAGGCAAAACATATAGAAATTAAACATCACTTCATCAGAGACTATGTTCAGAAGGGTGTAATTAATCTAGCCTTTGTTGATACAGATCATCAATGGGCTGACATTTTCACAAAACCCCTTGCTGAAGATAGATTTAAGTTCATTCTGAAAAATATTTGTATGGATTTATGTCCAGAGTAATATTTCTCAGAGGCAACCTCTCAGATGCAAAATGTTTAATAATCTGAAGTATTTCATCTGTCTATTTATTCATTTATATTCATTTGATGATTTCGTTTTGGGTAAAACTCTGAACTAACAAGCTCAGAAGATCTGAAGGTTGGAAACGTTTCATTTCGTGAGAGAAATCAAATGAGCCAACAAAGCAAACACGTGGCATTCAATTTCTGAAAAGATTGAGTGCTTAACTGATTTGACGTTTGAGGTAATGCTTTGAAAATCTCACTTTTCTTGTTTTACCCCCAGCTGTCATAATTTAATGTGAAATGATTACTTTTCATTTAATGCTGTCCAAACGTGCGTAAGTGTCTTTTGTGTGCCCTATGCTTGATTTTTGGTTTCCTATATATATCACCTATCACACTTCTATCACACTTTCCACATTCACTTCATTCATGCATTTCTGCTTCCTTTTCAATCCTTTCCAAAACCCTAAACCGAAACCAAGGTTTTCTTCTTCTTCAATGGCGTCAACTTCAAACACTGCTGCAAAACCTAACAAGACTATCATGTACAAAGAACCTGAACGAACCTTATTCACTCCAGTGGCTGATCTAGAAGTGCTCTGTGAAAGCTTCATTGACCTTGACTCTTTAAAGGAAAATGGGTTTGATCTCATTTCTGTCATTAAAGCTCAAGGGTGGGAAAAATATTTTGAAAGGTTGATGGGTCCTGTTTTTCCAACACTGGTTAAGGAATTTTGGATACATGCAAGCGCTGGTCCCAAGTTTATACATTCTTCGGTTCTTGGGGTGGAGATAGTCATCACTGAAAACCTGATCAGACAACTGTTAAGCTATACTGAGTCTGATGGTGTTTCAAATCTTGCTTCTTCTCGCATCGATATGGCTAGGGTTTATGAAGAAGTTACTATTGCTGGTTTGCCGTCAAGTAAGGTTAAAGATTTAAAACCCATTTATAGGATCTGGGCGAAAATCTTTATGAGTACGTTTTTCCACAGAAAACCTTCAAACTCTCCAGATTATGTGAGTTCTGAACATTTGTATTTTATGTACTGCATTAGCAAAAATGTCAAAGTGGATCTACCGTATCTCATCTTCAGCCATTTACTAACTCATGTCAAAGAAACCAGAGAGGAAGTAAGGGCAAAAGCTGGTAAAGTAAGGACATGGATACCCCTGGGAAGGTTGATTTCTGATATACTTGTTGAGAACAAGCTGGTTCAACATCTGACTGATGCGAAGATTACAGAAGATCTGACTCACATCATTGGCTCTGAAATTAATGGACTCAATCTGAAGAGGATGAAAATCATCTCAGAATTGAAAGGACAACTCAGGAAGATCAACTCTGACGAGATTCAAGGTAGAAGAGTTCCTGTGGAAGATTTTCCACTGTTCAGTGCAGATGAACCTAAGGAATTTGTCTGGCTGTACATTACTGAATGCCTAAAGGAAGGAATCCCTTTACCTGCCAATCTCGTTCAAAAGCCTGGAGAAGAATTGCCTAATCAGATGAAGGAAAGGCGCAGTAAGAGGAAGGCTGACGAAGAATCCGTTCAGAAGAAGAGAAAAGCTCCTGAAGCATCAAGAAAGAAGAGGAAAGAAGGAAAGAAGGCCAGAAGCACTCCAAGAGAAGCTACTCTGGAAGAAATCAGAGACACCATTCAACAGGTATTAGCCTCTGATCCTACTCCTACTGTTCATTCACCACTATCTTCACCACAACTCTCTCCAAGCCTCATACCAAGAACTTCAAAATCTAGAAAGTCTGTCAATATCTCATCCGAACAACTATCCTCTGAACCAATAAATTTACAATCATCTCCAGCACCAATCCCATCTAATCCACAACCAACTTTGTCGCAACAAGAGAATCCCCACTTAGAGACTCCCCAACCACAAACAATTATTTCAGAACAAAATCATCCAGAGACTGTTCAAACTGAACACTCTGAACAAGCAATTCCCTCAGAAGATCCAAATCTTTCTGACAATATTCTTGATATTCCACCCCTCAACCAAACAATTGAAATTTCTTCTACATCTGTTCACTCAAATGAATCCTCTGATTCATCTGATTCATCTGACTATGATTCAGAATCACTCAAACAAGCTCGCTCTGAGAGTGTTATGAAGAAACATCTTAACATTGCTTTGTTTCATACCCCACCAAACTCTCCATCTCAACAACCATCTGAAGCTCAACCCTCTGACACTCAAACAGCTGAAAACCAAACCATTCCACAACCACCTGAAACTAATCCATCTGAGAATCAAACTTCTCCTCATTCAGCTGAACTACCTCAATCTGTCATCCACACATCTCAACCACCCACACCTCAACCTCAACCATCTGAACCTACTCCTGCTAACACCCCTAATCCTTTTTCCTCTGGTCAGAATGAACAGTCAGATTTAGGATCTTGTGTTAATGCTATGTTTGATATTTTCAAAAAGGAGTTAGATTCTGAATATGATCGTGTTAAGGCTGTATGTATGTCTAGTTTGGACCCAAATGTTTCGAATACTGCGTGGAAGCGCTTCATCTGGATGTTTAACAAAGCTGCCCTAAAAGTTAGAGCAAAACGCTCTAAGCTTGCTAAGACTAAATTTGCTGAGTTAATAAAGGTGACACTGATGAACATGCCTCCTCCTCCTCCTGTGTTACTATTGGAAGCTGCTCCTCCAGTTGTTCCTGATTTTGAAATGGTTGAACAAGCTTCTGTTGAAAACCACTCTGAAGGGAATCCTGCTGCTGCTGCATCTGCTCCGTCTTCATCTGTGGTTTCAGAACTTGTGAATGATGTGAAGGATATCAAGGACTGGATGATCAAGCAAGAGAAAACAACCGATGAAATCAAGACCTGGATGTCTAAGCAAGAAGAGTCAGCTGCCAAGATGACAGAGCTTCTGACCCTCATTGCCTCTCGCCAGACCTAGTTTTACTTGTTGTTTTGCACTTGAACTGAGTTTTTGATGTTTGGTTATCGTTATTGTGTTTTGTGTTTTTTGGCCTCTGCCTGTTTGTCTGTGAACTTTGGTTTGTTTTGTTTTAATTGCATGCTAACATGTTTTGCTCCTATTTGCTTCTTTTTTATTTCCTTCTGTCTTTGAAAATCTTTTTGATTATGACAAAAAGGGGGAGAAAAAGAGAAACTGAGTGTTCAACTATAAGCATTTACCAAAACTAAAATTCGGACATTTTACTAACTTATTTGAATTTAAACAAACAGGCATCAAAACCGAAGGCGGCTTAACCGGAAGTTGAGAAGAACATCTGACCTCGCCGTCAGGTATCTGTTAAACAAACAGGCATCGAACCTGACGGTCGGCTCAACCCGAAGTTGAGAAGAACATGTGACCTCGCTGTCAGGCATCTGTTAAACAAACAGGCATCGAACCCGAAGGCCGGCTCAACCAGAAGTTGAGAAGAACATCTGACTCCGCCGTCAGGTATCTGTTAAACAAACAGGCATCGAACCCGAAGGCCAGCTCACCCAGAAGTTGAGAAGAACATCTGACCTCGCTGTGAGGCATCTGTTAAACAAGAAGGCATCGAACCTGAAGGGCGGCTCAACCAAAAGGTGATAAGAACATTAGACCTTGCCGTCAGGCATTTATTAAACAAACAGGCATCGAACCCAAAGGTCGGCTCAACACCAAGTTGAGAGGAACATCTGACCTCGCCGCCAGGCATCTGTTAAATAAACAAGCATCGAACCCGAAGGCCGGCTCAACCCGAAGTTGAGAAGAACATGTGACCTTGCTGTAAGAGCACAGATTGTGTCTTAGTTATATCTCTATGTTTTGATGATAACACTTATAAATTTTGTATTCAAGAATTATATACTCTAAACGTGTTCTAGATTGTTTGCTACAGGCACTAAAGAAGATTATCTTAAGAAAGCAAAATTGCATCTGAACATTGTTCGTATGAAAGACTTCATAAGTTCAAGAACATCTTAAGTGAAGATCTAAACACTGCTCCCAGAACAATCTGACTACTGTCTCTTGAAGATTCTGAAGAAGGAGCCTCTAAAGCATAGAAGACTCTGCTCTGAAGGATTTACACGCTCAAGCACACAAGCTGCACATACTCTGATTCAGCTCAATCTGAAGAACTTTCAAGACTCTGATGATCCAGATGATCCGTGATCTGAAGACTCTGAAGATTCAGATTCTAATGTTGAAAGCTGAACTTACTTTGAAGAAGATTTAAATATGTACGTTGGTGTTTCTCAACAGCTCTTTCCTATTTTGTGCTAGACACAAGGACACAGACAAAAAGGTTTTATCTGTGCATTCCATTCTGAGGAAAGTTTTCTGCAAGTAAAGACAAAAAGCATCAGGCTTGTTTCAGCACAGCCTCCAATGTGAAGACAAAAGGCTCTAGGCTTTTCTGCACAGCCTTCAACGTAACAAGACTTCTTGGATCTTAGTGCCTATATAAAGAAGTCCACTCCATTTTCTTCAGCATCGAATCTCTAGCAAAATCACTCCTCAAAGCAAATCTCAAAAAGCTCTTAATCATATTACTTTGCTTTATCTTTATTCTTAACTTAAGAGAAATATCACTGTTGTGATAACAGCTTATTAGAAGCATTCTTACTCTTGTAAAAGTTACTTTGTTTGTAAAAGGTTTTCCTTAAGAGGATCCAGTTGGGATCAGCTGCTCTTGAGAAGACTAAGAACGGTTGTTCTTAGGTGTTGCTATTTGTAATCTGTTTGATTAAAATAGTGGATTAAGTCCTTGACAGAGAAAGGCAAATCACTCTTGAGAGGGTGGACTGGACTAGTTGTTTTCAACGAACCAGGATAAAAATATATGTGTTCTAATCTTTGTTTTTTAGTCTTACTTATTCAACCCCCCCCCCCCTTCTAAGTAATTTTCTCACCTTCACTTGCTGTCAGGCATCTGTTAAACAAACAGGCATTCAACCCGAAGTCCGGCTCAACCTGAAGTTGAGAAGAACATGTGACCTCACCGTCAGGTATCTGTTAAACAAACAGGCATCGATCCCGAAGGTCGGCTCAACCAGAAGTTTAGAAGAACATCTGACCTCGCCGTGAGGCATCTGTTAAACAAGCATGCATCGAACCCGAAGGGCGGCTCAACCTGAAGATGAGAAGAACATCTGACATCGCCGTCAGGTATCTGTTAAACAAACAGACATCGAACCCGAAGGCCGGCTTAACTAGAAGTTGAGAAGAACATCTGACCTCGCTGTGAGGCATCTGTTAAACAAGAAGGCATCGAACCTGAAGGGCAGCTCAACCAGAAGTTGAGAAGAACATTTGACCTCGCCGTCAGGCATCTGTTAAACAAACAGGCATTGAAACCGAAGGCGGCTCAACCGGAAGTTGAGAAGAACATCTGACCTCGCCGTCAGGTATCTGTTAAACAAACAAGCATCGAACCCGAAGGCCGGCTCAACCCGAAGTTGAGAAGAATATGTGACCTCGTTGTCGGGCATGTGTTAAACAAACAGGCATCGAACCCGAAGGCCGGCTCAACCTGAAGTTTCGAAGAACATCTGACCTCACCGTCAGGTATCTGTTAAAAAAATAGGCATCGAACCCGAAGGCCGGCTCAACCAGAAGTTGAGAAGAACATCTGATCTCGCCGTGAGGCATCTGTTAAACAAGCAGGCATCGAACCCAAAGGCCGGCTCAACCAGAAGTTTTGAAGAACATCTGACCTCACTGTCAGGCATCTGTTAAACAAACAGGCATCGAACCCGAAGGCTGGCTCAACCCGAAGTTGAGAAGAACATCTGACCTCGCCGTCAGGTATCTGTTAAAGAAACAGGCATCGAATCTGAAGGCCGGCTCAACCTGAAGTCGAGAAGAACATCTGACATCGCCTTCAGGTATCTGATAAACAAACAGGCATTTAACCCGAAGACCGACCCAACACGAAGTTGAGAGGATCATATGACCTCGCCGTGAGGTATCTGTTAAACAAGCAGGGATCGAACTCGAAGGGCGGCTCAACCAGAAGTTGATAAGAACATTAGACCTTGCTGTCGGGCATCTATTAAACAAACAGGCATCGAACCCGAAGGCCGGCTCAACACCAAGTTGAATGGAACATTTGACCTCACTGTCAGGCATCTGTTAAACAAACAGGCATCGAAACCGAAGGCGGCTTAACCGGAAGATGAGAAGAACATCTGACCTCGCTGTCAGGTATCTGTTAAACAAACAGGCATCAAACCCGAAGGCCGACTCAACCCAAAGTTGAGAAGAACATATGACATCACTGTCAGGCATCTGTTAAACGAACAAGCATCGAACCCGAAGGCCGGCTCAACCTGAAGTTGAGAAGAACATCTGACTCCGCCGTCAGGTATCTGTTAATCAAACAGGCATCAAACCCGAAGGCCAGCTCAACCAGAAGTTTAGAAGAACATCTGACCTCGCCGTGAGGCATCTGTTAAACAAGAAGGCATCGAACCCGAAGGGCGGCTCAACCAGAAGGTGATAAGAACATTAGACCTTGCCGTCAGGCATTTATTAAACAAACAGGCATCGAACCCGAAGGCCGGCTCAACACCAAGTTGAGAGGAACATTTGACCTCGCCGTCAGGCATCTGTTAAACAAACAGGCATCGAAACCGAAGGCGGGTCAACCAGAAGTTGAGAAGAACATCTGACCTCGCCGTCAGGTATCTGTTAAACAAACAAGCATCGAACCCGAAGGCCGGCTCAACTCGAAGTTGAGAAGAACATGTGACCTTGCTGTCAGGCATCTGTTAAACAAACAGGCATTCAACCTGAAGGGCGGCTCAACCTGAAGTTGAGAAGAACATCTGACCTCGCCGTCAGGTATCTGTTAAAAAAAAAGGCATCGAACCCGAAGGCTGGCTCAACACCAAGTTGAGAGGAACATTTGACCTCGTCGTCAGGCATCTGTTAAACAAACAGGCATTGAAACCGAAGGCGGCTCAACCGGAAGTTGAGAAGAACATCTGACCTCGCCGTCAGGTATCTGTTAAACAAACAGGCATCGAACCCGAAGGCCGGCTCAACCCGAAGTTGAGAAGAACATGTGACCTCGTTGTCGGGCATGTGTTAAACAAACAGGCATCGAACCCGAAGGCCGGCTCAACCTGAAGTTGAAAAGAACATCTGACCTCACCATCAGGTATCTCTTAAAAAAACAGGCATCGAACCCGAAGGCCGGCTCAACCAGAAGTTGAGAAGAACATCTGATCTCGCCGTGAGGCATCTGTTAAACAAGCAGGCATCGAACCCAAAGGCCGGCTCAACCAGAAGTTGTGAAGAACATCTAACCTCACTGTCAGGCATCTGTTAAACAAACAGGCATCGAAACCGAAGGCTGGCTCAACCCGAAGTTGAGAAGAACATCTGACCTCGCCGTCAGGTATCTGTTAAACAAACAGGCATCGAATCTGAAGGCCGGCTCAACCTGAAGTTGAGAAGAACATCTGACATCGCCTTCAGGTATCTGATAAACAAACAGGCATTTAACCCGAAGACCGGCCCAACACGAAGTTGAGAGGATCATCTGACCTCGCCGTGAGGTATCTGTTAAACAAGCAGGGATCGAACTCGAAGGGCGGCTCAACCAGAAGTTGATAAGAACATTAGACCTTCCCGTTGGGCATCTATTAAACAAACAGGCATCGAACCTGAGGGCCGGCTCAACACCAAGTTGAATGGAACATTTGACCTTGCTGTCAGGCATCTGTTAAACAAACAGGCATCGAAACCGAAGGCGGCTTAACCGGAAGTTGAGAAGAACATCTGACCTCGCCGTCAGGTATCTGTTAAACAAACAGGCATCAAACCCGAGGGTTGGCTCAACCCAAAGTTGAGAAGAACATGTGACATCGCTGTCAGGCATCTGTTAAACAAACAAGCATCGAACCCGAAGGCCGTCACAACCTGAAGTTGAGAAGAACATCTGACTCCGCCGTCAGGTATCTGTTAAACAAATAGGAATCGAACCCGAAGGCCAGCTCAACCAGAAGTTTAGAAGAACATCTGACCTCGCCGTGAGGCATCTGTTAAACAAGAAGACATTGAACCCGAAGGGTGGCTCAACCAGAAGGTGATAAGAACATTAGACCTTGCCGTCAGGCATTTATTAAACAAACAGGCATCGAACCCGAAGGCCGGCTTAACACCAAGTTGAGAGGAACATTTGACCTCGCCGTCAGGCATCTGTTAAACAAACAGGCATCGAACCCGAAGGCCGGCTCAACACGAAGTTGAGAGGAACATTTGACCTCGCCGACAGGCATCTGTTAAACAAACAGGCATCGAAACCGAAGGCCGGCTCAACCCGAAGTTGAGAAGAACATCTGACCTCGTCGTCAGGTATCTGTTAAACAAACAGGCATCGAACCCGAATGCCGGTTCAACTTGAAGTTGAGAAGAACATGTGACCTTGCTGTCAGGCATCAGTTAAACAAACAGGCATTCAACCCGAAGGACGGCTCAACCTGAAGTTGAGAAGAACATCTGACCTCGCCGTGAGGCATCTGTTAAACAAGCAGGCATCGAACCCGAAGGGCGGCTCAACTAGAAATTGATAAGAACATTAGACCTTGCCGTCAGACATCTATTAAACAAATAGCCATCGAACCCGAACGCCGGCTCAACACCAAGTTGAGAGGAACACTTGACCTCGCCGTCAGGCATATGTTAAACAAACAGGCATCGAAACCAAAGGCGGTTCAACCGGAAGTTGAGAAGAACATCTGACCTTGCCGTCAGGTATCTGTTAAACAAACAGGCATCGAACCCGAAGGCCGGCTCAACCTGAAGTTGAGAAGAACATCTGACATCGCCGTCAGGTATCTGTTAAACAAACAGACATCGAACCCGAAGGCCGGCTTAACTAGAAGTTGAGAAGAACATCTGACCTCGCTGTGAGGCATCTGTTAAACAAGAAGGCATCGAACCTGAAGGGCAGCTCAACCAGAAGTTGAGAAGAACATTTGACCTCGCCGTCAGGCATCTGTTAAACAAACAGGCATTGAAACCGAAGGCGGCTCAACCGGAAGTTGAGAAGAACATCTGACCTCGCCGTCAGGTATCTGTTAAACAAACAAGCATCGAACCCGAAGGCCGGCTCAACCCGAAGTTGAGAAGAATATGTGACCTCGTTGTCGGGCATGTGTTAAACAAACAGGCATCGAACCCGAAGGCCGGCTCAACCTGAAGTTTCGAAGAACATCTGACCTCACCGTCAGGTATCTGTTAAAAAAATAGGCATCGAACCCGAAGGCCGGCTCAACCAGAAGTTGAGAAGAACATCTGATCTCGCCGTGAGGCATCTGTTAAACAAGCAGGCATCGAACCCAAAGGCCGGCTCAACCAGAAGTTTTGAAGAACATCTGACCTCACTGTCAGGCATCTGTTAAACAAACAGGCATCGAACCCGAAGGCTGGCTCAACCCGAAGTTGAGAAGAACATCTGACCTCGCCGTCAGGTATCTGTTAAAGAAACAGGCATCGAATCTGAAGGCCGGCTCAACCTGAAGTCGAGAAGAACATCTGACATCGCCTTCAGGTATCTGATAAACAAACAGGCATTTAACCCGAAGACCGACCCAACACGAAGTTGAGAGGATCATATGACCTCGCCGTGAGGTATCTGTTAAACAAGCAGGGATCGAACTCGAAGGGCGGCTCAACCAGAAGTTGATAAGAACATTAGACCTTGCTGTCGGGCATCTATTAAACAAACAGGCATCGAACCCGAAGGCCGGCTCAACACCAAGTTGAATGGAACATTTGACCTCACTGTCAGGCATCTGTTAAACAAACAGGCATCGAAACCGAAGGCGGCTTAACCGGAAGATGAGAAGAACATCTGACCTCGCTGTCAGGTATCTGTTAAACAAACAGGCATCAAACCCGAAGGCCGACTCAACCCAAAGTTGAGAAGAACATATGACATCACTGTCAGGCATCTGTTAAACGAACAAGCATCGAACCCGAAGGCCGGCTCAACCTGAAGTTGAGAAGAACATCTGACTCCGCCGTCAGGTATCTGTTAATCAAACAGGCATCAAACCCGAAGGCCAGCTCAACCAGAAGTTTAGAAGAACATCTGACCTCGCCGTGAGGCATCTGTTAAACAAGAAGGCATCGAACCCGAAGGGCGGCTCAACCAGAAGGTGATAAGAACATTAGACCTTGCCGTCAGGCATTTATTAAACAAACAGGCATCGAACCCGAAGGCCGGCTCAACACCAAGTTGAGAGGAACATTTGACCTCGCCGTCAGGCATCTGTTAAACAAACAGGCATCGAAACCGAAGGCGGGTCAACCAGAAGTTGAGAAGAACATCTGACCTCGCCGTCAGGTATCTGTTAAACAAACAAGCATCGAACCCGAAGGCCGGCTCAACCCGAAGTTGAGAAGAACATGTGACCTTGCTGTCAGGCATCTGTTAAACAAACAGGCATTCAACCTGAAGGGCGGCTCAACCTGAAGTTGAGAAGAACATCTGACCTCGCCGTCAGGTATCTGTTAAAAAAAAAGGCATCGAACCCGAAGGCTGGCTCAACACCAAGTTGAGAGGAACATTTGACCTCGTCGTCAGGCATCTGTTAAACAAACAGGCATTGAAACCGAAGGCGGCTCAACCGGAAGTTGAGAAGAACATCTGACCTCGCCGTCAGGTATCTGTTAAACAAACAGGCATCGAACCCGAAGGCCGGCTCAACCCGAAGTTGAGAAGAACATGTGACCTCGTTGTCGGGCATGTGTTAAACAAACAGGCATCGAACCCGAAGGCCGGCTCAACCTGAAGTTGAAAAGAACATCTGACCTCACCATCAGGTATCTCTTAAAAAAACAGGCATCGAACCCGAAGGCCGGCTCAACCAGAAGTTGAGAAGAACATCTGATCTCGCCGTGAGGCATCTGTTAAACAAGCAGGCATCGAACCCAAAGGCCGGCTCAACCAGAAGTTGTGAAGAACATCTAACCTCACTGTCAGGCATCTGTTAAACAAACAGGCATCGAAACCGAAGGCTGGCTCAACCCGAAGTTGAGAAGAACATCTGACCTCGCCGTCAGGTATCTGTTAAACAAACAGGCATCGAATCTGAAGGCCGGCTCAACCTGAAGTTGAGAAGAACATCTGACATCGCCTTCAGGTATCTGATAAACAAACAGGCATTTAACCCGAAGACCGGCCCAACACGAAGTTGAGAGGATCATCTGACCTCGCCGTGAGGTATCTGTTAAACAAGCAGGGATCGAACTCGAAGGGCGGCTCAACCAGAAGTTGATAAGAACATTAGACCTTCCCGTTGGGCATCTATTAAACAAACAGGCATCGAACCTGAGGGCCGGCTCAACACCAAGTTGAATGGAACATTTGACCTTGCTGTCAGGCATCTGTTAAACAAACAGGCATCGAAACCGAAGGCGGCTTAACCGGAAGTTGAGAAGAACATCTGACCTCGCCGTCAGGTATCTGTTAAACAAACAGGCATCAAACCCGAGGGTTGGCTCAACCCAAAGTTGAGAAGAACATGTGACATCGCTGTCAGGCATCTGTTAAACAAACAAGCATCGAACCCGAAGGCCGTCACAACCTGAAGTTGAGAAGAACATCTGACTCCGCCGTCAGGTATCTGTTAAACAAATAGGAATCGAACCCGAAGGCCAGCTCAACCAGAAGTTTAGAAGAACATCTGACCTCGCCGTGAGGCATCTGTTAAACAAGAAGACATTGAACCCGAAGGGTGGCTCAACCAGAAGGTGATAAGAACATTAGACCTTGCCGTCAGGCATTTATTAAACAAACAGGCATCGAACCCGAAGGCCGGCTTAACACCAAGTTGAGAGGAACATTTGACCTCGCCGTCAGGCATCTGTTAAACAAACAGGCATCGAACCCGAAGGCCGGCTCAACACGAAGTTGAGAGGAACATTTGACCTCGCCGACAGGCATCTGTTAAACAAACAGGCATCGAAACCGAAGGCCGGCTCAACCCGAAGTTGAGAAGAACATCTGACCTCGTCGTCAGGTATCTGTTAAACAAACAGGCATCGAACCCGAATGCCGGTTCAACTTGAAGTTGAGAAGAACATGTGACCTTGCTGTCAGGCATCAGTTAAACAAACAGGCATTCAACCCGAAGGACGGCTCAACCTGAAGTTGAGAAGAACATCTGACCTCGCCGTGAGGCATCTGTTAAACAAGCAGGCATCGAACCCGAAGGGCGGCTCAACTAGAAATTGATAAGAACATTAGACCTTGCCGTCAGACATCTATTAAACAAATAGCCATCGAACCCGAACGCCGGCTCAACACCAAGTTGAGAGGAACACTTGACCTCGCCGTCAGGCATATGTTAAACAAACAGGCATCGAAACCAAAGGCGGTTCAACCGGAAGTTGAGAAGAACATCTGACCTTGCCGTCAGGTATCTGTTAAACAAACAGGCATCGAACCCGAAGGCCGGCTCAACCTGAAGTTGAAAAGAACATCTGACCTCACCATCAGGTATCTCTTAAAAAAACAAGCATCGAACCCGAAGGCCGGCTCAACCAGAAGTTGAGAAGAACATCTGATCTCGCCGTGAGGCATCTGTTAAACAAGCAGGCATCGAACCCAAAGGCCGGCTCAACCAGAAGTTGTGAAGAACATATGACCTCACTATCAGGCATCTGTTAAACAAACAGGCATCGAAACCGAAAGCTGGCTCAACCCGAAGTTGAGAAGAACATCTGACCTCGCCGTCAGGTATCTGTTAAACAAACAGGCATCGAATCTGAAGGCCGGCTCAACCTGAAGTTGAGAAGAACATCTGACATCGCCTTCAGGTATCTGATAAACAAACAGGCATTTAACCCGAAGACCGGCCCAACACGAAGTTGAGAGGATCATCTGACCTCGCCGTGAGGTATCTGTTAAACAAGCAGGGATCGAACTCGAAGGGCGGCTCAACCAGAAGTTGATAAGAACATTAGACCTTCCCGTTGGGCATCTATTAAACAAACAGGCATCGAACCTGAGGGCCGGCTCAACACCAAGTTGAATGGAACATTTGACCTTGCTGTCAGGCATCTGTTAAACAAACAGGCATCGAAACCGAAGGCGGCTTAACCGGAAGTTGAGAAGAACATCTGACCTCGCCGTCAGGTATCTGTTAAACAAACAGGCATCAAACCCGAGGGTTGGCTCAACCCAAAGTTGAGAAGAACATGTGACATCGCTGTCAGGCATCTGTTAAACAAACAAGCATCGAACCCGAAGGCCGGCTCAACCTGAAGTTGAGAAGAACATCTGACTCCGCCGTCAGGTATCTGTTAAACAAATAGGAATCGAACCCGAAGGCCAGCTCAACCAGAAGTTTAGAAGAACATCTGACCTCGCCGTGAGTCATCTGTTAAACAAGAAGGCATTGAACCCGAAGGGCCGCTCAACCAGAAGGTGATAAGAACATTAGACCTTGCCGTCAGGCATTTATTAAACAAAAAGGCATCGAACCCGAAGGCCGGCTTAACACCAAGTTGAGAGGAACATTTGACCTCGCCGTCAGGCATCTGTTAAACAAACAGGCATCGAACCCGAAGGCCGGCTCAACACGAAGTTGAGAGGAACATTTGACCTCGCCGTCAGGCATCTGTTAAACAAACAGGCATCGAAACCGAAGGCCGGCTCAACCCGAAGTTGAGAAGAACATCTGACCTCGTCGTCAGGTATCTGTTAAACAAACAGGCATCGAACCCGAATGCCGGTTCAACTTGAAGTTGAGAAGAACATGTGACCTTGCTGTCAGGCATCCGTTAAACAAACAGGAATTCAACCCAAAGGACGGCTCAACCTGAAGTTGAGAAGAACATCTGACCTCGCCGTGAGGCATCTATTAAACATGCAGGCATCGAACCCGAAGGGCGGCTCAACTAGAAGTTGATAAGAACATTAGACCTTGCCGTCAGACATCTATTAAACAAATAGCCATCGAACCCGAACGCCGGCTCAACACCAAGTTGAGAGGAACACTTGACCTCGCCGTCAGGCATATGTTAAACAAACAGGCATCGAAACCAAAGGCGGTTCAACCGGAAGTTGAGAAGAACATCTGACCTTGCCGTCAGGTATCTGTTAAACAAACAGGCATCGAACCCGAAGGCCGGCTCAACCTGAAGTTGAGAAGAACATCTGACCTCGTTGTCAGGCATCTGTTAAACAAACAGGCATCGAACTCGAAGGCCGGCTCAACCTGAAGTTGAGAAGAACATCTGACCTCGCCGTCAGGTATCTGTTAAACAAATAGACATTGAACCCGAAGGCCGGCTCAATACGAAGTTGAGAGGAACATTTGACCTCGCCGTGAGGCATCTGTTAAACAAGCAGGCATCGAACCCGAAGGGAGGCTCAACTAGAAGTTTATAAGAACATTAGACCTTGTCGTCAGGCATCAAACCCGAAGGCTAGCTCAACACCAAGTTGAGAGGAACATTTGACCTCGCCGTCAGGCATCTGTTAAACAAACTTGCATCGAAACCGAAGGCGGCTCAACCGAAAGTTGAGAAGAACATCTGACCTCGCCGTCAGGTATCTGTTAAACAAACAGGCATCGTACCCGAAGGCCGGCTCAACCCGAAGTTAAGAAGAACATGTGACCTTGCTGTCATGCATCTGTTAGACAAACAGGCATCGAACCCGAAGGCCGGCTCAATCCGAAGTTGAGAAGAACATGTGACCTCGTTGTCGGGCATGTGTTAAACAAACAGGCATCGAACCCAAGGCCGGCTCAACCTGAAGTTGAGAAGAACATCTGACCTCACTGTCAGGTATCTGTTAAAAAAACAGGCATCGAACCCGAAGGCCGGCTCAACCAGAAGTTGAGAAGAACATCTGATCTCGCCGTGAGGCATCTGTTAAACAAGCAGGCATCGAACCCAAAGGCCGGCTCAACCAGAAGTTGTGAAGAACATCTGACCTCACTGTCAGGCATCTGTTAAACAAACAGGCATCGAACCCGAAGGCTGGCTCAACCCGAAGTTGAGAAGAACATCTGACCTCGCCGTCAGGTATCTATTAAACAAACAGGCATCGAATCTGAAGGTCGGCTCAACCTGAAGTTGAGAAGAACATCTGACGTCGCCTTCAGGTATCTGATAAACAAACAGGAATTTAACCCGAAGACCGGCCCAACACGAAGTTGAGAGGATCATCTGACCTCGCCGTGAGGTATCTGTTAAACAAGTTGGGATCGAACTCGAAGGGCAGCTCAACCAGAAGTTGATAAGAACATTAGACCTTGCCGTCGGGCATCTATTAAACAAACAGGCATCGAACCTGAAGGTCGGCTCAACACCAAGTTGAATGGAACATTTGACCTCGCTGTCAGGCATCTGTTAAAGAAACAGGCATCGAAACCGAAGGCGGCTTAACCGGAAGTTGAGAAGAACATCTGACCTCGCCGTCAGGTATCTGTTAAACAAACAGGCATCAAACCCGAAGGCCGGCTCAACCCAAAGTTGAGAAGAACATGTGACATCGCTGTCAGGCATCTGTTAAACAAACAGGCATTCAACCCGAAGGACGGCTCAACCTGAAGTTGAGAAGAACATCTGACTCCGTCGTCAGGTATCTGTTAAACAAACAGGCATCGAACCCGAAGGCCAACTCAACCAGAAGTTTAGAAGAACATCTGACCTCGCCGTGAGGCATCTGTTTAACAAGCAGGCATCGAACCCGAAGGGCGGCTCAACTAGAAGTTGATAAGAACATTAGACCTTGCCGTCAGGCATCTATTAAACAAATAGCCATCGAACCCGAATGCCGGCTCAACACCAAGTTGAGAGGAACACTTGACCTCGCCGTCAGGCATATGTTAAACAAACAGGAATCGAAACCGAAGGCGGTTCAACCGGAAGTTGAGAAGAACATCTGACCTTGCCGTCAAGTATCTGTTAAACAAATAGGCATCGAACCCGAAGGCCGGCTTAACCTGAAGTTGAGAAGAACATCTGACCTCGCTGTCAGGCATCTGTTAAACAAACAGGCATCGAACTCGAAGGTCGGCTCAACCTGAAGTTGAGAAGAACATCTGACCTCGCCATCAGGTATCTGTTAAACAAACAGGCATCGAATCTGAAGGCCGGCTCAACCTGAAGTTGAGAAGAACATCTGACATCGCCTTTAGGTATCTGATAAACAAACAGGCATTTAACCCGAAGACCGGTCCAACACGAAGTTGAGAGGATCATCTGACCTCGCCGTGAGGTATCTGTTAAACAAGTTGGGATCGAACTCGAAGGGCGGCTCAACCAAAAGTTGATAAGAACATTAGACCTTGCTGTCGGGCATCTATTAAACAAACAGGCATCGAACCCGAACGCCGGCTCAACACCAAGTTGAATGGAACATTTGACCTCGCTGTCAGGCATCTGTTAAACAAACAGGCATCGAAACCGAAGGCGGCTTAACCGGAAGTTGAGAAGAACATCTGACCTCGCCGTCAGGTATCTGTTAAACAAACAGGCATCAAACCTGAAGGCCGGCTCAATCCAAAGTTGAGAAGAACATGTGACATCGCTGTCAGGCATCTGTTAAACAAACAGGCATTCAACCCGAAGGACGGCTCAACCTGAAGTTGAGAAGAACATCTAACTTCGCCGTCAGGTATCTGTTAAACAAACAGGCATCGAACCCGAAGGCCAGCTCAACCAGAAGTTTAGAAGAACATCTGACCTCGCCGTGAGGCATCTGTTAAACAAGCAGGCATCGAACCCGAAGGGAGGCTCAACTAGAAGTTGATAAGAACATTAGACCTTGCCGTCAAGCATCTATTAAACAAATAGCCATCGAACCCGAACGCCGGCTCAACACCAAGTTGAGAGGAACACTTGACCTCACCGTCAGGCATATGTTAAACAAACAGGAATCGAAACCGAAGGCGGTTCAACCGGAAGTTGAGAAGAACATCTGACCTTGCCGTCAAGTATCTGTTAAACAAATAGGCATCGAACCCGAAGGCCGGCTTAACCTGAAGTTGAGAAGAACATCTGACCTCGCTGTCAGGCATCTGTTAAACAAACAGGCATCGAACTCGAAGGCCGGCTCAACCTGAAGTTGAGAAGAACATCTGACCTCGCCGTCAGGTATCTGTTAAACAAACAGGCATCGAATCTGAAGGCCGGCTCAACCTGAAGTTGAGAAGAACATCTGACATCGCCTTCAGGTATCTGATAAACAAACAGGCATTTAACCCGAAGACCGGCCCAACACGAAGTTGAGAGGATCATCTGACCTCGCCGTGAGGTATCTGTTAAACAAGCAGGGATCGAACTCGAAGGGCGGCTCAACCAGAAGTTGATAAGAACATTAGACCTTCCCGTTGGGCATCTATTAAACAAACAGGCATCGAACCTGAGGGCCGGCTCAACACCAAGTTGAATGGAACATTTGACCTTGCTGTCAGGCATCTGTTAAACAAACAGGCATCGAAACCGAAGGCGGCTTAACCGGAAGTTGAGAAGAACATCTGACCTCGCCGTCAGGTATCTGTTAAACAAACAGGCATCAAACCCGAGGGTTGGCTCAACCCAAAGTTGAGAGGAACATGTGACATCGCTGTCAGGCATCTGTTAAACAAACAAGCATCGAACCCGAAGGCCGGCTCAACCTGAAGTTGAGAAGAACATCTGACTCCGCCGTCAGGTATCTGTTAAACAAATAGGAATCGAACCCGAAGGCCAGCTCAACCAGAAGTTTAGAAGAACATCTGACCTCGCCGTGAGGCATCTGTTAAACAAGAAGGCATTGAACCCGAAGGGCGGCTCAACCAGAAGGTGATAAGAACATTAGACCTTGCCGTCAGGCATTTATTAAACAAACAGGCATCGAACCCGAAGGCCGGCTTAACACCAAGTTGAGAGGAACATTTGACCTCGCCGTCAGGCATCTGTTAAACAAACAGGCATCGAACCCGAAGGCCGGCTCAACACGAAGTTGAGAGGAACATTTGACCTCGCCGTTAGGCATCTGTTAAACAAACAGGCATCGAAACCGAAGGCCGGCTCAACCCGAAGTTGAGAAGAACATCTGACCTCGTCGTCAGGTATCTGTTAAACAAACAGGCATCGAACCCGAATGCCGGTTCAACTTGAAGTTGAGAAGAACATGTGACCTTGCTGTCAGGCATCCGTTAAACAAACAGGCATTCAACCCGAAGGACGGCTCAACCTGAAGTTGAGAAGAACATCTGACCTCGCCGTGAGGCATCTGTTAAACATGCAGGCATCGAACCCGAAGGGCGGCTCAACTAGAAGTTGATAAGAACATTAGACCTTGCCGTCAGACATCTATTAAACAAATAGCCATCGAACCCGAACGCCGGCTCAACACCAAGTTGAGAGGAACATTTGACCTCGCCGTCAGGCATATGTTAAACAAACAGGCAGCGAAACCAAAGGCGGTTCAACCGGAAGTTGAGAAGAACATCTGACCTTGCCGTCAGGTATCTGTTAAACAAACAGGCATCGAACCCGAAGGCCGGCTCAACCTGAAGTTGAGAAGAACATCTGACCTCGTTGTCAGGCATCTGTTAAACAAACAGGCATCGAACTCGAAGGCCGGCTCAACCTGAAGTTGAGAAGAACATCTGACCTCGCCGTCAGGTATCTGTTAAACAAATAGACATTGAACCCGAAGGCCGGCTCAATACGAAGTTGAGAGGAACATTTGACCTCGCCGTGAGGCATCTGTTAAACAAGCAGGCATCGAACCCGAAGGGAGGCTCAACTAGAAGTTTATAAGAACATTAGACCTTGCCGTCAGGCATCAAACCCGAAGGCTAGCTCAACACCAAGTTGAGAGGAACATTTGACCTCGCCGTCAGGCATCTGTTAAACAAACTTGCATCGAAACCGAAGGTGGCTCAACCGAAGGTTGAGAAGAACATCTGACCTCGCCGTCAGGTATCTGTTAAACAAACAGGCATCGTACCCGAAGGCCGGCTCAACCCAAAGTTAAGAAGAACATGTGACCTTGCTGTCATGCATCTGTTAGACAAACAGGCATCGAACCCGAAGGCCGGCTCAATCCGAAGTTGAGAAGAACATGTGACCTCGTTGTCGGGCATGTGTTAAACAAACAGGCATCGAACCCAAGGCCGGCTCAACCTGAAGTTGAGAAGAACATCTGACCTCACCGTCAGGTATCTGTTAAAAAAACAGGCATCGAACCCGAAGGCCGGCTCAACCAGAAGTTGAGAAGAACATCTGATCTCGCCGTGAGGCATCTGTTAAACAAGCAGGCATCGAACCCAAAGGCCGGCTCAACCAGAAGTTGTGAAGAACATCTGACCTCACTGTCAGGCATCTGTTAAACAAACAGGCATCGAACCCGAAGGCTGGCTCAACCCGAAGTTGAGAAGAACATCTGACCTCGCCGTCAGGTATCTATTAAACAAACAGGCATCGAATCTGAAGGCCGGCTCAACCTGAAGTTGAGAAGAACATCTGACGTCGCCTTCAGGTATCTGATAAACAAACAGGCATTTAACCCGAAGACCGGCCCAACACGAAGTTGAGAGGATCATCTGACCTCGCCGTAAGGTATCTGTTAAACAAGTTGGGATCGAACTCGAAGGGCAGCTCAACCAGAAGTTGATAAGAACATTAGACCTTGCCGTCGGGCATCTATTAAACAAACAGGCATCGAACCCGAAGGCCGGCTCAACACCAAGTTGAATGGAACATTTGACCTCGCTGTCAGGCATCTGTTAAAGAAACAGGCATCGAAACCGAAGGCGGCTTAACCGGAAGTTGAGAAGAACATCTGACCTCGCCGTCAGGTATCTGTTAAACAAACAGGCATCAAACCCGAAGGCCGGCTCAACCCAAAGTTGAGAAGAACATGTGACATCGCTGTCAGGCATCTGTTAAACAAACAGGCATTCAACCCGAAGGACGGCTCAACCTGAAGTTGAGAAGAACATCTGACTCCGTCGTCAGGTATCTGTTAAACAAACAGGCATCGAACCCGAACGCCAGCTCAACCTGAAGTTTAGAAGAACATCTGACCTCGCCGTGAGGCATCTGTTAAACAAGCAGGCATCGAACCCGAAGGGCGGCTCAACTAGAAGTTGATAAGAACATTAGAGCTTGCCGTCAGGCATCTATTAAACAAATAGCCATCGAACCCGAATGCCGGCTCAACACCAAGTTGAGAGGAACACTTGACCTCGCCGTCAGGCATATGTTAAACAAACAGGAATCGAAACCGAAGGCGGTTCAACCGGAAGTTGAGAAGAACATCTGACCTTGCCGTCAAGTATCTGTTAAACAAATAGGCATCAAACCCGAAGGCCGGCTTAACCTGAAGTTGAGAAGAACATCTGACCTCGCTGTCAGGCATCTGTTAAACAAACAGGCATCGAACTCGAAGGCCGGCTCAACCTGAAGTTGAGAAGAACATCTGACCTCGCCGTCAGGTATCTGTTAAACAAACAGGCATCGAATCTGAAGGCCGGCTCAACCTGAAGTTGAGAAGAACATCTGACATCGCCTTTAGGTATCTGATAAACAAACAGGCATTTAACCCGAAGACCGGCCCAACACGAAGTTGAGAGGATCATCTGACCTCGTCGTGAGGTATCTGTTAAACAAGTTGGGATCGAACTCGAAGGGCGGCTCAACCAAAAGTTGATAAGAACATTAGACCTTGCTGTCGGGCATCTATTAAACAAACAGGCATCGAACCCGAACGCCGGCTCAACACCAAGTTGAATGGAACATTTGACCTCGCTGTCAGGCATCTGTTAAACAAACAGGCATCGAAACCGAAGGCGGCTTAACCGGAAGTTGAGAAGAACATCTGACCTCGCCGTCAGGTATCTGTTAAACAAACAGGCATCAAACCCGAAGGCCGGCTCAACCCAAAGTTGAGAAGAACATGTGACATCGCTGTCAGGCATCTGTTAAACAAACAGGCATTCAACCCGAAGGACGGCTCAACCTGAAGTTGAGAAGAACATCTAACTCCGCCGTCAGGTATCTGTTAAACAAACAGGCATCGAACCCGAAGGCCAGCTCAACCAGAAGTTTAGAAGAACATCTGACCTCGCCGTGAGGCATCTGTTAAACAAGCAGGCATCGAACCCGAAGGGCGGCTCAACTAGAAGTTGATAAGAACATTAGACCTTGCCGTCAAGCATCTATTAAACAAATAGCCATCGAACCCGAACGCCGGCTCAACACCAAGTTGAGAGGAACATTGACCTCACCGTCAGGCATATGTTAAACAAACAGGAATCGAAACCGAAGGCGGTTCAACCGGAAGTTGAGAAGAACATCTGACCTTGCCGTCAAGTATCTGTTAAACAAATAGGCATCGAACCCGAAGGCCGGCTTAACCTGAAGTTGAGAAGAACATCTGACCTCGCTGTCAGGCATCTGTTAAACAAACAGGCATCGAACTCGAAGGCCGGCTCAACCTGAAGTTGAGAAGAACATCTGACCTCGCCGTCAGGTATCTGTTAAACAAACAGGCATCGAATCTGAAGGCCGGCTCAACCTGAAGTTGAGAAGAACATCTGACACCGCCTTCAGGTATCTTATAAACAAACAGGCATTTAACCCGAAGACCGGCCCAACACGAAGTTGAGAGGATCATCTTACCTCGCCGTGAGGTATCTGTTAAACAAGTTGGGATCGAACTCGAAGGGCGGCTCAACCAGAAGTTGATAAGAACATTAGACCTTGCTGTCGGGCATCTATTAAACAAACAGGCATCGAACCCGAACGCCGGCTCAACACCAAGTTGAATGGAACATTTGACCTCGCTGTCAGGCATCTGTTAAACAAACAGGCATCGAAACCGAAGGCGGCTTAACCGGAAGTTGAGAAGAACATCTGACCTCGCCGTCAGGTATCTGTTAAACAAACAGGCATCAAACCCGAAGGCCGGCTCAACCCAAAGTTGAGAAGAACATGTGACATCGCTGTCAGGCATCTGTTAAACAAATAGGCATTCAACCCGAAGGATGGCTCAACCTGAAGTTGAGAAGAACATCTGACTCCGCCGTCAGGTATCTGTTAAACAAACAGGCATCGAACCCGAAGGCCAGCTCAACCAGAAGTTTAGAAGAACATCTGACCTCGCCGTGAGGAATCTGTTAAACAAGCAGGCATCGAACCCGAAGGGCGGCTCAACTAGAAGTTGATAAGAACATTAGACCTTGCCGTCAAGCATCTATTAAACAAATAGCCATCGAACCCGAACGCCGGCTCAACACCAAGTTGAGAGGAACACTTTACCTCGCCGTCAGGCATATGTTAAACAAACAGGCATCGAAACCGAAGGCGGTTCAACCGGAAGTTGAGAAGAACATCTGACCTTGCCGTCAAGTATCTGTTAAACAAACAGGCATCGAACCCGAAGGCCGACTTAACCTGAAGTTGAGAAGAACATCTGACCTTGCTGTCAGGCATCTGTTAAACAAACAGGCATCGAACTCGAAGGCCGGCTCAACCTGAAGTTGAGAAGAACATCTGACCTCGCCGTCAGGTATCTGTTAAACAAACAGGCATCGAATCCGAAGACCGGCCCAACACGAAGTTGAGAGGATCAGCTGACCTCGCCGTGAGGTATCTGTTAAACAAGCTGGGATCGAACTCAAAGGGCGGCTCAACCAGAAGTTGATAAGAATATTAGACCTTGCCGTCGGGCATTTATTAAACAAACAGGCATCGAACCCGAAGGCCGGCTCAACACCAAGTTGAGAGGAACATTTGACCTCGCTGTCAGGCATCTGTTAAACAAACAGGCATCGAAACCGAAGGCGGCTTAACCTGAAGTTGAGAAGAACATCTGACCTCGCCGTCAAGTATCTGTTAAACAAACAGACATTGAACCCGAAGGTCGGCTCAACACGAAGTTGAGAGGAACATTTAACCTCGCCGTGAGGCATCTGTTAAACAAGCAGGCATCGAACCCGAAGGGAGGCTCAACTAGAAGTTGATAAGAACATCAGACCTTGCCGTCAGGCATCAAACCCGAAGGCTTGCTCAACAACAAGTTGAGAGGAACATTTGACCTCGCCGTCAAGCATATGTTAAACAAACTGGCATCGAAACCGAAGGCGGATCAACCGGAAGTTGAGAAGAACATCTGACCTCGCCGTCAGGTATCTGTTAAACAAACAGGCATCGAACCCGAAGGTCGGCTCAACCCGAAGTTAAGAAGAACATGTGACCTTGCTGTCATACATCTGTTAGACAAACAGGCATCGAACCCGAAGGCCGGCTCAACCTCAAGTTGAAAAGAACATATGACCCCGCCGTCAGGTATCTGTTAAACAAACAGACGTTGAACCTGAAGGTCGGCTCAACACGAAGTTGAGAGGAACATCTGACCTCGTTGTGAGGCATCTATTAAACAAGCAGGTATCGTACCCGAAGGGCGGATCAACCACAAGTTGATGAGAATATCAGACCTTGCCGTCAGGCATCTATTAAACAAACAGGCATCGAACCCGATGGTCGGCTCAACACTAAGTTGAGAGGAACATTTGACCTCGCCGTCAGGTATCTGTTAAGAAAACATGCATCGAAACCGAAAGCGGCTCAACCGGAAGTTGAGAATAACATCTGACCTCACCGTCAGGTACCTGTTAAACAAACAGACATCGAACCCGAACGCCGGCTCAACCCGAAGTTGAGAAGCACATGTGACCTCGCTGTCAGGCATCTACTAAAAAACAGGCATCAAACCCGAAGGCCGGCTCAACCCGAAGTTGAGAAGAACATATGACCTCGATTTCATGCATTTTTTAAACAAACAGGCATCGAACCCAAGGCCGGATCAACCCGAAGTTGAGAAGAACATCTGCCCTCGCTGTCAGGCATCTGTTAAACAAACAGGCATTAAACCCGAAGGCCGGCTCAACCTGAAGATGAGAAGAACATCTGACCTCGCCGTTAGGTATCCTTTAACCAAACAGACATTGAACCCGAAGGCCGGCTCAACACGAAGTTGAGAGGAACATCTTACCTTGCCATGAGGCATCTGTTAAACAAACAGGCATCGAACCCGAAGGCCGGCTCACCCAGAAGTTGATAAGAACATTAGACCTTGCCATCAGGCATCTATTAAACAAACAGGCATCGAACCCGAAGGCCGGATCAACACCAAATTGAGAGGTACATTTGACCTCGCCGTCAGGCATCTGTTAAACAAACTGGCATCGACACCGAAAACGGCTCAACCAAAAGTTGAGAAGAACATCTGACCTCGCCGTCAGGGATCTGTTAAACAAACAAGCATCGAACCCGCAGGCCGGTTCAACCCGAAGTTGAGATGAACATCTGACCTTGCTATCAAGCATCTGTTAAACAAGCAGACATCGAACCTGAATGCCGGGTCAACCCGAATTTAAGAAGAACATTAGACCTTCCCATCAGGCATCTGTTAAACAAATAGGAATCGAACCCGAAGGTAGGCTCAACACCAAGTTCAGAGGAACATTTGACCTCGCCGTCAGGCATCTGTTACACAAACAGGCATCGAAACCGAAAGCAGCACAACCGGAAGTTGAGAAGAACATCTGACCTCGCCGTTAAGTATCTGTTAAAAATACAGGCATCGAACCCGAAGGGCGGCTTAACCCGAAGTTGAGAAGAACATGTGACCTTGCTGTCAGGCATATGTTAAAAAAATAGGCATCAATCCCGAAGGCTGGCTCAACCCGAAGTTGAGAAGAACATTTGTCCTCGCTGTCAGGCATCTGTTAAACAAACAGGCATCAAACTTGAAGGTCGGCTCAACCCGAAGTTGAGAGGAACATTTGACCACGCCGTCAGGCATCTGTTAAACAAACAGGCATCTAAACCGAAGGCCGGCTCAACCGGAAGTTAAGAAGAACATATGACCTCGCCGTCAGGTATCTGTTAAACAAACATGCATTTAACCCGAAGGCCGGCTCAACCCGAAGTTGAGAAGAACATCTGACCTCGCTCTCAGGCATCTCTTAAACAAACAGGCATCGAACCCGAAGGCCGGATCAACCTGAAGTTGAGAAGAACATCTGACCTCGCCGTCAGGTATCCGTTAAACAAACAGACATCGAACCCGAATGCCGGCTCAACCCAAAGTTGAGAAGAACATGTGAGCTCGCTGTCAGGCATCTGTTAAACAAACAGGCATCGAACCCGAAGGGCGGCTCAACCAGAAGTTGATAAGAACATTAGACCTTACCGTCAGGCATCTATTAAACAAACAGGCATCGGACCCGAAGGCTGGCTCAACACCAAGTTGAGAGGAACATTTGACCTCGCTGTCAGGCATCTGTTAAACAAACTGGCATCGACACCGAAAGCGGCTCAACTGGAAGTTGAGAAGAACATCTGACCTCGCCATTAGGTATCTACTAAACAAATAGGCATCGAACCCAAAGGCCGGCTCAACCCGAAGATGAGAAGAACATGTGACCTCGCTGTCAGGCATCTGTTAAACAAACAGGAATCGAACCCGAAGGTTGGCTTAACCTGAAGTTGAGAAGAACATCTGACCTCGCCGTCAGGTTTCTGTTAACCAAACAAGTATTGAACCCGAAGGCCGGCTCAAAACGAAGTTGAGAGGAACATCTGACCTCGCCGTGAGGCATCTGTTAAACAAGCAGGCATCGAACCCGAAGGGCGGCTCAACCAGAAGTTGGTAAGAACATCAGACCTTGCCGTCAGGAATCTATTAAACAAAGAAGCATCGAACCCAAAGGCCGGATCAACACCAAGTTGAGAGGAACATTTAACCTCGCTGTCAGGCATCTGTTAACCAAACAGGCATCGGAACCGAAGGCGGCTCAACCCGAAGTTTAGAAGAACATCTGACCTCGCTGTCAGGCATCTGTTAAATAAATAAGCCTTGAACCTGAAGGCCGGCTCAACACAAAGTTGAGAGGAACATTTGACCTTGCCGTCAGGCATCTGTTAAACAAACAGGCATCGAACCCGAAGGGTGACTCAACCCGAAGTTGAGAAGAACATCTGACCTTGCTGCCAGGCATCTGTTAAACAAACAGTCATCAAACCCGAAAGCTAGCTCAACCCGAAGTTGAGAAGAACATCTGACCTCGCTGTCAAGAATCAGTTAAACAAACAGGCATCCAATCCAAAGGCCGGCTCAACACGAAGTTCATAGGAATATTTGACCTCGCCGTCAGGGATCTGTTAAACAAATAAGCATCGAACCCGAAGGCCGGCTCAACCCGAAGTTGAGAAGTAAATCTGACCTCGCTGTCACGCATCCGTTAAACAAACAGGCATCGAACCCGAAGGGCGTCTCAACCCATAGTTTAGAAGAACATCTGACTTCGCCGTCAAGCATCTGTTAAACAAACAGGCATCGAACCCGACGGCCGACTCAACTTGAAGTTGGGAGGAACATGTGACCCGGCCATCAGGCATTAGTTAAACAAACAGGCATCTAACCCGAAGGCCGGCACAGCACGAAGTTGAGAAGAATATCTGACTTCGCAGTCAGGCATCGAACCCGAAGACCGGCTCAACACGAAGTTCATAGGAATATATCATAGCACCCCAAAATTTTCCTTCTCGTTTTATACTTGGCTTATGTTTCACTTTCGCATTTAGCATTTTGCATTGCATATCATTCGGTCTAGAGGCATGGGATCAAGGCGTTCTTGTGGCTCAAGTGCATTTTGGAACAAAAGATTGAACAGCGAACAGAGAGCATCAGAGCTTCGGCATTTATTTAGCCCAGCAATCGAGTGATCAATTTTATTCTGTTTTGCAGGTTAATTCCGGATCAGAAATCAGCATTCAGGCTCATAATAAGCATTTTCACAGTGACGACGGTAAAAAATGAGGTTCAGCAGCTTAACAGAGCTCCAGACAGTTGAAACAGGGCAAATGGACAGATTTCCCACCAAAAGCGCCAAATTCAAATTTTTGAATGTGTTAATCGGTTAACACATATGGTTAACCGATTAACCATTTGAAAATCAGCCCAGAATTGAAGTTTTAACAGCGTTAACCGGTTAACACATATGGTTAACCGGTTAACCATAGCAGAATTTGCCTTGTACGTGAATTTTCAAGTGGATTTGCTTTGGGGTCCAATTTTGATCACTTGAAAGCCCATTTTTGCACTTGGGAAGGATCTAGAACATTATTCGAAATTTGGTTAAATTTCATTTCCCTCCAAATTCTCAAACCTCATTCCATACCACAATTTCCAAACCAACTTCCAACCCTTGATTTGGATCCCATACCAAGAGAGTATTTAAATTATTTTACTCCAAAGCAAGCCATTCTAACCTTCATAATTTCAATTTCAAATTCAGAGTTCATCAATTCGCTCTCAATTCTCTCAATTTCCTCCATAGCCAAAACCTTCATTCAAAGCTCATTTTCCTTGGAACTATTGATTCTTCATTGGAATCAATAGATTTTTGAGCATAATCCTCCATCTACCATTATCATTTGATCAATTCTCATCTTCAATTTTCGTGCAAGTTCAGATCTGGATTTTGAAGTGATTGTAGAAGTGCTTATTTGGAGTAATTTGGCTTAATTGTGAAGGATCTTCATTCATACATCATCAACTAGCTTGGATCTTGAAGTATTTCAGACTTCTTTGCTTAAATCTACACAATTACAATTGATTCAGCAATTACCGAATCAATTCTCTGATTCGTAGGTTGGATTTCTGATCCAATTTAATTTTCGAGCTTATTTGCATATTCACCATGTTAATCTTCATATTCGATTGATTTGTGATTGATTTGATTTGGTTGATTCATGATCTGGTTGTGTTGATTTGTTTGCATGCTGTTTAAATCATGATTTTCTGGATTATATTCGTGAATAAGTGATTATCCGATCATCCGGTTGATCAGATAAGTGCTTATTTGCTGGAAAGTGGTTCTGTTTGCGGTTTTTCTGCTTCTGGTACAGTGTTAACCGGTTAACGTATATGGTTAACCGGTTAACCAACTCAAATATTCAAAATTTTCAAAGTTTTCAGGGTGTCAACCGGTTAACGCCTGGTGTTAACCAATTAACACCTATGAATTTCCAGATTTTCACACGTTTTACACAAGTTAACCGATTAACCGTATGTGTTAACCGAATAACATTGTGCCAGAATGCCATATTTTGCTGTTTTCTTGCATGTTCGCATACCGGTTTGATTTGAATCATCATAGATCAGTGTGATGCATTAGAATTGAATTGTTTTGGATATTTGCTATTGTTTATGGTTGTTTAATCATGATATTGTTGCCATGTGTGATCGTTCTTTCAATTATTTGCATGTTTGTATGTGGTTCGAGTCGATCATTCGTTTGCATGTTCGTATGCTTTCATCTCTTGTTTTCTCCACATGTTTGCATCATTCTTACATCACTGTTGAGGTCGAGACGCGCTTATGGCGGCTGCTGCCCCACACACTTTTCCTCCCTCCCACCATTCTAATTGTGCATTTTTCATGTTTTCATTTATCTACTTGTGATTGATCATACCTTTGTTCTTCTTGTGCTTTCTTGCCATGATCCCCATAGGATTCCCAGTCCCTCCATCTAGGATGGGAGTAGGAGAGACATTAGGTGCTCAATCCAAGTATGCTAACATTAGGGTAGATGTTTCCCCTTCTTATCCAAACTTTATGAGTACTTTGCATGACAACGTTAGGGCCGAGTTTCCCTTAGACCTTTCGTGCGTCTCTCTTCTCATCTCAAAATCACGCTAACTCATTTAATAAAGGCGATAAACATTGTGCGCTACGAGCCTTAAGCTACATGGGGAAAGATGAGTGAGGGGTCTCCTCTCGCTTATCTAGAATGTTTAGTATCCGTCCCGTTTGGGGGCGATATACGACGCATTCGCCTCCGTGTCATATTCTTTAGTGCAACGTGAATCACAAACCGAATTATTTCACTTCACTAAAAAATACAAAACAAATTCAAACCTTTTTCCTTTGGGATTAATCGGGAACTTTTTTAAAAAAAAAGAGAGTTTTGTTAAGCTTTAATTCTACCGCAAACAGGCTTCGTCCCTAACTACTGGAATTATTGTTTAACTCTACTCGATTAAAACACTTAATCAACATGTGGTTTCGTGTACGCCCGAACTACGTTTGCTCTGGTCTTTCATACCAGATGAAATTACGTAGGCACAAGGCGTGATGTCCTGGCGAGCAACCTCCCCCCTTCTTCCGTATTTAGCCGAACTACGTTGACTCTGATCTTACATACAAGATGAAAGTACGTAGGCACAGAGACATGATGCTCTGCCGAGTCTCTCTTTTCTTTTCTTTTTTTCCTGCAAGCCTGTAGCGTAGATAGTTTAAACACACACTTAGATAGACAACAAGCGTGGATCCCGTCGAGTACGACGGACGTGGGGGTGCTAATACCTTCCCCTTACGTAACCGACTCCCGAACCCAGGACTTGGTTGCGATGACCTCGTCTTCTCCCTTTTCGTCAGGTTTTTCCGATCGTTTCCTTTCCCTCTCTTCGGGATATATAATGAAAGGTGGCGACTCTTCTGTTTTTGCCGGGTGTTTTTCGCAGTTGCGACATATATCACCTTGCCGTCAGGGATCTGTTAAACAAACAGGCATCAAATCCGAAGGCCGGCTCAACCCGAAGTTGAGAAGAACATCTGACTTCGGCATCAGGCGTCTGTTAAACAAACAGGCATCGAACCCGAAGGCCGCCTCAACCAAAAGTTGAGAAGAACATCTGACCTCGCCGTCAGGTATCTGTTAAACAAACAGGCATCGAACCCGAATGTCGGCTCAACCCAAAGTTAAGAAGAAAATCTGACCTCGCTGTCAAGCATCTGTTAAACAAACAGGCATCGAACCCGAAGGCCTGCTCAACCTGAAGTTGAGAAGAACATCTGACCTCGCCGTCAGGTATCTGTAAAACAAACAGGCATTGAACCCGAAGGCCGGCTCAACACGAAGTTGAGAGGAACATCTAACCTTGCCGTGAGGCGTCTGTTAAACATGCAGGCATCGAACCCGAAGGGCGGCTCAACCAGAAGTTGATAAGAACATTAGACCTTGCCGTCAGGCATCTATTAAACAAACAGGCATCGAACCCGAAGGCCGGCTCAACACCAAGTGGAGAGGAACATTTGACCTCGCCGTCAGGCATCTGTTAAACAAACAGACATCGAAACCGAAGGAGGCTCAATCGGAAGTTGTGAAGAACATCTGACCTTGCCGTCAGGTATCTGTTAAACAAACAGGCATCGAACCCGAAGACCGGCTCAACCCGAAGTCGAGAAGAACATCTGACCTCACTGTCAGGCATCTGTTAAACAAACAGGCATCGAACTCGAAGGCCGGCTCAACCTGAAGTTGAGAAGAACATCTGACCTTGCTGTCAGGTATCTGTTAAACAAACAGACATTGAACCAGAAGGTCGGCTCAACACAAAGTTGAGAGGAACATCTGACCTCGCCGTGAGGCATCTATTAAACAAGCAGGCATCGAAACCGAAGGGCGGCTCAACCAGAAGTTGATAAGAACCTTAGACCTTGCCGTCAGGCGTCTATTAAACAAAGAGGCATCGAACCAGAAGGCCGGCTAAACACCAAGTTGAGAGGAACATTTGACCTCGCCGTCAGGCATCTGTTAAACAAACAGGCATCGAAACCGAAGGCGGCTTAACCGGAAGTTGAGAAGAAAATCTGACCTCGCCGTCAGGTATCTGTTAAACAAACAGGCATCAAACCCGAAGGCCGGCTCAACCCAAAGTTGAGAAAAACATGTGACATCGCTGTCAGGCATCTGTTAAACAAACAGGCATTCAACCCGAAGGACGGCTCAACCTGAAGTTGAGAAGAACATCTGACTCCGCCGTCAGGTATCTGTTAAACAAACAGGCATCGAACCCGAAAGCCAGCTCAACCAGAAGTTTAGAAGAACATCTGACCTCGCCGTGAGGCATCTGTTAAACAAGCAGGCATCGAACCCGAAGGGCGGCTCAACTAGAAGTTGATAAGAACATTAGACCTTTCCGTCAGGCATCTATTAAACAAATATCCATCGAACCCGAACGCCGGCTCAACACCAAGTTGAGAGGAACACTTGACCTCGCCGTTAGGCATATGTTAAACAAACAGACATCGAAACCGAAGGCGGTTCAATCGGAAGTTGAGAAGAACATCTGACCTTGCCGTCAAGTATCTGTTAAACAAACAAGCATCGAACCCGAAGGCCGGCTTAACCTGAAGTTGAGAAGAACATCTGACCTCGCTGTCAGGCATCTGTTAAACAAACAGGCATCGAACTCGAAGGCCGGCTCAACTTGAAGTTGAGAAGAACATCTGACCTCGCCGTCAGGTATCTGTTAAACAAATAGACATTGAACCCAAAGGCCGGCTCAATACGAAGTTGGGAGGAACATTTGACCTCGCCGTGAGGCATCTGTTAAACAAGCAGGCATCGAACCCAAAGGGAGGCTCAACTAGAATTTGATAAGAACATCAGACCTTGCCGTCAGGCATCAAACCCGAAGGCTAGCTAAACACCAAGTTGAGAGGAACATTTGACCTCGCCGTCATGCATCTGTTAAAAAAACTGGCATCGAAACCGAAGGCGGCTCAACCGGAAGTTGAGAAGAACATCTGACCTCGTCGTCAGGTATCTGTTAAACAAACAGGCATCGTACCCGAAGGCCGGCTCAACCCGAAGTTAAGAAGAACATGTGACCTTGCTGTCATGCATCTGTTAGACAAACAGGCATCGAACCCGAAGGCCGGCTCAACCCGAAGTTGAGAAGAACATGTGACCTCGTTGTCGGGCATGTGTTAAACAAACAGGCATCGAACCCGAAGGCCGGCTCAACCTGAAGTTGAGAAGAACATCTGACCTCACCATCAGGTATCTGTTAAAAAAATAGGCATCGAACCCGAAGGCCGGCTCAACCAGAAGTTGAGAAGAACATCTGATCTCGCCGTGAGGCATCTGTTAAACAAGCAGGCATCGAACCCAAAGGTCGGCTCAACCAGAAGTTGTGAAGAACATCTGACCTAACTGTCAGGCATCTGTTAAACAAACAGGCATCAAACGCGAAGGCTGGCTCAAGCCGAAGTTGAGAAGAACATATGACCTCGCCGTCAGGTATCTATTAAACAAACAGGCATCGAATCTGAAGGCTTGCTCAACCTGAAGTTGAGAAGAAAATCTGACATCGCCTTCAGGTATCTGATAAACAAACAGGCATTTAACCCGAAGACCGGCCCAACACGTAGTTGAGAGGATCATCTGACCTCGCCGTGAGGTATCTGTTAAACAAGCAGGGATCAAACTCGAAGGGCGGCTCAACCAGAAGTTGATAAGAACATTAGACCTTGCCGTTGGGCATCTATTAAACAAACAGGCATCGAACCTGAAGGCTGGCTCAACACCAAGTTGAACAGAACATTTGACCTCACTGTCAAGCATCTGTTAAACAAACAGGCATCGAAACCGAAGGCGGCTTAACCGAAAGTTGAGAAGAACATCTGACCTCGCCGTCAGGTATCTGTTAAACACACAGGCATCAAACCCGAAGGCCGGCTCAACCCGAAGTTGAGAAGAACATGTGACATCGCTGTCAGGCATCTGTTAAACAAACAAGCATCGAACCCGAAGGCCGGATCAACCTGAAGTTGAGAAGAACACCTGACTCCGCCGTCATGTATCTGTTAAACAAACAGGCATCGAACCTGAAGGCCAGCTCAACCAGAAGATTAGAAGAACATCTGACCTCGCCGCGAGGCATCTGTTAAACAAGAAGGCATCGAACCCGAAGGGCGGCTCAACTAGAAGGTGATAAGAACATTAGACCTTGCCGTCAGGCATTTATTAAACAAACAGGCATCGAACCCGAAGGCCGGCTCAACACCAAGTTGAGAGGAACATTTGACCTCTCCGTCAGGCATCTGTTAAACAAACAGGCATCGAAACCGAAGGCGGGTCAACCAGAAGTTGAGAAGAACATCTGACCTCGCCGTCAGGTATCTGTTAAACAAACAAGCATCGAACCCGAAGGCCGGCTCAACCCGAAGTTGAGAAGAACATGTGACCTTGTTGTCAGGCATCTGTTAAACAAACAGGCATTCAACCCGAAGGACGGCTCAACCTGAAGTTGAGAAGAACATCTGACCTTGCCGTCAGGTATCTATTAAATAAACAGGCATCGAACCCGAAGGCAGGCTCAACCATAAGTTTAGAAGAACATCTGAACTCGCCGTGAGGCATCTGTTAAACAAGCAGGCATCGAACCCGAAGGGCGGCTCAACTAGAAGTTGATAAGAACATTAGACCTTGCCGTCAGGCATCTATTAAACAAATAGCCATCGAACCCGAACGCCGGCTCAACACCAAGTTGAGAGGAACACTTGACCTCGTCGTCAGGCATATGTTAAACAAACAGGCACGAAACCGAAGGCGGTTCAACCGGAAGTTGAGAAGGACATCTGACCTTTCCGTCAGGTATCTGTTAAACAAACAGGCATCAAACCCGAAGGCCGGCTCAACCTGAAGTTGAGAAGAACATCTGACCTTGCTCTCAGGCATCTGTTAAACAAACAGGCATCGAACTCGAAGGCCGGCTCAACCTGAAGTTGAGAAAAACATCTGACCTCGCCGTCAAGTATCTGTTAAACAAACAGACATTGAACCCGAAGGTCGGCTCAACACGAAGTTGAGAGGAACATTTAACCTCGCCGTGAGGCATCTGTTAAACAAGCAGGCATCGAACCCGAAGGGAGGCTCAACTAGAAGTTGATAAGAACATCAGACCTTGCCGTCAGGCATCAAACCCAAAGGCTTGCTCAACAACAAGTTGAGAGGAACATTTGACCTCGCCGTCAAGCATATGTTAAACAAACTGGCATCGAAACCGAAGGCGGATCAAGCGGAAGTTGAGAAGAACATCTGACCTCGCCGTCAGGTATCTGTTAAACAAACAGGCATCGAACCCGAAGGCCGGCTCAACCCGAAGTTAAGAAGAACATGTGACCTTGCTGTCATGCATCTGTTAGACAAACAGGCATCGAACCCGAAGGCCGGCTCAACCTCAAGTTGAGAAGAACATATGACCTCGCCGTCAGGTATCTGTTAAACAAACAGACGTTGAACCTGAAGGTCGGCTCAACACGAAGTTGAGAGGAACATCTGATCTCGTTGTGAGGCATCTATTAAACAAGCAGGTATCGAACCCGAAGGGCGGATCAACCACAAGTTGATGAGAATATCAGACCTTGCCGTCAGGCATCTAATAAACAAACAGGCATCGAACCCGATGGTCAGCTCAACACTAAGTTGAGAGGAACATTTGACCTCGCCGTCAGGTATCTGTTAAGCAAACATGCATCGAAACCGAAAGCGGCTCAACCGGAAGTTGAGAATAACATCTGACCTCACCGTCAGGTACCTGTTAAACAAACAGACATCGAACCCGAACGCCGGCTCAACCCGAAGTTGAGAAGCACATGTGACCTCGCTGTCAGGCATCTACTAAAAAACAGGCATCAAACCCGAAGGCCGGCTCAACCCGAAGTTGAGAAGAACATATGACCTCAATTTCATGCATTTTTTAAACAAACAGGCATCGAACCCGAAGGCCGGATCAACCCGAAGTTGAGAAGAACATCTGACCTCGCTGTCAGGCATCTGTTAAACAAACAGGCATTGAACCCGAAGGCCGGCTCAAACTGAAGATGAGAAGAACATCTGACCTCGCCGTTAGGTATCCGTTAACCAAACAGACATTGAACCCGAAGGCCAGCTCAACACGAAGTTGAGAGGAACATATTACCTTGCCATGAGGCATCTGTTAAACAAACAGGCATCGAACCCGAAGGCCGGCTCACCCAGAAGTTGATAAGAACATTAGACCTTGCCATCAGGCATCTATTAAACAAACAGGCATCGAACCCGAAGGCCGGATCAACACCAAATTGAGAGGTACATTTGACCTCGCCGTCAGGCATCTGTTAAACAAACTGGTATCGACACCGAAAACGGCTCAACCGAAAGTTGAGAAGAACATCTGACCTCGTCGTCAAGTATTTGTTAAACAAATAGACATTGAACCCGAAGGCCGGCTTAAAACGAAGTTGAGAGGAACATCTGACCTCGCCGTGAGGCATCTGTTAAAAATGCAGGCATCGAACCCGAAGGGTGGCTCAACCCGAAGTTGATAAGAACATCAGACCTTGCCGTCAGGCATCTATTAAACAAACAGGCATCGAACCCGAAGGCCGGCTCAACATCAAATTGTGAGGAACATTTAACCTCGCCGTGAGGCATCTGTTAAACAAACAGGCATCGAAACCGAAGGCGGCTCAACCGGAAGTTGAGAAGAACATCTGACCTCGCCGTCAGGGATCTGTTAAACAAACAGGCATCGAACCCGCAGGCTGGTTCAACCCGAAGTTGAGATGAACATCTGACCTTGCTATCAAGCATCTGTTAAACAAGCAGACATCGAACCTGAATGCCGGGTCAACCCGAATTTAAGAAGAACATTAGACCTTCCCATCAGGCATCTGTTAAACAAATAGGAATCGAACCCGAAGGTAGGCTCAACACCTAGTTCAGAGGAACATTTGACCTCGCCGTCAGGCATCTGTTACACAAACAGGCATCGAAACCGAAAGCAGCACAACCGGAAGTTGAGAAGAACATCTGACCTCGCCGTTAAGTATCTGTTAAAAATACAGGCATCGAACCCGAAGGCCGGCTTAACCCGAAGTTGAGAAGAACATGTGACCTCGCTGTCAGGCATATGTTAAAAAAATAGGCATCAATCCCGAAGGCTGGCTCAACCCGAAGTTGAGAAGAACATTTGACCTCGCTGTCAGGCATCTGTTAAACAAACAGGCATCAAACTTGAAGGTCGGCTCAACCCGAAGTTGAGAGGAACATTTGACCACGCCGTCAGGCATCTGTTAAACAAACAGGCATCTAAACCGAAGGCCGGCTCAACCGGAAGTTAAGAAGAACATATGACCTCGCCGTCAGGTATCTGTTAAACAAACATGCATTGAACCCGAAGGCCGGCTCAACCCGAAGTTGATAAGAACATCTGACCTCGCTCTCCGGCATCTCTTAAACAAACAGGCATCGAACCCGAAGGCCGGCTCAACCTGAAGTTGAGAAGAACATCTGACCTCGCCGTCAGGTATCTGTTAAACAAACAGACATCGAACCCGAATGCCGGCTCAACCCAAAGTTGAGAAGAACATGTGAGCTCGCTGTCAGGCATCTGTTAAACAAACAGGCATCGAACCCGAAGGCCGGCTCAACCTGAAGTTGAGAAGAACATCTGACCTTGCCGTCAGGTATCCGTTAAAAAAACAGACATTGAACCCGAAATTCGGCTCAACACGAAGTTGAGAGGAACATCTGACCTCGCCGTGAGGCATCTGTTATACAAACAAGCATCGAACCCGAAGGGCGGCTCAACCAGAAGTTGATAAGAACATTAGACCTTACCGTCAGGCATCTATTAAACAAACAGGCATCGGACCCGAAGGCTGGCTCAACACCAAGTTGAGAGGAACATTTGACCTCGCTGTCAGGCATCTGTTAAACAAACTGGCATCGACACCGAAAGCGGCTCAACCGGAAGTTGAGAAGAACATCTGACCTCGCCATTAGGTATCTACTAAACAAATAGGCATCGAACCCAAAGGCCGGCTTAACCCGAAGATGAGAAGAACATGTGACCTTGCTGTCAGGCATCTGTTAAACAAACAGGAATCGAACCCGAAGGTTGGCTTAACCTGAAGTTGAGAAGAACATCTGACCTTGCCGTCAGGTTTCTGTTAACCAAACAAGTATTGAACCCGTAGGCCGGCTCAACACGAAGTTGAGAGGAACATCTGACCTCGCCGTGAGGCATCTGTTAAACAAGCAGGCATCGAACCCGAAGGGCAGCTCAACCAGAAGTTGGTAAGAACATCAGACCTTGCCGTCAGGAATCTATTA
Source organism: Lathyrus sativus (assembly GCA_963859935.3). NCBI lineage: Eukaryota > Viridiplantae > Streptophyta > Magnoliopsida > Fabales > Fabaceae > Lathyrus > Lathyrus sativus. Next base: position 381,239,672 of record OZ012735.1, read on the forward strand.
AACAAAGAAGCATCGAACCCAAAGGCCGGATCAACACCAAGTTGAGAGGAACATTTAACCTCGCTGTCAGGCATCTGTTAACCAAACAGGCATCGGAACCGAAGGCGGCTCAACCCGAAGTTTAGAAGAACATCTGACCTCGCTGTCAGGCATCTGTTAAATAAATAAGCCTTGAACCCGAAGGCCGGCTCAACACAAAGTTGAGAGGAACATTTGACCTTGCCGTCAGGCATCTGTTAAACAAACAGGCATCGAACCCGAAGGGTGACTCAACCCGAAGTTGAGAAGAACATCTGACCTTGCTGCCAGGCATCTGTTAAACAAACAGTCATCAAACCCGAAAGCTAGCTCAACCCGAAGTTGAGAAGAACATCTGACCTCGCTGTCAAGAATCAGTTAAACAAACAAGCATCGAATCCAAAGGCCGGCTCAACACGAAGTTCATAGGAATATTTGACCTCGCCGTCAGGGATCTGTTAAACAAATAAGCATCGAACCCGAAGGCCGGCTCAACCCGAAGTTGAGAAGTAAATCTGACCTCGCTGTCACGCATCCGTTAAACAAACAGGCATCGAACCCGAAGGGCGTCTCAACCCATAGTTTAGAAGAACATCTGACTTCGCCGTCAAGCATCTGTTAAACAAACAGGCATCGAACCCGACGGCCGACTCAACTTGAAGTTGGGAGGAACATGTGACCCGGCCATCAGGCATTAGTTAAACAAACAGGCATCTAACCCGAAGGCCGGCACAACACGAAGTTGAGAAGAATATCTGACTTCGCAGTCAGGCATCGAACCCGAAGACCGGCTCAACACGAAGTTCATAGGAATATATCATAGCACCCCAAAATTTTCCTTCTCGTTTTATACTTGGCTTATGTTTCACTTTCGCATTTAGCATTTTGCATTGCATATCATTCGGTCTAGAGGCATGGGATCAAGGCGTTCCTGTGGCTCAAGTGCATTTTGGAACAAAAGATTGAACAGCGAACAGAGAGCATCAGAGCTTCGGCATTTATTTAGCCCAGCAATCGAGTGATCAATTTTATTCTGTTTTGCAGGTTAATTCCGGATCAGAAATCAGCATTCAGGCTCATAATAAGCATTTTCACAGTGACGACGGTAAAAAATGAGGTTCAGCAGCTTAACAGAGCTCCAGACAGTTGAAACAGGGCAAATGGACAGATTTCCCACCAAAAGCGCCAAATTCAAATTTTTGAATGTGTTAATCGGTTAACACATATGGTTAACCAATTAACCATTTGAAAATCAGCCCAGAATTGAAGTTTTAACAGCGTTAACCGGTTAACACATATGGTTAACCGGTTAACCATAGCAGAATTTGCCTTGTACGTGAATTTGCTTTGGGGTCCAATTTTGATCACTTGAAAGCCCATTTTTGCACTTGGGAAGGATCTAGAACATTATTCGAAATTTGGTTAAATTTCATTTCCCTCCAAATTCTCAAACCTCATTCCATACCACAATTTCCAAACCAACTTCCAACCCTTGATTTGGATCCCATACCAAGAGAGTATTTAAATTATTTTACTCCAAAGCAAGCCATTCTAACCTTCATAATTTCAATTTCAAATTCAGAGTTCATCAATTCGCTCTCAATTCTCTCAATTTCCTCCATAGCCAAAACCTTCATTCAAAGCTCATTTTCCTTGGAACTATTGATTCTTCATTGGAATCAATAGATTTTTGAGCATAATCCTCCATCTACCATTATCATTTGATCAATTCTCATCTTCAATTTTCGTGCAAGTTCAGATCTGGATTTTGAAGTGATTGTAGAAGTGCTTATTTGGAGTAATTTGGCTTAATTGTGAAGGATCTTCATTCATACATCATCAACTAGCTTGGATCTTGAAGTATTTCAGACTTCTTTGCTTAAATCTACACAATTACAATTGATTCAGCAATTACCGAATCAATTCTCTGATTCGTAGGTTGGATTTCTGATCCAATTTAATTTTCGAGCTTATTTGCATATTCACCATGTTAATCTTCATATTCGATTGATTTGTGATTGATTTGATTTGGTTGATTCATGATCTGGTTGTGTTGATTTGTTTGCATGCTGTTTAAATCATGATTTTCTGGATTATATTCGTGAATAAGTGATTATCCGATCATCCGGTTGATCAGATAAGTGCTTATTTGCTGGAAAGTGGTTCTGTTTGCGGTTTTTCTGCTTCTGGTACAGTGTTAACCGGTTAACGTATATGGTTAACCGGTTAACCAACTCAAATATTCAAAATTTTCAAAGTTTTCAGGGTGTCAACCGGTTAACGCCTGGTGTTAACCGATTAACACCTATGAATTTCCAGATTTTCACACGTTTTACACAAGTTAACCGATTAACCGTATGTGTTAACCGAATAACATTGTGCCAGAATGCCATATTTTGCTGTTTTCTTGCATGTTCGCATACCGGTTTGATTTGAATCATCATAGATCAGTGTGATGCATTAGAATTGAATTGTTTTGGATATTTGCTATTGTTTATGGTTGTTTAATCATGATATTGTTGCCATGTGTGATCGTTCTTTCAATTATTTGCATGTTTGTATGTGGTTCGAGTCGATCATTCGTTTGCATGTTCGTATGCTTTCATCTCTTGTTTTCTCCACATGTTTGCATCATTCTTACATCACTGTTGAGGTCGAGACGCGCTTATGGCGGCTGCTGCCCCACACACTTTTCCTCCCTCCCACCATTCTAATTGTGCATTTTTCATGTTTTCATTTATCTACTTGTGATTGATCATACCTTTGTTCTTCTTGTGCTTTCTTGCCATGATCCCCATAGGATTCCCAGTCCCTCCATCTAGGATGGGAGTAGGAGAGATATTAGGTGCTCAATCCAAGTATGCTAACATTAGGGTAGATGTTTCCCCTTCTTATCCAAACTTTATGAGTACTTTGCATGACAACGTTAGGGCCGAGTTTCCCTTAGACCTTTCGTGCGTCTCTCTTCTCATCTCAAAATCACGCTAACTCATTTAATAAAGGCGATAAACATTGTGCGCTACGAGCCTTAAGCTACATGGGGAAAGATGAGTGAGGGGTCTCCTCTCGCTTATCTAGAATGTTTAGTATCCGTCCCGTTTGGGGGCGATATACGACGCATTCGCCTCCGTGTCATATTCTTTAGTGCAACGTGAATCACAAACCGAATTATTTCACTTCACTAAAAAATACAAAACAAATTCAAACCTTTTTCCTTTGGGATTAATCGGGAACTTTTTTTAAAAAAAAGAGAGTTTTGTTAAGCTTTAATTCTACCGCAAACAGGCTTCGTCCCTAACTACTGGAATTATTGTTTAACTCTACTCGATTAAAACACTTAATCAACATGTGGTTTCGTGTACGCCCGAACTACGTTTGCTCTGGTCTTTCATACCAGATGAAATTACGTAGGCACAAGGCGTGATGTCCTGGCGAGCAACCTCCCCCCTTCTTCCGTATTTAGCCGAACTACGTTGACTCTGATCTTACATACAAGATGAAAGTACGTAGGCACAGAGACATGATGCTCTGCCGAGTCTCTCTTTTCTTTTCTTTTTTTCCTGCAAGCCTGTAGCGTAGATAGTTTAAACACACACTTAGATAGACAACAAGCGTGGATCCCGTCGAGTACGACGGACGTGGGGGTGCTAATACCTTCCCCTTACGTAACCGACTCCCGAACCCAGGACTTGGTTGCGATGACCTCGTCTTCTCCCTTTTCGTCTGGTTTTTCCGATCGTTTCCTTTCCCTCTCTTCGGGATATATAACGAAAGGTGGCGACTCTTCTGTTTTTGCCGGGTGTTTTTCGCAGTTGCGACATATATCACCTTGCCGTCAGGGATCTGTTAAACAAACAGGCATCAAATCCGAAGGCCGGCTCAACCCGAAGTTGAGAAGAACATCTGACTTCGGCATCAGGCGTCTGTTAAACAAACAGGCATCGAACCCGAAGGCCGCCTCAACCAGAAGTTGAGAAGAACATCTGACCTCGCCGTCAGGTATCTGTTAAACAAACAGGCATCGAACCCGAATGTCGGCTCAACCCAAAGTTAAGAAGAAAATCTGACCTCGCTGTCAAGCATCTGTTAAACAAACAGGCATCGAACCCGAAGGCCTGCTCAACCTGAAGTTGAGAAGAACATCTGACCTCGCCGTCAGGTATCTGTAAAACAAACAGGCATTGAACCCGAAGGCCGGCTCAACACGAAGTTGAGAGGAACATCTAACCTTGCCGTGAGGCGTCTGTTAAACATGCAGGCATCGAACCCGAAGGGCGGCTCAACCAGAAGTTGATAAGAACATTAGACCTTGCCGTCAGGCATCTATTAAACAAACAGGCATCGAACCCGAAGGCCGGCTCAACACCAAGTGGAGAGGAACATTTGACCTCGCCGTCAGGCATCTGTTAAACAAACAGACATCGAAACCGAAGGAGGCTCAATCGGAAGTTGTGAAGAACATCTGACCTTGCCGTCAGGTATCTGTTAAACAAACAGGCATCGAACCCGAAGACCGGCTCAACCCGAAGTCGAGAAGAACATCTGACCTCACTGTCAGGCATCTGTTAAACAAACAGGCATCGAACTCGAAGGCCGGCTCAACCTGAAGTTGAGAAGAACATCTGACCTTGCTGTCAGGTATCTGTTAAACAAACAGACATTGAACCAGAAGGTCGGCTCAACACAAAGTTGAGAGGAACATCTGACCTCGCCGTGAGGCATCTATTAAACAAGCAGGCATCGAAACCGAAGGGCGGCTCAACCAGAAGTTGATAAGAACATTAGACCTTGCCGTCAGGCGTCTATTAAACAAAGAGGCATCGAACCAGAAGGCCGGCTAAACACCAAGTTGAGAGGAACATTTGACCTCGCCGTCAGGCATCTGTTAAACAAACAGGCATCGAAACCGAAGGCGGCTTAACCGGAAGTTGAGAAGAAAATCTGACCTCGCCGTCAGGTATCTGTTAAACAAACAGGCATCAAACCCGAAGGCCGGCTCAACCCAAAGTTGAGAAAAACATGTGACATCGCTGTCAGGCATCTGTTAAACAAACAGGCATTCAACCCGAAGGACGGCTCAACCTGAAGTTGAGAAGAACATCTGACTCCGCCGTCAGGTATCTGTTAAACAAACAGGCATCGAACCCGAAAGCCAGCTCAACCAGAAGTTTAGAAGAACATCTGACCTCGCCGTGAGGCATCTGTTAAACAAGCAGGCATCGAACCCGAAGGGCGGCTCAACTAGAAGTTGATAAGAACATTAGACCTTTCCGTCAGGCATCTATTAAACAAATATCCATTGAACCCGAACGCCGGCTCAACACCAAGTTGAGAGGAACACTTGACCTCGCCGTTAGGCATATGTTAAACAAACAGGCATCGAAACCGAAGGCGGTTTAACCGGAAGTTGAGAAGAAAATCTGACCTCGCCGTCAGGTATCTGTTAAACAAACAGGCATCAAACCCGAAGGCCGGCTCAACCCAAAGTTGAGAAAAACATGTGACATCGCTGTCAGGCATCTGTTAAACAAACAGGCATTCAACCCGAAGGACGGCTCAACCTGAAGTTGAGAAGAACATCTGACTCCGCCGTCAGGTATCTGTTAAACAAACAGGCATCGAACCCGAAAGCCAGCTCAACCAGAAGTTTAGAAGAACATCTGACCTCGCCGTGAGGCATCTGTTAAACAAGCAGGCATCGAACCCGAAGGGCGGCTCAACTAGAAGTTGATAAGAACATTAGACCTTTCCGTCAGGCATCTATTAAACAAATATCCATCGAACCCGAACGCCGGCTCAACACCAAGTTGAGAGGAACACTTGACCTCGCCGTTAGGCATATGTTAAACAAACAGGCATCGAAACCGAAGGCGGTTCAACCGGAAGTTGAGAAGAACATCTGACCTTGCCGTCAAGTATCTGTTAAACAAACAAGCATCGAACCCGAAGGCCGGCTTAACCTGAAGTTGAGAAGAACATCTGACCTCGCTGTCAGGCATCTGTTAAACAAACAGGCATCGAACTCGAAGGCCGGCTCAACTTGAAGTTGAGAAGAACATCTGACCTCGCCGTCAGGTATCTGTTAAACAAATAGACATTGAACCCGAAGGCCGGCTCAATACGAAGTTGGGAGGAACATTTGACCTCGCCGTGAGGCATCTGTTAAACAAGCAGGCATCGAACCCAAAGGGAGGCTCAACTAGAATTTGATAAGAACATCAGACCTTGCCGTCAGGCATCAAACCCGAAGGCTAGCTAAACACCAAGTTGAGAGGAACATTTGACCTCGCCGTCATGCATCTGTTAAAAAAACTGGCATCGAAACCGAAGGCGGCTCAACCGGAAGTTGAGAAGAACATCTGACCTCGTCGTCAGGTATCTGTTAAACAAACAGGCATCGTACCCGAAGGCCGGCTCAACCCGAAGTTAAGAAGAACATGTGACCTTGCTGTCATGCATCTGTTAGACAAACAGGCATCGAACCCGAAGGCCGGCTCAACCCGAAGTTGAGAAGAACATGTGACCTCGTTGTCGGGCATGTGTTAAACAAACAGGCATCGAACCCGAAGGCCGGCTCAACCTGAAGTTGAGAAGAACATCTGACCTCACCATCAGGTATCTGTTAAAAAAATAGGCATCGAACCCGAAGGCCGGCTCAACCAGAAGTTGAGAAGAACATCTGATCTCGCCGTGAGGCATCTGTTAAACAAGCAGGCATCGAACCCAAAGGTCGGCTCAACCAGAAGTTGTGAAGAACATCTGACCTAACTGTCAGGCATCTGTTAAACAAACAGGCATCAAACGCGAAGGCTGGCTCAAGCCGAAGTTGAGAAGAACATATGACCTCGCCATCAGGTATGTATTAAACAAACCGGCATCGAATCTGAAGGCTTGCTCAACCTGAAGTTGAGAAGAAAATCTGACATCGCCTTCAGGTATCTGATAAACAAACAGGCATTTAACCCGAAGACCGGCCCAACACGTAGTTGAGAGGATCATCTGACCTCGCCGTGAGGTATCTGTTAAACAAGCAGGGATCAAACTCGAAGGGCGGCTCAACCAGAAGTTGATAAGAACATTAGACCTTGCCGTTGGGCACCTATTAAACAAACAGGCATCGAACCTGAAGGCTGGCTCAACACCAAGTTGAACAGAACATTTGACCTCACTGTCAAGCATCTGTTAAACAAACAGGCATCGAAACCGAAGGCGGCTTAACCGAAAGTTGAGAAGAACATCTGACCTCGCCGTCAGGTATCTGTTAAACACACAGGCATCAAACCCGAAGGCCGGCTCAACCCGAAGTTGAGAAGAACATGTGACATCACTGTCAGGCATCTGTTAAACAAACAAGCATCGAACCCGAAGGCCGGATCAACCTGAAGTTGAGAAGAACACCTGACTCCGCCGTCATGTATCTGTTAAACAAACAGGCATCGAACCTGAAGGCCAGCTCAACCAGAAGATTAGAAGAACATCTGACCTCGCCGCGAGGCATCTGTTAAACAAGAAGGCATCTAACCCGAAGGGCGGCTCAACTAGAAGGTGATAAGAACATTAGACCTTGCCGTCAGGCATTTATTAAACAAACAGGCATCGAACCCGAAGGCCGGCTCAACACCAAGTTGAGAGGAACATTTGACCTCTCCGTCAGGCATCTGTTAAACAAACAGGCATCGAAACCGAAGGCGGGTCAACCAGAAGATGAGAAGAACATCTGACCTCGCCGTCAGGTATCTGTTAAACAAACAAGCATCGAACCCGAAGGCCGGCTCAACCCGAAGTTGAGAAGAACATGTGACCTTGTTGTCAGGCATCTGTTAAACAAACAGGCATTCAACCCGAAGGACGGCTCAACCTGAAGTTGAGAAGAACATCTGACCTTGCCGTCAGGTATCTATTAAATAAACAGGCATCGAACCCGAAGGCAGGCTCAACCATAAGTTTAGAAGAACATCTGAACTCGCCGTGAGGCATCTGTTAAACAAGCAGGCATCGAACCCGAAGGGCGGCTCAACTAGAAGTTGATAAGAACATTAGACCTTGCCGTCAGGCATCTATTAAACAAATAGCCATTGAACCCGAACGCCGGCTCAACACCAAGTTGAGAGGAACACTTGACCTCGTCGTCAGGCATATGTTAAACAAACAGGCACGAAACCGAAGGCGGTTCAACCGGAAGTTGAGAAGGACATCTGACCTTTCCGTCAGGTATCTGTTAAACAAACAGGCATCGAACCCGAAGGCCGGCTCAACCTGAAGTTGAGAAGAACATCTGACCTTGCTCTCAGGCATCTGTTAAACAAACAGGCATCGAACTCGAAGGCCGGCTCAACCTGAAGTTGAGAAAAACATCTGACCTCGCCGTCAAGTATCTGTTAAACAAACAGACATTGAACCCGAAGGTCGGCTCAACACGAAGTTGAGAGGAACATTTAACCTCGCCGTGAGGCATCTGTTAAACAAGCAGGCATCGAACCCGAAGGGAGGCTCAACTAGAAGTTGAAAAGAACATCAGACCTTGCCGTCAGGCATCAAACCCAAAGGCTTGCTCAACAACAAGTTGAGAGGAACATTTGACCTCGCCGTCAAGCATATGTTAAACAAACTGGCATCGAAACCGAAGGCGGATCAAGCGGAAGTTGAGAAGAACATCTGACCTCGCCGTCAGGTATCTGTTAAACAAACAGGCATCGAACCCGAAGGCCGGCTCAACCCGAAGTTAAGAAGAACATGTGACCTTGCTGTCATGCATCTGTTAGACAAACAGGCATCGAACCCGAAGGCCGGCTCAACCTCAAGTTGAGAAGAACATATGACCTCGCCGTCAGGTATCTGTTAAACAAACAGACGTTGAACCTGAAGGTCGGCTCAACACGAAGTTGAGAGGAACATCTGATCTCGTTGTGAGGCATCTATTAAACAAGCAGGTATCGAACCCGAAGGGCGGATCAACCACAAGTTGATGAGAATATCAGACCTTGCCGTCAGGCATCTAATAAACAAACAGGCATCGAACCCGATGGTCAGCTCAACACTAAGTTGAGAGGAACATTTGACCTCGCCGTCAGGTATCTGTTAAGCAAACATGCATCGAAACCGAAAGCGGCTCAACCGGAAGTTGAGAATAACATCTGACCTCACCGTCAGGTACCTGTTAAACAAACAGACATCGAACCCGAACGCCGGCTCAACCCGAAGTTGAGAAGCACATGTGACCTCGCTGTCAGGCATCTACTAAAAAACAGGCATCAAACCCGAAGGCCGGCTCAACCCGAAGTTGAGAAGAACATATGACCTCAATTTCATGCATTTTTTAAACAAACAGGCATCGAACCCGAAGGCCGGATCAACCCGAAGTTGAGAAGAACATCTGACCTCGCTGTCAGGCATCTGTTAAACAAACAGGCATTGAACCCGAAGGCCGGCTCAAACTGAAGATGAGAAGAACATCTGACCTCGCCGTTAGGTATCCGTTAACCAAACAGACATTGAACCCGAAGGCCAGCTCAACACGAAGTTGAGAGGAACATATTACCTTGCCATGAGGCATCTGTTAAACAAACAGGCATCGAACCCGAAGGCCGGCTCACCCAGAAGTTGATAAGAACATTAGACCTTGCCATCAGGCATCTATTAAACAAACAGGCATCGAACCCGAAGGCCGGATCAACACCAAATTGAGAAGTACATTTGACCTCGCCGTCAGGCATCTGTTAAACAAACTGGCATCGACACCGAAAACGGCTCAACCGAAAGTTGAGAAGAACATCTGACCTCGTCGTCAAGTATTTGTTAAACAAATAGACATTGAACCCGAAGGCCGGCTTAAAACGAAGTTGAGAGGAACATCTGACCTCGCCGTTAGGCATCTGTTAAAAATGCAGGCATCGAACCCGAAGGGTGGCTCAACCCGAAGTTGATAAGAACATCAGACCTTGCCGCCAGGCATCTATTAAACAAACAGGCATCGAACCCGAAGGCCGGCTCAGCATCAAATTGTGAGGAACATTTAACCTCGCCGTGAGGCATCTGTTAAACAAACAGGCATCGAAACCGAAGGCGGCTCAACCGGAAGTTGAGAAGAACATCTGACCTCGCCGTCAGGGATCTGTTAAACAAACAGGCATCGAACCCGCAGGCCGGTTCAACCCGAAGTTGAGATGAACATCTGACCTTGCTATCAAGCATCTGTTAAACAAGCAGACATCGAACCTGAATGCCGGGTCAACCCGAATTTAAGAAGAACATTAGACCTTCCCATCAGGCATCTGTTAAACAAATAGGAATCGAACCCGAAGGTAGGCTCAACACCTAGTTCAGAGGAACATTTGACCTCGCCGTCAGGCATCTGTTACACAAACAGGCATCGAAACCGAAAGCAGCACAACCGGAAGTTGAGAAGAACATCTGACCTCGCCGTTAAGTATCTGTTAAAAATACAGGCATCGAACCCGAAGGCCGGCTTAACCCGAAGTTGAGAAGAACATGTGACCTCGCTGTCAGGCATATGTTAAAAAAATAGGCATCAATCCCGAAGGCTGGCTCAACCCGAAGTTGAGAAGAACATTTGACCTCGCTGTCAGGCATCTGTTAAACAAACAGGCATCAAACTTGAAGGTCGGCTCAACCCGAAGTTGAGAGGAACATTTGACCACGCCGTCAGGCATCTGTTAAACAAACAGGCATCTAAACCGAAGGCCGGCTCAACCGGAAGTTAAGAAGAACATATGACCTCGCCGTCAGGTATCTGTTAAACAAACATGCATTGAACCCGAAGGCCGGCTCAACCCGAAGTTGATAAGAACATCTGACCTCGCTCTCAGGCATCTCTTAAACAAACAGGCATCGAACCCGAAGGCCGGCTCAACCTGAAGTTGAGAAGAACATCTGACCTCGCCGTCAGGTATCTGTTAAACAAACAGACATCGAACCCGAATGCCGGCTCAACCCAAAGTTGAGAAGAACATGTGAGCTCGTTGTCAGGCATCTGTTAAACAAACAGGCATCGAACCCGAAGGCCGGCTCAACCTGAAGTTGAGAAGAACATCTGACCTCGCCGTCAGGTATCCGTTAAAAAAACAGACATTGAACCCGAAATTCGGCTCAACACGAAGTTGAGAGGAACATCTGACCTCGCCGTGAGGCATCTGTTATACAAACAAGCATCGAACCCGAAGGGCGGCTCAACCAGAAGTTGATAAGAACATTAGACCTTACCGTCAGGCATCTATTAAACAAACAGGCATCGGACCCGAAGGCTGGCTCAACACCAAGTTGAGAGGAACATTTGACCTCGCTGTCAGGCATCTGTTAAACAAACTGGCATCGACACCGAAAGCGGCTCAACCGGAAGTTGAGAAGAACATCTGACTTCGCCATTAGGTATCTACTAAACAAATAGGCATCGAACCCAAAGGCCGGCTTAACCCGAAGATGAGAAGAACATGTGACCTCGCTGTCAGGCATCTGTTAAACAAACAGGAATCGAACCCGAAGGTTGGCTTAACCTGAAGTTGAGAAGAACATCTGACCTTGCCGTCAGGTTTCTGTTAACCAAACAAGTATTGAACCCGTAGGCCGGCTCAACACGAAGTTGAGAGGAACATCTGACCTCGCCGTGAGGCATCTGTTAAACAAGCAGGCATCGAACCCGAAGGGCAGCTCAACCAGAAGTTGGTAAGAACATCAGACCTTGCCGTCAGGAATCTATTAAACAAAGAAGCATCGAACCCAAAGGCCGGATCAACACCAAGTTGAGAGGAACATTTAACCTCGCTGTCAGGCATCTGTTAACCAAACAGGCATCGGAACCGAAGGCGGCTCAACCCGAAGTTTAGAAGAACATCTGACCTCGCTGTCAGGCATCTGTTAAATAAATAAGCCTTGAACCCGAAGGCCGGCTCAACACAAAGTTGAGAGGAACATTTGACCTTGCCGTCAGGCATCTGTTAAACAAACAGGCATCGAACCCGAAGGGTGACTCAACCCGAAGTTGAGAAGAACATATGACCTTGCTGCCAGGCATCTGTTAAACAAACAGTCATCAAACCCGAAAGCTAGCTCAACCCGAAGTTGAGAAGAACATCTGACCTCGCTGTCAAGAATCAGTTAAACAAACAGGCATCGAATCCAAAGGCCGGCTCAACACGAAGTTCATAGGAATATTTGACCTCGCCGTCAGGGATCTGTTAAACAAATAAGCATCGAACCCGAAGGCCGGCTCAACCCGAAGTTGAGAAGTAAATCTGACCTTGCTGTCACGCATCCGTTAAACAAACAGGCATCGAACCCGAAGGGCGTCTCAACCCATAGTTTAGAAGAACATCTGACTTCGCCGTCAAGCATCTGTTAAACAAACAGGCATCGAACCCGACGGCCGACTCAACTTGAAGTTGGGAGGAACATGTGACCCGGCCATCAGGCATTAGTTAAACAAACAGGCATCTAACTCGAAGGCCGGCACAACACGAAGTTGAGAAGAATATCTGACTTCGCAGTCAGGCATCGAACCCGAAGACCGGCTCAACACGAAGTTCATAGGAATATATTATAGCATCCCAAAATTTTCCTTCTCGTTTTATACTTGGCTTATGTTTCACTTTCGCATTTAGCATTTTGCATTGCATATCATTCGGTCTAGAGGCATGGGATCAAGGCGTTCCTGTGGCTCAAGTGCATTTTGGAACAAAAGATTGAACAGCGAACAGAGAGCATCAGAGCTTCGGCATTTATTTAGCCCAGCAATCGAGTGATCAATTTTATTCTGTTTTGCAGGTTAATTCCGGATCAGAAATCAACATTCAGGCTCATAATAAGCATTTTCACAGTGACGACGGTAAAAAATGAGGTTCAGCAGCTTAACAGAGCTCCAGACAGTTGAAACAGGGCAAATGGACAGATTTCCCACCAAAAGCGCCAAATTCAAATTTTTGAATGTGTTAATCGGTTAACACATATGGTTAACCAATTAACCATTTGAAAATCAGCCCAGAATTGAAGTTTTAACAGCGTTAACCGGTTAACACATATGGTTAACCGGTTAACCATAGCAGAATTTGCCTTGTACGTGAATTTTCAAGTGGATTTGCTTTGGGGTCCAATTTTGATCACTTGAAAGCCCATTTTTGCACTTGGGAAGGATCTAGAACATTATTCGAAATTTGGTTAAATTTCATTTCCCTCCAAATTCTCAAACCTCATTCCATACCACAATTTCCAAACCAACTTCCAACCCTTGATTTGGATCCCATACCAAGAGAGTATTTAAATTATTTTACTCCAAAGCAAGCCATTCTAACCTTCATAATTTCAATTTCAAATTCAGAGTTCATCAATTCGCTCTCAATTCTCTCAATTTCCTCCATAGCCAAAACCTTCATTCAAAGCTCATTTTCCTTGGAACTATTGATTCTTCATTGGAATCAATAGATTTTTGAGCATAATCCTCCATCTACCATTATCATTTGATCAATTCTCATCTTCAATTTTCGTGCAAGTTCAGATCTGGATTTTGAAGTGATTGTAGAAGTGCTTATTTGGAGTAATTTGGCTTAATTGTGAAGGATCTTCATTCATACATCATCAACTAGCTTGGATCTTGAAGTATTTCAGACTTCTTTGCTTAAATCTACACAATTACAATTGATTCAGCAATTACCGAATCAATTCTCTGATTCGTAGGTTGGATTTCTGATCCAATTTAATTTTTGAGCTTATTTGCATATTCACCATGTTAATCTTCATATTCGATTGATTTGTGATTGATTTGATTTGGTTGATTCATGATCTGGTTGTGTTGATCTGTTTGCATGCTGTTTAAATCATGATTTTCTGGATTATATTCGTGAATAAGTGATTATCCGATCATCCGGTTGATCAGATAAGTGCTTATTTGCTGGAAAGTGGTTCTGTTTGCGGTTTTTCTGCTTCTGGTACAGTGTTAACCGGTTAACGTATATGGTTAACCGGTTAACCAACTCAAATATTCAAAATTTTCAAAGTTTTCAGGGTGTCAACCGGTTAACGCCTGGTGTTAACCGATTAACACCTATGAATTTCCAGATTTTCACACGCTTTACACAAGTTAACCGATTAACCGTATGTGTTAACCGAATAACATTGTGCCAGAATGCCATATTTTGCTGTTTTCTTGCATGTTCGCATACCACTTTGATTTGAATCATCATAGATCAGTGTGATGCATTAGAATTGAATTGTTTTGGATATTTGCTATTGTTTATGGTTGTTTAATCATGATATTGTTGCCATGTGTGATCGTTCTTTCAATTATTTGCATGTTTGTATGTGGTTCGAGTTGATCATTCGTTTGCATGTTCGTATGCTTTCATCTCTTGTTTTCTCCACATGTTTGCATCATTCTTACATCACTGTTGAGGTCGAGACGCGCTTATGGCGGCTGCTGCCCCACACACTTTTCCTCCCTCCCACCATTCTAATTGTGCATTTTTCATGTTTTCATTTATCTACTTGTGATTCATCATTCCTTTGTTCTTCTTGTGCTTTCTTGCCATGATCCCCATAGGATTCCCAGTCCCTCCATCTAGGATGGGAGTAGGAGAGACATTAGGTGCTCAATCCAAGTATGCTAACATTAGGGTAGATGTTTCCCCTTCTTATCCAAACTTTATGAGTACTTTGCATGACAACGTTAGGGCCGAGTTTCCCTTAGACCTTTCGTGCGTCTCTCTTCTCATCTCAAAATCACGCTAACTCATTTAATAAAGGCGATAAACATTGTGCGCTACGAGCCTTAAGCTACATGGGGAAAGATGAGTGAGGGGTCTCCTCTCGCTTATCTAGAATGTTTAGTATCCGTCCCGTTTGGGGGCGATATACGACGCATTCGCCTCCGTGTCATATTCTTTAGTGCAACGTGAATCACAAACCGAATTATTTCACTTCACTAAAAAATACAAAACAAATTCAAACCTTTTTCCTTTGGGATTAATCGGGAACTTTTTAAAAAAAAAAAGAGAGTTTTGTTAAGCTTTAATTCTACCGCAAACAGGCTTCGTCCCTAACTACTGGAATTATTGTTTAACTCTACTCGATTAAAACACTTAATCAACATGTGGTTTCGTGTACGCCCGAACTACGTTTGCTCTGGTCTTTCATACCAGATGAAATTACGTAGGCACAAGGCGTGATGTCCTGGCGAGCAACCTCCCCCCTTCTTCCGTATTTAGCCGAACTACGTTGACTCTGATCTTACATACAAGATGAAAGTACGTAGGCACAGAGACATGATGCTCTGCCGAGTCTCTCTTTTCTTTTCTTTTTTTCCTGCAAGCCTGTAGCGTAGATAGTTTAAACACACACTTAGATAGACAACAAGCGTGGATCCCGTCGAGTACGACGGGCGTGGGGGTGCTAATACCTTCCCCTTACGTAACCGACTCCCGAACCCAGGACTTGGTTGCGATGACCTCGTCTTCTCCCTTTTCGTCAGGTTTTTCCGATCGTTTCCTTTCCCTCTCTTCGGGATATATAACGAAAGGTGGCGACTCTTCTGTTTTTGCCGGGTGTTTTTCGCAGTTGCGACATATATCACCTTGCCGTCAGGGATCTGTTAAACAAACAGGCATCAAATCCGAAGGCCGGCTCAACCCGAAGTTGAGAAGAACATCTGACTTCGGCATCAGGCGTCTGTTAAACAAACAGGCATCGAACCCGAAGGCCGCCTCAACCAGAAGTTGAGAAGAACATCTGACCTCGCCGTCAGGTATCTGTTAAACAAACAGGCATCGAACCCGAATGTCGGCTCAACCCAAAGTTAAGAAGAAAATCTGACCTCGCTGTCAAGCATCTGTTAAACAAACAGGCATTGAACCCGAAGGCCTGCTCAACCTGAAGTTGAGAAGAACATCTGACCTCGCCGTCAGGTATCTGTAAAACAAACAGGCATTGAACCCGAAGGCCGGCTCAACACGAAGTTGAGAGGAACATCTAACCTTGCCGTGAGGCGTCTGTTAAACATGCAGGCATCGAACCCGAAGGGCGGCTCAACCAGAAGTTGATAAGAACATTAGACCTTGCCGTCAGGCATCTATTAAACAAACAGGCATCGAACCCGAAGGTCGGCTCAACACCAAGTGGAGAGGAACATTTGACCTCGCCGTCAGGCATCTGTTAAACAAACAGACATCGAAACCGAAGGAGGCTCAATCGGAAGTTGTGAAGAACATCTGACCTTGCCGTCAGGTATCTGTTAAACAAACAGGCATCGAACCCGAAGACCGGCTCAACCCGAAGTCGAGAAGAACATCTGACCTCACTGTCAGGCATCTGTTAAACAAACAGGCATCGAACTCGAAGGCCGGCTCAACCTGAAGTTGAGAAGAACATCTGACCTTGCTGTCAGGTATCTGTTAAACAAACAGACATTGAACCAGAAGGTCGGCTCAACACAAAGTTGAGAGGAACATCTGACCTCGCCGTGAGGCATCTATTAAACAAGCAGGCATCGAAACCGAAGGGCGGCTCAACCAGAAGTTGATAAGAACATTAGACCTTGCCGTCAGGCGTCTATTAAACAAAGAGGCATCGAACCAGAAGGTCGGCTAAACACCAAGTTGAGAGGAACATTAGACCTCGCCGTCAGGCATCTGTTAAACAAACAAGCATCGAAACCGAAAGCGGCTCAACTGGAAGTTGAGAAGAACATCTGATCACGCAATTAGGTATTTGTTAAACAAACAGGCATCAGACCCGAAGGCCGGGTCAACCCGAAGTTGAGAAGAACATCTGACCTCGCTGTCAGGCATCAGTTAAACAAACAGGCATCGAACCCGAAGGCCGGCTCAACCTGAAGTTGAGAAGAACATCTAACCTCTCCGTCAAGTATCTGTTAAACAAACAGCCATTGAACCCGAAGGCCGACTCCATACGAAGTTGAGAGGAACATCTGACGTCGCCGTGAGGCATCTATTAAACAAGCAGGCATCGAACCCGAAGGGCGGCTCAACCAGAAGTTGATAAGAACATTAGACCTTGCCGTCAGGCATCTATTAAAGAAAGAGGCATCGAACCCGAAGGCCGGCTCAACACCAAGTTGAGAGGAACATTTGACCTCGCCGTCAGGAATCTGTTAAGCAAACTGGCATCGAAACCGAAGGCGGCTCAACCGGAAGTTGAGAAGAACATCTGACCTCGCCGTCAGGTATTTGTTAAACAAACAGGCATTGATCCCGAAGGCCGGCTCTACCCGAAGTTTAGAAGAACATCTGACCTCGCTGTCAGGCATCTGTTAAACAAACAGGCATCTAACCCGAAGGCCGGCTCAACCTGAAGTTGAGAAGAACATCTGACCTCGCCGTCAGGTATTTGTTAAACAAACAGGCATTGAACCCGAAGGCCGACTCCATATGAAGTTGAGAGGAACATCTGACCTCGCCGTGTGGCATATATTAAACAAGCAGGCATCGAACCCGAAGAGCGGCTCAACCAGAAGTTGATAAGAACATTAGACCTTGCCGTCAGGCATCTATTAAACAAACAGGCATCGAACCCGAAGGTCGGTTCAACACCAAGTTAAGAGGAACATTTGACCTCGCCATCAGGCATCTATTAACCAAAGAGGCATAAAAATCGAAGGCAGGTCAACCCAAAGTTGAGAAGAACATCAGACCTCACTGTCAGGCATCTGTTAAACAAACAGGCATTGAACCCGAATGCCGGCTCAACTTGAAGTTGAGAGGAACATATGACCTAGCCGTCAGGCATTAGGTAAACAAACAGGCATCGAATCCAAAGGCCGACACAACACGAAGTTCAGAGGAACATCTGACCTCAACGTCAGGTATCTGTTAAACAAACAGGCATCGAACCCGAAGGCCGGCTCAACACGAAGTTCATCGGAATATCTGACCTTGCTGTCATGGATCTGTTAAACAAACAAGCATCGAACCCGAAGGCTGGCTCAACCCGAAGTTGATATGAACATTAGACCTTGTCGTGAGGCCTCGGTTAAATAAACGGGCATCGAACCCGAAGGCCGGCTCAACACGAAGATGAGAGGAACATTTGACCTCGTCGTCAGGCATCTATTAAACAAAAAGGCATCGAACCCGAAGGGCGGCTCAACCCAAAGTTAAGAAGAACATCTGACCTCGCTGCCAGGCATCTTTTAAACAAACAGGCATCAAACCCAAAAGCCAGCTCAACCCGAAGTTGAGAACAACATCTGACCTCACTGTCAGGTATTAGTGATACAAATAGGCATCGAACCCGAAGGCTGGCTCAACCCAAAGTTGATATGAACATTAGACCTAGCCGTGAGGCCTTGGTTAAATAAACAGGCATCGAACCCGAAGGCCGGCTCAACACGAAGTTGAGAGGAACATTTGACCTCGTCGTCACGCATCTGTTAAACAAACAGGCATCGAACCCGAAGGGCGGCTCAACCCGAAGTTGAGAAGAACATCTGACCTTGCTGCCAGGCATCTGTTAAACAGGCATCAATCCCGAAGGCCAGCTCAACCCAAAGTTGAGAAGAACATCTGACCTCGCCGTCAGGCATCAAATAAACAAACATGCATCAAACCCGAAGGCCGGATCTACACGAAGTTCATAGGAATATCTGACCTCGCCGTCAGGGATCTGTTAAACAAACAAGCTTCAAACCCGAAGGCCGGCTTAACCCAAAGTTGAGAAGTACATATGACCTCGCCGTCAGGCATCTGTTAAACAAACAGGCATCGAACTCGAAGGGTGTCTCAACCCTTAATTGAGAAGAACATCTGACCTCGCCATCAAGCATCTGTTAAACAAACAGGCATCGAATCCGAGGGATGGCTCATCTTGAAGTCCATCGGAATATCTGATCTTGCTGTCAGGGATCTGTTAAATAAACAAACATCGAACCCAAAGGCCGACTCAACCCGAAGTTGAGAAGTATATCTGACATCGCCGTCAAGCATCTGTTAAAGAAACATGCATCGAACCCGAAGGGCGTCTCAACCCTTAGTTGAGAAGAACATCTGACCTCACCGTCAGGCATCTGTTAAACAAACAGGCATCGAACCCGAAGGCCGGCTCAACACGAAGTTTATTGGAATATCTGACCTTGCTGTCAGGGATCTGTTAAACAAATAAACATAGAACCCGAAGGCTGGCTCAACCCGAAGTTGATTTGAACATTAGACCTAGCCGTGAGGCCTCGGTTGAATAAACAGTCATCGAACCCGAAGGCCGGCTCAACACGAAGTTGGGAGGAACATTTGACCTCGTCGTCAGGAATCTATTAAACATACAGGCATCGAACCCGAAGGGCGGCTCAACCCGAAGATGAGAAGAACATCTGACCTCGCTGCCAGGCATCTGTTAAATAAACAGGCATCAAACCCAAAGGCCAGCTCAACCCAAAGTTGAGAAGAACATCTGACCTGGCCGTCAGGCATCAAATAAACAAACAGGCATCGAACCCGAAGGCCGGCTCTACACGAAGTTCATAGGAATATTTGACCTCGCCGTCAGGGATCTGTTAAACAAACAAGCTTCGAACCCAAACGCCGGCTCAACCCAAAGTTGAGAAGTACATCTGACCTCGCCGTCAGGCATCTGTTAAACAAACAGGCATCGAACCCGAAGGGTGTCTCAACCCTTAGTTGAGAAGAACATCTGACCTCGCCATCAAGCATCTGTTAAACAAACAGGCATCGAACCGAAGGCCGGCCCAACTTGAAGTCCATCGGAATATCTGACCTTGCTGTCAGGGATCTGTTAAATAAACAAACATCGAACCCGAAGGTCGGCTCAACCCGAAGTTGAGAAGTATATCTGACATCGCCGTCAGGCATCTGTTAAACAAACATGCATCGAACCCGAAGGGCGTCTCAACCCTTAGTTGAGAAGAACATCTAACCTCGCAGTCAGGCATCTGTTAAATAAACAGGCATCGAACCCGAAGGTCGGCTCAACACGAAGTTCTTCGGAATATCTGACCATGCTGCCAGGGATCTGTTAAACAAACAAGCATCGAGCCCGAAGGCTGGCTCAACCCGAAGTTCATAAGAACATTAGACCTTGTCGTTAGACCTCGGTTAAATAAACAGGCATCGAACCCGAAGACTGGCTCAACACGAAGTTGAGAAGAACATTTGACCTCGCCGTCAGGCATCTATTAAACAAACAGGCATTGAACCCGAAGGGCGGCTCAACCCGAAGTTGAGAAGAACATCTGACCTCACTACCAGGCATCTGTTAAACAAACAGGCATCAAACCCGAAGGCCAGCTCAACCCGAAGTTAAGAAGAACATCTGACCTCGCCGTCAGGCATCAGTTAAACAAACAGGCATCGAACCCGAAGACCGGATCTACACGAAGTTCATAGGAATATTAGACCTCGCCGTTAGGGATCTGTCAAACAAACAAGCATCGAACCCGAAGGCCGGCTCAACCCGAATTTGAGAAGTACAGCTGACCTCGCCGTCAAGCATCTGTTAAACAAACAGGCATCGAACCCGAAGGGTGTCTCAACCCTTAGTTGAGAAGAACATCTGACCTCACTGTCAAGCATTTGTTAAACAAACAGGCATCGAACCCGAAAGTCGGCTCAACTTGAAGTTCATCGGAATATCTGACCTTGCTGTCAGGGATTTGTTAAACAAACAAACATCGAACCCGAAGGCCGGCTCAACCCGAAGTTGAGAAGTATATCTGACCTCGCCATCAGGCATCTGTTAAACAAACACGCATCGAACCCAAAGGACGTCTCAACCCTTAGTTGAGAAGAACATCTGACCTCGCCGTCAGGCATCTGTTAAACAAACAGGCATCGAACCTGAAGGCCGGCTCAACACGAAGTTCATCGGAATATCTGACCTTGCTGTCAGGGATCTGTTAAACAAACAAACATCGAATCCGAAGGCTGGCTCAACCCAAAGTTGATAAGAACATTAGACCTTGCCGTCAGACCTTGGTTAAATAAACAGGCATCGAACCCGAAGGACGGCTCAACACGAAGTTGAGAGGAACATTTGACCTCGTCGCCAGGCATCTATTAAACAAACAGGCATCGAACCCGAAGGCCGGCTCAACCCAAAGTTGAGAAGAACATCTGACCTTGCTGCCAGGCATCTGTTAAATAAACAGGCATCAATCCCGAAGGCCAGCTCAACCCGAAGCTGAGAAGAACATCTGACCTCGCCGTCAGGCATCAAATAAACAAACAGGCATCGAACCCGAAGGCCGGCTCTACACAAAGTTCATAGGAATATTTGACCTCGCCGTCAGGGATCTGTTAAACAAACATGCTTCAAACCCGAAGGCCGACTTAACCCAAAGTTGAGAAGTACATATGACCTCGCCGCCAGGCATCTGTTAAACAAACAGGCATCGAATTCGAAGGGTGTCTCAACCCTTAATTGAGAAGAACATTTGACCTCGCCATCAAGCATCTGTTAAACAAACAGGCATCGAATCCGAGGGCCGACTCATCTTGAAGTCCATCGGAATATCTGATCTTGCTGTCAGGGATCTGTTAAATAAACAAACATCGAACCCAAAGGCCGGCTCAACCCGAAGTTGAGAAGTATATCTGACATCGCCGTCTAGCATCTGTTAAAGAAACATGCATCGAACCCGAAGGGAGTCTCAACCCTTAGTTGAGAAGAACATCTGACCTCACCGTCAGGCATCTGTTAAACAAACAGGCATCGAACCCGAAGGCTGGCTCAACACGAAGTTCATCGGAATACCTGACCTTGCTGTCAGGGATCTGTTAAACAAATAAACATCGAACCCGAAGGCTGGCTCAACCCAAAGTTGATTTGAACATTAGACCTAGCCGTGAGGCCTCGGTTGAATAAACAGTCATCGAACCCGAAGGCCGGCTCAACACGAAGTTGAGAGGAACATTTGACCTCGTCGTCAGGCATCTATTAAACACACAGGCATCGAACCCGAAGGGCGGCTCAACCCGAAGTTGAGAAGAACATCTGATCTCGCTGCCAGGCATCTGTTAAATAAACAGGCATCAAACCCGAAGGCCAGCTCAACCCGAAGTTGAGAAGAACATCTGACCTCGCCGTCAGGCATCAATAAACAAACAGGCATAGAATCCGAAGGCCGGCTCTACACGAAGTTCATAGGAATATTTGACCTCGCCGTCAGGGATCTGTTAAACAAACAAGCTTCGAACCCGAAGGATGGCTCAACCCGAAGATGATATGAACATTAGACCTAGCCGTGAGGCCTCGGTTAAATAAACAGGCATCGAACTCGAAGGCTGACTCAACACGAAGTTGAGAGGCACATTTGACCTCGTCGTCAGGCATCTATTAAACAAACAGGCATCGAACCCGAAGGGCGGCTCAACCCGAAGTTGAGAAGAACATCTGACCTCGCTGCCAGGCATCTGTTAAATAAACAGGCATCAAACCCAAAGGCCAGCTCAACCCAAAGTTGAGAAGAACATCTGACCTGGCCGTCAGACATCAAATAAACAAACAGGCATCGAACCCGAAGGCCGGCTCTACACGAAGATCATAGGAATATTTGACCTCGCCGTCAGGGATCTGTTAAACAAACAAGCTTCGAACCCAAACGCCGGCTCAACCCAAAGTTGAGAAGTACATCTGACCTCGCCGTCAGGCATCTGTTAAACAAACAGGCATCGAACCCGAAGGGTGTCTCAACCCTTAGTTGAGAAGAACATCTGACCTCGCCATCAAGCATCTGTTAAATAAACACACATCGAACCCGAAGGCCGGCTCAACTTGAAGTCCATCGGAATATCTGACCTTGCTGTCAGGGATCTGTTAAATAAACAAACATCGAACCCGAAGGCCAGCTCAACCCGAAGTTGAGAAGTATATCTGACATCGCCGTCAGGCATCTGTTAAACAAACATGCATCGAACCCGAAGGGCGTCTCAACCCTTAGTTGAGAAGAACATCTGACCTCGCAGTCAGGCATCTGTTAAATAAACAGGCATCGAACCCGAAGGCCGGCTCAACACGAAGTTCTTCGGAATATCTGACCATGCTGTCAGGGATCTGTTAAACAAACAAGCATCGAACCCGAAGGCTGGCTCAACCCGAAGTTGATAAGAACATTAGACCTTGCCGTTAGACCTCGGTTAAATAAACAGGCATCGAACCCGAAGGCTGGCTCAACACGAAGTTGAGAAGAACATTTGAACTCGCCGTCAGGCATATATTAAACAAACAGGCATTGAACCCGAAGGGCGGCTTAACCCGAAGTTGAGAAGAACATCTGACCTCACTACCAGGCATCTGTTAAACAAACAGGCATCAAACCCGAAGGCCAGCTCAACCTGAAGTTAAGAAGAACATCTGACCTCGCCGTCAGGCATCAGTTAAACAAACAGGCATCGAACCCGAAGACCGGATCTACACGAAGTTCATAGGAATATTAAACCTCGCCGTCAGGGATCTGTTAAACAAACAAGCATCGAACCCGAAGGCCGGCTCAACCCGAATTTGAGAAGTATAGCTGACCTCGCCGTCAAGCATCTGTTAAACAAACAGGCATCGAACCCGAAAGCCGGCTCAACTTGAAGTTCATCGGAATATCTGACCTTGCTGTCAAGGATTTGTTAAACAAACAAACATCGAACCCGAAGGCCGGCTCAACCCGAAGTTGAGAAGTATATCTGACCTCGCCATCAGGCATCTGTTAAACAAACACGCATCGAACCCAAAGGACGTCTCAACCCTTAGTTGAGAAGAACATCTGACCTCGCCGTCAGGCATCTGTTAAACAAACAAGCATCGAACCCGAAGGCCGGCTCAACACGAAGTTCATCAGAATATCTGACCTTGCTGTCAGGGATCTGTTAAACAAACAAACATTGAACCCGAAGGCTGGCTCAACCCAAAGTTGATAAGAACATTAGACCTTGCCGTCAGACCTTGGTTAAATAAACAGGCATCGAACCCGAAGGACGGCTCAACCCGAAGTTGAGAAGAACATCTGACCTCGCTGCCAGGCATCTGTTAAACAAACAGGCATCAAACTCGAAGGCCAGCTCAACTCGAAGTTGAGAAGAACATCTGACCTCGCTGTCAGGCATCAGTTAAACAAACAGGCATCGAACCCGAAGGCCGGCTCTACACGATGTTCATAGGAATATTTGACCTCGCCGTCAGGGATCTGTTAAACAAACAAGCATCGAACCCGAAGGCCGGCTCAACCCGAAGTTGAGAAGTACATCTGACCTCGCCGTCGGGCATCCGTTAAACAAACATGCATCGCACCCGAAGGGTGTCTCAACCCTTAGTTGAGAAGAAAATTAGACCTCGCCGTCAAGCATCTGTTAAACAAACAGGCATCGAACCCGAAAGTCGGCTCAACTTGAAGTTCATCGGAATATCTTACCTTGCTGTCAGGGATCTGTTAAACAAACAAACATCGAACCCAAAGGCCGGCTCAACCCGAAGTTGAGAAGTATATCTGACCTCGCCGTCAGGCATCTGTTTAACAAACATGCATCGAACCCGAAGGGCGTCTCAACCCTTAGTTGAGAAGAACATATGACCTCACCATCAGGCATCTATTAAACAAACAGGCATTGAACTCGAAGGCCGGCTCAACACGAAGTTCATCGGAATATCTGACCTTGCTGTCAGGGATCAGTTAAACAAACAAGCATCGAACCCGAAGGCTGGCTCAACCCGAAGTTGATAAGAACATTAGACCTTACCGTCAGACCTCGGTTAAATAAACAGGCATCGAACCCGAAGTCCAACTCAACCCGAAGTTGAGAAAAACATCTGACCTCGCCGTCAGGCATCTATTAAACAAACAGTCATCGAACCCGAAGGCCGGCTCTACACGAAGTTCATAGAAATATTTGACCTTGCCGTCAGGGATCTGTTAAACAAACAAGCATCAAACCCGAAAGCTGGCTCAACCCGAAGTTGAGAAGTACATCTGACCTCGCCGTCAGGCATCTGTTAAACAAACAGGCATCGAACCCGAAGGGCGTCTCAACCCTTAGTTGAGAAGAATATCTGACCTCGTTGTCAAGCATCTGTTAAACAAACAGGCATCAAACCCGAAGGCCGGATCAACTTGAAGTTGAGAGGAACATGTGACCCCGCCATCAGGCATTAGTTAAACAAATAGGCATCAAACCCGAAGGCCGGCACAACACGAAGTTGAGAGGAATATCTGACTTCACCGTCAGGCATCTGGTAAATAAACAGGCATCGAACCTGAAGGTCGGCTCAACACGAAGTTCATAGGAATAATTGTAGCACCCCAAAATTTTCCTTCTCATTTTATACTTGGCTTATGTTTCATTTTCGCATTTAGCATTTTGTATTGCATAGCATTCGGTCTCGAGGCATGGGATCATGGCGTTCCTGTGGCTCAGGTGCATTTCGGAGCAAGAGATTGAACAACGAACAGAGAGCATCAGAGCTTTGACATTTATTCTGTTTTGCAGGTTAATTCTAGATCAAAAATCAGCATTCAGGCTCAAAACAAGCATTTTCACAGTGACGACGGTAAAAAATGAGGTTCGGCAGCTAAACAGAGCTCCAGACAATTGAAACAGGGCAAATGGACAGATTCCCCACCAAAATGCGCCAAATTCAAATTTTTTAATGTGTTAATCGGTTAACGTATATGGTTAACCAATTAACCATTTGAAAATCATCCCAAAATTGAAGTTTTAACAGCGTTAACCGGTTAACGCATATGGTTAACCGGTTAACCATAGCAGAATTTGCCTTGTACGTGAATTTTCAAGTGGATTTGCTTTGGGGTCCAATTTTGATCACTTGAAAGCCCATTTCTGCACTTGGGAAGGATCTAGAACATTATTTGAAATTTGGTTAAATTTCATTTCCCTCCAAATTCTCAAACCTCATTCTATACCACAATTTCCAAACCAACTTCCAACCCTTGATTTGGATCCCATACCAAGAGAGTATTTAAATTATTTTACTCCAAAGCAAGCCATTCTAACCTTCATAATTTCCATTTCAAATTCAGAGTTCATCAATTCTCTCTCAATTCTCTCAATTTCCTCCATAGCCAAAACCTTCATTCAAAGCTCATTTTCCTTGGAACTATTGATTCTTCATTGGAATCAATAGATTCTTGAACATAATCCTCCATTTACCATCATAATTTGATCAATTCTCATCTTTAATTTTTGTGCAAGTTCAGATCTGGATTTTAAAGTGATTGTAGAAGTGCTTATTTGGAGTAATTTGGCTTAATTGTGAAGGATCTTCATTCATACATTATCAACTAGCTTGGATCTTGAAGTATTTCGGACTTCTTTGCTTAGATCTACACAATTATAGTTGATTCATCCATTACCGAATCAATTCTCCGATTCGTAGGTTGGATTTCTGATCCGATTTAATTTTCGAGCTTATTTGCATATTCACCATGTTAATCTTCATATTCGATTGAATTGTGATTGATTTGATTTGGTTGATCCATGATCTGGTTGTGTTGATCTGTTTGCATGCTGTTTAAATCATGATTTTCTGGTTTATATTCGTGAGTATGTGATTATGCGATCATCCGGTTGATCGGATAAGTACTTATTTGCTGGAAAGTGGTTCTGTTTGCTGTTTTTCTGCTTCTGGTACAGTGTTAACCGGTTAACGTATATGGTTAACCGGTTAACCAACTCAAAAATTCAAAATTTTCAAAGTTGTCAGGGTGTCAACTGCTTAACGCCTGGTGTTAACCGATTAACACCTATGAATTTCCATATTTTCACACGTTTTACACAAGTTAACCGATTAACCGTATGTGTTAATCCATTAACATTGTGCCTGAATGCCATATTTTGCTGTTTCTTGCATGTTTGTATACCGGTTCGATTCGAATCATCATAGATCAGTGTGATGCATTAGAATTGAATTGTTTTGGATATTTGCTACTGTTTATGGTTGTTTAATCATGATGTTGTTGCCATGTGTGATCATTCTTTCAATTATTTGCATGTTTGTATGTGGTTCGAGTCGATCATTTGTTTGCATGTTCGTATGCTTTCATCTCTTGTTTTCTCCACATGTTTGCATCATTCTTGCATCGCTGTTGAGGTCGGGACGCGCTTGTGGCGGCTGCTGCCCCACACACTTTTCCTCCCTCCCACCATTCTAATTGTGCATTTTTCATGTTTTCATTTATCTACTTGTGATTGATCCTTTCTTTGTTCTTCTTGTGCTTTCTTGCCATGATCCCCATAGGATTCCTAGTCCCTCCGTTTAGGATGGGAGTAGGAGAGACATTAGGTGCTCAATCCAAGTATGCTAACATTAGGGTAGATGTTTCCCCTTCTTATCCAAACTTTAGGAGTACTTTGCATGACAACGTTAGGGCCGAGTTTCCCTTAGACCTTTCGTGCGTCTCTCTTCTCATCTCAAAATCGTGCTAACTCATTTAATAAAGGCGATAAACGTTGCACATTACGAGCCTTAAGCTACATGGGGAATGATGAGTCTGGGGTGTCCTTTCCCTTATCTAGAATGTTTAGTATCCGTCCTGTTTGGGGGCGATATACGACGCATTCGCCTCCATGTCATAGTCTTTAGTGCAACGTGTAACGCCCCGATTCTGAATTCCCATTAATTGTTGAGTCTTTTAATTTATTTAATTGATGTTTGTTTTAAATTGAGAAATTATATATTATAATGTGGTGTTTGCTTATTTTATCTATTTTTACCGATTCGGAGAGTTTTCGGGGAATTAGAGTAAAAAGGGCATTTTAGACATTTAGCAATTTAGTGTGAGAATTGATTGGTAAGTGTTGGAAAGAATTTGAGGGGAAAGAAATAGAGGTAGAAATAGAATAAGAGAGGAAAGGAAGAAAGATAGTAACATAAGAAGAAAAACAAGAGAAAGAAAAGAGGAGAAGAGAAAGAGAAGAGAAAGTAGAGAGGAAAACCTAGAATCATCAAGGGATCATCACCAAAGCTTGCAATCGATCGGTAAGGGTGTGAAACTCTATCATCTCTAAATTGTGTATGATTGTATGTGTATGTGTTTGGATTTTGTAGAGTTTCTACTCTTTTTCCACTTAGGTTAGAAGTTGGTTTGATGAGTAGATAGAGGTTTTAATCGGTTAGAACTCGGATTAGACGATGTAGTTTAGTCGGGTGATGGTTGGGTTGTGCCACTAAGACTGGTTTGGAATTAATCGGTTGATTTTGTGGATTTTGGGTTCTTGAGACAGCCATGGAAGTTCTGTCTTCGCAGGCTCGCCAGGCGAATGGCAGCGAAGCTTCGCCAGGCGAAGACCAGCGAGCTGTAGCGAAGCAAGTCAGAAGCAACACCCTGTATTCGCTGGCAAGTTCGCCAGGCGAGGTTAGTTGGCGAAGGTTCGCCAGGCGAGTGTGTAGCGAGCCTCAGCGAGTAATTCCAGAATTACTCCCAGTGGACTTCGCTGGGAAGTTCGCCGGGCGAAGGCCAGTGAGCATTCGCTGCGTGTCTTCGCCAGGCGAAGGTTGGCGAACCTGACAGTGTTAATTGTTTTGCTATTTATTCATAGCATGATTTTTGGCCGATTCAATTATGATTAATGCCTATATGAATGATTGATGTGTGAACTGTTTTGACATGTCGTGCTGTGGGTGGCCGAAAGGCGTGAATCCTAGATTGTAGAGCCAATGGTGAATCTTGAACGTTTGATAATCTTGTGTATTTGCTTGAATTGAATAGAAACGCATTGATAGGATGATATGTGTGTTAACCATGTGTGAAATGGTGCATAATGTGAATGCATGTTAGATATATGGGATGTATGTGATAAATGCAATAAGTATGTTTGTGAACATAGTATGCATTCTGTGTTGATCGATCCCTCGGAGGATTAGCATTGTGTAGCATCTTAGTATGCATTTTTGTGTTGAATGATCCCTCGGAGGATTTGCAGAACCTCGTATGATACGATGGTTACATTGGATTCCTTGGAGAATCGGTTGCATTGTGTGATTCCTCAGAGAATCGATCATAACATGTAATCCCTTGGAGGATTGACTAGAGTATTTGATTCCGTGGAGAATCTGCTGAGTATTTGATTCCGTGGAGAATCTGCTGAATATTCGATTCCGTGGAGAATCTGATGAATATTTGATTCCGTGGAGAATCTGTTGAATACTTGATCCCGTGGAGGATCTGCTGAATACTCGATTCCTTAGAGAATCTGTTGGAATGAGTCGGTACCGCATTTGCATCTGCATAGAGTCGTGTGTCGGTCTCTATGAGTTGCATGAGTCATCTGTGTATGATGCATTAGTTGTATGAATGTAACTATGTATGTTATATATGATTGTTTGGAGGAACATATAGTGAATGTTCATGAGCATGTGTAGAGGCATGATTAATTGTATATGCTTAATGTGGTGAGAACATAATTTGAGTATAACTTGTACAAATGTGAGTATATGTATATATACAATTTTATGCATTAACTGTTATGATATTGTTTCTCACCCTTCTGCTGTTTTATAATGCTCTATGAGGCATTGCAGAGTAGGAAGCTGGAGGTTCTTTTGTGAAGCGATGTCTTCATTCTTTTTGGTCAATGGCTCTGATATGTAACATCTGGGTAGTTAGGAAGCCTTTGGCTCTTTTGAAGCTATTTTGTTTTGATTCTTTTGTGATACATATGTGTATGTATCTGCTGTGGATATGGTTGTATATACTTTTATGAATGTGATCGATTCAATATTTGGATGTTTCCGCTTTATTCTAAATATTGAGATGTGGGTTACCCATTGTTGCATATCTAATTTGAGCAGGTATCGTATGTGTTTAATTTCATGATAATGTGATGCGCCTCTTGTATACCATGTTTTAATTAAACTCTGATGAAATAAATATTCTAAGTGCCTAATTGATTTATTTGTATTAATTTGGGGGTATAGAAAAGGGGTGTTACATTAAGTGGTATCAGAGCCAGTGTTGAGTCAGTCGTGTCTGTCTTGTTGTTGTGTTGGTTGAATGGTTGTTTAACCTTATTGTTATTTTTGGGAATCCTCAGAATATGGCAGGTCGTAATGACAATGCTATGGCAGCGGCGTTAGAGGCTATGGCCAGAGCTGTGCAGGGTGCACCTAACGTGAATGCGAATGATGAGTTCAGGAAGAACCAACCACCGGTGTTCAAAGGGAGATTTGATCCGGATGGTGCTCAGATATGGTTAAAGGAAATTGAGAGGATCTTTAGGGTGATGGATTGTGCTGAAGGGAACAAGGTGAGACTAGGGACTCACATGCTGAGAGAAGAGGCTGATGACTGGTGGGTCAGCGTGAGCCAAGTTCTTGAGGTCGACGATGAGGAGATTACGTGGGATTTATTTCGTACTGAGTTTCTAAGGAAGTATTATCCCAAAAGTGTTAAAGGAAAGAGAGAAATGGAATTTCTGGAGTTGAAACAAGGTAATATGTCGGTGGTGGACTACACCGCTAAGTTTACTGAGTTAGTGAAGTTTCACCCTCACTATGATGCGGTTACGGCGGAATTTTCCAAATGTATCAAGTATGAGAATGGCTTGCGTCCTGAGATAAAGCAAGCGGTGGGTTATCAAAGAATACGAAGATTTTCGGATTTGACCGAGTGCTGTAGGATTTATGAGGAAGACAGTAGAGCTCGTTCTACTCATTATAAGGGTTTGAGCGAGAGGAGAGGGAAGCATCAAGTACGAAGCGGACCTTATGTGACGCCTGCTGATAAGGGCAAACATAGGGGAAACTTTGATAGGAGACCCGGAGGAGGTTCCGGTGCAATCAAATGTTTTAAGTGTGGCGTGATGGGCCACAAGTCTTATGATTGTGGAAAGTTCAAGGCGAAGTGTTCCAACTGTGGGCTCCTTGGACATGATGCAGCAGAGTGTAGAAAGAATACTGTGAAGTGTTTTAATTGTGGCGAGGTGGGTCACATTAGCCCGAATTGTACCAAACTGAAGCAAGCTCAGGCGGGCGGAAAAGTATTCGCATTAGCAGGTGCAGACGCTACTAATGCGGCGGATCGTTTGATTAAAGGTACATGCTTTATTAATGATATGCCTTTAGTTGCTATTATTGATACTGGAGCGACTCACTCGTTCATTTCTCTTGCGTGTGCTAAGCGGTTGGATTTGTGTATGGTTTCCTTTAGTAGTGGTATGGTTATTGGGACTCCCGCTTCGGGGTCAGTAACTACTTCTTTGGTGTGTGCAAGTTGTCCTTTGACCATGTATGGTAAGGACTTCGTTATGGATTTAGTGTGTTTGCCGTTGGAAGGTTTGGACGTAATCTTGGGTATGAATTGGTTGCAATTTAATAGAGTTCATCTGGATTGCTATCACAAGTTAGTAAGGTTTCCTTCTTTGGAAGATGGTGAGAACGAGAGTTTTCTTTCCACTAAAGAGTTGAAGAAACTTTTAGCGGACGAAGCTCAGTTGTTTGGTTTGTTTGCATCGTTGTCGGTGGAGAGCAAAGTTGAGCTCGACGTGTTTCCTGTGGTTTGTGAATTTCCTGAAGTGTTTCCGGAAGATGTTGCGGATGTGCCGCCAAAGAGAGAGGTTGAATTTTCTATTGATCTAGTTTCGGGTACTAGACCGATTTCGATGGCCCCGCATCGGATGTCGGCATCGGAGTTGGTGGAATTGAAGAAGCAGTTGAATGATTTGTTGGATAAGAGATTTGTAAGACCAAGTGTTTCTCCTTGGGGTGCGCCGGTATTGTTGGTAAAGAAGAAGGATGGTAGTATGCGATTGTGTATTGATTATCGGCAGTTGAATAAGGTGACAATTAAGAACAAGTATCCGCTTCCAAGAATCGATGATTTGATGGATCAATTGGTTGGAGCCCGTGTTTTTAGTAAGATTGATTTGAGATCCGGTTATCACCAGATTCGGGTTAAGGAAGAAGATAATTCGAAGACGGCTTTTAGAACACGATATGGTCACTATGAGTATACGGTGATGCCATTCGGAGTTTCTAATGCACTGGGTGTTTTCATGGAATATATGAACCGTATCTTCCACGAGCAGTTGGATCGTTTTGTGGTAGTGTTTATCGATGACATTTTGATTTATTCTAAGTCTCGAGAGGAACACGAAGAACATTTAAGGATTGTGTTGCGGATTTTGAAAGAGAAGAAGTTCTACGCAAAGTTGTCTAAGTGTGAGTTTTGGTTGTCGGAGGTGAGTTTTCTTGGACATATTATTTCCGGCAATGGTATTAGTGTGGATCCATCCAAGATCGATGCGGTAATGCAATGGGAGACTCCAAGATCAGTTACGGAAATTCGAAGCTTTTTGGGCTTGGCCGGTTACTACCGGAGGTTTATCGAAGGATTTTCAAAGTTAGCACTTCCGTTAACGCAGTTGACTTGTAAAGGAAAGGCTTTTATTTGGGATGTTAATTGTGAAGAGAGTTTCATGGAATTAAAGAGAAGGTTAACGATAGCGCCAGTTTTGATTTTGCCGAATCCTACAGAACCTTTTATGGTTTATTGCGATGCTTCCTTGTCAGGATTGGGTGGAGTATTGATGCAAGATGGGAAGGTCGTGGCGTATGCTTCTAGACAGTTGAGAGTACATGAAAAGAATTATCCTACTCATGATTTGGAGTTAGCGGCCGTAGTGTTCGTTTTGAAAATTTGGAGGCACTATCTTTATGGTGCAAGATTTGAAGTTTTTAGCGATCACAAGAGTTTGAAGTATTTTTTTGATCAAAAAGAATTGAATATGAGGCAAAGGAGATGGCTAGAACTTTTGAAGGACTATGATTTTGGTTTAAATTATCATCCGGGTAAGGCGAATGTGGTAGCCGATGCCTTAAGTCGGAAGTCATTGCACGTGTCTACTTTAATGGTTAAAGAGTGGGAACTCTTGGAGAACTTTAGAGATTTGAGTTTGGTTTGTGAGTTAACGCCGAGTAGTGTGAAGCTTGGTATGTTGCATGTCACGAATGATTTCCTTGCTACAGTGTGTGAAAAGCAAAAGTTGGATTTGAAATTTGTGGATTTGATGACGAATGGAAATGAAGATTTCAAAGTTGATGAATTAGGAGTTTTGCGGTTTCGAGGTCGTATTTGTATTCCCGATGATGCGGATTTGAAAAAGATGATATTGGAAGAGGGACA
This sequence comes from Lathyrus sativus, assembly GCA_963859935.3. Taxonomy (NCBI): domain Eukaryota; kingdom Viridiplantae; phylum Streptophyta; class Magnoliopsida; order Fabales; family Fabaceae; genus Lathyrus; species Lathyrus sativus. The sequence goes on from OZ012735.1 coordinate 381,272,778, forward strand.
TCGGAGTAACTTGAGTATTCATCCGGGAGCGAATAAGATGTATCAGGATTTGAAGAAGATCTTTTGGTGGTCTGGATTGAAAAGCGATGTTGCTCGTTTTGTGTACTCGTGTTTGACTTGCCAGAAGTCTAAGGTGGAGCATCAGAAGCCTAGTGGATTTATGCAACCGTTGGATATTCCAGAATGGAAATGGGATAGTATATCGATGGATTTTGTTACGGGATTGCCGAATACGCAAAGAGGACATAATGCTATTTGGGTGATTGTTGATAGGCTTACTAAATCGGCTCACTTTATTCCGATTGATATTACATATTCTTTGGAAAGGTTGGCCGAGATTTATGTTGGCACTATTGTGAAGCTTCATGGAGTTCCTAAGAGTATTGTGTCGGATAGAGATCCTAGATTTACTTCAATATTTTGGGAGAGTTTGCAAAGTGCCTTGGGTTCTAAGTTGAGATTGAGTTCGGCATATGATCCGCAAACAGATGGTCAAACCGAGAGGACGATTCAATCGTTAGAAGATTTGTTGCGTGCTTGTGTGCTTGAACAAGGTGGTGCGTGGAACGGTTATTTAGCGTTGATTGAGTTCACCTATAATAACAGTTTCCATTCGAGTATTGGTATGGCGCCATTTGAGGCTTTATATGGTCGGAGATGTCGAACACCTCTGTGTTGGCATGAGTCAGGTGAAAAGTCGGTAGTTGGTCCTGAAATGGTACAGCAAACGACGGAAAAGGTGAAATTTATTCGGGAAAAGATGAGAGCTTCTCAGAGTAGACAGAAAAGTTATCATGATAAAAGGAGAAAGGATATAGAGTTTCAAGAGGGCGACCATGTGTTTTTGAGAGTTACACCGGTTACGGGTGTGGGTCGTGCTTTGAAGTCGAGAAAGTTGACTTCTCGTTTTATTGGCCCGTATCAGATTGTCGCACGAGTTGGTGCTGTGGCTTATCGTGTGGCGTTACCTCCGAACCTTTCGAATTTGCATGATGTATTCCATGTCTCGCAACTTCGGAAGTATGTACCGGATCCGTCACATGTTATCCCGATGGATGAAGTTGAAGTAAGAGATAACCTTACAGTTGAAGTTTTACCGGTTAGTATTTTGGACCGTGAAGTTAAGAAACTAAGAGGCAAGGATATTGCGCTTGTGAAAGTGTCCTGGGGAGGTGCCGCGGAAGGCAACATGACTTGGGAGTTGGAGAGAAAGATGCGAGAGTCGCATCCAGAGTTGTTTGAATCAGGTGATATTTTCGAGGACGAAAATTTCTAAAGTGGGGGAGAGTTGTAACGCCCCGATTCTGAATTCCCATTAATTGTTGAGTCTTTTAATTTATTTAATTGATGTTTGTTTTAAATTGAGAAATTATATATTATAATGTGGTGTTTGCTTATTTTATCTATTTTTACCGATTCGGAGAGTTTTCGGGGAATTAGAGTAAAAAGGGCATTTTAGACATTTAACAATTTAGTGTGAGAATTGATTGGTAAGTGTTGGAAAGAATTTAAGAGGAAAGAAATAGAGGTAGAAATAGAATAAGAGAGGAAAGGAAGAAAGATAGTAACATAAGAAGAAAAACAAGAGAAAGAAAAGAGGAGAAGAGAAAGAGAAGAGAAAGTAGAGAGGAAAACCTAGAATCATCAAGGGATCATCACCAAAGCTTGCAATCAATCGGTAAGGGTGTCAAACTCTATCATCTCTTTAATGTGTATGATTGTATGTGTATGTGTTTGGATTTTGTAGAGTTTCTACTCTTTTTCCACTTAGGTTAGAAGTTGGTTTGATGAGTAGATAGAGGTTTTAATCGGTTAGAACTCGGATTAGACGGTGTAGTTTAGTCGGGTGATGGTTGGGTTGTGCCACTGAGACTGGTTTGGATTTAATCGGTTGATTTTGTGGAGTTTGGGTTCTTGAGACAGCCATGGAAGTTCTGTCTTCGCAGGCTCGCCAGGCGAATGGCAGCGAAGCTTCGCCAGGCGAAGACCAGCGAGCTGTAGCGAAGCAAGTCAGAAGCAACACCCTGTATTCGCTGGCAAGTTCGCCAGGCGAGGTTAGTTGGCGAAGGTTCGCCAGGCGAGTGTGTAGCGAGCCTCAGCGAGTAATTCCAGAATTACTCCCAGTGGACTTCGCTGGGAAGTTCGCCGGGCGAAGGCCAGCGAGCATTCGCTGCGTGGCTTCGCCAGGCGAAGGTTGGCGAACCTGACAGTGTTAATTGTTTTGCTATTTATTCATAGCATGATTTTTGGCCGATTCAATTATGATTAATGCCTATATGAATGATTGATGTGTGAACTGTTTTGACATGTCGTGTTGTGGGTGGCCGAAAGGCGTGAATCCTAGATTGTAGAGCCAATGGTGAATCTTGAACGTTTGATAATCTTGTGTATTTGCTTGAATTGAATAGAAACGCATTGATAGGCTGATATGTGTGTAAACCATGTGTGAAATGGTGCATAATGTGAATGCATGTTAGATATATGCGATGTATGTGATAAATGCAATAAGTATGTTTGTGAACATAGTATGCATTCTGTGTTGATCGATCCCTCGGAGGATTAGCATTGTGTAGCATCTTAGTATGCATTTTTGTGTTGAATGATCCCTCAGAGGATTTGCAGAACCTCGTATGATACGATGGTTACATTGGATTCCTTGGAGAATCGGTTGCATTGTGTGATTCCTCGGAGAATCGGTCATAACATGTAATCCCTTGGAGGATTGACTAGAGTATTTGATTCCATGGAGAATCTGCTGAGTATTTGATTCCATGGAGAATCTGCTGAATATTCGATTCCGTGGAGAATCTGATGAATATTTGATTCCGTGGAGAATCTGCTGAATACTTGATCCCGTGGAGGATCTGCTGAATACTCGATTCCTTAGAGAATTTGTTGGAATGAGTCGGTACCGCATTTGCATCTGCATAGAGTCGTGTGTCGGTCTCTATGAGTTGCATGAGTCATCTGTGTATGATGCATTAGTTGTATGAATGTAACTGTGTGTGTTATATATGATTGTTTGGAGGAACATATAGTGAATGTTCATGAGCATGTGTAGAGGCATGATTAATTGTATATGCTTAATATGGTGAGAACATAATTTGAGTATAACTTGTACAAATGTGAGTATATGTATATATACAATTTTATGCATTAATTGTTATGATATTGTTTCTCACCCTTCTGCTGTTTTATAATGCTCTATGAGGCATTGCAGAGTAGGAAGCTGGAGGTTCTTTTGTGAAGCGATGTCTTCATTCTTTTTGGTCAATGGCTCTGATATGTAACATCTGGGTAGTTAGGAAGCCTTTGGCTCTTTTGAAGCTATTTTGTTTTGATTCTTTTGTGATACATATGTGTATGTATCTGCTGTGGATATGGTTGTATATACTTTTATGAATGTGATCGATTCAATATTTGGATGTTTCCGCTTTATTTTAAATATTGAGATGTGGGTTACCCATTGTTGCATATCTAATTTGAGCAGGTATCGTATGTGTTTAATTTCATGATAATGTGATGCGCCTCTTGTATACCATGTTTTAATTAAACTCTGATGAAATAAATATTCTAAGTGCCTAATTGATTTATTTGTATTAATTTGAGGGTATAGAAAGGGGGTGTTACACAACGTGAATCACAAACCGAATTAATTCACTTCACTAAAAAATACAAAACAAATTCAAACCTTTTTACTTCGGGATTAATCGGGAACTTTTTTTTCCAGAAAAGAGAGTTTTGTTAAGCTTTAATTCTACCGCAAACAGGCTTCGTCCCTAACTGCTGGAATTATTGTTTAACTCTACTCAATTAAAACGCTTAATCAACCTATTGTTTTATGTACGCCCGAACTACGTGTGCTCTGATCTTTCATACCAGATGAAAGTACGTAGGCACAAGACGCGATGTCTTGGCGAGCAACCTCCCCCCTTCTTCCGTAGTTATCCGAACTACGTTAACTCTGATCTTTCATACTAGATGAAAGGACGTAGGTACAGAGACGCGATGCTCTGTCGAGTCACTCTTTTCTTTTCTTTTTGTCCCGCAAGCCTGTAGCATAGATAGTTTAAACACACCCTTAGATAGACAACAAGTGTGGATCCCGTCGAGTACGACGGACGTGAGGGGTGCTAATACCTTCTCCTTGCGTAACCGACTCCCGAACCCAGGACTTGGTTGCGATGACCTCGTCTTCTCCCTTTTCGTCAGGTTTTTTCGATCGTTTCCTTTCCCTCTCTTTGGGATAAATAACAAAAGGTGGCGACTCTTCTGTTTTTGCCGGGTGTTTTTCGTAGTTGCGACAGCTGGCAACTCTGCTGGGGATCGAACCCAGAGTCTCTGGTTCCCTATGCGAGTCACTCCTAGAGCTCGTATGTTTGCGTCTTTGGGTGTTTAGTTTTGTACAATTTTTGCTTTATGTACTTTGTCTGTTGTATATTATTGCATTGCATTTCTGTTGCTGCTGTGCTATGGGTTGGTGTTATTCTATTGAGAGATAAGTCGGACCTGGGCTTGAGTATACACATAGGATTAGAGTGGAGAATAGCGGGAGCTTGTGTGACGTCTGGTTGCGCAATAGCTCGCGTGAAATTCACATTCAAACGAGGTTTTTCTTTGGAAATATTCTATCCTGCGCGTCTTGTGCAGTTAAGGGAATATTGACTTAGAGAGACTGTTGACTCTGGAGACCGTTCATTTGGGAAGTCAGCTAAGTGAGGCCGCTTCGTTAGACTATGATGCCAAACCGGAAACGGTGAAGGTATCATAGTTTTTCGAAAGTCTGTTACGCTGACCACCCGCATAGGATGTCGTACCTCTCAAGACTAGAACCCACATGTGAGAGGGATGGGTTTTGTAGGAAACCTGGCCTTCAACCAACCCTGGTTTTCTTGTCGGTGTAGAATTTTGATCATGAGTGTTCTATCCAGTGTGTTATCTCAGTGTTCTAATTCAAACGAAGCTCTGGTTGAATTCAGTCAATGGCAAAGCAGCGCATTTGAGCATTGGATACTTTGATCCCATGTGTGCATTTGCATATCATTTTAACATTGCATGTTTTTGTGTGTTACAGGTTCTCGTCTATCCCTTGATTCCGGTACTGATCTTCTTCAGAGATGGAAGTTAGCAGAAAGAGGATTGTTGTGTATAAGTTTCCTGCACCCGAGTTGGGACCTTTATTTGGTCTGACTTCCTTGGCTGAGCCTGGTGTTCTTGCAGCTTTCAGAGAACAGTATGGTGGAATTCTGAAGTTTGTCTGTAAGCTTATGACTTTTGAGCATGGAGCTATTCATACCTTGTTGCAGTTTTATGATCCTTCATTGAGATGCTTCACATTTCCGGACTATGTGTTGGTTCCTACTTTGGAAGAATTTGCTTACATCTTGGGTGTTCCGATTCGGAACAAAGTGCTTTTCTTCGGTTCCGAGGAACAACCTAATCTTGAGGAGTTGTCCGCCGCTCTTTGTTTGAGCGCCTCTGATTTGGCGGGTCATGTTATCAGTAGAAACGGAGTTTGGATTTGTTTGGTAGTTTCTACACTTTCCATTTTTAGGTCGAAATTGGATTAATCGATAGAAATCATTGTTTAACGGTTAAAATCGTGTTTAGATGATGTAGATTAGTCGATATATGTTAGACTAAGGCTACTAGAACGACATTGGATTTAATCGGGTGATTTTGGTGAGTTTGGAAGTGCTAGGATAGAACTGAATGTTGTTGTTCGCAGGCGACTCGCTAGGCGAGCAGGCCGCGAGCACTCGCTAGCAGCTCGCTAGGCGAGTGCGTAGCGAATGGTCCCAGACTTGGGACAGTAAGGTTTTGGCATTCTTCGCTAGAGGCGAAGGGAGTGGCGAATGACTCGCTGATTGTTCGTTGTGGCGAATGAGGTAGCGAACGAAGTCTGGAGCTTCTGTTTGTGCTCGCTAGCAGTTCGCTAGGCGAGCAAGTAGCGAACGCTCGCTAGCAGCTCGCTAGGCAAGCGTGTAGCGAACGTAGCAGGATGAGCCTTCCCTGTTGCTTTGTGCTATTTTGGCTTGGGGTTTCGGTTGCGATCGACCTCTTCTTGATTTGAGTAGCTTGTATGCTAGTTATGATGTGTTGTGGGTAGCCGTATGGCGTGAATCCTAGTTTATGAATTGTGAAGTGTGGAATATGGCCGTTTGGCATTTTGGTGCATTACTTGAATGTAATAGAAATGCATGATGAGATTATATGATGATTGTATGTATGTATTGTGATATGTATATATAGTGGATGCATAATGAATATATGCAATGAATGTGAAGAATGCATGAGCATGTTCGCAAACGTGGTTGCATTTCAAGAAGTGTATGAAGTACATTCTTGTGCTGTTGACTCTTACGAGAGTATGATGAGTGGTGTGACTCTTAGGAGAGTCTGATGAATGAAGTGATTCCTAGGAGAATCTGATGAATGAATTGATTCCTCGGAGAATCTGATGAAAGATGTGATTCCTTGGAGAATCTGCTAAATGACTTGATTCCTCGGAGAATCTGATGAACGGTGTGATTCCTTGGAGAATCTGATGAATGGTGTGATTCCTTGGAGAATCTGATGAACGGTGTGATTCCTTGGAGAATCTGATGAACGGTGTGATTCCTTGGAGAATTTGATGAACGGTGTGATTCCTTGGAGAATCTCATGAATGGTGTGATTCCTCGGAGAATCTGATGAATGGTGTGATACCTATGAGAGTCTGATGAGTGATGTGATTTCTAGGAAGATCTGATGAGTTATAGGATACCCATGAGGGGTGGGAGTGAATTGATTCTTAGGAGAATCTGACAGACGATTAAGTCGATAATATGTTGCATTTGCGTAGAGTAGCGAGTTGGCCTCTATGGTTTGCGTGTTGACATCTATGCATGATGTATGGCGAAATAAGCATGTTGTGTATGTTTATTAGAATAATGTGAAAGGTGTGAATGACATAATGAAATGCTTGAAGATATATATATATATATGTATATATATGTATGAATGAATATATGTATATATGTATATGTGTGTAACATGTATGAATGTTCCTGAATGGATATAAACCTTAATGATGCATATTATTTATGCTTGATGTTCTATTTGTAAATAGACTTTAGTGGATACATTGCGATGTACGATGTGAGTCGTGGTGAGAAAGCGTAAGATGCATGATTGTGGATATGATGTGTGTGTGTGTGTGTCTATATATATATATATATATATATATATATATATATATATATATATATATATATATATATATATATATATATATATATATATATATATATATATATATATATATATATATATATATATATATATATATATATATATATATATATATATATATATATATATATATATATATATATATATATATATATATATATATATATATATATATATATATATATATATATATATATATATATATATATATATATATATATATGCCTTTATGCATTATTTGTTATGATATTATTTCTCACCCTTCTGCTGTTTTATAATGCTCTATGAGGCATTGCAGATTAGATTGCTGGAGATCTTTTGTGAGGCGTGGCTTCATCCTTTAGTTGGTCGGCTCTGATATGTAGCACCTGGTAGCTAGGAGTTGTTTTGTTTCTTTTGTGATGCATGTGTATATGTATCTGCTGATGAAAGTTATGTAACCATGTTGGTTGATGATTTGTATATATGAATACATATGTTAGAGAATTATGAAATATTTGGATGTTCCGCCTTTGTTCTAGATATTTTCTCGTGGGTGTTACCCCGTTGTTGCATATCATTATATATGAGCAGGTGTTTTATATGTGTGATTTTCGGATAATGTGGCATGTCCCTTTTATACCGTTTTATAAACTTACTCTGATGAAATTTTGAATTTGTGCCTAAATGATTAATTGTATTATTTGGGGGTATAGAAAGGGGGTGTTACATTAAGTGGTATCAGAGCCAGTGTTGAGTCAGTTGTGTCTGTCTCGTTGTTTTGATTGGTTAACGGTTGTTTAACCTTGTTGTTATTTTGCGACTAATCAGAATATGGCAGGTCGTAATGACAATGCTATGGTTGCGGCATTGGAGGCGATGGCTAGAGCGGTGCAGGGTGCGCCGAATGTGAAGGCTAATGATGAGTTTAGAAAGAACCAGCCGCCGGTATTCAAAGGAAGGTTTGACCCGGACGGTGCCCAGATTTGGTTGAAGGAGATCGAGAGGATCTTTAGAGTTATGAATTGTGCTGAAGGCAATAAGGTGAGACTTGGATCTCACATGTTACGGGAAGAAGCCGATGACTGGTGGATCGGTATGAGACAAGTGCTTGAAGTAGATGACGAGGATATAACTTGGGATTTATTTTGTGCTGAATTTTTGAGGAAGTATTATCCTGAGAGTGTGAAGGGAAGGAAAGAAATGGAATTCCTTGAGTTGAAACAAGGCAATATGTCCGTGGTGGATTACACGGCTAAGTTTATGGAGTTAGTAAAATTTCATCCTCACTATGACGCGGTGACGGCGGAATTTTCTAAGTGAGTTAAGTACGAGAACGACTTGCGTCCTGAGATCAAGCAAGCGGTGGGCTACCAGAGGATTAGAAGATTTTTGGACTTGACCGAATGTTGTCGAATTTTTGAAGATCGTAAAGCTTGTTCTACTCACTACAAGAGTTTGAAGGAGGAGAAAGAAAAGCGACAAGTAAGGAGTGAACCTTATGTGACGCCAGCTGATAAGGGCAAGCATAGGGAAAACTTTGTTAAGAGATCTGGAGGAGAGAGTTCTGGATCCATTAAATGCTACAAGTGTGGCGAGATGGGTCATAACTCTTTCATGTGTGGAAAACCCAAGATCAAGTGCTCTAACTGTGGAGTTCTTGGGCATGATGCTAAGGATTGTAGAATGGATGTAGTGAAATGCTACAATTGTGGAGAAGTAGGTCACATCAGTGCTAAGTGTCCTAAACCGAAGCAAGCTTCAGTAAATGGGAAAGTATTTGCATTGGCGAAGTCAGACACTACCAAAGCGAATCGTTGATTTGAGGTACGTGCTTTATTGACAATATTCTTTGAGTACGTTAAGTGTTTGAGATTTTTGTATATTTACTTGTGATGGTAATATGGTTATTGAGACGCTCGCTTCGCGGTCGGTAACTACGTCTTTGGTATGATTAAGTTGTCTCTTGACTATGTATGGTAAGGACTTCGTTATGGAACTAGAGTAGATTGTTATCCCGTGTTGGAGAGGATGAGAGTTTCTTGCCCATGGAAGAGTTGGAGAAACTTCTAGTGGACGGGACTCGAGTGTTTAATTTGGCTGCATCAGTGTCAGCAGAGGGTAAGGTTGAACTGGACGTGTTTCCAGTGGTGCGTGACTTCCCAAAAGTATTTCCGGAAGGTGTTGAGGATGTACCGCCGAAGAGAGGAGTTGGATCGAATTCCGTTGATTGATGGTGAATGAGAATGGAGACTTTAAGATGATGATGTTGGATGAAAGTTTGTATCTGAGATTCAAGCTCATTGGGGTAGAATGACTAGTATGTCATTCCTGATGAGGTATAAGTGTTAGGGTTGTGTTCGCTAGGGTAGAATGACTATGTGTCGTTCCTAGTGAAGAGATCGCCGGGGTAGAACAACCGTGATGTTGTTCCTGGTGGAGGGTATGCGGTGTGCCTGTAACCTCCAATGGAGATTGACGTGGATTGACGATCTTATTTGAGTCATGCGGTATGACTATGATTGTGGTATGGAAGTATGCATGTAAGAGATCATGTGTAACTTGGAAAATGGAGAGAGGGCGCGAAAGTCGTGTCCGGTATGGTTTGAACCAGGTGATATTTTTGAGGACGAAAATTCCTAAGTGGGGGAGAGTTGTAACGCCCCGATTTCGACTATTCCTTTTTCATTGAGTCCTTTTTGGTTTAATTGGGCGAATATTACTTGAATGTGGAATTTGTGTGGAAATATGTTAAGTTTGCATATTATTCTATTTTAACCGATTTTGGGAGTTTTCGGAGAAAATAGTTTGGAGGGTATTTTGGACATTTCCTATTTAATGTTAAGTGAGATATTTTATGAGATATGGAATTAGTTGACGTTTTGGAAAGTAATGAGAAAGATATAAAAGAGGAAATAGAAAGGAAAGAAAAGGGAAAAGAAAGAAGAAGAGGAGAAAGAGAAGAGAAAGAAGAGAAAACCTAGATTCTTCAAGATCAACCAAAGCTTGCGATTAATCAGGTAAGGGTGAGAATTTCTATCATCTTAATAATGTATAAGATCATATATGTACTAGATTTGGATTTGTTTGGTAGTTTCTACACTTTCTATTTTTAGGTCGAAATTGGATTAATCGATAGAAATCATTGTTTAACGGTTAGAATCGTGTTTAGATGATGTAGATTAGTCGATATATGTTAGACTAAGGTGTAACGGTAAAAATCGTGAGTGTAAGTTATTGATTAACTTAACTCAAAGAAAACAAGAGTCGCCACCGCACTTTTATTTTATCCAAATAAAGGAAAGGAAAAAGAGCGAACAAAACCAAAGAGTTCTAAAATAAGAACACGAGACAGAGATCGGGGTAAGGGGGTTGGTTACGCAATGGGAAGGTGTTAGCACCCAAAACGTCTATAGTACTCTATAGGAGCCCTTTGAAATATTTACGTTTTTTGGTTTGAAAATGGTTTGTTTGAAAAGAGATTGGGGAGATGAGAAGAGAATTATTTTTTTTAGATTTTTGTGTTTGGAGAGACTTATCGCCTCATGCCTACGTACCCACAAAGTGCAATATGGGATCAAAACCCCATAGTTTGTGGTACAAATGACAAAAATTTGTTGGTTTTGATTGATTTTAGATGTAAAGACAAGTCGTCATTTCAAGGAGAAAACTGCGACTATCCACCCACGAGTATTAAGACAACACCTGCGTCACATAAAGATGGAGGATTTGCTTGGATTATCAACAAGACTATCACTCAACATCAACGTGGAAAATGTCAAAGTCTTAATAATATGGGGAATAGGAGATTTACATCTCAACTATAGAAATGAATCATGTCTAAACTTTATGAAAAGTTTTAAAGTGAAAAAGTGCATAAAGGCACAAAAAGAGTTGATGAGTTTTTTTTGTATTTTTTTATGTCTTTTGAAATTGGTCAAAGCATGATTAACATTGATTGACTTTTATTAAGAAAAAAAAACAAAGTTTAAAAATCACTTGACGAAAGTCAAGGTTTTATTGCGAAAGCGGTTTTGAAGTTTGAAATCAAGAAGGTTTTGAAAGAGGGAGAAAGTTTTGAAAATTTAAGAAGGGGAGGAGATGAAGTGACTATCCTAGAAACCAAAATATGAGCTAGAGGTAAGAAAGATCTAACCGACTTGTAGCACACTCCATAGCAAGCAAAACGAATTCCATCCGATTTAAAGCATAAGCTAATGAGCGAGCCAAATAAAGGCTAAGATCCACAATATTCCAAGCATAGGAATGAAAGTCCTAATTCTAAGTCCAAAAGTCCATGAAGTCGAAGGTCTAAGAGTAGTCCAAGAGCATAACCACAAAGTTAATAGCACCAAGTTTTTTAGAGATTTTTTATCCTTTATTAGTGTTTTGAGCAAGATATGGTCCAAGTGGACAAAAGAGAAATGACATAAACATAAACAAAGATATGATATGAAATGATAATATGGAAGCATAAAAGTAAGAAATAAGGAGTAAGAAGAGAATATAAACAAAATTAAACAAGGATAATGTTAGTGAATTAGTAATTAGTGGTTAGAACATATGATCAATGATGATTAATTCTTGCACTTTAGACCAAGGTTAATGAAAACTCATTAGAGGATTGATAGAATCAAAGCCTCCTAACAATGATTTTCATAGGTATTGGACTTAAGACAAGCAACTAAACATACTTGGACTTTTAAACGTAAGTTTGAGCCACGAATGATCATTTTCCGATTAAGGGACACTTTAGCGCTATGTTAAGAAATCGTAATCGGGTTTATGTAGAAACCACGACTATCTGAGGCCGGTCAATAAAGTGTTAGTGTTAATACATGTTAGAGAAGTGATATGTAAATCACTCTCCTAAAACATGCCACACAAAAAGAAAAGAGGTAGTGATCTCATTATAATCAAGATTTTTAATCAATTAATCAAAGGTAATCTATCACTATTCCAAAGTACGGAGAATTATCTCAATGATTATTCATCCATAGATTTGAAATAATGAAGATTAAACAACCTTGATAATCAACAATCTATGATCCATAGATTTCATCGATCAAAAATAAAAAGAAGAAGAAAGAAAAATTAAAATGAAAAAGAAATTTCAATTTGAATCTTAAATCGATTAAATCATCATCAATATCAATCACCTCTTTTAATGGATAAAATCAACACTCAAAGTCCATTGATATTGATGAGATCCTACCAAAATTCAAGATCCAAAACCAAAATTACAATTAATCCAAATTAGTATATATTTTTTTTTAATCAATTTTTTAAGAGTTTTCTTTAAAATATAAAACTATTAACAAGAAAAATGTTAACAGGCCCATACGGCCCAAATCTTTAAGAAAAAGAATAAAAAAACTAAAAACTAAAAATATAATAAAAACAAGTGAAAGAAAAAAGGAAATAGAAATCAGAAAGAAAATAGAAACACATCATCTTCTTCTAGCTCTCACACGCGAAAATGTTCACAGCCATGGATGCTCGCTTAAATCACAACGGCGGGACGCGAAAAATACGTGGTTGCAATCGAAATCAAGAGCTCTTCACAATAGTACCAACAATTCAAAGAAACACAACAAAAAGTAACGGATCGAAACTGACGGTGAAGCTCAATCTACCTTCAAACTCAGGTGAATGATGAAATCGCAACTCTCTTCTTCTTTCTTCTTCTTCTGAATGAATTCTGGTTCAAAATTGATCTCTGTTTGAGGTTAATTGAAATTAATTTGGTGGAAGGAAATAGGAGAAGAGAATATGAACAAAATGTTTCGTAGTGAGGAATTGAGGAAGAAAATTAGCAGAGATTTTTTGGCTTGAAAAGCTTCCAGAATAGAGTGAGGTAGGTGTTCTATTTATAGATGAGAATGAGTGAAAATGATTTGCCGTTTGGGTCTTTTTTCTGCGTTTTGGGATGCAAGTTATGTGTGACCTGTGGTTGAAAAATCTTCATGTCGTTTTTTATTTGCAAATTAAACCTCATGACGTCGTTTTGCTTTTTCTCTTTCAGATTACTTACATGACGTGGATGGTCACTTTTTGCAATTAGCTCATGGCTTAGAAACAACTTTAAAAGCTTGTGGGGTCAGCTTGGAGTGTAACAGCTGGAATTATATTAACATGGCTTGGAAATATGGCTTGGATAAATGATGAATTGTTTCCTCAGCTCAACCTCAATTTCGAGCCGCTTTTGTTCTGCTTCTTCAGCAATTTTTCTTCATTCTCTTCCTGTTCCTCTGCTTCATCATCATCCTTTTCTTTAAATGCTCAGCAATGTCTTTCTCATCCACATTGTATACAACTTTTTCCTTGTCAGCTTCCCGTATATACACCAGCATATAAGCATTTGAATATTTGGTGAATTTAAAAGGATTGTTATTGAATCAAGGATTTGTCTGCGGTAACTCTTCCTCACCACCATATTGCTCCTCTAATGCCCGTTTAGGGTCTTCTTTTGTCACCCTCTCATCATCAAATTTGTACCACTGATCGGAGAGAGTGGATCTGATAAAAGCCTAGTAATGTCCACCGTGCACACCACCACTGTGAACCAGAACACTATGAAGACTGTAAAGATTGCGGACATTCCTATCAGCATCAGGTGATAAATATTTTCCATTGTCTCGATCAAGATCAAGTTGCAATGGAAACTCATAACGATCATTAATCTTTACCATAGTATCCCGCATAAAGTCATATTCAAATCTTTTCAGTTGAAGCTGCAAAACTGGAGGAAAATCGATGAAAAGAACACCTTTCTTAGCATCCTGCAAACCATATTGTTCAGCATGGTATTTGTTGTCTCCCTCAAGACGTTCAACTTCAACATATTTGTCAAATGAAGCATAAACATCAGAACAACCTTTGACATCAAGTTGAAGGTCATAAAATGACTCCTTTCGTGTTGATTTATAGTCCACATTGATGCACTCAATATAGTTCATGTGGTGCCCTTCAAACAATTTCTGTATAGTTCCTAGCGATGTGCATGCGGAAAAACCTCTGAATGATTAGACTAGCAGCTTCCTGCCGCAATCCCTCATAAACTTTCCGAGCAAGTTGTCCTCTGCATACAGCTTGTATCTGTACAGCTGATAAGCGAATCAAGACAAAACTTCGGCGGGACAAATAGGAACGAACTTTCCTTTGAATTATGTTTGTTGAATTTCCTAAGATCTCACTTCTACGAGTATCAAGTTCAGCCATATCATCATCTTCATCTCCCATGTTATTATCGGCCCTATTCTCAACATGAAAAGCCATTTCAATTTGCTCTGGATTGTGCAAGACACTTCCTTCTTCCATCTCTTCATGCATGAAGTCCATTCCCTGCTCCACTGATGTATTTGGGGATATTGTCTCCTCTTCTTCTACCCTCATAACCTGTTCAACTGAATGATTTGGATTATCAGTATGATGGTCACCTTGGGAAGTTCTTTGAATATGTGCATTATCCATCATTTCTCTGAGAGCTTCTTGACCACTTACATTCTGATCATGTGACACGGTTTCAAGTGCAGAAGATGTTGTTATTTGATCATCAGATCTATCATTCAAACCATCAGATCTTCTCTTTTCAGTCCCCTTAGATTTACAGATCTGCTCACTAGCATTTGCAGCTCTTGCAAGACATTCTAAACCTTTGAGTATAAGATTTGCAAATTTGGGTGCATCAGGATGATCCAAATCGACCAATTCCAGGATTCTAGTTAGACATGTAACTATTCCACCATGAATCAAGCTTTGTGCAATATCAGGTGAATATCCAGAACCAGGTAGGCTACCAGATGATGAATTTTTTGACAAAATAGAATACACTAGATCAATAAAAGTAAAAAGCCTTTTATCAGGGCATAAGCTGCTTTTCAAAGAGTTGCTCTCGAAATTTGAAAAAGATGGCAATTCTTTAACAAGCCCATTAGTCACTCGCTTACGACCTTCACCAGACCGACCACACAAAACTACCAGGAACCATGAACCCTTTTCAGACAACTTACCTCTCCAATCATCAGGTCCTGCAGATTTGTCAACAGAATGTGGTAGCAGCCGACGTAATACATGATGGATAATGCCATTATGTCCAGATTGTTGACTAGACCCACGAAATTGACACATTTCAGAATCACGTTTGAGTATGACACCAACTGCATGTCCATACATTAGAAGAATGTCACTCAATAACTTAAGGACAAAAGTCACCTTCACCAATTCTGCAGACCTTTCAGACTCAGGTTCTAATATCACTGTCTCCTCAACCTTCGATTTTCCCTTCACCTTCATAGTAGGCTCATCTATATCCATTAAAGAAGCATCACACTCAAAATTTTCTCGGCCTTCCATCGGTGGGTACTTCAGCACAATCTCAAGAAGTTGATCAACTACTAGAGTGAGATTTACTGGAACCTTTTTATGGCTTTTTCAGATATTTGCCTGATCCATCATGTGACTTGCTTTCAGATATTCGGAGACATTCTTTGTAGCCTCAGTACTCGATGTTTTTGATTTTTCCTTTTCTTTCTCCTTTGATAACACAATTACTGTCCTTTCCCCCGATTTCTCTAACTGACAAACTGCAGCTGCAGCTCTCATGAAAACAATAGGATCTCTAGATATAACTGGTGCCAAAGATGTCAAAAATGATCGAGAAGAGAGACGCCCCGAATGGCGATTACCACTTAAAGTTTGTCGTATCTCCAACTCCATAGCTGATTGTAGTGTTTGAGGATCTTCAAGAAGATGCCTAATTATAGTTGATACAACAGTGTCATAGCCAGGAAAAAAGCAATTCCTTGGAAGACTAAAAAGAGCAGCCATGCCTCCAAATACTGATGTCAGGATCTTTCAATGAGGTAATAATTTGGACTTGATGTCTTTTTATGATATCTTGCACATCTGTAACCATCAACATTCTAGTCATATTCTCCAAGCCAAGATAACGAATATTTGGTTCCCGGACAGCAATAAATTTTCCAAGAAGAGCCACACACTGAGACATCATCTCCTTTTCAGCATCAAGATGCATTACCAGAGCAAGGGCTTCAAAAAGAACAGCATGGGAAGCATTGTTTTTTGTTTACATTTTTCACAACATCGGTTCCCATCAGTATCCTTTGTAAGACCTCAAACAATGATCTTCTGGTATTTGGATCTTCAATGGTAGGAAAATACTGAAGAGCCCTCATTGTTTTGACCTGAAGCCATGGAGATGGGATACCATAATAAGTGTATTCTTGTGGGATATCCTGGTTCCTAGCATTGAGGGCAGGAAGATTCACACCCCAGGCAAGGGTAGCAGTGGATACCAAAACTTGTGCATGTCCATCAGCAAACAGATCCTCAACAAGTTGCCGATCTGTCCTTGTCATACCAGCATGATGAATAGCAAAACCATACGGCAGAAGATCTTTAAGATCACTGCTTTTCACAAGATCAGTGTGAGTATGGAGAATTTCACGACTTGCACTGTCTTCTTTAAGGAACCTACCAAGAGTATCATTTGCAAGTGCGGCATCTCTAATGGCTCTAGCAGTTTTAGCAGTTTCTTTCCTTGAATGTACAAAGATAAGAACCTGATGCTTTCCAGCTACACCCATAACTTTTTCGTAACAGATGTCGTTCATCAACTGGAATCTCTGAAGGGGTTTCTTTATTGTGATTCCAACATACTGCTGAGAAAGGGGCACAGGTCTATAACTGTTATCGAAATAAAACAACCCCTTGTTAAGATCGACACGCAAGAATAGTGCCACGTCTTCATAATTAGGGAGAGTAGCCGACAATCCCACCAATCGAATATAATCCTTTGTTGTTTCAATCTGCCTAACTGTACTAGCAACAATACTTTCAATGACAGGCCCTCTGTTATCGTGAAGGAGATGAATCTCATCAATGATGAGGAGCTTCACAAGTTGTGTGTAAGTTCGGTCTCCAGACTTCCGTGTGATAATATCCCACTTCTCAGGAGTTGTCACAATGATTTGAGTCTCTTCTATCTGCTGCCTTGTTAGTGACTGATCTCCACTGAGCTCTTCATGGTATCGGGATGATCCAAACCTAAATCCCTCTCATTGATATCCAAAGCTTTTTGTTGATAAATCGTAGCCTGATTGAAGTCTCCGGTATGATATAAAACTACAGCAATGAGGCTGTATGCTCCCGCTGTTATCCGATGGTAGGGACCACAAACTGCTACAAGCTTTGCAAGAGCCTTTATCCCATAAGTAACAACATCTTCAAGTTTTCCCTTGTCTAAAGTTGTTTTGGAGGACTCCAGGAGCTGCCTTCCATCTGCAGATGAGCATGCTGCTTGCTTGTGAACTGCAACCAAGCTGACAATATCAGACTTTTGAAAGGGAAATGGAGAATCCATGTCAAAATCCCTTGGAACGAGCTCAATTCCCACCTTGTGACACAAGCCGCGGAGAATTGCAAATTTCCTCACATCTTTATAGTTCAACCTGTTAAGATCCCAGTCAAATCGTTTCTTCAAAAATCTCTCTAGCCATTTCCACACAAGAGGGTGGACATCGCATGATTCATCTGTTTCTCTATTTTCAGGAACACCAAGCAGCAAATTCAATGCACCAGCTATTGATGAAGCCGTTTTCTCCTTGTCAACAACTGCAGAAATAACTGCCCTCAGGATGTGCTTGAAAGCTCGAACTATCATCTCATGAATGCAAAGTGATTGCACATGGGAAAGTTTTTCAGAAAGCTTGAGAACATGTCCAAGAGATCGCATTCGCAGACCCCTAGTATGCATAAAATCAGTTAGTGTTCGACCGTCAACTGGAGAAAGTTCCAATGAGCCAAAATCTGCCACCAGTTTTGGGATAGCAACATCCATGTAATATTTCTGAGATAAGTCGACCAAATCTTGCATAGACTTGCAGTGAAGCCCATCAACTAGCACATGCATCAAACGGTGGTGCTAAAATCTTTGAAAACTTCGATGACAGAGTTGTATGTATCATTCCTCCACTGCAGCAAGTCATACCAAACAGACATTTTACCCCCTGGACTAAGTTGACTGGCACAACATAGCCATTGCTCTTCCCATATACACATCTCGACCTTGGGTATAGTGTTGTTATATGTTCCTACTTTGGACTTAAATGGACATTGAGAATTGTATGAAAAATATAGATATGAATCATTTGGATAAGGAAAAAAATGTGAATGAAGTGGATTAAATGAATTTGGGACAACGGATATGAAAAATTGGTTATTGGGTGTTTGGGTAGTTGGTTAGAAAAGAATGGATAATGGATTAACAAAGAGATATACACTTCCACCAATACTTTTCACATAATGGCCATGAAACCTAGATTTTCAATTCAAGACCAATCTTGTACTTTCCACTCAAACATCAGATTATAATGAACGAAGCCATTCCTGAACCACTGATAACTTGCTACTAAAACATCGGCCATTAACATAATTCTCTGAATCTCTGATAAAAATAGAATATGTGTTGAATCACTTTGAATTTGGCCTGAATCCATCTATGGGAAAATAAATCCACAAATGAACATAGTTTGTCTTGATGAACCCTTGATCATGATACCCTGAACCACACTTCTCATAAAACCCTACTCGATAAACTGATGAATTCTGATATAGGACAACTTGACCTTTAACAATCACATTTCCTGAGAAAATAGCCCACCACCACGGGTAACTTATAGTTGAAGCAAACTCTTGATAGTTCGACCAAGATGAGGTCAAACTTTCATCTGATTTAGACTCGAATGAATGTCTTTGCCATCAATTAACTTGCAAAACCCTAAACACACAGAGAAGAAGAAGAAACAAAAAAAATTGAAAAATATTTTTGGTATTTTAGTTAGAGGTTAGTAAACAGAAACAAACATAAAGTAAATAAGAAACACAAGGGTGAAAGAACCAAAAAGTATGATCTTGTTTGTGTATGCAAAAATGAAAATGCAATGTGGGATCTTAGAGGTAGAAATTTGGGTATTACAGCTGCCCCTATTTAAGATTCTTCTATAGGGAGATATGAAGATTGACATCTTTGTCTCGACCAGATAGAAGAGACTTAAATATAACAATAAACCCAATTTTTGGCCCTAAGAGACCACAAAATGATATGATTATGCTAATGGTATGCAAACCTAAGACCTCTGTGGGAAGAAAATGCCACAGGAGACAAACAAAAGCTCAGGAGAAAAAGAGAGACTCCACAAGGGAAAGCAAAAAAAAGCATGACCTTATTTCGATAAAAGAAAGGAAACGACTCAACGGGGAAAGAGATACCAACTGCCAGTTACTGGGCGAAGATATTCGAACCGAAGAGAATAGGTAAAATACTTTCTACTGGTTACTGAGTAGAAAATAATTGCAAAAAACACAAGAGAATTGTTATCTACCAGTTACTGGGTAGAAAACAAAGAAATGTATTACTTATTACCAGTTACTGGGTAAAAAGTAATCCACTCGTTGAAATATAATCAACTACCTGTTACTGGGTAGAAAACAGAGATATATTACTTATTACCAGTTACTGGGTAAAAGGTAATCCACTCATTGAGATATAATCAACTACCTGTTACTGAGTAGGAAAAGAAGCAATGCCAACTACTGGTTACTGAGTAGTTTAGCGAGAATAATAACTTGAATGAAAGGGGTTACCAACTATCGGTTACTGGATAGGGTAAATAATATGTCAACTACCT
This sequence comes from Lathyrus sativus, assembly GCA_963859935.3. NCBI lineage: Eukaryota > Viridiplantae > Streptophyta > Magnoliopsida > Fabales > Fabaceae > Lathyrus > Lathyrus sativus. Next base: position 381,292,700 of record OZ012735.1, read on the forward strand.
GTTACTGGGTAGGACAGACTCGACTACCTGTCACTGGGTAGGAGAAAAAGATAAAGGTCAACTACCTGACACTGGGTAGGACAAACATACTCGACTACCTGTTACTGGGTAAGAGAAAGAGATATATCATCAGCTACTTATTACTGAGCAGCTCCAAACACACAACAAACTTCTCAAATAAAGAGACAACCATTTGTTGGAAAAAGATATTAACAACTCTGTCGGGGATCTTTAAAAGAGATACGAGCAGGTTGAACCATGCAATAGAACTCTCATCGGGAGTTATTCCACAGAAATTCCAATTGACAGAAAAGCTGGTCAGATAAAAACTATCATTTCACAATAAACTTCTCTGTTGAGGATGAACCAGAGAAATGTTATTTATTGAGAAGACAAATTTCTAGAGATTACACAAGCTGCTCAAATAAAGAGGCGTCTACATGAAGTTGCATAAGTAATTGCCAAGAGAGTGTTATCAAAACACTACCGGGGAAATCAAATCTTCATCTTCTGATGGGGATCAATAACAGATTCTGTCGAGGAAAATAAATCCTCAAAACTACCTTCTCGTCATCCTGGTTCCACAGCCCAGGGAAAACTAAAGTAACTGCTGCAAGAGACCAAAGTTCAATCCAGGAACAAACTGGAAAGAAACGGTCAAACAAGACTTGACCCAATGAGGAAATAACTCAACTGGGGAACAATTCCATCCAGATAAAAGCTGGGGAGGAAAGCTAAACAAAACATCTTCCACGAGGCATAAACTCAGTGGGGAATTAAAAATGATAGGTATTTTCTGCTTAGAGGTCGACACTCTAATGAAGAGAGGACACACGCATTCTGCGAGATAACAACATCGGGAAAAGGGAAATACCAACAAAAAATGCAGGATGCACAATGCAACAAAGACATGCTATGCTCAACCAAAATTAATGCGCATGCAATGAGTATGAATATGCTGATAAATCAGACAAAAAGGGCAAACAGAGGGTGAACAAAACACCACAACACCACTGAAATACTCGGCTAATCTCTGAAAGTTAGAGATATCATTGTAGATCGTGCTGGGGATCAGCAACAGAAAATCTTCAACCATCAATAATTCAACAAAAGGGGACAACAATATGAACTCCGCTTTGAGAAAAAAAACTGTTGGAGAAAACATAGCAACACAAATCTTCCAACCCTGCCAGGGGAATAAGAAGTTAACATCATAGCAAAAAGTCAAACTGTGGGGGATTTTAAATCAATACCCAATCACAAGGTGAGAGAAAACCCGACAGGTGACTGCTATGTCAACACTTCTCAACATTGTTCTCTACTTGGGGAATAATCCAAAGCAAATGTGCATAACCTCTGCTAGGAATCATCAAAGACAAATCTCCGCCTGGGCAAAAACATCAAGGAGAAGTGGTCTTCAAATTTCTCAACTGTTCGATCATAATCTGGTTGAATGAATAAAACATATCCATCATTTGAATCAAGACTTTGTTGTGGAAAACCGTTCAACACTCGTCTGGTTTATCCAAAGAAACAAAACTTTGCTAAGGGAATATCAGCAAACTCTACTGAAGAGACCTCAATATAGCTCAAATGGGGAAACATCAACACAACTCTACTGGGGAGCTGCCAACAAATTCTACCATAGAGGCAAGAAAGAACCCTGCTGAAGAGAACACTTACGCTTTTCGCTTCAAGATTCTACCATTCTTGGGATTACTGTTGACATCCTTTCTTTTATTTTCACAAATCAAAGAAAAATGTTTTTATAATTTTCAAAATTTAAATCAATTATTCACATTTGTTTCAAAAATCATCATCAAAAATAAAATGAAATTCTATAAACAGAAACAAATGAGAATTGCAAACAAAGGGACAAAGGCCCAAATTCTATTGATAGAATGGTAGTCCGCAAATGGCGTAACTCCATGGATCATTACAAAGTTTGAAAAATGGTAAGTACAATGGAAAGTTCTACATTGAAATACAATGACCATTATTCTCCCTAACAACTTTGAATTCCAACTGTGCTTGAGACTTCAGCGGGGAATAATTGAAGTGAAACCTTTGATAGGAAATGTTGCTTCAAACGATCAAGACTGGCCAGATGCAGTTACTTGCCATGATCCCTAACTTTTGCCTAGATTTCCCTTTCGGGTTTTCAATCTACCGGGATGATTATTTCTGTTTTTGTCTCTAATTTTTGCCTGGACCGCCCTTTCGGGTTTTCAATCCACCGAGACGCTCATTTTTGCCTAAGCCGCCCTTTTAGGTTTTCAACTTAGCGAGCTATTCTTTTATTTTTTTAGGCGAAGTATTTCTTGACTGCATCGGCATTCACAGGACGAGTGAACTCTTCTCCATCCATAGTTGTAAGAATTAATGCACCGCCAGAGAAGGCTCTCTTAACAACATATGGGCCTTCATAATTAGGAGTCCACTTGCCCCTAGAATCAGTATAAAAGTCGAGATCTTTTTGAGCACGAGGTCACCTTCTCTGAACACACGGGGTCGAACCTTCTTATCAAATGCTTTCTTCATTCTTTGTTGATATAATTGGCCATGACACAAGGCCGTCATTCTTTTCTCTTCAATCAGATTCAATTGGTCGTATCTACTTTGACACCATTCAGCCTCAGACAATTCAGTTTCCATCAAAACTCTCATAGAAGGGATTTCAACCTCTATCGGGAGCACTGCTTCCATGCCATAAACAAGAGAAAAAGGGGTTGCCCCTGTTGAAGTGCGAACGGATGTACGATACCCATGCAGAGCGAAAGGAAGCATATCATGCCAATCCTTGTATGTAACAACCATCTTTTGAATAATCTTCTTAATGTTCTTATTAGCAGCTTCAACAGCCCCATTCATCTTGGGTCTATAAGGAGAAGAATTATGATGCTCAATCTTAAACTCATCGCATAATTCCTTCATCATCTTGTTATTTAAATTCGACCCATTATCAGTGATGATCTTGCTCGGAACACCATACCGACAGATGATTTGATTCTTGATAAACCGGACCACTACTTGCTTAGTCACATTTGCATATGATGTCGCTTCAACCCATTTGGTAAAATAGTCAATAGCCACCAATATGAAACGGTGTCCGTTCGACGCTTTAGGCTCAATCATTCCAATCATATCAATGCCCCACATTAAAAAAGGCCATGGAGAAGAGATAACATTGAGAGGAGTTGGAGGCACATGAATCTTGTCAGCATAAATCTGGCATTTATGGCACTTTTTCACATATTTACAACAGTCAGATCCCATTGTCAGCCAATAGTAACCTGCCATTAACATCTTCTTAGCCATAGCATGTCCATTGGCATGGGTACCAAAGGATCCTTCATGGATTTCTTTCATCAACATATCTGCTTCGTGTCTATCCACGCATCTGAGCAAGATCATGTCATAATTTCTCTTATACATCACATCATCATTCAAGAAGAAACTACCAGCCAATCTTCTCAAAGTTTTCTTATCCTTCTTAGATGCCCCAAGTGGGTACTCTTGATTCTGAAGAAAGCATTTAATATCATAATACCATGGTTTATCATCAACAACCTCTTCAACTACAAACACATGAGCTGGTCTATCAAGACGCATCACACTAATCTTTGGCACATCATTCCAATGATTTACCACAATCATGGAGGATAAAGTCGCTAAAGCATCTGCCATTCGATTCTCTTCTCTTGGTATATGGTGAAACTCAACTTTATTGAAGAAAGTTGACAATCTTCTTGCATAATCACGATAAGGAATCAAATCAGGTTGACGTGTCTCCCACTTCCCTTTAATCTGATTAATCACTAAAGCTGAATCTCCATACACATCAAGAATCTTGATTCTTAAATCAATAGCTTCTTCCAAGCCCATAATACACACTTCATACTCAGCCGCATTATTTGTGCAATTGAAAACCAACCTTGCAGTGAAAGGAATATGAGAACCATGAGGAGTAACAATAATTGCACCAATACCTCTGCCATATTCATTAACCGCCCCATCAAAAATCAAACCCCAACGGGATCCAGGCTCAGGTCCTTCTTCATGTAATGGTTCTTCACAATCTTTAACATTTAGATACATCACATCCTCATCAGGAAAGTCAAACTGAATAGGTTGATAATCATCAATTGGCTGGTGTGCCAAATGATCAGCCAAAACACTTCCTTTTATCGCCTTTTGAGTTCGGTACTCGATATCATATTCTGATAACAACATTTGCCAATGAGCAATCCTCCCAGTTAAAACAGGCTTTTCAAAGATATACTTGATTGGATCCATTTTAGATATCAACCAAGTTGTACAATTCAACATATACTGGCGGAGCCGCTTGGCAGCCCAAGCTAGAGCACAACATGTCTTTTCAAGCATCGTGTACCGAGACTCACAATCAGTGAATTTCTTGCTTAAATAATAAATGGCAAATTCTTTTCTCCCGGATTCATCTTGTTGACCCAGAACACAACCCATAGACTCTTCTAGCACGGTCAAATACATGATCAAAGGTCTTCCTTCTACGGGAGGAGACAAAATAGGAGGTTCAAGCAAATACTCTTTAATTCTTTCGAAAGCTTTCTGACAATCTTCTGTCCAGACACAACCCTGATCTTTACGGAGAAGTTTGAAAATCGGTGCACATGTGGCAGTCATATTGGATATAAATCGAGAGATATAGTTCAAACGTCCCAAGAATCCTCTTACTTGTTTCTCTGTTCTGGGTGCAGGCATCTCCTGGATAGCTTTAACTTTACCAGGATCAACTTCAATGCCTTTCTGACTGACAATAAAGCCTAACAATTTTCCAGAACGAACACCAAAAGTGCATTTATTAGGATTCAGACGGAGCTTAAACTTTCTCAAACGTTGAAACAACTTCAATAAATTTTTAATATGATCTTCTTCAGTCTTCGACTTACAAATCATATCATCCACATAGACCTCAATTTCTTTATGCATCATATCATGGAACATAATGGTCATAGCTCTCTGGTACGTTGCACCAGCATTCTTTAGACCGAAGGGCATCACTCTATAACAGAATGTTCCCCAGGGTGTAATGAATGTTGTTTTTTCCATATCCTCAGGTGCCATCTTTATTTGATTATAACCGGAAAATCCATCCACAAATGAAAAGATATTGAACTTAGCAGTATTATCTACCAACAAATCAATGTGTGGTAGTGGAAAATCATCTTTTGGACTTGCTTTATTCAAATCTCTATAGTCAACGCACATTCGGACTTTTCCGTCTTTCTTTGGAACGGGCACGATATTGGCCACCCATTGAGGATATTCGACGGTCACAAGAAAACCAGCATCAATCTGCTTTTGAATCTCTTCTTTAATCTTCACGGCCATGTCAGGATGAGTTCTTCTCAATTTCTGCTTCACGGGTGAACATTCGAGCTTTAATGGCAAATGGTGCTCCACAATACCAGTATCAAGACCAGGCATGTCTTGATAGGACCAAGCAAACACGTCAACATATTCTCTAAGAAGCTCTACCATCCTCTTCTTAACATCTGACTGAAGCAGTGCCCCAATCTTGACTTCTTTTTTATCATCATCGGAACCCAGATTAACCAATTCCACCGGCTCTTCATGAGGCTGAATGGCCTTCTCCTCGTGCTCAAGCAATCGAGAAATCTCATCAGGAATTTCTTCAATATCCTCCTCTTCCGCTTCAAACACAGGGAACTCAAAGTTGGAAGAGGGCATATGGTCATTATTTCCAATGGGTTTAACAATCAATCGGCACAATGATTTTATGTTTGATTTTAGAATATGGACAAAAAAATGAAAATATTATGCAGATAAGAGTGATTATAACATTATTATACTTTTTTCGGTTTTTTATGTTACCATTTTTCAGAAGTAAAGCAAAAAAAGAAAACAATATATGGATAAACAGAAAAACATTTTATTGATGATGATAAAAGTTGAAACAAAGCCCTCACAAGTTCACTTTCACCTTGGGCAGAGTGAAAGGATTTTTGAAAGAAACAAAAACAAATTACTTTGAAACATGAACAACAGTAGGAACATCAACAGCGATCCAATTCTGGCATATCAATCCACGTGTCACAAAGTTGGGCATTTCTTCCTCTTGGTCATCTTCAAGAATTACAGCTGTAGAATGATCTTTGCAATGGATGAACCCAGCACTTCGAAAGACTTCATGAATACTCTTCAGCTTTTTTTGGGTTGAACCAGATGTAAAACCCAAACCAGCTCTATCTTTTTTCTCAGCAACTTCAATGATTCGGCCCCATCCATGAGCTTGGCCATTATCCACTACATGTTGTGCATATTTTAGTGAAGACATGGACACCCCATCCTTCTTGACAGCTTTATCAACCATAGAAAGAGCCTGAAACGGAGTTCCAATATCCTCTTCTGCATCGATATAAGAAAAAGACGACAAACTGCTTACCAACATAGCCTGTTCTCCACCAACAACGACAAGTTTACCATTCTGCATGAATTTTAACTTTTGATGCAGTGTCGAAGTAACAGCTCCAGCTTCATGGATCCATGGGCGTCCTAGAAGACAACTGTAAGCAGGACGAATATCCATGACTTGAAAAGTGATCTGGAAAAAACACGGACCAATCTTGATAGGGAGATCAACCTCTCCAATCACGGTTTTCCTCGATCCATTAAAGGCTTTCACAATGACCCCACTGAACCTCATAGGAGTACCTTGATAAGATAATCTGGACAAAGTAGATTTTGGCATCACATTCAACGATGACCCAGTATCAACCAGCACATTGGATAGAGCGTCTTCCTGGCAATTCATGGAAATATGGAGAGCCAAATTATGATTTCTTCCATGTTCGGTCAACTCTTCATCATAAAAACTCAGATTATTACACGCAGTGATATTGGCAACAATGCTATCAAACTGGTTAACAGTGACATCATGATCTACATAAGCTTGTTCCAATACTTTCTGCAACGATTCATGATGAGCCTCAGAGCTCATTAACAGAGATAGAACAGATATTTTTGACGGTGTATGTAACAATCGATCCACCATATTATATTCACTCTTCTTGATCAATTTCAATACCTCATCATTATCTGACTTCTGATTTACATCACTTGATTGACCAGACTCCACAGAAGTCTTCAACTGAATTTGCTTACCCACAGTATCTTCATTTATCTTTGAAGGCACATTATCAAATACTCGACCACTTCTGGTTACACGTCCGACATCAGCAATAGTCACAACTGAGGGAAGAGAAGGAATGGGAACCTCTTTTCCATCCTCCAACATAGTAGCATTGTATTTGTAGGGAACAGCTTTATCGGATTCATACGGTGTCGGGCCAAGCAAACGGATAACCAAAGGCGTCACAGCAGATTTCTGACTATTGTAAGAAATTACAACTCGCTCAGGAATATTGAAACGTGGGACTATGACATTCACCTCGTTCTCCACTTTATTTCTGTTTGCAGTAACCTGAATCAAATTCTCATCCATCATCTTTTGTAAGTCCCTTTTTACAATCACACACCCTCGAGGGTTCACAGAACAAATACAACAGGCGGCATAATCATGCTCAATATCATGGAACTCACTCAAAGTAGCATGCATTTCAACAAGCGATCTCCGAATCCAGCGAATATCGAAAATACGGTATGTACCAGGACAACCATATACCATATTGACAGTTGCATTACCATGTTTAGGAAACGGATTTGATTGCACATTAGGGTTGGTATCTTCAAAAGACAGAATACCGCTTTTTACGAGCTTTGCAACTTCATGCTTTAGAGGATAGCAATTTTCGATATCGTGTCCAGGGGCACCTTGATGAAATGCACAATGAGCATCTGGCTTATACCACCATGGAATTTCAGTTGGCACAGCCGGCGGATCACGAAGTTGAACCAAATTCTTCTTTATTAAAGCCGGAAATAGCTCAGTATACGTCATTGGAATGGGATCAAATTGTGTTTTCCTCTGTGTACGACCTTGTTGAGTTGTCTTCTCTTGGAAACGTGGTTGATAACTTGCAGTAGCTTGAGCGGTAGGAGTGTTACTGATAACAGGCGTAACAGATGCTACTTGTTGCTGACGACGACTACCATTGTTGTTCACAACTCTGCGTCTTCTAGACCTTTCCTGAGATATAGCATTAGCTTCTCCCTCTTTTTTCTTAGGGAACCCAACACCAGGCTTTTTTGTACTTCCAGAATTTCCTTCTTTTATCAGACGTCCCTCACAAACAGCTTCCTCTAATCTCATCCCCATATTAACCATTTCCGTGAAATCACTAGGAGCGCTCGCAACCATCCTTTCATAGTAAAATTAACCCAGAGTCTTCAGAAAAATCTTGGTCATTTCTTTCTCTTCAAACGGAGGGCTTATCTGAGCTGCAATCTCACGCCATCTTTGCGCATATTCTTTAAAAGTTTCTTTCTCTTTTTGAGACATTGCGCGGAGCTGATCACGGTCTGGCGCCATATCGAGATTATACTTATACTGACGAACAAAAGCTTCACAAAGATCATTGAATGTATTGATTTGTGTACTATCGAGTCCCATATTTCACTTCAGCGTAGCACCAGTAAGACTATCTTGAAAATAGTGGATCAACAACTGATGGTTGTCAGTATAGGTAGACATCTTTCTAGCATACATGATCAAATGACTTTGCAGACAAGTGTTCCCTTTGTATTTTTCAAAATCCGGAACTTTGAACTTGGCGGGAATCTTCACATTTGGAACAAGGCAAAGCTCATGAGCATTCTTTCCAAATAACTCCTTTCCCCTTAAAGCCCTGATTTCTCTTTGCATTTCAGCAAACTGATCTTGAAAGTCATCTATTCGATCCATAACATCTAAACTCTCGCTCGGAGCAGTATGGAAAATTTGTTCTTCAGTATAAGGCATAGCATGAGTTACAGGCGGTGGCACAGGTATGACAGTAGGAACAACCGGAACTTCAGCATTAGGAACAACATTAACCACAGGAGGTGGTACAGCCATGACAGCAGGGAGTCTAGAACCTTCGGGAACAAGAGGTCGATATCCCTCTGGCACATAATTGGTAAGCATGCCCCAAGGGAAACCAACAGTAATTTGATATTGAGAATTATTAATCGGGGCCACAGAAATGGGCGTTGATCCGATTTCAGAAATCACAGTTCTTTGGACAGGAGAAGGAGGAGGTAGTGGTGGCTGATTCTGAGCAGCCACCAGAGCTTCCATTGCGGCAGTCAGTCTCTCCAAACCATCTTTCAGAGTTGATACCTCTTCACGGAGCTCGCGGTTCTCTTGTTGCAACTGATCCATCTTTTTCTTATAGTTAGCCCGAGTGTTGTAGTGATGCGACAGCTTGACTGAAGGAAGGTCAAAAGAAACAAATAAGATATCTGGAAAAGGCAACACACAATGCACGATGATGCGAATGCAAATGCAAAATGCAGGTGTTTCAACCAGTTTTCAAGGATCTTTAAGAGATAAAGCAATTACAAACATCATAAAGAAAAATAACACTTTTTGAAATACTGATAAACATCTCATTTCATTGAATATTGGAAAGAGTTACACTTGGAAGTACAAAATAAAATAATATCAAAATAAGAAAAAGCTAGGTCCTAAGGAACATCTGATGACGATCCAAGCTGATACTTCCTTCGGAGTCTCTTAATCTCTTTCTCATAGTTGTGCTTCATGGTGATCTTCTCTAGCACAAGCTGATCCACAACACCCTTCCAAGCACCAGAAGTAGGAGGATGTGATGATGGAGTAGTAGAGGAAAATAAATCCTCTGCATGCCTCTTCACAGCGCGCCGCTCAAGTAACTCTATCAAGTCATCTTTCTCCTTCATCTGTTTTTGCAATTCCATCTTCTCTTTGTCAGAAGCTTGAAACTTACTTTCCCACATCTCTTTCTCTTCCTTCATCTTAGCCAAAGCATCTTGAAGTGTCTTCACATCATCATAAGAAACAGGGAGTGGCGTAGGGAGTGGCGTAGAGATCACAGTAGTCAGAGGTTTCTCAATAGGGTAAGGCATCTTAAGCTCCATAGCCCTCTTCTTCACCCAAAGCGTGTAAGGTTCCAAGGCAATGCAAACTTGTCTTCCAAGCTCCCCTCTATCCAACCTGTGAATCTTAGTCCAGGCATGAGCCATTTTTCTTCTCAAACCAAGAGAATCATCCCCACCTTGAAAGAATAAACCCTCTAATAAAATATTCTTAGGCCTATCCTTCAGCATATAACCCAGCTGACGGCGAGCTAGACTCGAGTTGTAGTTAATTCCGCCTTGTATTCCAAGAAGAGGAACATTGGCGAATTCTCCACAACTATCAATAATCTAGACATTATCGTAAACCGAAGAAGACCAAGTGATATCAACATGTGTAACAGACATAATCCTTTGAGACCACCTTAAGCAATCCTTGTTTTTCCTAAAAGCAGATGTCTGAGGTAAGTGTGAAACGAACCAATTATACAGCAGAGGTAGACAGCAAACAACGGTACCGTTTCCCTTAGAAGTCCTACTATGGATGGAGAAATAAGTGTCACCAAGCAAAGTTGGAACAGGGTTCCCAATCAAGAAAATCCTAATAGCATTAACGTCCACAAAATTATCAATATTAGGAAACAAGACTAGTCCATAGATGAGTAAAGAAAATATAGCCTCAAACGCCAATGTGCGACCAATGTCAGCAAATAAAGTAGCCTTCTCAATCAAGAACTTAGCAGTCAAACCCTTGAGGCCTCCCTTAGTCTTTAGATTTGCATCAATATCCGACTTCGTCAAATGGGTAGCTACAACAATATCTTGAGGCTTAAGAGCTTCCTCCAAACCAGTATACGGAACTTTATCAGAAACCGATACACCCAACAAATAAGCATATTCTTCCAAGGTCGGCATGAGCTGATAATCGGGAAAAGTGAAGCATCGGTAAATAGGATCATAGAACTGCATAAGGGTATTCAGAATTCCGTCTTCAATGTTGGTAGAAAGAACAAATAAAAGTCTCCCATAACGAGATAAGAAGCCTGAACGATCATCTACCAAGGACACTAGCTTTCTCAACTCTGTAAGATCAGGAGCCCGAAAACTGTACTTCTGAGTTTTTCTCCTTCCAATGTCCATAATCAACAATATCTGCGATGTTTGCAAAGGAAAATCTCTGAGATCCTTAAAAACCAACTGAAACACAATGCTCATGAATGCATGAGTGCAAGATGCAACACCCACAAACAAGACATACAAAGCACACAGGTTCAAAGGTTCGGCACGAGCATGGAGCCAAAGGTAAGAACCAACCAACCCACAATGGTATGTACTATGGTTATATCATCACCTGTAGAACAAGGTTCTAAAAAAGTTCCCAGAATCATAATTCCATCTTTTGGATATTATCGGCTTAAACGACTACTCGTCGGCCAACAATATTCTCAAGAGAAACTCATCTGAGTGTGGTATCGCGTAACGACTAATTCAAGTCCACACCTGAACAGCCACCACACCACGTCCTAATAAGGCCAAGATGGGTTAAAGGGTTCTAAGGTCCTCAGCTTCTCAGGCTCCCAGTCGGAAAAAGTAATATCAATTACGACTACTCGTAAGACATCAGTAATTCCAAAGGGGCCTCCACCGAGCGGGGGATCTTAAGTCAGCTTAGTAAGGACTACTCCATGTAAGCCAACAAGACTATACCACCCTCCTATCATAAGTGCACTCAAGTCCGGGTTAGGACTTATCTCACCACACAAATTACCAAGCACCAAAACAGAACAATCAATAACAAACAAGTCAAACAGAAAGCGATAAATAAATCAAAGTAGGCGAAACCCACTAGGAATCGTTGGAGTCCCCAGCAGAGTCGCCACTTTTCTGTAGCGGTAAAAATCGTGAGTGTAAGTTATTGATTAACTTAACTCAAAGAAAACAAGAGTCGCCACCGCACTTTTATTTTATCCAAATAAAGGAAAGGAAAAAGAGCGAACAAAACCAAAGAGTTCTAAAATAAGAACACGAGACAGAGATCGGGGTAAGGGGGTTGGTTACGCAATGGGAAGGTGTTAGCACCCAAAACGTCTATAGTACTCTATAGGAGCCCTTTGAAATATTTACGTTTTTTGGTTTGAAAATGGTTTGTTTGAAAAGAGATTGGGGAGATGAGAAGAGAATTATTTTTTTTAGATTTTTGTGTTTGGAGAGACTTATCGCCTCATGCCTACGTACCCACAAAGTGCAATATGGGATCAAAACCCCGTAGTTCGTGGTACAAATGACAAAAATTTGTTGGTTTTGATTGATTTTAGATGTAAAGACAAGTCGTCATTTCAAGGAGAAAACTGCGACTATCCACCCACGAGTATTAAGACAACATCTGCGTCACATAAAGATGGAGGATTTGCTTGGATTATCAACAAGACTATCACTCAACATCAACGTGGAAAATGTCAAAGTCTTAATAATATGGGGAATAGGAGATTTACATCTCAACTATAGAAATGAATCATGTCTAAACTTTATGAAAAGTTTTAAAGTGAAAAAGTGCATAAAGGCACAAAAAGAGTTGATGATTTTTTTTGTATTTTTTATGTCTTTTGAAATTGGTCAAAGCATGATTAACATTGATTGACTTTTATTAAGAAAAAAAACAAAGTTTAAAAATCACTTGACGAAAGTCAAGGTTTTATTGCGAAAGCGGTTTTGAAGTTTGAAATCAAGAAGGTTTTGAAAGAGGGAGAAAGTTTTGAAAATTTAAGAAGGGGAGGAGATGAAGTGACTATCCTAGAAACCAAAATATGAGCTAGAGGTAAGAAAGATCTAACCGACTTGTAGCACACTCCATAGCAAGCAAAAAGAATTCCATCCGATTTAAAGCATAAGGGAATGAGCGAGCCAAATAAAGGCTAAGATCCACAATACTCCAAGCATAGGAATGAAAGTCCTAATTCTAAGTCCAAAAGTCCATGAAGTCCAAGGTCTAAGAGTAGTCCAAGAGCATAACCACAAAGTTAATAGCACCAAGTTTTTTAGAGATTTTTTATCCTTTATTAGTGTTTTGAAAAAGATATGGTCCAAGTGGACAAAAGAGAAATGACATAAATATAAACAAAGATATGATATGAAATGATAATATGGAAGCATAAAAGTAAGAAATAAGGAGTAAGAAGAGAATATAAACAAAATTAAACAAGGATAATGTTAGTGAATTAGTAATTAGTGGTTAGAACATATGATCAATGATGATTAATTCTTGCACTTTAGACCAAGGTTAATCAAAACTCATTAGAGGATTGATAGAATCAAAGCCTCCTAACAATGATTTTCATAGGTATTGGACTTAAGACAAGCAACTAAACATACTTGGACTTTTAAACGTAAGTTTGAGCCACGAATGATCATTTTTCGATTAAGGGACACTTTAGCGCTATGTTAAGCAATCGTAATCGGGTTTATGTAGTAACCACGACTATCTGAGGCCGGTCAATAAAATGTTAGTGTTAATACATGTTAGAGAAGTGATATGTAAATCACTCTCCTAAAACATGCCACACAAAAAGAAAAGATGTAGTGATCTCATCATAATCAAGATTTTTAATCAATTAATCAAAGGTAATCTATCACTATTCCAAAGTACGGAGAATTATCTCAATGATTATTCATCCATAGATTTGAAATAATGAAGATTAAACAACCTTGATAATCAACAATCTATGATCCATAAATTTCATCGATCAAAAATAAAAAGAAGAAGAAAGAAAAATTAAAATGAAAAAGAAATTTCAATTTGAATCTTAAATCGATTAAATCATCATCAATATCAATCACCTCTTTTAATGGATAAAATCAACACTCAAAGTCCATTGATATTGATGAGATCCTACCAAAATTCAAGATCCAAAACCAAAATTACAATTAATCCAAATTAGTATATATTTTTTTTTAATCAATTTTTTAAGAGTTTTCTTTAAAATATAAAACTATTAACAAGAAAAATGTTAACAGGCCCATACGGCCCAAATCTTTAAGAAAAAGAATAAAAAAACTAAAAAATAAAAATATAATAAAAACAAGTGAAAGAAAAAAGGAAATAGAAATCAGAAAGAAAATAGAAACACATCATCTTCTTCTAGCTCTCACACGCGAAAATGTTCACAGCCATGGATGCTCGCTTAAATCACAACGGCGGGACGCGAAAAATATGTGGTTGCAATCGAAATCAAGAGCTCTTCACAATAGTACCAACAATTCAAAGAAACACAACAAAAAGTAACGGATCGAAACTGACGGTGAAGCTCAATCTACCTTCAAACTCAGGTGAATGATGAAATCGCAACTCTCTTCTTCTTTCTTCTTCTTCTGAATGAATTCAGGTTCAAAATTGATCTCTGTTTGAGGTTAATTGAAATTAATTTGGTGGAAGGAAATAGGAGAAGAGAATATGAACAAAATGTTTCGTAGTGAGGAATTGAGGAAGAAAATTAGCAGAGATTTTTTGGCTTGAAAAGCTTCCAGAATAGAGTGAGGTAGGTGTTCTATTTATAGATGAGAATGAGTGAAAATGATTTGCCGTTTGGGTCTTTTTTCTGCGTTTTGGGATGCAAGTTATGTGTGACCTGTGGTTGAAAAATCTTCATGTCGTTTTTTATTTGCAAATTAAACCTCATGACGTCGTTTTGCTTTTTCTCTTTCAGATTACTTACATGACGTGGATGGTCACTTTTTGCAATTAGCTCATGGCTTAGAAACAACTTTAAAAGCTTGTGGGGTCAGCGTGGAGTGTAACAGCTGGAATTATATTAACATGGCTTGGAAATATGGCTTGGATAAATGATGAATTGTTTCCTCAGCTCAACCTCAATTTCGAGCCGCTTTTGTTCTGCTTCTTCAGCAATTTTTCTTCATTCTCTTCCTGTTCCTCTGCTTCTTCATCATCCTTTTCTTTAAATGCTCAGCAATGTCTTTCTCATCCACATTGTATGCAACCTTTTCCTTGTCAGCTTCCCGTATATACACCAGCATATAAGCATTTGAATATTTGGTGAATTTAAAAGGACTGTTATTGAATCCAGGATTTGTCTGCGGTAACTCTTCCTCACCACCATATTACTCCTCTAATGCCCGTTTAGGGTCTTCTTTTGTCACCCTCTCATCATCAAATTTGTACCACTGATTGGAGAGAGTGGATCTGATAAAAGCATAGTAATGTCCACCGTGCACACCACCACTGTGAACCAGAACACTATGAAGAGTGTAAAGATTGCGGACATTCCTATCAGCATCAGGTGATAAATATTTTCCATTGTCTCGATCAAGATTAAGTTGCAATGGAAACTCATAACGATCATTAATCTTTACCATAGTATCCCGCATAAAGTCATATTCAAATATTTTCAGTTGAAGCTGCAAAACTGGAGGAAAATCGATGAACAAAACACCTTTCTTAGCATCCTGCAAACCATATTGTTCAGCATGGTATTTGTTGTCTCCCTCAAGACGTTCAACTTCAACATATTTGTCAAATGAAGCATAAACATCAGAACAGCCTTTGACATCAAGTTGAAGGTCATAAAATGACTCCTTTCGTGTTGATTTATAGTCCACATTGATGCACTCAATATAGTTCATGTGATGCCCTTCAAACAATTTCTGTATAGTTCCTAGCGATGTGCATGCGGAAAAACCTCTGAATGATTAGACTAGCAACTTCCTGCCGCAATCCCTCGTAAACGTTCCGAGCAAGTTGTCCTCTGCATACAGCTTGTATCTGTACAGCTGATAAGCGAATCAAGACAAAACTTCGGCGGGACAAATAGGAACGAACTTTCCTTTGAATTACGTTTGCTGACTTTCCTAAGATCTCACTTCTACGAGTATCAAGTTCAGCCATATCATCATCTTCATCTCCCATGTTATTATCTGCCCTATTCGCAACATGAAAAGCCATTTCAATTTGCTCTGGATTGTGCAAGACACTTCCTTCTTCCATCTCTTCATGCATGAAGTCCATTCCCAACTCCACTGATGTATTTGGGGATATTGTCTCCTCTTCTTCTACCCTCATAACCTGTTCAACTGAATGATTTGGATTATCAGTATGATGGTCACCTTGGGAAGTTCTTTGAATATGTGCATTATCCATCATTTCTCTGAGAGCTTCTTGACCGCTTACATTCTGATCATGTGACACGGTTTCAAGTGCAGAAGGTGTTGTTATTTGATCATCAGATCTATCATTTAAACCATCAGATCTTCTCTTTTCAGTCCCCTTAGATTTACAGATCTGCTCACTAGCATTTGCAGCTCTTGCAAGACATTCTAAACCTTTGAGTATAAGATTTGCAAATTTGGGGGCATCAGGATGATCCAAATCGACCAATTCCAGGATTCTAGTTAGACATGTAACTATTCCACCATGAATCAAGCTTTGTGCAATATCAGGTGAATATCCAGAACCAGGTAGGCTACCAGATGATGAATTTTTTGACAAAATAGAATACACTAGATCAATAAAAGTAAAAAGCCTTTTATCAGGGCATAAGCTACTTTTCAAAGAGTTGCTCTCGAAATTTGAAAAAGATGTCAATTCTTTAACAAGCCCATTAGTCACTCGCTTACGACCTTCACCAAACCGACCACACAAAACTACCAGGAACCATGAACCCTTTTCAGACAACTTACCTCTCCAATCATCAGGTCCTGCAGATTTGTCAACAGAATGTGGTAGCAGCCGACGTAATACATGATGGATAATGCCATTATGTCCAGATTGTTGACTAGACCCACGAAATTGACACATTTCAGAATCACGTTTGAGTATGACACCAACTGCATGTCCATACATTAGAAGAATGTCACTCAATAACTTAAGGACAAAAGTCACCTTCACCAATTCTGCAGACCTTTCAGACTCAGGTTCTAATATCACTGCCTCCTCAACCTTTGATTTTCCCTTCACCTTCATAGTAGGCTCATATATATCCATTAAAGAAGCATCACACTCAAAATTTTCTCGGCCTTCCATCGGTGGGTACTTCAGCACAATCTCAAGAAGTTGATCAACTACTAGAGTGAGATTTACTGGAACCTTTTTGTGGCTTTTTCAGATATTTGCCTGATCCATCATGTGACTTGCTTTCAGATATTCGGAGACATTCGTTTGTAGCCTCAGTACTCGATGTTTTTGATTTTTCCTTTTCTTTCTCCTTTGATAACACAATTACTGTCCTTTCCCCCGATTTCTCTAACTGACAAACTGCAGCTGCAACTCTCATGAAAACAATAGGATCTCTAGATATAACTGGTGCCAAAGATGTCAAAAATGATCGAGAAGAGAGACGCCCCGAATTGCGATTACCACTTAAAGTTTGTCGTATCTCCAACTCCATAGCTGTTTGTAGTGTTTGAGGATCTTCAAGAAGATGCCTAACTATAGTTGATACAACAGTGTCATAGCCAGGAAAAAAGCAATTCCTTGGAAGACTAAAAAGAGCAGCCATGCCTCCAAATACTGATGTCAGGATCTTTCAATGAGGTAATAATTTGGGCTTGATGTCTTTTTATGATATCTTGCACATCTATAACCATCAACATTCTAGTCATATTCTCCAAGCCAAGATAACAAATATTTGGTTCCCGGACAGCAATAAATTTTCCAAGAAGAGCCACACACTGAGACATCATCTCCTTTTCAGCATCAAGATGCATTACCAGAGCAAGGGCTTCAAAAAGAACAGCATGGGAAGCATTGTTTTTGTTTACATTTTTCACAACATCGGTTCCCATCAGTATCCTTTGTAAGACCTCAAACAATGATCTTCTGGTATTTGGATCTTCAATGGTAGGAAAATACTGAAGAGCTCTCATTGTTTTGACCTGAAGCCATAGAGATGGGATACCATAATAAGTGTATTCTTGTGGGATATCCTGGTTCCTAGCATTGAGGGCAGGAAGATTCACACCCCAGGCAAGGGTAGCAGTGGATACCAAAACTTGTGCATGTCCATCAGCAAACAGATCCTCAACAAGTTGCCGATCTGTGCTTGTCATACCAGCATGATGAATAGCAAAACCATACGGTAGAAGATCTTTAAGATCACTGCTTTTCACAAGATCAGTGTGAGTATGGAGAATTTCACGACTTGCACTGTCTTCTTTAAGGAACCTACCAAGAGTATCATTTCCAAGTGCGGCATCTCTAATGGCTCTAGCAGTTTTAGCAGTTTCTTTCCTTGAATGTACAAAGATAAGAACCTGATGCTTTCCAGCTACACCCATAACTTTTTCGTAACAGATGTCGTTCATCAACTAGAATCTCTGAAGGGGTTTCTTTACTGTGATTCCAACATACTGCTGAGAAAGGGGCACAGGTCTATAACTGTTATCGAAATAAAACAACCCCTTGTTAAGATCGACACGCAAGAATAGTGCCACGTCTTCATAATTAGGGAGAGTAGCCGACAATCCCACCAATCGAATATAATCCTTTGTTGTTTCAATCTGCCTAACTGTTCTAGCAACAATACTTTCAATAACAGGCCCTCTGTTATCGTGAAGGAGATGAATCTCATCAATGATGAGGAGCTTCACAAGTTGTGTGTAAGTTCGGTCTCCAGACTTCCGTGTGATAATATCCCACTTCTCAGGAGTTGTCACAATGATTTGAGTCTCTTCTATCTGCTGCCTTGTTAGTGACTGATCTCCACTGAGCTCTTCATGGTATCGGGATGATCCAAACCTAAATCCCTCTCATTGATATCCAAAGCTTTTTGTTGATAAATCGTAGCCTGATTGAAGTCTCCAGTATGATATAAAACTACAGCAAGGAGGCTGTATGCTCCCGCTGTCATCCGATGGTAGGGACCACAAACTATTACAAGCTTTGCAAGAGCCTTTGTCCCATAAGTAACAACATCTTCAAGTTTTCCCTTGTCTAAAGCTATTTTGGAGGACTCCAGGAGCTGCCTTCCATCTGCAGATGAGCATGCTGCTTGCTTGTGAACTGCAACCAAGCTGACAATATCAGACTTTTGAAAGGGAAATGGAGAATCCATGTCAAAATCCCTTGGAACGAGCTCAATTCCCACCTTGTGACACAAGCCGCGGAGAATTGCAAATTTCCTCACATCTTTATAGTTCAACCTGTTAAGATCCCAGTCAAATCGTTTCTTCAAAAATCTCTCTAGCCATTTCCACACAAGAGGGTGGACATCGCATGATTCATCTGTTTCTCTATTTTCAGGAACACCAAGCAGCAAATTCAATGCACCAGCTATTGATGAAGCCGTTTTCTCCTTGTCAACAACTGCAGAAATAACTGCCCTCAGGATGTGCTTGAAAGCTCGAACTATCATCTCATGAATGCAAAGTGATTGCACATGGGAAAGTTTTTCAGAAAGCTTGACAACATGTCCAAGAGATCGCATTCGCAGACCCCTAGTATGCATAAAATCAGTTAGTGTTCGACCGTCAACTGAAGAAAGTTCCAATGAGCCAAAATCTGCCACCAGTTTTGGGATAGCAACATCCATGTAATATTTCTGAGATAAGTCGACCAAATCTTGCATAGACTTGCAGTGAAGTCCATCAACTAGCACATGCATCAAACGGTGGTGCTAAAATCTTTGAAAACTTCGATGACAGAGTTGTATGTATCATTCCTCCACTGCAGCAAGTCATACCAAACAGACATTTTACCCCCTGGACTAAGTTGACTGGCACAACATAGCCATTGCTCTTCCCATATACACATCTCGGCCTTGGGTATAGTGTTGTTATATGTTCCTATTTTGGACTTAAATGGACATTAAGAATTGTATGAAAAATATAGATATGAATCATTTGGATAAGGAAAAAAATGTGAATGAAGTGGATTAAATGAATTTGGGACAACGGATATGAAAAATTGGTTATTGGGTGTTTGGGTAGTTGGTTAGAAAAGAATGGATAATGGATTAACAAAGAGATATACACTTCCACCAATACTTTCCACATAATGGCCATGAAACCTAGATTTTCAATTCAAGACCAATCTTGTACTTTCCACTCAAACATCAGATTATAATGAACGAAGCCATTCCTGAACCACTGATAACTTGCTACTGAAACATCGGCCATTAACATAATTCTCTAAATCTCTGATAAAAATAGAATATGTGTTGAATCTCTTTGAATTTGGCCTGAATCCATCTATGGGAAAATAAATCCACAAATGAACATAGTTTGTCTTGATGAACCCTTGATCATGATACCCTGAACCACACTTCTCATAAAACACTGCTCGATAAATTGATGAATTCTGATATAGGACAACTTGACCTTGAACAATCACATTTCCTGAGAAAATAGCCCACCACCACGGGTAACTTATAGTTGAAGCAAACTCTTGATAGTTCGACCAAGATGAGGTCAAACTTTCATCTGATTTAGACTCGAATGAATGTCTTTGCCATCAATTACCTTGCAAAACCCTAAACACACAGAGAAGAAGAAGAAACAAAAAAAATTGAAAAATATTTTTGGTATTTTAGTTAGAAGTTAGTAAACAGAAACAAACATAAAGTAAATAAGAAACACAAGGGTGAAAGAACCAAAAAGTATGATCTTGTTTGTGTATGCAAAAATGAAAATGCAATGTGGGATCTTAGGGGTAAAAATTTGGGTATTACATAAGGCTACTGGAACGACATTGGATTTAATCGGGTGATTTTGGTGAGTTTGGAAGTGCTAGGACAAAACTGAATGTTGTTGTTCGCAGGCGACTCGCTAGCAGCTCGCTAGGCGAGCAGGCCGCGAGCACTCGCTAGCAGCTCGCTAGGCGAGTGCGTAGCGAATGGTCCCAGACTTGGGACAGTAAGGTTTTGGCATTCTTCGCTGGAGGCGAAGGGAGTGGCGAATGAATCGTTGATGGTTCGCTATGGAGAACGAGGTAGCGAACAAAGTCTGGAGCTTATGTTTGTGCTTGCTAGCAGTTCGCTAGGCGAGCAAGTAGCGAACGCTCGCTAGCAGCTCGCTAGGCAAGCGTGTAGCGAACGTAGCAGGATGAGCCTTCCCTGTTGCTTCGTGCTATTTTGGCTTGGGGTGTCGGTTGCGATCGACCTCTTCTTGATTTGAGTAGCTTGTATGCTAGTTATGATGTGTTGTGGGTAGCCGTATGGCGTGAATCCTAGTTTATGAATTGTGAAGTGTGGAATTTGGCCGTTTGGCATTTTGGTGCATTACTTGAATGTAATAGAAATGCATGATGAGATTATATGACGACTGTATGTATGTATTGTTATATGTATATATAGTGGATGCATAATGAATATATGCAATGAATGTGAAGAATGCATGAGCATGTTCGCAAACGTGGTTGCATTTCAAGAAGTGTATGAAGTACATTCTTGTGCTATTAACTCTTACGAGAGTATGATGAGTGGTGTGACTCTTAGGAGAGTCTGATGAATGAAGTGATTCCTAGGAGAATCTGATGAACGAATTGATTCCTCGGAGAATCTGATGAAAGATGTGATTCCTCGAAGAATCTGCTAAATGACTTGATTCCTCGGAGAATCTGATGAACGGTGTGATTCCTCGGAGAATCTGATGAACGGTGTGATTCCTTGGAGAATCTGATGAACGGTGTGATTCCTTGGAGAATCTGATGAACGGTGTGATTCCTTGGAGAATCTGATGAACGGTGTGATTCCTTGGAGAATCTGATGAATGTTGTGATTCCTCGGAGAATCTGATGAATGGTGTGATACCTAGGAGAGTCTGATGAGTGATGTGATTTCTAGGAAGATCTGATGAGTTATAGGATACCTATGAGGGGTGGGAGTGAATTGATTCTTAGGAGAATCTGACGGAAGATTAAGTCGATAATGTGTTGCATTTGCGTAGAGTAGCGAGTTGGCCTCTATGGTTTGCGTGTTGACATCTGTGCATAATGTATGGCGAAATAAGCATATTGTGTATGTTTATTAGAATAATGTGAAAGGTGTGAATGACATAATGAAATGCTTGAAGATATATATATATATATGTATATATATGTATGAATGTATATATGTATATATGTATATGTGTGTAACATGTATGAATGTTCCTGAATGGATATAAACCTTAATGATGCATATTGTTTATGCTTGATGTTTTATTTGTAAATAGTCTTTAGTGGATACATTGTGATGTACGATGTGAGTCGTGGTGAGAAAGCGTAAGATGCATGATTATGGATATGATGTGTGTGTGTATATATATATATATATATATATATATATATATATATATATATATATATATATATATATATATATATATATATATATATATATATATATATATATATATATATATGCCTTTATGCATTATTTGTTATGATATTGTTTCTCACCCTTCTGCTGTTTTATAATGCTCTATGAGGCATTGCAGATTAGATTGCTGGAGATCTTTTGTGAGGCGTGGCTTCATCCTTTAGTTGGTCGGCTCTGATATGTAGCACCGGGTAGCTAGGAGTTGTTTTGTTTCTTTTGTGATGCATGTGTGTATGTATCTGCTGATGAAAGTTATGTAACCATGTTGGTTGATGATTTGTATATATGAATACATGTGTTAGAGAATTATGAAATATTTGGATGTTCCGCCTTTGTTCTAGATATTTTGTCGTGGGTGTTACCCCGTTGTTGCATATCATTATATATGAGCAGATGTTTTATATGTGTGATTTTCGGATAATGTGGCATGTCCCTTTTATACCGTTTTATAAACTTACTCTGATGAAATTTTGAATTTGTGCCTAAATGATTAATTGTATTATTTGGGGGTATAGAAAGGGGGTGTTACAGGCCCGATTTGTGGACGCTTGGGGTAAGATTCACAAGAAGGGAAAGCTTTCTTTGTGCAAAGGAGATTGTAGAGCCTATGATTCATACTCAGATTGGATTTAGAAGAGAGTTGAAGAGGTTTTGTTGCCGTTTCCTGTTGAAGCACCATTGTATCCTTTAGTCATTGAGCCGCCTACAACTGTTGATATCTCGTGGTATACTAAGCTTTGGGCAGAGAAGGAAGAGCTGTGCAAAGAGAATAAGAGTTGAAGCAGGAGATTAGTCAGCTGAAGCATGATAAAGGTGAAGCTTTGTATTTGGCCATGACAAATGCAGAATTGTTGACCAAGTTGAAGGAAGAGCTTGCGGATCAGGTACAAGTACGTAAGCAAGTCAGTCTTGATCTGAAAAGCACTTGAGATGTTCTGAAGAGTAAGAAGGAGGATTTAGATAGATCCTATCTGAAGATATCCAAATTCAATACGCAGAGGAATGCTACTGTGACCGCCAACAAGAGTAGAGAAGATCAGCTTCGTGTCCAGGTTGATAAGCTGAAAGCACAATTCAAGGCTAAGGAAAGAGAGCTATTGCTAGAAACGTTCCGCAGGATTACGATCGAGCAGAAATGCCAAGAGACTTTATCAGTACTTGAAGAGTTCAAGATACGTGCAGAGGTGAAGAAACCCAGGCTCGAAGATGCCTTTGGTAAAGATGCTTGAGAGGATCATTGTCATTATCTCCGGGATGTGATACGCAAGAGGGATGTCCTTATCCGAGAGTTGATGGAGAGGCCAGACCATCTAGATACCAAGGAGATGCTTGAGGAGTCCCAGGAGTGGCGTAGAGATCATGGCTACTAGGAGTTTTATCTTTTGTAGTTTCATTTGATTTTGTATCTTGATCATCACCAGAGATGTTGGATGAGATCAATGCTTCTTTGTATGCGGATATTTCTCATTTGGTTTTATGGTTTCAGCTTTACTTGATATATGAGGAGTTTTATTGTGGTGTTCTTATCCATCTCTGCTGTTCTTGTTTATCGAAACCGGAATCAAGGGGAAATATCTCCCTGTGCATACATAGGCATGTTTGCATTTTGCATCCTGCATCCTCATTTGCAATGCAGGTTGTTCTTGGCGGGCTTGTGTTGTTATCTCTGCTTGGTTTTCTTTAGTTCAGGATTGAGGAATTCAGCATCCACAGATACACTACTCGAGGGAATCAACAGAAGGTGATGGATCAGGTACAGGCAAAATTGCAGGAGGTTAGGGCTCGTATGGCCCAATTTATGGAACTGATGCAGACTGTCGCCAGTGGACAGGAGCATTTAGAAATCTCATTCAGCCGTTGATAGCACGGGTTGATGAAGATGGTGTTTTGCACGGAGGGGATGGTGTTGTTCATCCTCCGGTTGGCGGGTCTATTCCTCAAGGTATTCATATTGTTGTTGTACCTCCGGGTGGAGGAGTTGCTGGTGAGAATGGTAATATCACGGGTAATTGCAGTGTGTGTGTTGTGCACGGGGTTGCTGGTCCTCATTGGGTGGATAATCAAGATGATATATTTTATGTGAAAGATCTAGATGGTGGTTTGCCAACTGAAGCCGACCGACGTTTCAAACTGATTGAGGAGAAAATGAGGTCATTGGAGAATTAGAATTCTTTAGGATTGGATATGTCTGATCTTGGTTTGGTTCCTAGGGTCAGGATTCCCCCCAAGTTTAAAGTTCCCAATTTCGATAAGTACAAAGGGACGACTTGCCCTAGAGTACACATCTGGGCCTACTTCAGGAAAATGTCTACCTATTCCAGTGATGGGAAGCTGTTGATGCATTTCTTCCATGATAGCCTGGCTGGAGCCTCATTGGAATGGTATATGGGGCTTGAGAGGACCCATATTCGTAGCTGGAAAGATTTGGCTGAGGCTTTTGTGCGTCACTACCAATATAATAGTGATATGGCACCCAATCGGGTACAATTGCAGAGTCTGTCGCAGAAGAATTCTGAGAGCTTTCAAGAGTACGCCCAGAGGTGGCGAGATCTAGATGCAAGGGTACAACCTGCTTTGGTTGAAAGGGAGTTGATAGACTTGTTCATGGCTTCATTACCGGGTGTGTATTTTGAGAAGATGATAGGCTACATGTCTGCAGGTTTCTCTGATTTGGTGATCGCTAGTGAATGAATTGAAAGTGGGATCAAATCTGGTAAGATTTCCAATGGTGGTGGATCCTCTTCGGGAGGAACTAAGAAGCCGTATTCTTCAAACCCCAAGAGAAGGGAGGGGGATGCAAATGCTATTTTGCACAAAGGTAAGGGGAGAGCTCAGTCTCGTCAGCATCATCAGGTACCTACTGTGAATATCCCTGCCGCAGCTCCGCAACAAGGCAACGCTCAGCGTCCTTATCCTCCTAGGCACCGGATGCCTGATAAGCAGTTTACAAATCCTCCGATACCCTATTCTCAGTTGTTACAACGGTCGTTGTAGTTAAAATTGGTGCAGAAGAGGACCTTGGCTCCTCTCACAGGTATACTGCCTCCTGGCTACGATGCAAACGCTCATTGTGATTTTTACTCTGGCGCCCCAGGGCACGACATTGACCATTGTAAAGCTTTTAAGCATAAGGTCCAGGATTTGCTCGATTCTAAAGCTATTAATTTCACCAATGAGGGACCCAATGTTACTCCGAACCCGATGCCGGATCATGGTGGGGTGGCAGCCAACGTCGTTATTGAAGGTGAAAAGTTGAATCTGATAACTGATGTTGAAGATTTAGAAACTCCGCTGGGTTTTGTGAAAGCTTGTTTGTTGAAGAAGGGTATATTTCCTGGTTGTTCTGCTGACTACTCAGAATGTGAAGCGCAGCCTGAGGGTTGTGATCTTTTGAAGAGGGGTATTCAGAGGATGATTGACGAAGGTTGTCTGCAGTTTGACAAAGTTGTGAAAGAAGACGTTGTGAAAGAGGTGAGTAATGACGAAGTTGCCACTATTTCTATTCCATACCAGACTATCAATATTTCAGCGCCTGCCAGGCCATCTCCGGTGACCATTACTATACCAGGGCCCATGCCGTACGAGAGCACTAGAGTTATCCCATGGAACTATGGAGGAGAAGTGTTCTGTAACGGGCATAAACAAGAATGGATAGAATTGCCAAGCGAAAGTTCATCAGTTGAGAACATAGTCAGTGCCGGAGGTATTACCAGAAATGGTAGGGTTTTCTCTCCACCAGAGGTTGTTGCTGATAAGAATGATAGGGGTAAGCATAAAGTGGTGATTGAAGAGAATGCTCAACCCCAGGTTGCTAGTGGTGATCTTTCAAAGGATACGGAGGAATTCATGAGATTAATTCGAAAGAGTGACTACAAGATTGTGGATCACTTGAATCAAACTCCGTCAAAAATTTCTATCTTGTCATTGTTGATGAGTTCGGAGGCACATCATAATGCTCTGTTGAAAGTTTTAAATACAACATACGTACCCCAGGAGATTTATGTCAATCAGTTGGAGGGGGTAGTCGCTCACGTGAACGCCGGTAATGGTATCGACTTTACTGATTTAGATCTGACGCCTGCTGGGAGAAATCATAATCGTGCTTTGCACATAAAGTTGGAGTGTAGAGGATCTCTGATGTCACATGTTTTGGTTGATACGGGGTCATCCCGCAATGTGCTTCCGAAGAAGGCATTGATGAAGTTGGACATTCAGGGTTTTTTGTGCACGCCCAGTGATCTGGTGGTTAGGGCTTTTGATGGATCAAAGAGATCAGTAGTTGGAGAAATCACGCTGCCTATTCAAATAGGGCCAGAGGTCTTTGATGCAACCTTCTATATTATGGATATCCAGCCAGCATACAGCTGTTTTCTCGGCCGACCTTGGATACATGCTGTTGGGGCAGTTACCTCAATGTTGCATCAAAAGCTGAAATACATGGCGGGAGGGAGTATAGTTACTGTGTGCGGTGAAGAAGACATTATGGTTAGCCATTTGTCATATTTCAAGTATGTAGAAGTGGATGGTAAGATCCACGAAACACTTTGTCAGGCCTTTGAAGCGGTTGAGATTCAGGGGAAGTCTCCTATAGCAGCCAAGGGTCCAGAGGTTTCGATGTCGTCGCTCAAGGAAGCCCGTGCTATCGTAGAATCCGGCTTGTCTCAAAAGTGAGGTCAAGTTATTGATGTTCTTGTCAAGCAAGACAAGTTTGTCCCGGGATACAAACCATTTGGTTCTTCTCAGATTACAAGATACAGGGGGCCAGTTCAGTTCACCAGCAGTGGTGTGATTTTTGATCGGATCAATGCCGTTGAAGACGATGAAGGTGACAGTGACTGCGACATGGATGCGTGGATTCATCCATGTACTCCCGCCCAGAAGCTGTGCAACTGGACTATCGAAGAAATCATTCATGTTACTGCTGCAGAGTAATGTTCATATGTTTTGATTATGTTGAGTCCTGCGTTCTGCCCAAGACGTAGTGACCGATTCGTGGGGCCTTCTTGTTATTTACAGATTATAATTAATAAAAGATGTTTCGCATTCAAATAATGTGATCCCTATTTTTGTTTTGCATTTACACTTAACAGAAAAATGGCAATGTGTTTTGTTTGTTGCATCGCATAATAAACATAACATCCTCATGCAGGTCTTTTCTATTAGATGCCATCAATTCAGGTTCAGCTATGACTTCGTATAACATTGATAATCCCATTTATCAAGCTGAAGATAAGACTGACGAAGATTGTGAACTGCCCGAAGAGTTAGCCAGGCTTCTCAAGCAGGAAGAAAGGGTTATTGTACCTCATCAGGAGGATATTGAGATTATTAATCTGGGTACTGAGGATGACAGGAAAGATGTTAAAGTGGGGGCTGCATTGGAAGACAGTGTCAAGAGAAGATTGGTTGAAATGCTCCGAGAGTATAAAGATATATTCGCTTGGTCTTACCAATACATGTCTGGGCTGGATACAGATATTGTGGTACACCAGTTACCTCTCAGAGAAGATTGCTCACTAGTCATGCAGAAGTTGAGACGGACAGGGCCTGACATGGCAGTCAAGATCAAAGAAGAAGTTCAGAAGCAGTTGAATGCTGGGTTTTTTGCTGTCACGAATTACCCTCCGTAGGTTGCTAATATTGTTCCTGTACCTAAGAAGGATGGAAAGGTCAGGATGTGCGTTGATTATCGAGATCTAAATAAAGCAAGCCCGAAAGACGATTTCTCGCTCCCTCATATCGATGTGTTGGTTGATAACAGCGTGCAGTATTCCGTGTTTTTGTTTATGGACGGCTTCTATGGGTATAACCAAATCAAGATGGCCCCAGAGGACATGGAGAAAACTACTTTCATCACACCATGGGGAACTTTTTGCTATAAGGTGATGCCCTTTGGATTGAAAAATGCAGGGGCAACTTATCAGCGGGCGATGGTCACTTTGTTTCATGACATGATTCATCACGAGGTGGAATTCTATGTTGATGACATGATAACAAAGTCACATACGAAGGAGGGACATCTGGTCGATCTTCTGAAATTGTTTGAAAGGCTGAGGAAGTTCAAGTTGAGGCTGAATCCTAACAAGTGCACCTTCGGGGTGAGATCTGGAAAGTTACTGGGTTTCATTGTCAGTGAAAAGGGTATTGAGGTAGATCCTGCCAAAATAAGAGCTATACAAGAAATGTATGAGCCGAGAACAGAAAAAGAGGTTCGTGGTTTTCTGGGGAGATTAAACTACATTGCAAGGTTTATATCTCATCTCATAACCACTTGTAAACCAATATTCAAACTGCTAAGAAAAGATCAAACGAACTGGTGGAATGAAAATTGCCAGAAGGCTTTTGAAAGAATAAAAGAGTATCTATAGGAACCTCCAATACTAATGCCTCCAGTTGCAGGGAGACAACTAATAATGTATCTCACGGTTCTTGAGAATTTAATGGGATGTGTGCTCGGTCAACAAGACGAGTCAGGTAGAAAATAGCATGCCATCTATTACCTGAGTAAGAAATTCACCGATTGTGAGTCGAGGTACTCGATGCTGGAAAAAACATGTTGTGCACTTCCTTGGGCCGCAAAGCGGTTGAGATAGTACATGTTAAACGACACAACCCTATTGATTTCGAAGATGGATCCAATCAAATATGTCTTTGAAAAACAAGCACTCTCCGAAAGGATTGTCGGTTGGCAAATGGTGTTAACAGAGTATGATATTCAATACGTTTCCCAGAAAGCTATTAAGGGAAGTGTCCTGTCGGAATATCTCGCGGAACAGCCCATTGAGGATTATCAGCCGATGAAGTCTGATTTCCCAGACGAAGATGTCATGTTTCTGAGAATGAAAGACTGTGATGAGCCTTTACCTGGCGAGGGTCCTGAGAGGGGATCTTAGTGGAAAATGGTTTTCGACGGAGCAGTTAATTCATATGGTAATCGAATCGGCGCGATCATTACTACTCCTCACGGTTCTCATATACCGTTCACCGCCCGATTGATATTCGCTTGCACCAATAATGAAGCCGAGTATGAAGCTTGCATTATGGGTTTAGAAGAGGCCGTTGATATGAGGATTAAGAATCTGGATGTATACGGTGATTCAGTACTGGTCGTTAACCAGATCAAAGGAGAATGGGAAACTCGTCAGGCCAACCTGGTGCCTTATAGAGATTATGCAAGGAGACTGCTGCCTTTCTTCGATAGAGTTGATTTTCATCATATGTCGAGGGCTGAGAATCATATGGTGGATGCCTTGGCCACGTTCGCTTCGATGTATAAAGTGAATTTCTGGAATGAAACTCCTGCTATCACCATCATGTGTCTTGATAGACCTGCTTTTGTGTTTGCCATTGAGAAAGCTTCTGACGGAAAGCCTTGGTATTTCGATATCAAGCATTTTCTCAAGACTCAGGAGTACCCATCTGGGGCATCTAGCAAGGATAAAAAAACTCTAAGGAGGTTAGTCGGTAATTTCTATCTGAACAAGGATGATGTGCTTTATAGGAGAAATTTGGACATGGTCTTGCTGCGTTTTATTGATGAACTTGAAGCAAACCTATTGATGGAGGAAGTCCACGAGGGTTCTTTTGGTACTCATGCTGGTGGACATGCAATGGCTAGAAAATTGTTGAGATCTGGGTATTATTGGATGACTATGGAATTCGATTGTTTCAATATGCCAAAAAATGCCATAAATGCCAGATTTATGCGGATAAGGTGCATGTGCCACCAGCTCCTATGAATGTGTTGACATCTCCTTGGCCTTTTGCCATGTGGGGAATTGACGTGATTGGAAAAATTGAGCCAACTGCTTCTAATGGGCATCGCTTCATCCTGGTTGCGATTGATTACTTTACGAAGTTGGTAGAAGCAGCGTCCTTCGCTAATGTCACGAAGCAGGTGGTCACCCGATTCATAAAGAAGGACATCATTTGTCGTTATGGTATTCCGGAGAGAATCATTACTGATAATGGTTCAAATTTGAATAACCAAATGATGAAGGAACTGTGTCAGTGTTTCAAGATAGAACATCATAATTCTTCTCCATATCGTCCGAAGATGAATGATGCTGTTGAGGCAGCTAATAAGAATATCAAGAAGATTGTGCAGAAGATGGTTATGACCTACAAAGACTGGCACGAGATGTTGCCTTTTGCTCTTCACGGTTATCGTACTTCGGTGCGTACATCAACCAGGGCAACTCCTTTCTCACTTGTGTATGGTACGGAAGCAGTCACGCCATTAGAAGTTGAGATTCCTTCTTTAAGAATTTTGTCGGATGTGAAGCTTGACGAAGCTGAATGGGTGCGAACCAGGTTGAATCAGCTGAGCTTGATTGATGAAAAGAGATTAGCAGCCATCCCGTATGGCCGGTTGTACTAGAGTAGGATGAAGAAAGCCTTTGATCAGAAAGTGTGTCCTCGGTGCTTCCAGACAGGTGATTTGGTGTTGAAAAGGATCCTTCCTCCTCAGACAGATCACAGGGGAAAATGGACTCCTAACTATGAAGGTCCGTATGTGGTGAAGATTTTTTGTTCCCTGTGAGCGCGAACGTGTTTAAAAATATACTTTGCTTAAAAGAGACCCGCTGGACACAAAAAGAGAAAAGTCCAGGCAAAAATGGGGCATCCTGGCGAACCATAAAAAGAAAAGGTTTGGGCAAAAATTAGGGATAAAAAATAAAAGATGTAAACCCGCAAAGTTGAAAACCTGAAAAGGCAACTTTGACAAAAATGGGTATCCCGATGGATTGAAAACCCGAAAGGGCGATCTAGTCAAAAGTTAGGGATTCAAAAAAGCAAATGACCGCGGTCCGTGTTTGATCTGCAAGCTTGTGTGCAGTTATCCCGAAGGAAAGGAATCAGTCCAGTCAGTCTTGTCAGAAGACGAAATATGGGGAACATCAAAGACATATAGGTCATAGCCGAATCGACACATGGTGGTTGTCTGTTTCCACATTGCTGACATGTTCATTGTAATTGTTTTCTTGTTTTTGAGCAATTACCTCTTTTCAGGAGTTGCATCTGAATTGTAATTCGCTTATTTGTAGGCCCTTCATCAATAAAAGTATTCACTTCAGTCAAAGAGCTTTCTTTTTCTTGTCCGTTTTACTGTTTTGTTTGCAAAATGTCTGTTATTTTGGTAAACATTGCAGGTGAAGGAAAGAGGTTGTACAGAGCATAACGAAAGCGCTGACTTTGCTTGATCAGCAGGATCATGGATGGTAATTGAGGTAACCATTTCGCATGTAGGGAATTTCTGTTGTTTTTCTTTGTTGCAGGTCAACAGGGTTATCACAATCAGTTGAGTTTCCATTATCCTCAGCAGTTCAAGTCGCAACAAGTAGCAGTGGTTGTCGGCCGAGTATTCTCGACGAATTAAGTGCGGTGTTTCCGGCAGAATGGGCTTGTTTCCCCTAGCAGAGATTTCGCTTCAGTGAAGGGGTCAGTTTATCCCCCGGAAGAGCTGTGTCCTCTCCGGCAGGGTCCGATTACCGAGTTTGAAATGTTATTTCCCAACAGAACAAAGCTTTATCTTCGTGAGAAAGTGAGTCCCTGGTAGGGTGGAGTTGTTCTCAGCATATCAACATATCAAAGCTTTATCTTCGTGAGAAAGTGAGTCTCCGGTGATGACCTTCCCCACGGAGTTAGTTCAGGATTTTCTCCAGCAGAGTGCAGTGCTGAATCTCTCGATAGAGTAAGTGGTAGAACAGGAGTCTGGGTTTTCCCCAGCGGATTCAAGTTTCCCGTAGAGTAGGAGTATCTGATATTCCTCAGCAAGACAGGTTGATATTTGATGTAATTCCAAGCAGAGCGAATTTTCGCCCCGAGCAGGATGGGATTTTCAGGAATGTCGTTCAGGGCAAGTCTCTTGAGCAGGATAAAGTCAATCTTCGGTGGTCGATTGTTTTTCCCCCGCAGACATGGCTTCCGCAGCAGAAGAGGTGTGATTTAAGCACCGAATTGGTTGTGTCCCCACAGAGTTATTCAAGTTCCCAGGAGATTTAATCCCCGACGGTGTGGATTTCTCTTCCCGAGGCAGAGTTTTTCTCCCCGGCGGAGTGGGTATCTTTTCTCCCTAGCATTTATTTTGCTGGGATGGTTCGTTTTCATTTGTATTTTGCATTAGAATCCTCCCAAATGCGTAGCATTTCCATTTCGTATGGAGCATTACGCCATTTTCAAACATATGCATCTGAAACATAAGCCAGGTTTGGTGTTTTGGGACCAGATATCTTTTTTGGCAGAGATTGTTTGAATCAAGGGGTTTTCGTGTTATCCGCGTTAGGATGGATTTCTGGATCAGGTTTTTATCAGATTTCTTCCCAGCTGAGTAGTTTGGGTGAATGTTTTCGCTTTCTCCAGGTGAGTCGCTTGCGAATGTTGCCTTCCCTGGTCCAGCTTGTGGTTCTTCCTCAACGGAGTTGTTCCGGCTTTTGGTTAGTCATCGTTGTTTATTTCAACTTTTGGTTGATGACTAAGTGGCGTTTGGATGTTATTCCAACTTTTGGTGGTTGTTCTTTATTGCTCTCGGCGGAGTCATGGATTCCAACTTTTGGTAGGTACCCTCCTGCATATGGTTGTATTTGGTGATCCCAACTGTTGGTTGGTAATCTTAGGGCTTCCCCGAGCGGAGTCTTTATTTCAACTTTTGGTTGATAATCCTTGTTGTTCTAACTCTTGGTTAGTAGCCGTTGTTCTAACTTTTGGTTAGTGGCCTTTTATTTCAACTCTTGGTTGATAATCCGGGATGATTATCTCAACTTTTGGTTGGTAGTCTTCTGTGGTGGAGTCAGCTTTGTGTAGCGTCCCCCAGCTATCCTGACTTTTGGTTAGTAGCTTTTGATTGATGAGGACTTTTCCCAGCAATCCTAACTCTTGGTTAGCGGCTTGTATTTTGACCTTGGATCAACGGGATTTCATGGTGATTCTAACTGTTGGTTAATACCTTTGTTTCCCAACTTTTGGTTGGAAGTTTTCCCCTGTGGTTGTCCCAACTCTTGGTTGGTATCCCCCTATTTCCCTAGTAAGGTCGGTTTGAGACGTCTATTGTCGTTCCAACTTTTGGTTGGTAGTCCTCCTTTTTCCCTGAAGAGTCGTTATCTCAACTATTGGTTGATAAGAAGATGTGGTGTTTTCAACTCCTGGTTGGTAGTTCTCCCTTTATTCCTCAGCAGAGTCGTTATCTCAACTTTTGGTTGATGAGGAGATTTGGCATTTTCCAACTTTTGGTTGGTGGTTATGGTTTCTCCGGTATGGTCAATCGTGGATGTCGGTTCGTTTTCCAACTCTTGGTTGGTAGCCTTGGATTCCTAAGTGAGGTTGTTGTATCCGGTGTGGTCGATTTGTTGACGATTTTCCAACTCTTAGTTGGTAACTTTGGTACTCTGTTTGTTGATTCCGACTTTTTGGTCAGTATGCCTCCTTAGCAGAGTTGTCATTTTCTGACTCTTGGTTGGTCTGGGTGGTGTTATCCCCAGAGAATGACTCTTATCTCATCTTTTGGATGATGCAGTTAGATTGTTGGCCTGTGATGGATGTTGACTCCCTAGAGAGGTCGTCTCGTCATGGAAGTTCTGGTTGGTATTGTGGTAATCCCGACTTTTGGTCGGTAGCGTTTGGGTTCTTATCCCATCTCTTGGATGGGCTTCTTTGACTGTAGTCCTATGGTAGATGTTTGTTCTCCACAGAGTCGTCTGTTTGGTCTAATCTTTCCCTAGTGGGGTCCCCACAAAGTTGTTTGGTTACTCTTTTGTTCCCCAGCAGGGTTTGTTCCAACTTTTGGTAGGTATTCCGAGTTTATCCCGACTCTTGGTTGGTATTTGGTGGTTGTTTCGTCCCAACTCTTGGTTGGTATCCGTTGGTCTTTGTTCCGACTCTTGGTTGGTATCCTCCATGCGTTTTCCCGACTTTTGGTTGGCATCTTTTGGATGAAGTTCAGATTGTATTGAATTGTTATCCCCAGCACGTCGTTTTCCAACTCTTGGTTGATAGTCGTTGTTTTGCGTTCCTGCGGAGTGCAAATTTCCAGGTTCTTTGGTATTCAATCACCTTGTACTTTGAATGGTTGAAAGCAGATGTTTTTCCTCCCTTCAGGCCCAAGTTGTTTGAATAGGGGCAGTTGTAGCACCCCAAAATTCGCCTTCTCGTTTTATACTTGGCTTATGTTTCATTTCCGCAATTAGCATTTTGCATTGCATAGCATTCGGTCTCGAAGCATGAGATCAAGGCGTTCCTGTGGCTCAGGTGCATTTCGGAGCAAGAGATTGAACAACGAACAAAGAGTATCAGAGCTTCAGCATCTATTTTTCTCAGCAATCGAGCGATCGATTTTATTCTGTTTTGCAGGTTAATTCCAGATCAGAAATCATCATTCAGAATCATAACAAGCATTTTCATAGTGACGACAGTCAAAAATGAGGTTCAGCAGCTAAACAGAGCTCCAGACAATTGAAACAGGGCAAATGGACAGATTTCCCACCAAAAGGCACCAAATTCAAATTTTTGAATGTGTTAATCGATTAACACATATGGTTAACCGATTAACCATTTGAAAATAAGCCCAAAATTGAAGTTTTAACAGCGTTAACTAGTTAACGCATATGGTTAACCGGTTAACCATAGCAGAATTTGTCTTGTACGTGAATTTTCAAGTGGATTTGCTTTGGGGTCCAATTTTGATCACTTGAAAGCCCATTTCTGCACTTGGGAAGGATCTAGAACATTATTTGAAATTTGGTCAAATTTCATTTCCCTCCAAATTCCCAAACCTCATTCCATACCATAATTTCGAAACCAACTTCCAACCCTTGCTTTGGATCCCATACCAAGAGAGTATTTAAATGATTTTAATCCAAAGTAAGCCATTCTAACCTTCATAATTTCTATTTCAAATTCAGAGTTGATCAATTCTCTCAGTTTCCTCCACAGCCAAAACCTTCATTCAAAGCTCATTTTCTTTGGAACTATCGATTCTTCATTAGAATCAATAGATTCTTGAGCATAATCCTCCATCTACCATCATCATTTGATCAATTTTCATCTTCAATTTTCGTGCAAGTTCAGATCTGGATTTTGAAGTGATTGTAGAAGTGCTTATTTGGAGTAATTTGGCTTAATTGTGAAGGATCTTCATTCATACATCATCAACTAGCTTGGATCTTGAAGTATTTCGGACTTCTTTGCTTAGATCTACACAATTACAGTTGATTCAACAATTACCGAATCAATTCTCTGATTCGTAGGTTGGATTTCTTATCCGATTTAATTTTCGAGCTTATTTGCATATTCACCATGTTAATCTTCATATTTGATTGAATTGTGATTGATTTGATTTGGTTGATCCATGATCTGGTTGTGTTGATCTATTTACATGCTGTTTAAATCATGATTTTCTGGTTTATATTCGTGAATAAGTGATTATGCGATCATCTGGTTGATCGGATAAGTGCTTATTTGCTAGAAAGTGGTTATGTTTGTTGTTTTTCTGCTTCTGGTACAGTGTTAACCGGTTAACGTATACGGTTAACCGGTTAACCAACTCAAATATCCAAATTTTTCAAAGTTTTCAGGGTGTCAACCGGTTAACGCCTGGTGTTAATCGATTAACACCTATGAATTTCCAGATTTGCACATGTTTTACACAGGTTAATCGATTAACCGTATGTGTTAACCGATTAACATTGTGCCAGAATTCCATATTTTGCTGTTTTCTTGCATGTTCGCATACCGGTTAGATTCGAATCATCATAGATTAGTGTGATGCATTAGAATTGAATTGTTTTGGATATTTGCTACTGTTTGTGGTTGTTTAATCATGATGTTGTTGCCATGTGTGATCATTCTTTCAATTATTCGCATGTTTGTATGTGGTTCGAGTCGATCATTCGTTTGCATGTTCGTATGCTTTCATCTCTTGTTTTCTCCACATGTTTGCATCATTCTTGCATCACTGTTAAGGTCGAGACGCGCTTGTGGCGGCTGCTGCCCCACACACTTTTCCTCCCTCCCACCATTCTAATTGTGCATTTTTCATGTTTTCATTTATCTACTTTTGATTGATCCTTCCTTTGTTCTTCTTGTGCTTTCTTGCCATGATCCTCATAGGAGAGACATTAGGTGCTCAATCCAAGTATGCTAACATTAGGGTAGATGTTTCCCCTTCTTATCCAAACTTTAGGAGTACTTTGCATGACAACGTTAGGACCGAGTTTCCCTTAGACCTTCCGTGCGTCTCTCTTCTCATCTCAAAATCACGCTAACTCATTTAATAAAGGCGATAAACGTTGCACGCTACGAGCCTTAAGCTACATGGGGAATGATGAGTGAGGGGCCTCCTCTCGCTTATCTAGAATTTTTAGTATCCGTCCCGTTTGGGGGCGATATACGACGCATTCGCCTCCGTGTCATAGTCTTTAGTGCAACGTGAATCACAAACCGAATTAATTCACTTCACTAAAAAATACAAAACAAATTCAAACCTTTTTCCTTCGGGATTAATCGGGAACTTTTTTTTCAGAAAAGAGAGTTTTGTTAAGCTTTAATTCTACCGCAAACAGGCTTCGTCCCTAACTGCTGGAATTATTGTTTAACTCTACTCTATTAAAATGCTTAATCAACCTGTGGTTTCGTGTAAGCCCGAAAAATGTGTGCTCTGATCTTTCATACCAGATGAAAGTACGTAGGCACAAGACGCGATGTCTTGGCGAGCAACCTCCCCCTTCTTCCATAGTTAGCCGAACTACGTTGACTCTGATCTTTCAAACCAGATGAAAGTACGTAGGCACATAGACGCGATGCTCTGCCGAGTCTCTCTTTTCTTTTCTTTTTGTCCCGCAAGCCTAGCGTAGATAGTTTAAACACACCCTTAGATAGACAACAAGCATGGATCCCGTCGAGTACGACGGACATGAGGGGTGCTAATACCTTCCCCTTGCGTAACCGACTCCCGAACCCAGGACTTGGTTGCGATGACCTCGTCTTCTCCCTTTTCGTCATGTTTTTCTGATCATTTCCTTTCCCTCTCTTTGAGAAGAACATCTGACCTCGCCGTCGAGTATCTGTTAAACAAACAGGCATCGAACCCGAAGGCCGACTCAACACAAAGTTGAGAGGAACATCTGACCTCGCCGTGAGGTATCTGTTAAATAAGCAGGTATCGAACCCGAAGGGAGGCTCAACCCGAAGTTGATAAGAACATTAGATCTCGCCGTCAGGCATCTCTTAAAGATATAGGCATCGAATTTGATGGCCGGCTCAACCCGAAGTTGAGAAGAACATCTGACCTTGCTGTCAGGAATCAGTTAACCAACTAGGAATCGAACCTGAAGGCCAGCTCAACCCGAAGTTGAGAAGAACATCTTACCTCACTGCCAGGCACCTGTTAAAAAAACAGGCATCGAACCCGAAGGCCGACTCAACCCAAAGTTGAGAAGAACATCTGACCTCGCCGTCAGGCATATGTTAAACAAATAGGCGTCAAACCCGAAGGCCGGCTCAACCTGAAGTTGAGAAGAACATCTGACCTCGCCGTCAGAAATTTGTTTAGCAATCAGGCATCGAACCCGAAGGCCGGCTCAAAACGAAGTTGTGAAGTACATCAGACCTCGCTATCAGGCATCTGTTAAACAAACAGGCATCGAACCCGGAGGCCGGCTCAACACGAAGTTGAGAAGAACATCTGACCTCGCTGTCAGGCATCTGTTAAACAAACAGGCATCGATCCCAAAGGACGGCCAACACAAAGTCGAGAGGAACATCTGACCTCGCCGTCAGAATTCTGTTAAACAAACAGGCATCGAACCCGATGGTCGGCTCAACACGAAATTGAGAGGAACATCTGACCTCGTTGTTAGGAATCTGTTAAACAAACAGGCATTGAACCCGAAGGTCGGCTCAACTCGAAGTTGAGAGGAATATCTGAATTTGCTGTCAAGCATCTGTTAAACAAACAGGCATCATATCTGATGGCTGACTTAACCCGAACTTGAGAAGAACATTTGACCTCACCGTCAGGCATCAATTAAACAAACATGGTCGCCTCAACCGGAAGTTGAGAAGCACATCTTGCCTCGCCGTCAGGCATCTGTTAAAGAAACAGGCATCGAACCCTGAGGCTAGCACAACACAAAGTTGAGAGAAACATATGACCTCGCCATCACGCATCTGTTAAACAAACAGGCATCGAACCCGAAGGCCGGCTCAACACGAAGTTCATAAGAATATCTGACCTCGCCATCAGGGATCTGTTAAACAAACAGGCATCGAACCCGAAGGCCGGCTCAACCGATGTTGAGAAGAACATATGACCTCGCTGTTAGGCATCAGTTAAACAAACAGGAATCGAACCCGAAGGCCGGCTCAACCCGATGTTGAGATGAACATCTGACCTTGCCGCCAGGCATCTGTTAAACAAACAGGCATTGAACCTAAAGGCCGGCTCAACCTGAAGTTGAGAAGAACATTTGACCTCGTTGTCAAGCATCTCTTAAACAAACAGGCGTGGAACCCGAAGGCCGGCTCAACCCGAAATTGAGAAGAACATCTTACCTAGATGTCAGTTATCTGTTAAACAAAAAGGCATCAAACTCGAAGGTCGGCTCAACATAAAGTTGAGAGGTACATCCGACCTCGCTTTTAGGCATCTGTTAAACAAATAGGCATCGAACCCGGAGGCCGGCTCAACACAAAGTGGAGAACAACATCTGACCTCGCTGTCAGGCACATGTTAAACAAACAAGCATCGATCCCGAAGGCCGGTTCAACACGAAGTCGAGAGGAACATCTGACCTCGCTGTCAGGCATCTGTTAAACAAACAGGCATCGTAACCGAAGGCCGGCTCAACACAAAGTTGAGAGGAACATCTGACCTCGCTGTCAGGCATCTGTTAAACAAACTGGCATCAAACCCGAAGGTTGGCTCAACATGAAGTTGAGAGGAACATTTGACTTCACTGTCAAGCATCTTGTAAACAATCAGGCATCAAATCCGAAGGTCGGCTCAACCCAAAGTTGAGAAGAACATTTGACCTCACCATCAGGCATGTGTTAAACAAACAAGCATCGAACCCGAAGGCCTGCTCAACCGAAATTTAATAAGCACGTCTGACCTTGCCGTGAGGTTGATAAGCATCTATTAAACAAAGAGGCATCGAACCTGAAGGCTGTCTTAACCCTTAGTAGAGAAGAAAATCTGACCTCGCCGTCAAACATCTGTTAAACAAATAGGCATCGAACCCGAAGGGCGGCTCAACTTGAAGTTAAATGGAACATCTGACCTCCCCATCAGGCATTAGTTAAACAAACAGGCATCGAACCCGAAGGGCGGCTCAACACGAAGTTGAGAGGAACATATGACCTCGCTGTGAGGCATCTGTTAAACAAACAGGCATCGAACTCGAAGGATGGCTCAACCCGAAGTTGGTAAGAACATTAGACCTTGCCGTCAGGCATCTGTTAAACAAACAGGCATCGAACCCGAAGGTCGGCTCAACATGAAGTTGAGAGGAACATTTGACCTCGCTGTGAGGCATCTGTTAAGAAAACAGGCATCAAATCCGAACGCCGACTCAACCCGAAGTTGAGAAGAAAGTCTGACCTCACCGTAAGACATCTGTTAAAAAAACATGGTCGGCTCAACCGGAAGTTGAGAAGCACATCTTACCTCGCCGTCAGGTGTCTGTTAAACAAACACGCATTGAATTCGAAGGCCGGCTCAACACGAAATTGAGAGGAACATATGACCTCGCCGTGAGGCATCTGTTAAACAAACAAACATCAAACCCGAAGGGCGGATCAACCCGAAGTTGATTAGAACATTATACCTTACCGTTAGGCATCTGATAAACAAACAGACATCGAACCCGAAGGCCGGCTCAACAAGAAGTTGAGAGGAAGATTTAACCTCGCCGTCAGGCATCTGTTAAAATTACAAGCATCGAAACCGAAAGCCGGCTCAACCCGAAGTTGAGAAGAACATCTGAACTCGCCGTCAGGCATCTGTTAAACAAACAGGCATCAAACCCGAAGGCCGT
Source organism: Lathyrus sativus (assembly GCA_963859935.3). Classification (NCBI taxonomy): domain Eukaryota; kingdom Viridiplantae; phylum Streptophyta; class Magnoliopsida; order Fabales; family Fabaceae; genus Lathyrus; species Lathyrus sativus. The sequence continues at coordinate 381,333,030 of OZ012735.1, forward strand.
CTCAAATTGAAGTTGAGAGGAATATCTGACCTCCCCATCAGGCATTAGTTAAACAAACAGGCATCGAACCCGAAGTCTGGCATAACACGAAGTTGATAAGAACATCTGACCTCGCCGTCAGGCATCTGTTAAACAAACAGGCATCGAACTCAAAGGTCGGCTCAACATGAAGTTGAGAGGAACATTTGACTTCATAGTCAAGCATATGTTAAACAAACAGGCAACAAATCTGAAGGCCAACTCAACCCGAAGTTGAGAAGAACATCTAACCTCACCGTCAGGAATCTGTTAAACAAACAGGCATCGAACTCGAAGAGCGGCTCAACCCGAAGTTGATAAGAACATTAGACCTCGCCGTCAGGCATCTCTTAAAAAAATAGGCATCGAACCCAAACTCCGGCTCAACACGAAGTTGAGAGGAAAATATGACCTCCCCGTCAGACATCTATTAAACAAATAGGCATCGAACCTGAAGGTCGGGTCAACATGAAGTTGAGAGGAACATTTGACTTCATTGTCAAGTATCTGTAAAACAAAAAGGCATCAAACCCGAAGTTAAGAAGAACATCTGACCTCACCGTCAGGCATCTGTTAAACAAACAGGAATCGAACCCGAAGGCCAGCTCACCTCGAAGTTGAGAAGAACATCTGACCTAGCCGCTAGGCATCTGTTAAACAAACAGGCATTGAACCCGAAGGCCGACTCAACCCATAGTTTAGAAGAACATCTGACCTCGCCGTCAGGCATCTGTTAAACAAAAAGGTGTGGTACCCGAAGGCCGGGTCAACTCGAAGTTGAGAAGAACATCTGACCTCGCCGTCGGGCATCTGTTAAATAAACAGACATCAAACTTGAAGGTCGTCTCAACCCTTAGTTGAGAAGAACATATCACCTCGCTGTCAAACATCTGTTAAAGAAACAGGTATCAAACTCGAAGGCCAGCTCACCTTGAAGTTGAGAAGAACATCTGACCTCACCGTCATGCATCTGTTAAACAAACAGGCATCGAACCTGAAGGGCGTCTCAACCCGAAGTTGACAAGAACATTAGACCTCGCCGTCAGGCATCTGTTAAACAAACAGACATCGAACCCGAAGGCCTGCTCAACCCGAAGTTGACAAGAACATTTGACCTCGCTGTTAGGCATCTGTTAAAAAAACAGGCATCGAACCCGAAGGCCGGCCCAACCCGAAGTTGAGAACAACATCCGACCTCACTTTCAGGCATCTATTAAACAAATTGGCATCAAACCCGAAAGTCGTCTCAACCCTTAGTTGAGAAGAACATTTGACCTCGCCGTCAAACATCTGTTAAACAAACAGGCATCGAACCTGAAGGTCGGCTCAACACGAAGTGTAGAGGATCATCTGACCTCGCTGTCAGGCATGTGTTAAACAAATAGGCATCGAACCTGAAGGTCAGCTCAACATGAAGTTGAGAGGAACATTTGACTTCACTGTCAAACATCTGTTAAACAAACAGGCATCAAATCCGAAGGCCGGCACAACCCGAAGTTAAGAAGAACGTCTGAACTTACTGTCAGGCATCTGTTAATTAAACAGGCATCGAACCCGAAGGGCGGCTCAACCCGAAGTTGATAAGAACATTAGACCTCACCGTCAGGCATCTGTTAAACAAACTGGCATCGAACCCGAAGGCCGGCTCAACCCGATGTTCATAAGAACATTTGACCTCACCGTCAGGCATCTGTTAAACAAACTGGCATCGAACCCGAAGGCCGTCTTAATCCTTAATTGAGAAGAACAACTGACCTCGCCGTCAAACATCTGTTAAACAAACAAGCATCGAACCCGAAGGCCGGCTCAAGTTGAAGTTGAGAGGAACATCTGACCTCCCCATCAGGCATTAGTTAAACAAACATGCATCGAACTTGAGGCCGTCACAACACGAAGTTGAGAAGAACATTTGACCTCGCCGTCAGGCATATGTTAAATAAACAGGCATCGAATTTGATGGATTACTCAACCCGAAGTTGAGAAGAACATCTGACCTCACCGTCAGGCTTTAGTTAACCAAACAGGAATCAAACCCGAAGGCCTGTTCAACCCGAAGTTGAGAAGAACATCTGACCTAGCCGCCAGGCATCTGTTAAACAAACAGGCATCGAACCCAAATGCCGGATCAACCCGAAACTGAGAAGAACATCTGACCTAGCCGCCAGGCATCTGTTAAACAAACATGCATCGAACCTGAAGGGCGACTCAACCCGAAGTTGAAAAGAGCATTAGACCTCGCTATCAGGCATCTGTTAAAAAATCTGGCATCGAACCCGAAGGCCGGCTCAACCCGAAGTTGAGAAGAACATCTGACCTAGTCGTCAGGCATCTGTTAAACAAACAGGCCTCAAACCCGAAGGCCATCTCAACCCTTAGTTGAGAAGAACATTTGACCTCGACGTCAAACATGTGTTAAACAAACAGGCATCGAACCCGAAGTCTGGCACAACACCAAGTTGAGAAGAACATCTGACCTCGCCTTCAGGCAAATGTTAAACAAACAGGCATCGAACCCGAAGGCTGGCTCAACACGAAGTTGAGAGGAACATCTGACCTCACCGTCAGACATCTATTTTACAAACAGGCATCGAACCCGAAGGTCGGTTCAACATGAAGTTGAGAGGAACATTTAACTTCAGTGTCAAGCATATGTTAAACTAACAGGCATCAAAACCGAAGGGCGGCTCAACACGAAGTTGAGAAGAACATCTAACCTCACCGTCAGGCATGTTTTAAACAAACAGGCATCGAACCCGAAGGGTGGCTCAACCCGAAGTTGATAAGAACATTAGACCTCGCCGTCAGGCATCTCTTAAACAAACAGGCATCGAACCCGAAGGTCGGCCCATCACGATGTTGAGAGCAACATCTGACCTCGTCGTAAGGCATCTGTTAAACAAACAGGCACCGAACCTGAATGTCGAGCATCTGTCAAACAAACAGGCATCGAACCCGAAGGCCGACTCAACCTGATGTTGAGAAGAACATCTAACCTCACCATTAAGCATCTGTTAAACAAACAGACATTGAACCCGAAGGGCGGCTCAACCCGAAGTTGATTAGAATATTAGACCTCTCTGTCAGGCATCTGTTAAACAAACAGGCATCGAACCTGAAGGTCGGCACAACACGAAGTTGAGAAGAACATATGACCTCGCTGTCAGGCATATGTTAAACAAACAGGCATCGAATTTGATGGCCGACTCAACCCGAAGTTGAGAAGAACATCTGACCTCGCTGTTAGGCTTTAGTTAAACAAATAGGAATCAAACCCAAAGGCCGGCTCAACCCGAAGTTGAGAAGAACATCTGACCCAGCCGCCAGACATCTGTTAAACAAACAGGAATCAAACCCAAAGGCCGGCTCAACCCGAAGTTGAGAAGAACATCTGACCTCGCCGTCAGGCATCTGTTAAACAAAAAGGATTGGAACCCGAAGGCCGGCTCAACCCGAAGTTGAGAAGAACATCTAACCTCGCCGTCAGGCATCTGTTAAACAAAATGGTGTGGAACCCGAAGCCCGTCTCAACCCTTAGTTGAAAAGAACATCTGATCTCGCCGTCAAACATCTGTTAAACAATCAGGTATCGAACCCGAAAGCCGGCTCACCTTGAACCCGAAGGCATTAGTTAAACAAACAGGCATTGAACCCGAAGGCCGGCACAAGACGAAGTTGAGAAGAACATCTGACCTCGCCGTCAGGCATCTGTTAAACAAACAGGCATAGAACCCGAAGCCGGCGCAACATGAATTTGAGAGGAACATCTGACATCGCAGTCAGGCATCTGTTAAACAAACAGGCATCAAACCCGAAGGTCGGTTAAACATGAAGTTGAGAGGAACATTTGACTTTACTGTCAAGCACCTGTTAAACAAAAAGGCATCAAATCCGAAGGCCGGCTCAACCCGAAGTTGAGAAGAACATCTGACCTTACCGTTAGGCATCTGTTAAACAAACAGGCATCGAACCCGAAGGGCGGCTCAACCCGAAGATGAAAAGAGCATTAGACTTCACCGTCAGGCATCTGTTAAAAAATCTGGCATCGAACCCGAAGGCCGGCTCAACCAGAAGTTGAGAAGAACATCTGACCTCGTCGTCAGGCATTTGTTAAACAAACAGTCATCGAACCCGAAGGTCGTCTCAACCCTTAGTTGGGAAGAACATTTGACCTCGCCGTCAGGAATCTGTTAAACAAAAAGGATTGGAACCCGAAGGCCGGCTCAACCCGAAGTTGAGAAGAACATCTAACCTCGCCGTCAGGCATCTGTTAAACAAAAAGGTGTGGAACCCGAAGCCCGTCTCAACCCTTAGTTGAGAAGAACATCTGATCTCGCCGTCAAACATCTGTTAAAAAATCAGGTATCAAACCCGAAGGCCGGCTCACCTTGAAGTTGAGAGGAACATCTGACCTCCCCCTCAGGCATTAGTTAAACAAACAGGCATTGAACCCGAAGGCCGGCACAAGAAGAAGTTGAGAAGAACATCTGACCTCGCCGTCAGGCATCTGTTAAACAAACAGACATAGAACCCGAAGCCGGCGCAACATGAAGTTGAGAGGAACATCTGACCTCGCAGTCAGGCATCTGTTAAACAAACATGCATCAAACCCGAAGGTTGGTTCAACATGAAGTTGAGAGGAACATTTGACTTCACTGTCAAGCACTTGTTAAACAAAAAGGCATCAAATCCGAAGGCCGGCTAAACCCGAAGTTGAGAAGAACAACTGACCTTACCGTTAGGCATCTGTTAAACAAACAGACATCGAACCCGAAGGGCGGCCCAACCCGAAGATGAAAAGAGCATTAGACTTCACCGTCAGGCATCTGTTAAAAAATCTGGCATCGAACCCGAAGGCCGGCTCAACCAGAAGTTGAGAAGAACATCTGACCTCGTCGTCAGGCATTTGTTAAACAAACAGTCATCGAACCCGAAGGTCGTCTCAACCCTTAGCTGAGAAGAACATTTGACCTTGCTGTCAAACATCTGTTAAACAAACAGGGATCGAACCCGAAGGCTGGCTCAACACGAAGTTGAGAGGAACATCTGACCTCCCCGTCATGCATCTGTTAAACAAACAGGCATCGAAACCGAAGTTTGGCACAACACCAAGTTGAGAAGAACATCTGACCTCTCCGTCAAGCATCTGTTAAACAAACTGGCATCGAACCCGAAGGCCGGCTCAACACGAAGTTGAGAGGAACATATGACCTCGCCGTCAGGCATCCGTTAAACAAACAGGCATCGAACCCGAAGGTCGGCTCAACATGAAGTTGAGAGGAACATTTGACTTCATTGTCAAGCATCTGTTAAACAAATAGGAATCAAATCCGAAGGCCGGCTCAACTCAAATTTGAGAAGAACATCTGACCTCACCGTCAGGCATCTGTTAAACAAATAGGCATCGAACCCGAAGGGCGGCTCAACCCGAAGTTGATAAGAACATTAGAGCTTGCCGTCAGGCAACTCTTAAACAAACAGGCATCGAACCCGAAGGCGGGCCCAACACGAAGTTGAGAGGAACATCTGACCTCGCCGTAATGCATCTATTAAACAAACAGGCATCGAACCTAAATGTCGGCGCAACATGAAGTTGAGAGGGACATTTGACTTCACTGTCAAGCATCTGTTAAACAAACTGGCATCAAACCCGAAGGCCGACTCAACCCGAAGTTGAGAAGAACATTTGACCTCGCCGTCAGGCATCTGTTAAACAAACAGGCATCGAACCCGAAGGTCGTCGCAATCCTTAATTGAGAAAAACATCTGACATTGCCATCAAACATCTGTTAAACAAATAGGCATTGAACCCAAAGGTCGGCTCAACTTGAAGTTGAGAGGAACATCTGACCTCCAATTCAGGATTTAGTTAAACAAACAGGCATCGAACCCAAAGGCCGACACAACACGAAGTTGAGAAGAACATCTGACCTCGCTGTCAGGCATATGTTAAACAAACAGGCATCAAATTTGATGGCCGACTCAATCCGAAGTTGAGAAAAACATCTGACCTCGCTGTCAGGCTTTAGTTAAACAAACAGGAATCGAACCTGAAGGTCGGCTCAACCCGAAGTTGAGAAAAACATATGACCTAGTCGCCAGGCATCTGTTAAACAAACAGGCATCGAACCCAAAGGCCGGCTCAACCCGAAGTTGAGAAGAACATCTGACCTCTCCGTCAGGCATCTGTTAAACAAAAAGGTGTGGAACCTGAAGGCCGGCTCAACCCGAAGTTAAGAAGAAGATCTAACCTCGCCGTCAGGCATCTGTTAAACAAACAGGCATCGAACCCGAAGGCCGTCTCAGTCCTTAATTGAGAAGAACATCTAACCTCGTCGTTAAACATCTGTTAAACAAACAGGCATCGAACCCGAAGGCCGACTCAACTTGAAGTTGAGAGGAACATCTGACTACCCCATCAGGCATTAGTTAAACAAACAGGCATCGAACCCGAAGACCGGCACAATATGAAGTTGAGAAGAACATCTGACTTCACTATCAGGCATATGTTAAACAAACAGGCATCAAATTTGATGGCCGACTCAACCCGAAGTTGAGAAGAACATCCGACTTTGCTACCAGGCATTAGTTAAACAAACAGGAATCGAACCCGAAGACCGGCTCAACCCGAAGTTGAGAGAACATCTGACCTAGCCGTCAGGCATCTGTTAAACAAATAGGCATCGAACCCGAAGGCCGGCACAACACAAAGTTGATAAGAACGTCAGACCTCGCCGTCAGGCATCTGTTAAATAAATAGGCATCGAACCCGAAGGCCGGCTCAACACGAAGTTGAGAGGAACATCTGACCTCGCCGTCAGGCATCTGTTAAACAAACAGGCATCGAACCTGAAGGTCGGCTCAACATGAAGTTGAGAGGAACATTTGACTTCACTGTCAAGCATCTCTTAAACAAACAGGCATCAAATCCGAAGGCCGGCTCAACCCGAAGTTGAGAAGAACATCTGACCTCACCGTCAGGCATCTGTTAAACAAACAGGCATCGAACCCGAAGGGAGGCTCAACCCGAAGTTGATAAGAACATTAGACCTCGCCGTCAGGTATCTGTTAAAAAACCAGGCATCGAACCCGAAGTCCGTCTCAACCCGAAGTTCATAAGAACATTTGACTTCGCCGTCAGGCATTTGTTAAACAAACAGGCATCGAACCCGAAGGCCGGCTCAACTTGAAGTTGAGAGGAACATCTGACCTCCCCATCAGGCATTAGTTTAACAAACAGGCATCGAACCTGAAGGCAAGCACAACACGAAGTTGAGAAGAACATCTGACCTCACTGTCAGGGAAATGTTAAACAAATATGCATCGAATTTGATGGCCGACTCAACCCGAAGTTGAGAAGAACATCTGACCTTGCTGTCAGGCTTTAGTTAAACAAACAGGAATAGAATCCGAAGACCATGTCAACCCGAAGTTGAGAAAAACATCTAACCTATTCGCTAGGCATCTGTTAAACAAACAGACATCGAACCCAAATGCCGGCTCAACCTGAAGTTGAGAAGAACATCTGACCTTGTCGTTAAACATCTGTTAAACAAACAGGCATCGAACCCGAAGGGCGGCTCAACTTGAATTTAAGAGGAACATCTGACCTCCCCATCAGGCATTAGTTTAACAAACAGGCATCGAACCTGAAGGCAAGCACAACACGAAGTTGAGAAGAACATCTGACCTCGCTGTCAGGGGAATGTTAAACAAATATGCATCGAATTTGATGGCCGACTCAACCCGAAGTTGAGAAGAACATCTGACCTCGCTGTCAGGCTTTAGTTAAACAAACAGGAATAGAACCCGAAGACCATGTCAACCCGAAGTTGAGAAAAACATCTAACCTAGCCGCTAGGCATCTGTTAAACAAACAGACATCGAACCCAAATGCCGGCTCAACCTGAAGTTGAGAAGAACATCTGACCTTGTCGTTAAACATCTGTTAAACAAACAGGCATCGAACCCGAAGGGCGGCTCAACTTGAATTTGAGAGGAACATCTGACCACCCCATCAGGCATTAGTTAAACAAACAGGCATCGAACCCGAAGACCGACACAACACTAAGTTGAGAAGAACATCTGACCTCACTTTCAGGCATATGTTAAACAAACAGGCATCAAATTTGATGGCCGGCTCAACCCGAAGTTGAGAAGAACATCTGACTTTGCTGCCAAGCATTAGTTAAACAAACAGGAATCGAACCCGAAGACCGGCTCAACCCGAAGTTGAGAGAACATCTGACCTAGCCGTCAGGCATCTGTTAAACAAATAGGCATCGAACCCGAAGGCCGACACAACACAAAGTTGAGAAGAACATCAGACCTCGCCGTCAGGCATCTATTAAATAAACAGGCATCGAACCCGAAGGCCGGCTCAACACGAAGTTGAGAGGAACATCTGACCTCGCCGTCAGGCATCTGTTAAACAAACAGGCATCAAACCTGAAGGTCGGCTCAACATGAAGTTGAGAGGAACATTTGACTTTACTGTCAAGCATCTCTTAAAAAAACAGGCATCAAATACGAAGGTCGGCTCAACCCGAAGTTGAGAAGAACATCTAACCTTACTGTCAGGCATCTGTTAAACAAACAGGCATCGAACCCGAAGGGCGGCTCAACCCGAAGTTGATATGAACATTAGACCTCGCCGTCAGGCATCTGTTAAAAAAACAGGCATCGAACCCGAAGGCCGGCTCAACCCGAATTTGAGAAGAACATCTGGCCTCGCTGTCACGCTTTAGTTAAACAAACAGGAATCGAACCCGAAGACCAGCTCAACCCGAAGTTGAGAAAAACATCTGACCTAGCCGCCAGGCATCTGTTATACAAACAGACATCGAACCAAAATGTCGGCTCAACCCGAAGTTGAGAAGAACATCTGACCTCGCCGTCAGGCATCTGTTAAACAAAAAGGTGTTGAACCCGAAGGCCGGCTCAACCCGAAGTTAAGAAGAACATCTGACCTCGCTGTCAGACATCTGTTAAATAAACAGGCATCAAACCCGAAGGCCGTCTCAAACCTTAGTTGAGAATAACATCTGACCTCGGCGTCAGGCATCTGTTAAACAATAAGGTATCGAACCCGATGGCCGGCTCACCTTGAAGTTGAGAGGAACATCTGACCTCTCCATCAGGCATTAGTTAAACAAACAGGCATCGAACCCGAAGGCCAGAACAACACGAAGTTGAGAAGAACATCTGACCTCGCCGTTCGGCATCTATTAAACAAACTGGCATCGAACCCGAAGGCCGACTTAACACGAAGCTGAGAGGAACATCTGACCTCTCCGTCAGACATCTGTTCAACAAACAAGCATCGAACTTGAAGGCCGACACAACACGAAGTTGAGAAGAACATCTGACCTCGTTGTCAGGCATATGTTAAATAAACAGGCATCAAATTTGATGGCCGACTCAACCCGAAGTTGAGAAGATCATCTGACCTCGCTTTCAGGATTTAGTTAAACAAACAGGAATCGAACCCGAAGACCGGCTCAACCCGAAGTTGAGAAGAACATCTGACCTAGCCGCCAGGCATTTGTTAAACAAACAGGCATCGAACCCAAAGGTCGGCTCAACCCGAAGTTGAGAAGAACATCTGACCTCGCCGTCAGGCATCTGTTAAACAAAAAGGTATGGAACCCGAAGGCCGGCTCAACCTGAAGTTGAGAAGAACATCTGACCTCGCTGTCAGGCATCTGTTAAATAAACAGGTATCAAACCCGAAGGCCTTCTCAACCCTTAGTTGAGAATAACATCTGACCTCGCCGTCAAATATCTGTTAAACAATCAGGTATCGAACCCGATGGCCGGCTTACGTTGAAGTTGAAAGGAACATCTGACCACCCCATCAGGCATTAGTTAAACAAACAGGCATCGGACCCGAAGGCTGGAACAACACGAAGTTGAGAAGAACATCTGACCTCACCGTCAGGCATCTGTTAAACAAACAGACATTGAACCCGAAGGCTGGCTCAACACGAAGTTGAGAGGAACATCTGACCTCGCTGCCAGGCATTTATTAAACAAACAGGCATCGAACCCGAAGGTCGGCTCTACATGAAGTTAAGTGGAACATTTGACTTCACTGTCAAGTATCTGTTAAACAAACAGGCATCAAATCTGAAGGGCGGCTCAACCCGAAGTTGAGAAGAACATCTGACTTCACCGTCACGCATCTGTTAAACAAACAGGCATCAAACCCGAAGGGCGGCTCAACCCGAAGTTGATAAGAACATTAGACCTCGCCGTCAGGCATCTGGTAAAAAAACAGGCATCGAACCCGAAGGCCGGCTCAAACCGATGTTGAGAAGAACATTTGACCTCGCCGTTAGGCATCTGTTAAAATAACAGGCATCGAACCCGAAGGCCGGCTCAACCCGAAGTTGAGAAGAACATCTGACCTTATCGTCAGACATCTGTTAAACAAACAGGCATCAAACCCGAAGGCCATCTCAACCCTTAGTTGAGAGGAACATATGACCCCCCATCAGGCATCTGTTAAACAAACAGGCATCGAACCCGAAGGCCGGCTCAACACGAAGTTGAGAGGAACATCTGACCCCCCATCAGGCATCTGTTAAACAAACAGGCATCGAACCCGAAGGTCGTCTCAATCTTTAATTGAGAAGAACATCTGACCTCGTCGTTTAAACATCTGTTAAACAAACAGGCATCGAACCCGAAGACCGGCACAACACAAAATTGAGAAGAACATCTGACCTCGTTGTCCAGCATATGTTAAACAAACAGGCATCAAATTTGACTGCCGACTCAACCCGAAGTTGAGAAGAACATCCGACCTAGCCGCCAGACATCTGTTAAACAAACAGACATCGAACCCAAAGGTCGGCTCAACCCGAAGTTGAGAAGAACATCTGACCTCGTCGTCAGGCATCTGTTAAACAAAAAGTTGTGGAACCCAAAGGCCGGCTCAACCAGGAAGTGAGAAGAACATCTAACCTCGCTGTCAGGCATCTGTTAAACAAATAGGCATCAAACCCGAAGGCCGTCTCAACCCTTAGTTAAGAAGAACATCTGACCTCGCCGTCAAACATCTGTTAAACAAACAGGTATCAAACCCAAAGGCCGGCTGACCTTGAAGTTGAGAAGAACATCTGACTTCACCGTCACGCATCTGTTAAACAAAACAGGCATCGAACCCGAAGGGCGGCTCAACCCGAAGTTGATAAGAACATTAGACCTTGCCGTCAGGCATCTCTTAAACAAACAGGCATCGAACCCGAAGGCCGGCACAAGACAAAGTTGAGAAGAACATCTGACCTCGCCGTCAGGCATCTGTTAAACAAACATGCATCGAACCCGAAGGCTGGCTCAACACGAAGTTGAGAGGAACATCTGACCTCACCGTCAGGCATCTGTTAAACAAACAGGTATCAAACCCGAAGGTCGGCACAACTTGAAGTTGAGAGGAACATTTGACTTCACTTTCAAGCATCTGTTAAACAAACAGGCATCAAATCCGAAGGTCGGTTCAACCCGAAGTTGAGAAGAACATCTGACCTCACCGTCAGGCATCGTTTAAACAAACAGGCATTGAACCCGAAGGACGGCTCAACGCGAAGTTGATAAGAACATTAGACCTCTTTGTTAGGCATCTCTTAAACAAACAGGCATCGAACCCGAAGGCTGGCTCAACACGAAGTTGATAGGAACATCTGACCTCGTTGTCAAGCATCTGTTAAACAAACAGGCATCAAACCAGAAGGTCGGCTCAACATGAAATTGAGAGGAACATTTGACATCACTGTCAAGCATCTGTTAAACAAACAGGCATCAAATCCGAAGGCCGACTCAACCCGAAGTTGAGAAGAACAACTGACCTCACCGTCAGGCATCTCTTAAACAAACAGGCATCGAACCCGAAGGTCGGCTCAATCCGAAGTTGAGAAGAACATCTGACCTCACCATCAGGCATCTGTTAAACAAACAGGCATTGAATCCAAAGGGCGGCTCAACCCGAAGTTGATAAGAACAGTAGACCTCTCTGTCAGGCATCTCTTAAACAAACAAGAATCGAACCCGAAGGCCGGCTCAACCCGAAGTTCAGAAGAACATTTGACCTCGCCGTCAGGCATCTGTTAAACAAACACGCATCGAACCCGAAGGCCGTCGCAATCCTTAATTGAGAAGAACATCTAACCTCGCTATTGCACCCCAAAATTTGACCAACCGGTTCCCATATTCGGTTTATGGTTCGACACATTTCGCATTCGCATTCGCATACCGCATACAGTGCATTTTCTCATTCATATTGATTTTATCGGGATTACAGCCCTGTTTTCACATTTCGGGTATTTCAGACCGGTTCGGATAATCGGAGGTTATTTTTGAGAAGTCACGCGCTTCTTGGGTGTTTTCAGCTTACGCAGTTGTTTTTGAGGACTTTGGTGTCGGGGTTTACTGCTTGTTTCGATCTGGTCTCGCGGTCTCTTTTATTTGGGTTAATTGCCTTTATTGCTTTTTTTTATAGAATTTTTAATAGTATTGTAGGATTTTATAATCTTTTTCTAGAATATTAAGTAGATTTTTTAATAGATTTTAGAATATTATAGTTTTTTTAGATATAGTTTCAATATAGAATCTTAATAGATTAATAGGTTAATTGATTTGTTTTTTTAGATATTAAATATATTTTTAAATAGGTCATAATCTTTTCTAGAAATTTAATTGGTTTATTAGATTTTTTAAATAGGTTAAATAGATTTTTTAATAGTATTTTTTTTTAGATATAGAATAATATAGAATATAATAAATTTTTCTTTTTAAATAGGATTTAATAGATTTCGTTTAAATAGAATATATTATATTTTTAGATGTATTTGTAATATAGGATTTTATAGAATTTAATTAGTTTTTTAGATTAATTAGATAATTGTATAGTTTTATTGGATATATATTATCTAGATTTAGTGTTTAGTTTAATAAGCTTTTTTAGGATTTAATATAGTTCATTAATTAGATTTGGCTTTAATTTCTCGTTAATCAGTTACTGAGCTCATTAATCATTTTCATTTCATTAATTAGTTGCATAATTAGGGTTCATTAGTCTGAGTCAAGTTAATGGGCAATTATCCATTTTCGTGGGGCCCAAATCCAGTGCCACTTGTCAGCTATATATTACTGCCACGCGTTCTATCTCTCCCCCCGCCACCTCATTCTCACCTGCACTCAGAGACTGCCACTTCACCATTCCACTCACACCAGACCCAGCCACTTGGCTCTCTCTCTCTCTCTCTCTCTCTCTCTCTCTCTCTCTCTCCATGAAGATGCCACGTTTCGCCCTCAGACTCTCCAGGCTCTGCATGCGTGACAAAACATCCTCCACTACCAACCCCCACCGTCGGCCATACAAACACCGGTTCCTTCGCCGGAGAAATCACTCACGGCCAAAATCTCGCCGGTAAACTCAACATTCTCGCCGGAAACTTCACCACGTTCTTGATGTCTTTCCAGAAAAACTCATCCAAACCTTCATCACATTCATACGTTCATCATCACCACGCTTTTCGTTTCCAGATTTCTTCAACGATCCATAGATCTTCATCTGCTTCACAAGAATGTTCCTCAGATTTTCCATCAAGATCCATCAACATTGATCCGTCTCCAAAAAGTTCATACGAAATCTTCATCATGATCTTGAAGTTCCCAGAAGCTCCTCCAAGTTCTTCATGATCTTCATCATTTTCCGGAACCTTCAAGAACTCTTTCAAGAACACTCGATCGGAGTTCATCACCTTCTTCCAGATTTCATCAAGAAACTCGTAAAAACCATCAAGCGTTTGCCCAGAAACTTAATAACCTCCAACAACTCCAAGAGTCATCAGAAGTTCATCGCACCCTTCACCATGTTGAAGGATCTTCATCAATTTTGATCAATCCTCCAGATCTCCGCTAAAGATCCACAACAAACATCAAGAACGTTCTCCCTAGAACTCCACGAATCTTCAACGTTCATCAGACTTCTAGTGATCTTCCTATGCGTTCTTCACCAGATCTTCATCAGATCATCATCATCTAACTTCCCGATCCATGAATTTGTCTCCGACCCAAACTCCGTCCGTCAAAGAACTCCAGATTTGTAAGACTTTCATCACGAGGCTGGCAAGATCTCCGTTAGAGCTTCGTGCATGTTCATCAAACAAGAAACCTTCATAGATCAAGAACCTTCGTGGATTTTCTTCAAGATTCATCAAGTGGGGGACAAAATGGACTTTGTTCGTGATGATAAAAGTTTGTAGAGGGAGACGGGGAAGCTGAGGTGTTCGTGAGGATTCGATTGAGAGGGGAAATGAAAGGTTGAGGAGATTGAATCAGAGGGTGTGTTTCTGAGAGAAGGTTGAACGAGGCGAGAGAGTCTGAGAGTGAGAGAGGAGCGGCGCATGTGGAGGAAGTGAACAGTGATTAACGTTGTGTTTTGTGATACGTGGTAGGGACTGGGCTCTAAGGCCCATTGGTTTTTTTTTTTGTAACGTACACCTCCGTTTTTGTGTACTTCCCCCCTCCCCGGGTGTGTGTTTGGTTAATGGGCTGGGCCCAAAGTTTGCTAGCATAACTCCCCCTGTGTCCTGTACCCCCTGCATGATTTTGTTAATTTTTTTACAATTTAATGGTGATTTCTTTTCCCTAGAATATATTAGAGAATATGTTTAGTTAGAATATTTTAGCATATTATAGTTTTAGGATATATTTTTCTTGTAGAGATTAATTAGAATATATTAGTTAGAATATTTTTAATATCCTAGAATATTTTAGTTAGAATATAGTTTAGGATTTAATAGTTACCTTTAGAGAACTTTAGTTCAAAATTTATTAGGACTTAACATTCTTAGAATATAGTTTAGGAATTAATTCCTGGTTAAGAAGATTTATAGATGTAATTCTTTTTAGGATATAGTTCCCTTAGGACTTTAATTGCCGTATTTTAGGAGTAGACTTTTATTTCCAGTTATTAGTGGATTTGTCTCCTATTTTCTCTCCTATTTTCGTTTCTATCTGATTTTATCCCGATTTTATTTTTGGCTGGCCGTGTGACACGATTCAATTGGAGAATGATTTTCGATATCACTTCTTTATCTTGTCTTTGACACGGATATCAATACGCTACCTCTGAGAGTTCGATTTCTTGTATAAGTCGAACCATGACGGTCTAAGCGTTACATTATTTTTGATTCCAGCATCATCATCAAAGATCCAGAGAGGAGAAGATTGGAATGGAGCTTGTGCGCATGTCAAGGGTCAACGGAACCACTCCGTTCGATAACATCTATCTAATTCAAGTCTGTTAATCAACCATCGAGTGTTGTGAGATCGTTAGATACGTAGGAAATGGTTGCGGGAGGGTCACTCTCACGTAACTAGGATGTTTAGTGTATCACCCTTAGGGTGATATGCAACGCATTCGCTCCTACGTCTTAGGTTCTTGCGTGTGTGTCCCGAGTTCCTTCCCGTTTAGGCATAGGCCTGCTTCCTCTTTGTTCTCGCCCCGTGCGAGCGAAACCCCTTTTCTCTCGCATTCAGGCGATTGAGACCCCTTCTCTTGCCCCCATGCAATCGAGATTCGTTTCCCCGTCGAACTACGTTAGCTCTGATCTCTCGTGCCGGACGAGAGTACGTAGGCATAGGATGCCGTATCCTAGCGAGCTCCCTTCTCCCTTTTCTCGTTCCTCGTTTCAGCTGTAGTAGGCTGAACTACAGCTGCTCTGATTTCTCATACCGAATGAGAATATGTAGGCATAGGATGCGATATCCTAGCAAGCACACTAACAACTAATCTCTCTGCTCTCTCGCTGCTGTGCGATCGAGACTTTCCCGCTGACGAATGATGTTATCCTTTTCTCTTGCCCTTGCGCATTTGAGACCAGACCGTAGTTTTAGTTCCCGTAGGTTCCCGTACCTTTCAAACCAACTTAATCTCTCACTCCTGTGTGATCGAGAGCACCCTGTCTAGCTGTAGTTAGCCTGAACTACGTAAGCTCTGATCTTCCATGTTGTGTGGAAGTACGTAGGCACAAGACGCGAAGTCTTGGCGAGCCAATTCCCTGTAGTTTCCCGAACTACGATGACTCTGACTTTCTCTCTTGAGAATACGTAGGCATGGAGTGCGATGCTCTATCGAGTCAGTTTCTTTCCGTTTAGATTTAGCAGCCGTAGATAGATTGTTTTGCATCCTTTAGACGAACCAACAAGCATGGATCCCGTCGAGTACGACGGACGTGAGCGGTCCTAATACCTTCCCCTTGCGTAACCGACTCCCGAATCGAGGATTTGGTTGCGATGACCATTCCTTTCCCGTCTTTGCGTGAGGTTTACTCTGAGCGTTTCCTTTCCCTCTGTTGGGATAAATAACGCACGGTGGCGACTCTTCTGTTCAGCCGGCGCCGATTTTCGCAGTAGCGACAGCTGGCGACTCTGCTGGGGACAGGAATATCCCCTATGCGAGTCAATCCTAGCGCTTGTTTGCTCGTCTTTGGATGTTTACCTTTTGCGTGTTGTATTTTACTGTATTTACAATTTCCGCATTTTGTTATTATCTGTTGATGTTGTGCTGTTGGGTGGTTGTTCCTTTGAGAGAGAAGCCAAAACCCAGGCTTGAGTACAAACATAGATTTAGAGAGAGAGTAGTGGTTAGCCTGCTTGCTTAGCTCGCACCAGCTAGCCGCGAAATCTCACTCGGACGAGATTCTCTTGGATGCTTCTTGCCTGGCCCTTAGGGCTCGACAAGTTGTCTGACCCGAGGATTGTCGACTATGAGAACCTATCAATTGGGAATTCGACTAAGTGAGGCCTCTTCAAGGGATGATGATGCCACACCTTCGGGGTATCATATCATCGCTCTTGAAAGTCAATGACGTTGATACCCGCATAGGATGCCTCCCCTTGTCAGATTAAGACCATACCCGTGAGTGGGAGGGTTTTTGCAGGAAACCTGACTTCCAGCCAACCCGATATTTTGGTCTTCTCTTCAGAGCGAACATACTCCGTCAGCAGCGCAGCAGTATTCAGAGATTGTGTGGGAGCTGTGATCCCGTGTTTGCTGCATATTGTATTGCATTTGCATAAGCGTGTTGCATCATATTACATATCATCCTCCAGCTAGCCAGAGTCTGATCCAGCCGTTGTTTTGATTCTGAAGGGGATTATCCGGTGTTTGGCCTGAGCAACTGTTGATTGTTAGAAGACGACCAAGGGGCTGAAGCAGATTTGAGCAGAACCGAGTAGTGAAGTCAGTTGAAAGTTATTGGTAGCTATGTCTGAGAGCAACTTCCAGTCTGCTCACACCTTGGCAGGGTTCACTATGACGACCAACCCTCTATATGGTTCTACTTCCGAGGCAGACTTTCCGCAAGTGAACAACGTTACTACAGACCGGTTTGTGCAGCATCTTGTTATGGACCGAGATCGACGTGAGCAGTTTGTTGTCCGCAATGAACGACCTCCTCTTATCAACAGTCAAGGTGTTGTTTTCCCTGTGCCGAGTATCCGAAGAGAGATCCCAGTATCAAGGACTGTATACCCAAGAGCTCTTGAGTGTGCTAGCAGGCTCCAAGTGTTGGAAGAACAAGTTAAAGCCTTGAAAGTCAAAGATGCTGTTAACCTGAATGCTGTAGACATGTGTTTGGTTCCTGGCCTGGTATTGCCTCCTAAGTTCAAAGCGCCGAGATTTGAGAAGTACAAAGGAGATAGCTGTCTGAAGCAACATTTGGTGATGTTCTGCCGAAGAATGACTTCGTTTGTGCAAAATGACAAGTTGATGATCCATTGCTTTCAGGATAGTCTGACTGGGGCATCTTTGCATTGGTATATGCAGTTAGAGAGTAATCAGATTCGATCATGGGTGGATTTAGCCAGAGCTTTTCTGAAGCAGTATGATTACAATCTAGACGTGGCTCCTCATCGCATGCAGTTGCAAGAATTGTCTCAGGAGAACGATGAACCCATCAGGAAGTATGTTCAGAGATGGAGAGAATTTGCTGCCAGAGTGCAACCACCGCTTTTAAACCGAGAGTTAACAAGCATGTTTGTAAACTCACTGCAGAGTCCGTACTACGAAAGAATGCTTGGACTTGCGTTAAATTTTTCTGATTTGGTAGAATTTGGAGAACGCCTTGAGCATTACATAAAAATCGGGAAAATTCAGATTATTTCAAACGGTCAGGCTCGTGAAACTGAATCTCTCTATGACTATCAGAATGAAGAAGGAGTTGTGATCAATGCAATCACGCCAGATGTTGAATATCCTCGAGACGAGTCGTTGAAACCTGTTGGTTCTTTGTCTTCTCAGAGATCAGTATCTCCTGTGTCTTGTTATGCTGGACAGACAATTGTGCCTAGGGCACCATATCAGGAACTTTATGTCGCTTCTCTTGCAAACCAGGGAATCCGTGGCCGAGGTTATCAGGATCAGCGCCAGAATGAGAATAGACCTCATAACAACTTGGAACGAAGGAATGCTCCTTCCCACCCAGTGCCTATGCCGTATAGCCAGTTGCTGCCATCTTTGATCCAGAGTTCTTTGGTGGAACCTAAAGCTCTTAAGCCTGTTCCAGAGCCTTACCCTCCTGGGTACAATTCCCCCGCTCAGTGTGGTTACCATGGTGGATCTCCAAGGCATTCAACTGAAGATTGTAAAGCTTTTCAGGCGAAAGTACAACAGTTGATCGACCCAGATTGCATTTCCTTTCCAGAAGGAGTTTTGTTTGTTCATACTAATTTCTCAGTTGTTTGAGCTCGTAGATTCAGAGTTTGTTTCCAAGAAGCCAGTGGTTCAGACAGGCAGACGTCCTCAGCATTGGCAGTCCCCAGACTTTTTTTATATTTTTTTTATTATCATTTGCATTTGTAGTTTATTTTTTGTTAGTTACTACTTGCTGTAAACATTGTTTGTTTTGAATGGTAATATTGATTAAGTGACTATGCATTTTTCTGAATTAATCATGTCGCTGTCGCTCATTTATTGCATTGCACTGACACTTGCATTTTAGTTGCTCCCCTTTATCACTATGATTAGCAAAGATTGGAGGGAGGATGACGAAACTAAACTCATAACCGATGATCGTATGCTTTCAGGTAAAACCTTGCCGATGACGTACAAGGCATTGTGTCAAATCCCCTAAACACTGGAGATATAAGGAGTTAGTCCCTTGTTAACCACTTCGAGCCAGGAAGTAGAAGTTTTTTTCGGACTTTTTAACCCTCACATCTAAACCCGGGGCAGGGTAGTTGTCAGTTAGCTTGACCAAGCGTTCAAATCCTACAGAGGAGTGTTCCATTCGAGGACCAATAACAGTTTATGCCTCTCAAGAGGTCGTACCTTGTCAACCACAGTGGTTAAAACTTACCAATCAGGAGTGAAACAGTTATAATCCTTTCGGAGCAATCAAGACAACCAGTGTCACACGACTTTGTTCCAAAAGAAAAGAAATAATAAGAAAGCTCGCTAAGTAAAAAGAAATGGATAGCTGGAAAGCTAATACTTAGGCAAAAAAATCAGGGCATCCCGCTGGACTAAAAAGAAAAAAATCGAAAAGAACTCAAAGGGAGTCAGTCCAGGCAAAAATTAGGGAATCAAAAGAATGAAAAAGAAAGGATATCGAAAAAAAAAATCCTCGAACAAGGACAAAGTCGTGTAGATACAGACACCGAAAAAAAAAGGAGTAGCTGTCACTCTCAAAAACGAAAAACCTTGTGAGTTCCTTAACTATGAGTCCTACTATTCAACATACCTCTCGAAGAGGCGAGCGTTTGAGCCAAGTTAACTGAACTTTAGGATCGGAGATCATCACGTAGAAGGGGTGGGTACAAATCAAAATTCGAGCCTAATATTCTTTGTTTCACGAACCGTGAACCCGACCACGATACAACCCTTAAAAGACCTAATTGAGATAGGGTTTATTCTGAAAGCGCATTACGATAAGGTTGAGTAACCTGACTCCCTCTTGATTTTCTAGTCATATCCTTGTTGTATTTTTCACTGATCACATAAGCACTACTGTTGAACTTTGGTTCATTCGTCACTCACAATCATGACACGTAAATGAGTGACAGCACAATTTTTTCAAAATTTGCATGAACACTGCATTAAAATTACCATTCGAGAATGAACAATTTTATTTGCAGGTCGGTAGTGGACAGGAAAGAAATTCCAATAGGGAATAATCGAACAGGACTAAATAATTCAGCAGTTTGGATCAGAATGGTGTATGTTGTGAAACCCTGTGAATCAGGGGCATTGACCTCCAGTGAGTTCAGAATCAGTTGGTCTGAGGACAAGTCCCGAAGAATCAGTTGATCAGGGGCATTTTGTCTGAGAAGCAGTTGATCAGAGTGAATCTTCTCGAGAGCCAATCAGGGGAAATTATCCAAAATGCTGTGATTTGAAAGCAGATCCTTCCAGTGGGTAATTAGATCAGGTTAAGTCGCTCAACGCTCATTCAAGGGGCAAACCAGTTCAGGAATAGTGAAACCAACTATGTTGATAGTTGTTTAATTGAGGTCGAATCCTTTTGTCGTACAGATACCGGGGCAAGCTATCTCGAGGTCGTATTGTAGCAAGTTGCTTTCTGTTCAGAGTAATCTTCCCAAGAGTATAGATTGGGGCAGGTTGAATCGCACTGGGGCAAGTTGATCAAGCAAGTCTGTTTATCCCCAGCCAGAGTTGAGTATCGGGGAATCGTTTCGTTACCCTCATTAAAAACCTTGACCTTCCGAAAAAGGCCTTACCGTCGTTGGATCGTTATCCTACAGTTTAACCTGTTACGTGTCAGAACTTTGTAACCAGATCATTTCCGTAACTACAGTTCTCGCCTGGTACATGGTGTATTTCAACCAGTGGTCGTCTGGTCAACCTTTCTGTAAACATCAGTTCTTGTCTGGTGTATGTCTTGTAACCAGCTCTCGCCTGGTCACTGTTTCTCTAACCTATTGTTGTACCAGTTCTCGTCTGGTGCATGTCAACTTTCAACCAGTTCTCGTCTGGTCATTTGTTCCTTAAGCTATTGATTCAATCAGCCCCGTCTGATGTTCAAACCATAAAATCCATTCTCGTCCGATAACCTAATCTATTTTGCTATCAGTTCTCGTCTGGTAGTCTATCCTTGAATGCTAGTTCTCATCTAGTATTTTCCCTATCTTCCATTTTGTAAATAACCAATCCTCATCCCTAAACCAGAAAAAGCCTAAAAAATATCCGACACGGTAATTCCCAGTGACTCGTATGTTGTCACATTCCCCGATAAGAAGCTCGATTGATACTAGTCCCCGGATTAATGCTCTGCATTCCTTATGGATTTTGTTAAATCAGGAGTACTTTTGCTCAGCAGATCGGAAGTCGCGTATTATCCCCGAAAGAGTTGAGATTGTATTTTATCCCGCATCGGAGTAGGGTCAAGAGTATTCTCAACCGATTAAGATTGATATCCGTGATAGAAGGGGCATTCCCAGTAGTGCGCTGTGCACAATTGACCCCAGTTTGGTTAATCCCCACAGAGTACAATCAGGTTGCCAGTGGTTTAGAAAGAATATCACCATGCAGGGCCGTCCTTCCCTTTTCTAGCATTTATTTTGCTGAGATGATTCTGTGATAATCGGTTACCTTCAGTGGAGTTGACTTTGCCTCCGGCATTTATTTTGCCAAGTGGCTTCAGACCTGGTGTTCTCTGGCAGCTTGCATTTACATTTGCATTTGCATATACCGTCATATTTGCACGTATCCAGAACGCATAGCATATCCATGCCGTATGGGGAATTGCATCTATCAAAACATGTGCATATCATTTCCATGCCATATGGGCATTGCATCATTACCAAACATGCGCATTTTGAAACATAGGCCAGGTTGGTTAACCTTTGGTATCCAAGTGTTGTTTCCCTTGCAGGTGGAGAGAGCTCTTGCTCAGATCAGTTACCAAATATTAAAAGTCTCAGCATGAGACATGTGATGATAATGTTCGTCTTGTCATTATTCCCCGCAGAGTTGCTTGGTTAAGTTTCTCTTACCCCTCCAGCGGAGTATTTCTTCAAGATTGTTGTTATGCCATTATCAAAGGATTTCGTGAATCAATTTGTGAAAGTTGCCGCTTATGTCGCAGTAAGTGTCTGGCAGTGTGATTTCAGAAAATCCCCAGTAGAGTCCTTTTCAGATTTATTGTCGTGTCAGTATTAAAAAATTGAAAGATTGGACCATTATGTGTTACCCATTTGATTGATGGAGTTAGCTACTACAAAGATAGGCAGAGAAGCTGTAATCGGAGTTATTTCCCGTAGTGATGGCGGAGTTATTTCCCGTAGTGATGGCGGAGTATGTCCCGCAGTGGAGGCGGTGTTACCTTCCCGTAGTGATGGCGGAGTATGTCCCGCAGTGGTGGTGGTGTTATCTTCCCGTAGTGATGGCGGAGTATGTCCCGCAGTGGTGGCGGTGTTATCTTCCCGTAGTGATGGCGGAGGATGTCCCGCAGTGGTGGCGGTGTTATATTCCCATAGTGATGGCGGAGTATTTCCCGTAGTGATGGCGGAGTTATTTCCCGTAGTGATGACGGAGTTATTTCTCGTAGTGATGGCGGAGTTATTTCCCGTAGTGATGGCGGAGTTATGTCCTGTAGTGATGACAGAGTATTTCCCATAGTGATGGCGGAGTTACATCCTGTAGTGATGACAGAGTATTTCTCGTAGTGATGGCGGAGTTATGTATTGTAGTGATGACAGAGTATTTCCCATAGTGATGGCGGAGTTATGTCCTGTAGTGATGACAGAGTATTTCCCATAGTGATGGCGGAGTTATGTCCTGTAGTGATGACAGAGTATTGCCCGTAGCGATGGCGGTGTTATTTTCCCGTAGTGATGGCGGAGTTATTCCCCGTAGTGATGGCGGAGTTATTTTCCTGTATTGGTGATAGAGTTATTTCCCCAGTTGAAGTCGCCAGAGCTATTCCCGGTGTCGTTGATAGAGTTACCAGTAAAAAACGTCAGAAAGATTGTATGCTGTTAGCAGAATTATTCATACCCATTTGGTTGATGGAGTCACGTAGAAAAAAAACTGTGATTAGTTGTGTTTGCATCAAAGGATAAGCTGCTGTAAATAGACAGAGACGTTGTATATAGTGAGTTTCCAGAATCAAGTACTGCGATGATAGGCAGAGAAGTTGTATTGCGTATTGATAAAACCAATCCCCATAGCAAAGATGGAGCATAATTTGGGGGATTTTGTTCTTCAAGCAGTTTGTGCAGTTTATCTCCACGGTTGGCAAATTTTAGGGTTTCTTTGGTATTCAACCGTCTCGTACCTCGATTATTTGAAAGTTGTTCGCTCTTCAACCATTCAGGTCCAAGCCGCTTGAATAGCGGCAGCTGTTGCACCCCAAAATTTGACCAACCGGTTCCTATATTCGGTTTATGGTTCAACGCATTTCGCATTCGCATACCGCATACAGTGCATTTTCTCATTCATATTGATTTTATCGGGATTACAACCATGTTTTCACATTTTGGGTATTTCAGACCGGTTCGGATAATCGGAGGTTATTTTTGAGAAGTCACGCGCTTCCTGGGTGTTTTCAGCTTACGCAGTTGTTTTTGAGGACTATGGTGTTGGGGTTTACTGCTTGTTTCGATCTGGTCTCGCGGTCTCTTTTATTTGGGTTAATTGCCTTTATTGCTTTTTTTTAGAATTTTTAATAGTATTGTAGGATTTTATAATCTTTTTCTAGAATATTAAGTAGATTTTTTAATAGATTTTAGAATATTATAGTTTTTTTAGATATAGTTTTAATATAGAATCTTAATAGATTAATAGGTTAATTGATTTGTTTTTTTTAGATATTAAATAGATTTTTAAATTGGTCATAATATTTTCTAGAAATTTAATTGGTTTATTATATTTTTTAAATAGGTTAAATAGATTTTTTAATAGTATTTTTTTTAGATATAGAATATAATAGATTTTTCTTTTTAAATAGGATTTAATAGATTTCGTTTAAATAGAATATATTATATTTTTAGATGTATTTGTAATATAGGATTTTATAGAATTTAATTAGTTTTTTAGATTAATTAGATAATTGTACAGTTTTATTGGATAGATATTATCTAGATTGAGTGTTTAGTTTAATAAGCTTTTTTAGGATTTAATATAGTTCATTAATTAGCTTTGGCTTTAATTTCTCGTTAATCAGTTACTGAGCTCATTAATCATTTTCATTTCATTAATTAGTTGCATAATTAGGGTTCATTAGTCTGAGTCAAGTTAATGGGCCATTATCCATTTTCGTGGGGCCCAAATCCAGTGCCACTTGTCAGCTATATATTACTGCCACGCGTTCTATCTCTCCCCCCGCCACCTCATTCTCACCTGCACTCAGAGACTGCCACTTCACCATTCCACTCACACCAGACCCAGCCACTTGGCTCTCTCTCTCTCTCTCCATGAAGATGCCACGTTTCGCCCTCAGACTCTCCAGACTCTGCATGCGTGACAACACATCCTCCACTACCAACCCCCACCGTCGGCCATGCAAACACCGGTTCCTTCGCCGGAGAAATCACTCACGGCCAAAATCTCGCCGGTAAACTCAACATTCTCGCCGGAAACTTCACCACGTTCTTGATGTCTTTCCAGAAAAACTCATCCAAACCTTCATCACATTCATACGTTCATCATCACCACGCTTTTCGTTTCCAGATTTCTTCAACGATCCATAGATCTTCATCTGCTTCACAAGAATGTTCCTCAGATTTTCCATCAAGATCCATCAACATTGATCCGTCTCCAAAAAGTTCATACGAAATCTTCATCATGATCTTGAAGTTCCCAGAAGCTCCTCCAAATTCTTCATGATCTTCATCATTTTCCGGAACCTTCAAGAACTCTTTCAAGAACACTCGATCGGAGTTCATCACCTTCTTCTAGATTTCATCAAGAAACTCGTAAAAACCATCAAGCGTTTGCCCAGAAACTTAATAACCTCCAACAACTCCAAGAGTCATCAGAAGTTCATCGCACCCTTCACCATGTTCAAGGATCTTCATCAATTTTGATCAATCCTCCAGATCTCCGCTCAAGATCCGCAACAAACATCAAGAACGTTCTCCCTAGAACTCCACGAATCTTCAACGTTCATCAGACTTCCAGCGATCTTCCTATGCGTTCTTCACCAGATCTTCATCAGATCATCATCATCTAACTTCCCGATCCATGAATTTGTCTCCGACCCAAACTCCGTCCGTCAAAGAACTCCAGATTTGTAAGACTTTCATCACGAGGCTGGCAAGATCTCCATCAGAGCTTCGTGCATGTTCATCAAACAAGAAACCTTCATAGATCAAGAACCTTCGTGGATTTTCTTCAAGATTCATCAAGTGGGGGACGAAATGGACTTTGTTCGTGATGATAAAAGTTTGTAGAGGGAGACGGGGAAGCTGAGGTGTTCGTGAGGATTCGATTGAGAGGGGAAACTAAAGGTTGAGGAGATTGAATCAGAGGGTGTGTTTCTGAGAGAAGGTTGAACGAGGCGAGAGAGTCTGAGAGTGAGAGAGGAGCGGCGCATGTGGAGGAAGTGAACAGTGATTAGCGTTGTGTTTTGTGATAGGTGGTTGGGACTGGGCTCCAAGGCCCATTGGTTTTTTGTTTTTTTTTTTGTAACGTACACCTCCGTTTTTGTGTACTTCCCCCCTCCCCGGGTGTGTGTTTGGTTAATGGGCTGGGACCAAAGTTTGCTAGCATAACTCCCCCTGTGTCCTGTACCCCCCTGCATGATTTTGTTAATTTTTTTACAATTTAATGGTGATTTCTTTTCCCTAGAATATATTAGAGAATATGTTTAGTTAGAATATTTTAGCATATTATAGTTTTAGGATATATTTTTCTTGTAGAGATTAATTAGAATATATTAGTTAGAATATTTTTAATATCCTAGAATATTTTAGTTAGAATATAGTTTAGGATTTAATAGTTACCTTTAGAGAACTTTAGTTCAAAATTTGTTAGGATTTAACATTCTTAGAATATAGTTTAGGAATTAATTCCTGTTTAAGAAGATTTATAGATGTAATTCTTTTTAGGATATAGTTTCCTTAGGACTTTAATTGCCTTATTTTAGGAGTAGACTTTTATTTCCAGTTGTTAGTGGATTTGTCTCCTATTTTCTCTCCTATTTTCGTTTCTATCTGATTTTATCCCGATTTTATTTTTGGCTGGCCGTGTGACACGATTCAATTGGAGAATGATTTTCGATATCACTTCTTTATCTTGTCTTTGACACGGATATCAATACGCTACCTCTGAGAGTTCGATTTCTCGTATAAGTCGAACCATGATGGTCTAAGCGTTACATTATTTTTGATTCCAGCATCATCATCAAAGATCCAGAGAGGAGAAGATTGGAATGGAGCTTGCGCGCATGTCAAGGGTCAACGGAACCACTCCGTTCGGTAACATCTATCTAACTCAATTCTTTTAATCAACCATCGAGTGTTGTGAGATCGTTAGATACGTAGGAAATGGTTGCGGGAGGGTCACTCTCACGTAACTAGGATGTTTAGTGTATCACCCTTAGGGTGATATGCAACGCATTCGCTCCTACATCTTAGGTTCTTGCGTGTGTGTCCCGAGTTCCATCCCGTTTAGGCATAGGCCTGCTTCCTCTTTGTTCTCGCCCCGTGCGAGCGAAACCCCTTTTCTCTCGCGTTCAGGCGATTGAGACCCCTTCTCTTGCCCCCGTGTAATCGAGATTCGTTTCCCCGTCGAACTACGTTAGCTCTGATCTCTCGTGCCGGACGAGAGTACGTAGGCATAGGATGTCGTATCCTAGCGAGCTCCCTTCTCTCTATTCCCGTTCCTCGTTTTAGCTGTAGTAGGCTGAACTACAGCTCCTCTGATTTCTCATACCGAATGAGAATATGTAGGCATAGGATGCGATATCCTAGCGAGCACACTAACAACTAATCTCTCTGCTCTCTCGCTGCTGTGCGATCGAGACTTTCCCGCTGACGAATGATGTTATCCTTTTCTCTTCCCCTTGCGCATTTGAGACCAGGCCGTAGTTTTAGTTCCTGTAGGTTCCCGTACCTTTCAAACCAACTTAATCTCTCACTCCTATGTGATCGAGAGCACCCTGTCTAGCCGTAGTTAGCCTGAACTACATAAGCTCTGATCTTCCATGTTGTGTGGAAGTAGATAGGCACAAGACGCGATGTCTTGGCGAGAAATAAGGTGCCAGCACAATAGAAGAGTCGCCATCTTTCGTTATTTATCCCTCGGAGCGGGAAAGGAAACGATCGGAAAAACCTAACGAAAAAGGGTAAGACAAGGTCGTCGCAACCATTGTCTGGGTTCGGGAGTCGGTTATGCAAGGGGAAGGTATTAGCACCCCTCACGTCCGTCGTACTCCACGGGATCCACGCTTGTTGTGTTTACTGGACGGGTCGGTTTATCTATCTACCTATCAAGGCTGGCTTAAAAAGAAAAGAAAAATGACTCGGTAAAGCGTCGCACTTTATGCCTACGTATTCTCATCAGAGAACGAGAAATCAGAGTCAACGTAGTTCGACCTACGGCGGGTTATGGGGAAGGTGGCTCGCCAATACGTCAGTATTGTGCCTACGTACTCTCAACAGGTATGAGAGATCAGAGCTTACGTAGTTTGGGACACTACGGATTATTTCCTGTTTTTTACGGAAGAAGTGTTTTTTATTGTGTTTGCAATTTCAATCGCACTAAAGACTATGACCTAAGAGTGAATGCGTCGCATGTCACCCAAAGGGTACCATACTACACATCCAGACTGTGGAAAAGAAACTCTCCCACAATCCTTTCTCAGATAGCTTAAGGCTCGTAACGTACGAAAGAAATCATTCATGATTACTCTATCTTAAACTGTTTTGAGATGAGAAGAGAATAGGCTCAACTAGGAGGGAGACTATCAAGTCCTACTGTTGTCATGCCAAGGATTCATCCTATGGTTGAGGTTTAAAACAGGGAACTCCTAGAAGTTGTCATGCATAGGTTTCAACCTAAAGTTCTATCATCACTTCCTTATCAAAGGAAGTGAGAGTCCTAAGGAATCATGTCAATGAGGCACAGAACAGACAAAGCATCAGCTTAAACAGTAAACAGTAATACGGTAAAATGCATGCAATGCAAGTGAGGGAGGAAATGTGTGTGGGGCATCAGCCTCCACAAGCTCATCTCAACCTCAAGCCAGAATGGATAACAGTAATCATACTGAAAAGTAAAACATGCTGTCAAGCAAAATACAGTAAGCTGCAATCATACAGAAGAAATAAAATCATGCTATCAAGCAAAACAAACCACATGGGCAAGGGAGCAGGGCTCTACCGAATACCCGCAAGCAAAGCCATACAGTAACAGTACAAGCAGAGGGAGCAACTCAACCTCTAGTGCAATCATGCTCCTAGATTAAAGCTATTCTAGATATGGACTTATTCTAATGCAACAAGCAAGTCAAACAAGGCACATCAATACAGAAAAGAAACAAAGAAGAAAGCAGATCAACTCCTCTCTCAACTCCAAGCTTCAGCTCTTCTAACAGCAACTCAGTCTTCAGACCTCCATCACTCTTGACAGATATCCATTTGCTTCTCCAAGTTTCAACCCTTCAACATAAGTTTCAACTTATCCTCCTTCTCCCCAAGCTTCAGCTCTTCAGTCAATTTCACCTTCAGGCTTCACTCTTAACCACAAGTATTAACTTGATTCCTTCAGGATCTTCAAGCTTCAATGTAAGTATCAACTTATCCTTTGATCTTCAAGCTTCAGCTCTCTTTGCTCTGCCAGTATCAACTTGGTCTTCTCTTCCTACAAGCTTCAGCTTCTCAGGGAATCATCCTCTTTAATCACTTAGAAGTGTCAACTTCATCCTTCAATCTTTAAGCCTCAGCTCTTCATTCAATCTTTACTGAATCTTCAAGTATCAACTTGATCTTCATGCTCTTCAAGCTTCAGCTGAAATGGCAATGCTCAGGGAATCATCCTCTTCCACACTCTTCAATGAAGTCTTCATCTTCATACTCAAGCCCAACATCTCTCAAGATACTCAAACCAGAGGAAATCACTTAACTGGATAAGCTGGGGTGTTAAACTGCTTATTGACCACCAAAAGTGACCTATAAGGGTTCAACATCAAAAGAGGGGTTCCCTCAAAGGTTCTACTTCCCAGATACCATCACTTATCCCTCCAAAGGAGGGAGGTGAATACCATGGAAGGACCTTGAATCATGGGGAGGAATGGAGGTGAAAGATACCATCCATGTTTAAGAAAGAAGTTAACTAATTCTAAGCTCTTCCTAATCCCTAACCCTAAAACAACAACCAAACAAACAAGGCCTCAAGCTCTCAAGCTCCTTCTTCAATCTCCAAATCTTCTACTATGCTCCTCCATGCTCCTCAAAGCAAGACCAAGCCCACCAAGCCCACCAAGCAAAGCAAAACAAAAATACAAGCCCACAAGGACAACACAAACAACAATCAACTACAAAAATCAATTAAAAATAACATTCTATTATATTAAAATCTAATATAATTTATAAGGGATCCTATATACCTACCCTTAATACCTTATATGTCCCAATATCTAACTTGACCTAGAAACCCAAAATTCTAGTGTTTTTGTGGACCTATGTTAAGGATTGACCTAAATCTACACAACCTAAAGTCATCTAAGCAAAACTAATCAAAATTTCATCACAAAATTATGGAATAAATCCAGAGGGAAGCTAAAGTCCTAATCTAACTATCCTAAAAATAATGGCCTAAAAATTCAAAGGGAACTAGCTAAACAAAATTCTACAAGTATATGCATCAACATAAAAGGAATTTAAATGCTATTAAAAGAGAAAATACACAAAAAATAATAAAAATGCATGAAATGCAAATATTTTGATTTTATAATTTTCTAGACATTATCATGAAATGGTAGAAAAAATCCCCATGCAAAAAGCATCATTTTTCTATTTATTATGATTTTTCAAAGGATGAAATAAAATGGAGAAAAAGAAATAAAAATGAGAAATCATTGGTTTGAATATCAATTATGTTCAGTTCAAAATGCAGATGGGCTTAAAATGGGGGTGGGATTAGTAATGCGCTAGGCCCAATTTTGTCAGAAAATCAAATGAGAAAATATAGAGAAAAAGAAAAAGACACGGTGCATAAAGTAACAAAAAATAGTTCAAATATCCCATGGGCCATGACTTGGGGTGTGAATATCAATCAAGCCCAATATCCCTTTTAATGAAACGACGCGTTTTGGGTATCTTCAGAATTTCCCACTTCAAGCGAAATCAAATCTCAGCCGCACGATCCCCACTCAGTCAAAGGTCTACGCATGATCAAACGACCATCTCATCATCTTCTTCCTCCAGCTAGGGTTCAAAGGAGGAAGCCATGGAAACAGAGCCTCAGCTCAAGCTTCTCCACAACTCGTATCACCTCAATTCTCCATGAAAAACTAAAGTTCAAAGCCCTAATTCATCCAGAATTCCATGCTGATCACAACCATGGCCTTGAAATCAATTGAAATGCCCTAAATCTCCAAACCTGATCCAAGATCAAAGATATGCTCAAACTTCAGTTCTAACAATTCTTGAAATTAATTACCTCAGAATGATCACCACCTCACACTGGTTAATTCTTGATATCAAACTCATGCTATAGCTCACCATAACACGTGTTCTTGATCCAAACAAAAATGGTGTCATCAACTGAAACTTCACCAATTGATCTCAAACTTCTTAGAATCCATCACCTAATTGTCCCTAACCTTTCTATCCTAACAATTCTTCCTAATTATGCCTAAATCATGGTGTAGAAGAAAAGTTACTAACCTGTCAAATCTTGATTCACAGATAGGGTAAACCTTCACTGCAAGCTCTCAAACTCTTCAGAATCAATCCTTGAATGATGATCTTGCTACTGTTTGCAAAAGATTGGACCAAGAAAGCCTGAATCCTCAAAATCGATTATGACTTGCAACCTTCAAAATCCAAAAGCTATCTCCTCAAATCTCCATGGTTTTGCTCTCAATTTGGTATGCACAGCTTCAGTGTGATCAATGGAATGTGTTTGGATTGAAAGAAGCAATGGAAATGGATCAGAATGCGGAATTTGATTTCAACTTGCAATGGAAGCAATTGAAATGGCTATCTCACTCTTATCTATAATCTCTCACCAACCTTGCATCTGAGCAAGTTCTATACACTATATAGAATGCATTGGACCTCTCTAGAACCATCTGGAATCATCCAATGAGAAATTGGGATTCTCATGTCATGAATTTATGACTTCATCTCATCTCATGCATCATCTCATGCCAAGCCTCTTGCAACAACCAATTCTGACCTGAAATTCTCCTTAGATGAGATATGGGATGTGTTAAGATACTTAGCAAGCTTGTACATTGCCTTTCCTTGTGTTTTGCCTTTGTAACTTAGTATGCAAGCAACCATTTTCCAAAGCAAGTCCATTATCTAAGACTCAATTCAAAAAAGTGGCTGAACCATTGTTTCTAAAATGTTCTTTGGAGTCAAAATGACCTATTATATGCCATGGTTTGGATGTGTAGCTTGGAAATTTCAATTTCCAACTTCAACTTATTTAACTTATGCCTCCATTTTAGGTCATTTTTATCACTTTTTGCTACAAGCCTTTTCAACATCTCATGACCTCCCTAATAACCTTAAAACATCATTCTAAGCAAGTTTGATTTTTAAGATTTTTCCATTTGAAGCTTGGAAATAGGAGATATGGCCTTATGCTTGAAATGATCTATAATTTCCAAATGACCAAAATGCTCTTGACTTGTCAAAGCCATAACTTGAGTTCTACAAATCCTATCAAGGACTTCTAGTACCCTCTAGAAAGCTAAGAAGATGAGGAACAACATTCCTGTTGACCAAAAGTTCATAGGAATCATCCTTCTTGGGAAAACGTTGGATGCAAGTTGGGTGACTTTCAAGGCCCCAGATTCACATACCTCAGATGATCTGTAACTTGTCAAAGTCATAACTTGAGCTCTACAAATCCTATCAAGGACTTCTAGTACTCAAATTAAAGCTAAGAACAAGCTCTACAACATTGATGTTAGGGGTAAGATGAGATGACAATCACATCTTGAGCTAAACTGCCTTGAAGATAGGGATCAAACTAGGGGATTTTACACTGTCAAACCTTAGAAACCCTAGCTTGAAACTTCTCAAACTCCTCAATCATGATGAGTTGACCTTGGGATCATACTTATAGCATATCAATTCATCAATCCATGATCACATGGTTCTTGGATTAGGTCTCAACCCTCTCCAAATCATCAGTTGACCTAGGGTTGACCCAGTCAAACCCTAATTACACCACTCATGGCTGAGTCTTCTTATTTTTGTACAATGGCCTCTCTAGGCTTTATGATGGCTTTCGAGACATCTCATAAGCTCTCTTAAAGCTTCAAGTCCATCCTCATAGCTTCAGAATCATCTGAGGAGCTCCCACAACTCTCAAGTTAGGAGGTACACAACCTTGGTTTCAACCAATCTTTCTGAGGATCTCTTAACTTCTCTGACAAGGATATCAACCCTTGAACACTTGAATAACCTTCTTAGCTAGATTCAAGTTCTTTATTGGTACTCATACCTCTTGAAATGTTGGTCAAATTTTGGGGTACAACAGCTGCCCCTATTCAAACGGCTTGAACCTGACTGGGTGAGGAGCGAACGACTCTCAACCAATCAAGGTAAAAGACGGTTGAATACCAACAAACCCGAAAATTTGCCAACTGCGCAAGTACACGGTACTCTGATGGGAACAAATCTTTGAAAACTGATGTATTGGCTGCACGGCAACTAGCTGGAGACTTGGTCACACGGTAACCGGTAATACATGGTCGATCATGCCGTCAGGCATCAAGATTCCTCAGGACTCATCAGGTCAACCATCAGGTTGATCACGTTAAATCATGACGTCAGGCATTCAAAGAAAACTTTCGGGCATCAGCCGGACTTCATCAGCAAGTCGAGAATAGAATTCTTGGCCAATCATGAACCAATTGGGAATATCCAAGCCTCTGCCATCAGGCACTCCGCATCAGCTGAGAGAACTACTTCGTTAACAGTTGGACTTCAATCATCAAGTCTTCAGGGGAAGTTTCAACTTCGCTATTCAGAAACCTGCTGGGGATGACGCATCTCCGCTGGGGATTCTGGAGAACTATCAAGTAACTCCGCTTCGGGGATCCAGAAATTATTCTGGATGAATCAACTCTGCTGAGGACTTCAAGAATCATCTTGGACAAATAACTCCGCCCGGGACTTCAAGAATCATCCTGAACCGGGGACTATGCTGGAGTTTTCAGGAATCATCCTGAGCAAACACTCTGTCGGGGATTTCAAGCATCAACTTGAGCAACCAACTATGGCGACTTCACCGGGGATCTTAAGAATCAACTTAAGCAAACAACCTCGCTAGGGCATTCAAGAATCATCTTGAGCCGAAGACTTCGCTGGGGAGATTTCAAGAATCATCTTGAGCAATCAATTCTGCGGCGGAACACCTGCAAAACAAGAACGGTAACAACCTAGATCATGCTTATTATGCATATGCTTCGGCAATGGCGCAATGCTCCACACGGTGGAAATGCCATGCGTTTATGATAAATGCTATGCAGTCATGCACAATGATGCGGTCCCGTCAGCAAAATAAATGCTGAAGGGTGAATCCTCCTGTCAAGGAGAAAGAACCACTCAGATAGGGGGAGGAATCATCTTGCCGAGGAGACAAGGTCACACCAATCTCAATTGAACTCCGCAGGGGACACAACTTCAGTCGACTGCTGCGGGGGAATGAAGCTCTACGAGAACCTGGACCTGCTGAGGGAAAGCGATATCAATCGCGGGAATAAACTGTACGACCTTCACGGCTACTTCCCTGGGAATAACGACTCCGGTGGGGAAATGCAGCATCCTCTATTCAACACTCCACTGGGGAAAACCAATCACGGCCCGAGCGGCTTCCAAGGACTCGGCTGTCTTGGGGATCTGCAGACTCGGCTGAGGAAGAAGAAATCATTCTGCTTGCCGGGGAGAGTACGACTCTGTGGGGAATCTCAATTCCGCTAGGGAAGAAGGAGTCATCCGGCTTCGGGGGAGAGCACGACTCTGTGGGGAATCTCAATTCCGCTGGAGACTTCAATCTTGTACCATCAGTTGCTGCACACTTCAGTATGACTCAGCTGAGGAGATGACGTTCCTTCAGGATGCATCTGATTGGGGAGAGAATCTTCTCTTCCTGGGGAGACATATCAATGCTCACGATCTCGGGCTCAGACTCTGCGGGGAGAGGCTGCTGAACTTTGCGGGAGAAGGAGGAATCATCCTGCTTGGGGATACGCACGGCGCACTGTTTGGAATATGCTACACCTGTAACAACACAAACAAACAGACAAGATACCCTTCTCAAAGGGACCTATCAAGGTTATCATCTTGTGACAATGTTCAAGTAATTCATTGTTTCAACAATCAGTGGCCTATGCCAGTAAGTTTATGTATGCGCATTTTATCAAAAACATCGGCGTTCTCTTTCGCAAACAAAACAGGTAAATACTAAACAGGCAAACATAATTGCTGAATAGTATACATTTTATTGATAGCGAACCCCTGAATGGGTAAAAATGTTTTACAACAGATGCGAGCTCCTGAAATGAGAAGTCCCGCAAAAATAAAACATAAGTATACATCAGTATATACAAATGTCGGCAACGAGGCGTAGACGAACACCATGAGTTGATCCCTCTATGACCCACTCGACTTCGATACTTCTCCGACGCTTCAGCTTTAGAAGAGATTGATTCAGATAAACGGCCCTCAGGTCTTCCAAACCACTGAACAAAGAAAGTCCACACGCGGAACGCAGTCATTTGCTTTTTCAAATCCCTAACTTTTGCGTGAACCGCCCTTTGCGGGTTTTCAATTCACCGGGATACCCTTTTTTGCCAAAGTCGCCCATCCGGGTTTTCGACTTTGCGGGTGTACATTTTTTCAATTTATACCCCTAATTTTTGCCCGAACCTTTTTCCTTTTTTATGGTTACCGGGATGCCCAATTTTTGCCTGGACTCTCTTTTTTTGTCTAGCGGGTCACTTTCAAGCAAAGTATTTTTTAACTGCGTCCGCGTTCACCGGGGATGCAAAATCTTCACCATCCATCGTGGATAACAACAAAGCTCCTCCCGAGAAGACCTTGCTGACGACGTACGGACCTTCGTAATTGGGAGTCCACTTGCCCCGGTGATCAGAGTGTAAAGGAGGAATCTTCTTCAGGACGAGATCACCTGTCTGAAAGCTTCTAGGACGCACCTTCTTATCATAAGCTTTCTTCATTCGGCTTTGGTACAGACGACCATGCACAATCGATGCCAACCTCTTCTCGTCCATCAGGCTGAGTTGGTTCAGTCGGTTCTTAATCCATTCTGCCTCGTCGAGTTTCACATCAACCAAAACTCGCAAAGAAGGGATCTCCACTTCTAACGGTAAGACAACTTCCATACCGTACACCAAGGAGAAAGGAGTTGCCCCGGTTGACGTACGTACCATTGTACGATAACCATGCAGTGCAAATGGCAGCATCTCGTGCCAATATTTGTAGGTCACAACCATCTTTTGAACAATCTTCTTTATGTTCTTATTGGCCGCTTCAACGGCGCCATTCATCTTCGGCCGATAAGGATATGAGTTGTGGTGTTCAATCTTGAAACTCTGGCACAGCTCCTTCATCATCTTGTTATTCAGATGCGAACCATTATCAGTAATGATCCGCTCAGGAATTCCGTAACGACAGATGATATCCCTCTTTATGAATTTAGCCACCACCTGCTTGGTCACATTAGCGTATGAGGCTGCCTCCACCCACTTGGTGAAGTAGTCGATAGCTACTAGAATGAAGTGATGACCGTTAGATGCAGTGGGCTCGATCTTGCCTATCATGTCGATGCCCCATATGGAGAACAGCCACGGGGAGGACATGACATTTAACGGGCACAGCGGCACATGAACTTTATCAACATAAATCTGGCATTTATGACATCTCTTCGCGAATTTAAAACAATCTGATTCCATCGTCAGCCAGTAATACCCTGCTCTCAGGATCTTTCTCGTCATAGCATGCCCGCCGGCATGCGTACCAAATGTGCCTTCATGGACTTCTTCCATGAGCATACTCGCCTCTTTCTCATCTACACATCTGAGTAGCATGAGATCGTGGTTTCTCTTATACAACACTCTCTCAGGATTGAGATAAAAATTTCCAGACATCCTCCTCAGAGTCTTCGTATCCTGGGTTGACGCACCCGCGGGATACTCCTTAGTCATAAGGAAAGTCTGGATGTCATGGAACCATGGCTTGCCGTCGGCGACTTCCTCGATTGCGAAGACGAATGCAGGTCTATCAAGACAAGAAAGGACAATTCCTGGAGCTTCATTCCAAAAATTGACTTTATACATTGAAGCCAACGTGGCTAAGGCATCAGCCATCTGATTCTCTGCCCTGGGCACATGATGGAGTTCCACTCGATCAAAGAACGGAAGTACCCTTCTGGCATAATTCATGTACGGCACCAAATTCGATTGACGAGTCTCCCACTCCCCTTTAATTTGGTTGATCACAAGCGCCGAATCACCATATACGTCTAGGTTCTTGATTCTCAAATCAATTGCTTCTTCTAGACCCATGATGCATGCTTCGTATTCCGCTTCGTTATTGGTGACCGGAAACGTCAGTCTCGCAGTGAACGGGATATGGGATCCGTGGGGAGTCTTGATGACCACCCCTATGCCACTTCCGTAGGAATTAACCGCCCCGTCAAATATCAATTTCCACTGGGACTTCCTATCTGGCCCCTCGTCGGGCAACGGCTCATCTCAATCCTTCTCTTTGAGAAACATAATATCCTCATCAGGGAATTCAAACTTCATTAGCTGGTAATCCTCGATCGGCTGTTCGGCAAGGTAATCAGACAATACGCTTCCCTTGATGCCCTTCTGTGAAACGTACTGAATATCATATTCCGTTAACACCATTTGCCATCTGGCAATCCTACCCGAAAGAGCCTGCTTCTCGAAGACGTACTTGATCGGATCCATCTTTGAAATTAGCATAGTGGTGTGGTTGAGCATGTACTGTCGTAAACGTTTGGCAGCCCAGGCGAGTGCACAACACGTCTTCTCCAGCATCGAGTAGCGAGATTCACAGTCTGTGAACTTTTTACTCAAGTAGTAAATGGCATGCTCCTTTCTGCCCGTCTCGTCGTGCTGACCGAGAACACACCCCATACTATTCTCAAGAACTGTCAAGTACATGATTAATGGCCATCCACCCACTGGGGGTATCAAGATTGGAGGTTCTTGAAGATACTGCTTTATCTTATCAAATGCCTTCTGGCAATCCTCATTCCAGGTAATCGCCTGATCTTTCTTTAAAAGCTTGAACATCAGTTCACACGTGGCCGTGAGCTGAGAGATAAACCTCGCAATGTAGTTTATTCTGCCTAAGAAACCACGAAATTCTTTTTCTGTTCTTGGCACTGGCATTTCTTGTATGGCTTTTATTTTCGCAGGATCAACCTCGATGCCTCGTTCGCTCACGATAAACCCCAGTAACTTTCCGGACCGTACTCCGAAAGTGCACTTGTTAGGATTCAGCCTCAACCTGAACTTCCTAAGCCTCTCAAAAAGCTTCAGCAAATTGACCAGATGTCCCTCCTCCGTTTGGGACTTCGCAATCATGTCATCAACATAGACTTCAATCTCGTGATGAATCATGTCATGAAACAAAGTTACCATAGCTCGTTGGTAAGTGGCCCCTGTGTTCTTCAGACCGAAAGGCATTACCTTGTAGCAAAATGTTCCCCAGGGAGTGATAAACGTCGTTTTCTCCATGTCCTCCGGCGCCATCTTGATCTGATTGTAGCCGGAGAAGCCATCCATGAACGAAAACATAGAGAATTGGGTTGTGTTGTCGACCAACACATCGATATGAGGCAACAGGAAATCGTCTTTAGGGCTCGCCCTATTCAAATCCCGATATTCGACGCACATGTGTACCTTACCATCCTTCTTCGGTACAGGCACTATGTTGGCGACCCACGGAGGGTAAGTAGTGACCGCTAAGAAGCCAGCATCAAGCTGTTTCTGCACTTCTTCTTTGATCTTAACGGCCATATCTGGTCTCGTCCTCCTAAGCTTCTGCTTAACGGGAGGGCAGTCCTCTCGCAGCGGCAAGTGGTGGACCACGATGTCCGTGTCAAGTCCGGGCATATCTTCGTATGACCAAGCAAAAACGTCACTATACTCTCTCAGCATCTCGACTAATCTTTACTTGACATCACTATGCAGTGCAGCCCCTATCCTGACGTTTCTGACGAGTTCTTCAGAACCCGGATTCACGATCTCAATCTCCTCTTCATGAGGCAGAATAACTTTCTCTTCTTGTTTCAACAAGCGGGCCAACTCTTCAGGAAGGTCTTCGTCTTCATCAATCTCTTCTTCGGCTTGATAGATCGGGCAATCGAAGTCGAAGTGAGCCGTAGAAGGTCCAGAGTCGATGTCATCTGTTATGTGGATCCTGCAATAACAAGGGTTAAGTTTAAAACAAGGATGTGCAGGTTAGCACAAACCCCATTGCCATTTTATTGTTTTTCAAAGCAAATATAAAACAGGAACAACAGAGATCACAATATTTGAATACGAAGAAAGCACCTTTGATTTATTAACAAAATGCATGTACATAATCCAACAAGGCCCTAACAATAAAATCACTATGCCCCGGGTAGGACATAGGGTTGTACAATGATTGGAAAAAGTAAATCATTACTCTTCGCTTGTCATCTGGATGATATCCTTGATGGACCAATTGGTAAGGCCCTCGCCTGGCTTGCTTGGCTGGATCCAAGAGTCGAGGTCACAGTCGCTATCTCCGCTGTCTTCAGACACCGCGTTGATGCTTTCGAAAATCATTCCGCCACTGGTAAACTGGATCGGCCCTTTACCTCGAGACGCCCTGCTAGAAGAAGAAGAAGCTTCAACTCCAGGAGAATATCCCAACCCAAACTTATCTTGCTTGTTAGGTATCTCCAAAATTCGCCCCCAACCTGGGGTAGATCCGGCTTGGACAACGGCCCGAGCTTCCTTGAACGAGGAGAGAGTCATCTCTGGCTTTTCAGTGACTACAGGAGCTACGTCCTTCACTCTGACAGCTTCGAACGCTTGGCATAGAGTCTCATGGATTTCGCCATCCATCTCCACATACTTGAAGGACGACAAATGGCTCACCATTATGTCTTCCTCGCCACACACGGTTACGATGCTTCCTCCGACAGCTTATTTGAGTTTCTGGTAAAACGTGGAGGTCACGGCACCAGCAGCGTGGATCCATGGCCGGCCCAAGAGACAACTGTAGGCAGGCATGATGTCCATAATATAAAAGACCGCGTCGAACGTTTCCGGGCCTACTAGGATTGGCAGGGTCACCTCCCCGAAAACATGTCGTTTAGTTCCGTCGAATGCTTTCACCACCAGATCACTGGGTGTGCAAATCACTCCACGAGTATCCAACTTCATTAATGCCTTCTTCGGAAGAACGTTAAGCGACGAACCCGTGTCCACCAACACGTGCGACATAATCGTGCCCCTACACTCTATCGAGATATGCAGGGCGCTATTGTGATTCCTCCCTTTCGGCGTCAGCTCTAAATCAGTGAAACCTAGCCCATTCCCAGCATTCACATGGGCTACGACCTCTTCTAGCTGATTTACCGATATCTCTTGCGGTACATATGCGGCATTCAACACCTTCAACAGTGCGTTGCGGTGTGCTTCAAAACACAACAACAAGTTCAGGATGGAAATCTTCGAGGGCGTCTGATGGAGATGGTCTACAATCTTGTAGTCACTCTTTTTAATCAATCGCATAAACTCCTCGGCATCTTTAACAAGCAAGTCTTTGTTTGCCCCACGCGGGATCTCTTCAACGACTTTACTTTTACCCTTATCGGCCGCATCAGCTCTGACCGCTTTATCCGCCACGACCTCTGGTGGTGCAAACACTCTTTCGCTGCGAGTGATACCACTCACCCCCGCAAGGTTATCCACAGTCGACCCAAACGGTTCTAGCTCCAACTTCTGCCCGTTGCAGTACACTTCAGCCCCATAATGCCATGGGATATTGTTAGTGCTTTCGAAGGGTATCGGCCCAGCTTTGGTGATAGTAATTGTGGGCGGTCTGGGCGCAGAAATGGTTATCGGCCGGCGAGGGATGGTGATGGTGGCGACTTCATCGGCCTTCTTCAGCACTACCTCTCCTGACCCACATTCAGCCCTCCGGCTAAACTGCAGCATCCCTTCAGTCATCAGACTTTGAATTCCTTCTACCAACTGCTCACATCCATCAGAACGTGTGGCACAGTCCATACATAGCTCTCCGCAACCTAGGAAGAACCCTCTTTTCAGCAACTTAGCTTTAACGAAGCTAAGCGGCGTCTTCAGATCTCTGACATCATTCAACAAATCCAAATTCTCGTCTTCGATAATGGCGTTCACTCCGCCTCCCCTATGATTCGGCATAGGATTCTTCGTGACATTTGGCACATTATCGGAGAAGTTGATGATATTGGCATCCACCATGTCCTGCACCTTATGCTTGAAGGCTTTGCAGTTCTCTATTGTGTGGCCTGGTGCCCCTGAGTGAAAATCACAAGTGGCATTCGCGTCGTACCCTGGCGGAGGCGCCCCTGTCAAGGGAGCCAGCGTCCTCTTCTGGATCAACTACAGCTGAAGCAAAGTCTGCAAGAGTTGCGCGTAGAACATGGGCGGTGTCTCGAAGTGACGGTTCGCCAAAGGTTCCCGATTCTGATACTTCCTGTATCCCTGTTGATTCGGTTGCTTCTGCTGCTGTTGCTGCGGAGCTGCCGGGATATTTATACTGGCCACCTGCTGGTGAGGGCCTTTGCCCTTTCTTCGAGTGTTGGTCACAACGCTTGTTTCTCCTTCCCGTCTTTTGCCAGCATAAGGTTTCTTCCCGCCTCCAGCTGAGGATGAATCACCTTGAATTTTCCCGATCTTGATCCCATTTTCGACGTGCTCACCCGTGATAATGAGATCTGAGAACGTCCCAGACATACCGCTGACTAACTTCTCATAGTAAACCCCTGGGAGGGTAGCAACAAACATCTGCACGAGCTCGTGTTCAACCATCGGCGGCTGAACCCTAGCTGCCAACTCACGCCACCGTTGGGCGTATTCCTTAAACCCTTCATTGTTCCTCTGCGACAGATTCTGCAACTGGACTCGGTTCGGGGCCAAGTCGCTATTGTATTGGTAGTGGTGCACAAATGCTTCAGCAAGATCCTTCCATGTGCGCACACTAGTGGGCTCCAGACTCATGTACCACTCGAGGGATGGCCCGGAAAGGCTGTCTTGGAAGAAGTGCATCAGCAACTTCTCATCATCAGAATGAGCAGACATTTTCCTGTAGTACGATCTCAGGTGGACACGAGGGCAAGTGGTGCCCTTATATTTCTCAAAGTCAGGTACCTTGAACTTAGGAGGCACCTTGAAATCAGCAATTAGTCCCAACTTGGACATATCAACGCCTAGAGTATTCTGATTCTCGATATCTCTCATCTTATCTTCAAGTGCCTTGAATCTAAGCCGTGCTTCAGCATTCAGCTCCCCTTCAGCACCTCTCTGAGAGAACACATCGTTCTGACGATCCTCTAGCCATGGCTGAGGCACAAACATATTCCCGACGCCTGCATTGTCGTTGCCCAGCCCGACGTTGACATTAGCTCCCAGACTCCCATTACCGACACCCATCGTATTGAGTCCGATGTTGGTCATCACATTGCCGTTAGCACTGTCGTTTCCCCCGGTCACGGGGACACCATTCTGCGGAGTTTCAGCTGGTGGAGGAGTAGGCACAGTCCCCCCATGGAGTACGCCGTTGCTATCAACCCTTGAAATCAAAGGTTGAACCAAAGTTCTGAGCTGCTCCTGGCCATTGGCGACCGCTTGCATGAGCTCCATGAAGCGATCCATCCTTTCGCGGAGTTCCTAAACCTCAGTTTGCACTTGCTCCATGATCCTGATTTGATTAGCTCTAGTCGGATAGCGGTGAATCGGTCTCTGATCAATCCTGGAACCACCTGCGACAACCCCTGAAACAACCTGAAATAACCTGGAAAACACAAAAGGGTTAGGAAAATAACAAAATGCTCGTTATACAAATGCTTCATGCAAATGCAAACGTGTGTCTGTGCATTAGGGAGATCTCCCCCGATCCTAGTGCCTGAGTGCCTGTGCTGATAATAATAAGAAGTCCGAGTCCAATCATGGAAATAACAATCTCATATATAAAGAAAGCCTATCAAGGCAGTACACAACATCAACGAGTACAAGATGAATCAACAGCGTGACCTCAGCCAACAAGCCTGGTGATGGTCATCATACAACAATGATCAAAACAAAAGGAATACAAATAGTCAAGTACGGCCACGGGCGCGATACTCTTCTAACAACTCCTTCGTTTCTGGATGATCAGGCAGAGTGAGTAACCCTTCGACGAGTAATTCCCTCTGCACGATGGTGTACTGAAGTCCTTCGACCGAACCTTCCTATGCTCCTTCGCCGAAGCAATCTTCTAACTTCTGCTTCTTGGACTCAAACGTCAGTTTGCGCTCCTTCAGGTTTGCGAGAGCTTTGTTAAGCTGGCCTTCGGCGGCGTATCTACGAGCGGTTTCTTCGTCAAACCTCTTCTCACTA
Source organism: Lathyrus sativus (assembly GCA_963859935.3). Taxonomy (NCBI): domain Eukaryota; kingdom Viridiplantae; phylum Streptophyta; class Magnoliopsida; order Fabales; family Fabaceae; genus Lathyrus; species Lathyrus sativus. Next base: position 381,375,872 of record OZ012735.1, read on the forward strand.
TCCTTCACCTGGGCTTCCAGCTTGGAGATCTGTAGCATCAGCTTATCCTCCCGCTCTTTCCTGGTGGCCAGGGAAGGCTTCCAGTGCTGGTTGAACTTGGATATCCTCCGATATGCTTCGTCCAAGTGCTGCTTCTTCGTAGCCAGTATGTCGTTGACAACTTTGAAGTCTTGACCCATGCGTTCACGCTCGGCTATCTGCTTAGTCAGGTCTGTACCCAGCTGGTTCACCAACTCTGTCTGCCTTTTGAAAGAATGAACGACCTCATTCCTCTCGCTTCGGAGCTAAGCCAATTCTTTCTCCAGTTCTTCATTCGCCCGCTTCAATTCATCTCGCTCAGCTAACACCTGATTATGCTGCTGAATGGGCACAGTAGTAGGCTCTTCAATCATGGGAGGGCTTTCTGGCTTGGCACGAGGAAACGGCATCCCTATAGCATCTGCTCTGGCTCTGATCCACGTCGCGTACGGAGGGTAGGCTTGGTTGTTGCTTCTCCCCAGCAATGGTTTTCCTCGCTTACTGATACCATTCCAGGCGCGCTGAAGCTTGGATAACAGATCCCCCTCTAGAAGACCAGTGAGGTACAGAGATTCCTGCACCTCTTCATCCTTCGGTGGAGCTCTCAAAGCGTAGGCGAACTGTCGGACCAGCAAAGACGGATTGTAGTTTATACAGCCTTTCCTGCCTATCAAAGGCATATTTGGAAACCCGCTGCAGTTGAAGATCACCTCAGTACCCAACCTATCTCTGTCAAACCAGTCAATATCCTCTGCAGATAAACTCATCAGACGCTCGGACCACTCAGCTGTGGCTGCAGACGAAACAAAAGGACCCCTCTTGGGCAGATGACTATCAAGCCATTTGTAAAGCAAGGGTACACAGCATGAGATTCTTGCCCCTCCTGTTTTCGTTTTTGTAGTGGACTGAATGGTAGACATCTCCTATCAAGGTAGGGACTGGATTCCCTGAAGCAAAGATATGAAACGCATCGAAGTCTACAAAATCGGGCATATTGGGGAACAGAATAATGCCATATATGCACAAGACGAGGATGGCATTAAACGCGACCCAACACCCGTCTTTGGCGCACTGCTGAGCCTTTCCCACTAAAAACTGCAAGGAGAACCCAGGAACCTTGTTCCAACTAGTCAACACCAACTCGGAAGGCGTCCAGATGAAGTTAAGGGGCTAAACCAGCCAGATCAGGCTCAGCGTCCATACGAACAAAAGGCATCTGCCTCTTGATAGGCACACCTAACAAATCAGCATATTCTTCCAGCGTAGGTGCGAGAACAAAATATTGAAAAGTGAAACATCTCAACGGAGGGTCGTAAAACTGCAGCAGAGTGTGCAACCCATTTAACTCGAACACAAAAGGTTTACGAACCAAACCGAGCAATTTGCCATAAGATTTTCTGAACTCATCCCTCACAGAATCATCTGCTAAAGCTATCAAACCAGTCAGCTTAACCACATCAGGGGTAGGGAACTTGTAAGCCACGGTCTTCCTCAGAGAACCCATAATAATACAATAGGAGGCAAGAAATCATGGATCGGGGAAAACGGTACCTGCAGCACAGACACACGTTAATGAAATGCAAATGAGTATGCGAACTAATGCAAAATGCAATCATGCAACAGGAGATCAAGGCAACTGTGCTGTGGAGATTCTGTATCAACAAAACCATAACGCTGCTCTATCAAGAACAACCACTGATAAGAAGAAAACCCTGGTATCGGACCACAAATCTGCTCTGTCAAAAACAAGCATCTGATAGGGCCATATACATAGGATCATAATTCTGCTCTGTCAAGAACAAATGTCTGATAATAAAGACCTCTGATACAGGACCAAGAAACTGCTCTGTCAAGAACAAACATACATCTGCTGATGAGGTCTTCAGACCCCAATCATAAATCTGCTCTATCAAGAACAACCAACTGATGACCAAAACTCTGCTCTATCAAGAACAAACATCTGATAATGAGATCCTCAGACCCTAGTCATAAACCTGCTCTGTCAAGAACAAATACACATCTGATGATAAGATCCTCTGATCAAAACCTGCTCTATCAAGAACAAATACACATCTGATGATACGATCCTCTGACCAAAACCCGCTCTATCAAGAACAAATACACATCTGATGATAAGATCCTCTGATCAAAACCTGCTCTATCAAGAACAAATATACATCTGATGCTAAGATCCTCTAATCCCAGTCAAAAACCTGTTCTATCAAGAACAATCATATATCTGATGATGAGAACCTCCGGTGCTAACAAAACTGATTCGCTGTCAAGAAAACCAGGTAGTCTGAAGGTCAAAGTTTCCTGCAATAAACCCAACCCTGCTCACAGGTATGGACCTAAACTGACTCAAGTTCGGCATCCTATGCATTCATCAGCGTCACAGACATTCAAGATGGGTGATACGATACCCAGAAGGTGTGGCATCACCAGCTCATGAAGCGGCCTCACTCGGCTGAATCACAAATGATCAGTCCCCAGAGTCGACAATCCACCAAACCAGCAACCGTCTCAACCCAAAGGGTTGAAAGAGAAGCCAACAGGGAGAACCTCGTCTGATCGTGGATTTCATGAGACACTAGTGCCTGCAAAGCAAGCACGCGCCCACTAATTTCCACAACTAATGTTATGGTGCACTCAAGCCTGGGTCTGGCTTCTCACTCATCAGAATGCCCCTCCCACAATAGCACATGTAATCATATCATACTGAAAATAAAATGCGGGAAATAAAATGCGAGAGATAAAATGCGATAAATAAACACAACCCAACAAGTAATCACACAAGCGCTAGGATTGACTCTCATGGGGAACCGGAGAACCAGAGATTCTGGGTTCGGTCCCCAACAGAGTCGCCAGCTGTCGCTTTCGCGAAAATAAGGCGCCGGCACAACAGAAGAGTCTCCACCTTTCGTTATTTATCCCTCGGAGCGGGAAAGGAAACGATCGGAAAAACCTAACGAAAAAGGGTAAGACAAGGTCATCGCAACCATTGTCTGGGTTCGGGAGTCGGTTACGCAAGGGGAAGGTATTAGCACCCCTCACGTCCGTTGTACTCGACGGGATCCATGCTTGTTGTGTTTACTGGACGGGTTGGTTTATCTATCTACCTATCAAGGCTGGATTAAAAAGAATAGAAAAATGACTCGGCAAAGCGTCGCACTTTATGCCTACGTATTCTCATCAGAGAACGAGAAATCAGAGTCAACGTAGTTCGACCTACGGCGGGTTATGGGGAAGGTGGCTCGCCAATACGTCAGTATTGTGCCTACGTACTCTCAATAGGTATGAGAGATCAGAGCTTACGTAGTTCGGGACACTACGGATTATTTCCTGTTTTTTACGGAAGAAGTGTTTTTTATTGTGTTTGCAATTTCAATCGCACTAAAGACTATGACCTAAGAGTGAATGCGTCGCATGTCACCCAAAGGGTACCATACTACACATCCAGACCGTGGAAAAGAAACTCTCCCACAATCCTTTCTCAGATAGCTTAAGGCTCGTAACATACGAAAGAAATCATTCATGATTACTCTATCTTAAACTGTTTTGAGATGAGAAGAGAATAGGCTCAACTAGGAGGGAGACTATCAAGTCCTACTGTTGTCATGCCAAGGATTCATCCTATGGTTGAGGTTTAAAACAGGGAACTCCTAGAAGTTGTCATGCATAGGTTTCAACCTAAAGTTCTATCATCACTTCCTTATCAAAGGAAGTGAGAGTCCTAAGGAATCATGTCAATGAGGCACAGAACAGACAAAGCATCAGCTTAAACAGTAAACAGTAATACGGTAAAATGCATGCAATGCAAGTGAGGGAGGAAATGTGTGTGGGGCATCAGCCTCCACAAGCTCATCTCAACCTCAAGCCAGAATGGATAACAGTAATCATACTGAAAAGTAAAAGATGCTGTCAAGAAAAATACAGTAAGCTGCAATCATACAGAAGAAATAAAATCATGCTATCAAGCAAAACAAACCACATGGGCAAGGGAGCAGGGCTCTACCGAATACCCGCAAGCAAAGCCATACAGTAACAGTACAAGCAGAGGGAGCAACTCAACCTCTAGTGCAATCATGCTCCTAGATTAAAGCTATTCTAGATATGGACTTATTCTAATGCATCAAGCAAGTCAAACAAGGCACATCAATACAGAAAAGAAACAAAGAAGAAAGCAGATCAACTCCTCTCTCAACTCCAAGCTTCAGCTCTTCTAACAGCAACTCAGTCTTCAGACCTCCATCACTCTTGACAGATATCCATTTGCTTCTCCAGGTTTCAACCCTTCAACATAAGTTTCAACTTATGCTCCTTCTCCCCAAGCTTCAGCTCTTCTGTCAATTCCACCTTCAGGCTTCACTCTTAACCACAAGTATCAACTTGATTCCTTCAGGATCTTCAAGCTTCAAAGTAAGTATCAACTTATCCTTTGATCTTCAAGCTTCAGCTCTCTTTGCTTTGCCAGTCTCAACTTGGTCTTCTCTTCCTACAAGCTTCAGCTTCTCAGGGAATAATCCTCTTTAATCACTTAGAAGTGTCAACTTCATCCTTCAATCTTTAAGCCTCAGCTCTTCATTCAGTCTTTACTGAATCTTCAAGTATCAACGTGATCTTCATGCTCTTCAAGCTTCAGCTGAAATGGCAATGCTCATGGAATCATCCTCTTCCACACTCTTCAATGAAGTCTTCATCTTCATACTCAAGCCCAACATCTCTCAAGATACTCAAACCAGAGGAAATCACTTAACTGGATAAGCTGGGGTGTTAAACTGCTTATTGACCACCAAAGGTGACCTATAAGGGTTCAACATCAAAAGAGGGGTTCCCTCAAAGGTTCTACTTCCCAAATACCATCCATGTTTAAGAAAGAAGTTAACTAATTCTAAGCTCTTCCTAATCCCTAACCCTAAAACAACAACCAAACAAACAAGGCCTCAAGCTCTCAAGCTCCTTCTTCAATCTCCAAATCTTCTACTATGCTCCTCCATGCTCCTCAAAGCAAGACCAAGCCCACCAAGCCCACCAAGCAAAGCAAAACAAAAATACAAGCCCACAAGGGAAACACAAACAACAATCAACTACAAAAATCAATTAAAAATAGCATGCTATTATATTAAAATCTAATATAATTTCTAGGGGATCCTATATACCTACCCTTAATACCCTATATGTCCCAATATCTAACTTGACCTAGAAACCCAAAATTCTAGTGTTTATGTGGACCTATGTTAAGGATTGACCTAAATCTACACAACCTAAAGTCATCTAAGTAAAACTAATCAAAAATTCATCACAAAATTATGGAATAAATCCAGAGGGGAGCTAAAGTCCTAGTCTAACTATCCGAAAAAGAATGGCCTAAAAATTCAAAAGGAACTAGCTAAACAAAATTCTACAGTTCTATGCATCAACATAAGAGGAATTAAAGTGCTATTAAAAGAGAAAATACACAAAAAATATCAAAAATGCATGAAATGCAAATATTTTGATTTTATAATTTTCTAGACATTATCATGAAATGGGAGAAAAAATCCCCATGCAAAAATCATCATTTTTCTATTTATTAGGATTTTTCAAAGGTTGAAATAAAATGGAGAAAAAGAAATAAAAATGAGAAATCATTGGTGTGAATAGCAATTATGTTCAGTTCAAAATGCAGATGGGCTTAAAATGGGGGTGAGATTAGTAATGCGCTAGGCCCAATTATTGTCAGAAAATCAAATGAGAAAATATAGAGAAAAAGAAAAAGACACGGTGCATAAAGTAACAAAAAATAGTTCAAATATCCCATGGGCCATGACTTGGGGTGTGAATATCAATCAAGCCAATATCCCTTTTAATGAAACAAAGCGTTTTGGGTATCTTCAGAATTTCCCTCTTCAAGCGAAATCAAATCTCAGTCGCACGATCCTCACTCAGTCAAAGGTCTACGCATGATCAAACAGCCATCTCATCATCTTCTTCCTCCAGCTAGGGTTCAAAGGAGGAAGCCATGGAAACAGAGCTTCAGCTCAAGCTTCTCCACAACTCGTATCACCTCAATTCTCCATGAAAAACTAAAGTTCAAAGCCCTAATTCATCCAGAATTCCATGCTGATCACAACCATGGCCTTGAAATCAATTGAAATGCCCTAAATCTCCAAACCCGATCCAAGATCAAAGATATGCTCAAACTTCAGTTCTAACAATTCTTGAAATTAATTACCTCAGCATGATCACCACCTCACACTGGTTAATTCTTGATATCAAACTCATGCTATAGCTCACCATAACTCGTGTTCTTGATCCAAACAAAAATGGTGTCATCAACTGAAACTTCACCAATTGATCTCAAACTTCCCAGAATCCATCACCTAATTGTCTCTAACCGTTCTATCCTAACAATTCTGCCTAATTATGCCTAAATCATGGTGTAGAAGAAAAGTTACTAACCTGTCAAATCTTGATGAACAGATAGGGTAAACCTTCACCACAAGCTCTCAAACTCTTCAGAATCAATCCTTGAATGATGATCTTGCTACTGTTTGCAAAAGATTGGACCAAGAAAGCCTGAATCCTCAAAACCGATTATGACTTGCAACCTTCAAAATCCAAAAGCTATCTCCTCAAATCTCCATGGTTTTGCTCTCAATTTTGTATGCACAGCTTCAGTGTGATCAATGGAATGTGTTTGGATTGAAAAAAGCAATGGAAATGGATCAGAATGTGGAATTTGATTTCAACTTGCAATGGAAGCAATTGAAATGGCTATCTCACTCTTCTCTCTAATCTCTCACCAACCTTGCATCTGAGCAAGTTCTATACACTATATAAAATGCATTGGACCTCTCTAGAACCATCTGGAATCATCCAATGAGAAATTGGGATTCTCATGTCATGAGTTTATGACTTCATCTCATCTCATGCATCATCTCATGCCAAGCCTCTTGCAACAACCAATTCTGACCTAAAATTCTCCTTAGATGAGATATGGGATGTGTTAAGATACTTAGCAAGCTTGTACATTGCCTTTCCTTGTGTTTTGCCTTTGTACCTTAGTATGCAAGCAACCATTTTCCAAAGCAAGTCCATTATCTAGGCCTCAATTCAAGAAAGTTGCTGAACCATTGTTTCTAAAATGTTCTTTGGAGTCAAAATGACCTATTATATGCCATGTTTTGGATGTGTAGCTTGGAAATTTCAATTTCCAACTTCAACTTATTTAACTTATGCCTCTATTTAAGTCATTTTTATCACTTTTTGCTACAAGCCTTTTCAACATCTCATTACCTCCCTAATAGCCTTAAAACATCATTCTAAGCAAGTTTGATGTTGAAGATGTTTCCATTTGAAGCTTGGAAATAGGAGATATGGCCTTATGCTTGAAATGACCTATAATTTCCAAATGACCAAAATGCCCTTGACTTGTCAAAGCCATAACTTGAGTTCTACAAATCCTATCAAGGACTTCTAGTACTCTATAGAAAGCTAAGAAGATGAGGAACAAAATTCATGTTGACCAAAAGTTCATAAGAATCATCCTTCTTGGGCAAAAGTTGGATGCAAGTTGGGTGACTTTCAAGGCCCCAGATTCACATACCTCAGATGACCTATAACTTGTCAAAGTCATAACTTGAGCTCTACAAATCCTATCAAGGACTTCTAGTACTCAAATTAAAGCTAAGAACAAGCTCTACAACATTTATGTTGAGGGTAAGATGAGATGACAATCACATCTTGAGCTAAACTGCCTTGAAGATAGGGATCAAACTAGGGGATTTTACATTGTCAAGCCTTAGAAACCCTAGCTTGAAACTTCTCAAACTCCTCAATCATGATGAGTTGACCTTGAGATCATCCTTATAGCATCTCAATGCATCAATCCATGATCACATGGTTCTTGGATTAGGTCTCAACCCTCTCTAAATCATCAGTTGACCTAGGGTTGACCCAGTCAAACCCTAATTACACCACTCATGGCTGAGTCTTCTTATTTTTGTACAATGGACTCTCTAGGCTTTATTATGGATTTCAAGACATCTCATAAGCTCTCTCAAAGCTTCAAGTCCATCCTCATAGCTTCAGAATCATCTGAGGAGCTCCCACAACTCTCAAGTTAGGAGGTACACAACCTTGGTTTCAACCAATCTTTCTGAGGATCTCTTAACTTCTCTGACAAGGATATCAACCCTTGAACACTTGAATAACCTTCTTGGCTAGCTTCAAAGTCTTGATTGGTACTCATACCTCTTGAAATGTTGGTCAAATTTTGGGGTGCAACAGCTCCCCCTATTCAAACGGCTTGAACCTGACTGGGTGAGGAGCGAACAACTCTCAACCAATCAAGGTAAAAGACGGTTGAATACCAAAAAACCCGAAAATTTGCCAACTGCGCAAGTACACAGTACTCTGATGGGAACAAATCTTCGAAAACTGAAGTATTGGCTGCACGGCAACTAGCTGGAGACTTGGTCACACGGTAACCGGTAATACATGGTCGATCATGCCGTCAGGCATCAAGATTCCTCGGGACTCATCAGGTCAACCATCAGGTTGATCACGTTAAATCATGCCATCAGGCATTCAAAGAAAACTTTCGGGCATCAGCCAGACTTCATCAGCAAGTCGGGAATAGAATTCTTGGTCAATCATGAACCAACTGGGAATATCAGAACCTCTGCCACCAGGCACTCCGCATCAGCTGAGAGAACTACTTCGTTAACAATTGGACTTCAATCATCAAGGAAAGTTTCAACTTCGCTGTTCAGAAACCTGCTGGGGATGACGCATCTCCGCTGGGGATTCTGGAGAACTATCAAGTAACTCCGCTTCGGGGATCCAGAAATCATTCTGGATGAATCAACTCTGCTGAGGACTTCAAGAATCATCTTGGACAAATAACTCCGCCGGGGACTTCAAGAATCATCCTGAACCGGGGACTATGCTGGAGTTTTCAGGAATCATCCTGAGCAAACACTCTGCTGGGGATTTCAAGCATCAACTTGAGCAACCAACTATGGCGACTTCACCGGGGATCTTAAGAATCATCTTAAGCAAACGACCTCGCTAGGGCATTGAAGAATCATCTTGAGCCGAAGACTTTACTGGGGAGATTTCAAGAATCATCTTGAGCAATCAATTCTGCGGCGGAACACCTACAAAACAAGAACGGTAACAACCTAGATCATGCTTATTATGCATATGCTTCAGCAATGGCGCAATGCTCCACACGGTGGAAATGCCATGCGTTTATGATAAATGCTATGCAGTCATGCACAATGATGCGGTCCCGTCAGCAAAATAAATGCTGAAGGGAGAATCCTCTTGTCAAGGAGAAAGAACCACTCAGATAGGGGGAGGAATCATCCTGCCGAGGAGAACAAGGTCACACCAATCTCAATTGGACTCCGCAGGGGACACAGCTTCAGTCGACTGCTGCGGGGGAACGAAGCTCTACGAGAACCTGGACCTGCTGAGGGAAAGCGATATCAATCGCGGGAATAAGCTGTACGGCCTTCACGGCTACTTCCCTGGGAATAACGACTCCGGTAGGGAAATGCAGCATCCTCTATTCAACACTCCACTGGGGAAAACCAATCACGGCCTGAGTGGCTTCCAAGGACTCGGCTGTCTTGGGGATCTGCAGACTCGGCTGAGGAAGAAGAAATCATTATGCTTTCCCGGGAGAGTACGACTCTGTGGGGAATCTCAATTCCGCTAGGGAAGAAGGAATCATCCGGCTTCGGGGGAGAGCACGACTCTGTGGGGAATCTCAATTCCGCTAGAGACTTCAGTCTTGTATCATCAGTTGCTGCACACTTCAGTATGACTCAGCTGAGAGATGACGTTCCTTCAGGTTGCATCTGATTGGGGAGAGAATCTTATCTGCCTGGGGAGACATATCAATGCTCACGATCTCGGGCTCAGACTCTGCGGGGAGAGGCTGCTGAACTTTGCGGGAGAAGGAGGAATCATCCTACTTGGGGATGCGCACGGCGCACTGTTTGGAATATGCTACACCTGTAACAACACAAACAAACAGACAAGATACCCTTCTCAAAGGGACCTATCAAGGTTATCATCTTGTGACAATGTTCAAGTAATTCATTGTTTCAACAATCAGTGGCCTAGGCCAGTAAGTTTATGTATGCGCATTTTATCAAAAACATCGACGTTCTCTTTCGCGAACAAAACAGGTAAATGCTAAACAGGCAAACATAATTGCTGAATAGTATAGATTTTATTGATAGCGAACCCCTGAATGGGTAAAAATATTTTACAACAGATGCAAGCTCCTGGAATGAGGAATCCGCGCAAAAATAAAACATAAGTATACATCAGTATATACAAATGTCGGCAACGAGGCGTAGACGAACACCATGAGTTGATCCCTCTATGACCCACTCGACTTCGATACTTCTCCGACGCTTTAGCTTCAGAAGAGATTGATTCAGATAAACGGCCCTCAAGTCTTCCAAACCACTGAACAAAGAAAGTCCACACGCGGAACGCAGTCATTTGCTTTTTCAAATCCCTAACTTTTGCGTGAACCGCCCTTTGCGGGTTTTCAATTCACCGGGATACCCTTTTTTGCCAAAGTCGCCCATCCGGGTTTTCGAATTTGCGGGTGTACATTTTTTCAATTTATATACCTAATTTTTGCCCGAACCTTTTTCCTTTTTTATGGTTCGCCGGGTGATCGCGACTTTCTATGTCTAATACAACCTAACTGCAAATGCACAGTCTATCGCGTAGTAATAATAGATATCGATCCCACAGGGACTCATAATCAAACTAGTGTTCTCGGGAGTTACTATGTTTAGCTAGGTAGAATATGTTTGAGGGAATAAGATTGTCACTAAAGGGAAGCTAAGAATGTTAATTAAAGTATAATTAATTAAATCGATATGTAGTGATTATATTCTTCGGGGATTTGACAAGTTACCGGTGTATGAAATAATTTTCAGAGTTTATTTAAGCAGAAAATGGTGATTTGAAGATTCTCGCCTCACGATGGTTATTGACGCTAATCATAATTCTAAGGGCCAAACGTACACTTTTGTATCCCATTCGGGGTTAAAATTATTTTTTGGAAATCTCTAAGTTCTAATTCATTTTAAAGTGCTTTCACTGTTATTAAAATGAGTGACTAGTGTTTACTATCTGATCTTGCCACAACTTTCGCTTGTTGGTTCGTATCTTAATTAATTTCCCACTTTTGTGGCAAAACTACTTTTAAATCAGTTCTCACTTTCGCGGCGAAGTTTATTCAGTAAATTAGTTTTAAATACTCAGACCATAAATTACTTTTGAAAAGACAATTTTCAACCGGTTATTATCAAATCCCTTTCGAATTATTACTACATATCGATTACTTGAATTTAGCTAGACATGGATTTGGGAAAGGTAAAACATAAATGAAAACAATAAATAATAGCATGCATCATAATAAAACTGGAATTACGATTGAAATGAGAAACCTGTAAATATTCCAATTGGCCTTTGGGCAGATCCTCCACAGATGTTGGCAGGATTCTGGTCTTTTTGCCAATTTAATCGTACAACGGAAATAGAAATTATAGAAGAATGAAAGGAATGCAGAAAAAGAAAAGAGAAATAAATAAGAATATTAAAAACTGGAAAGGTTGCTCTGGAAATAAATTGGCAGCACTTCGTTGTATGAATGCGGCTCCCCCTCTGAGGTCCCCTTCTTCCCTTTTTATAGAAATGGAATTCTAACGGTTATAATTGAAGAGAGTGGACTTTGAGGCAGAATAATCAGGGAGTAGTGGTCCACTATTTGGGACTTGGAACTGCTTCTTTTACGTGAAACTGAAGTGGGGCGTTTTTGCCTGCATGACGGTCGTCACAAGGTGTGACGGTCGTCACCCGTGTGACGGTCGTCATGGGGCTGTGACGGTCGTCACAACAGCAAAAACAGCATTCTGCGCTTTTCATGATGTTTTCACCCGGTTTTCGTCCATATTTCATCTGAGATTGCTTCTTTTCTTCATATTGCCTTGTTTAGACGTGATCATCAAATACCTGCAAAACATCAGACAAACAACACGGAAATAACCCGAAATCGGATCGAAAATAGTTAAACTTTAGTTGAATTATGCATCAAAATATATATACGATTTCGTGTTATCAAACTTTCCTAAGCTTGAATCTTTGCTTGTCCTCAAGTAAAACATGAAAAAGTCGGCAAGCACGAGGCAGCTTCTTCGTTCGCAAAGTTGGGAAAAACCGGGATTCTTGGTAAGAACAAAACGAGTACCATGACGACACTAGACTACAAGTCTTCGGAGGTCTCCTTTTTATGCAAATCGGTCCGAGTCATGCTACTGTAGCTTGGTGTCAAGGTTCTCGCGGCATGTTCACCCTGTTTGTTCTAGCGCAATCACATTAAGCCCGTTGTCCATACACTTTCATGGCGAGTCGACCTGTTAGTGAATATGATCTCATTTCTTTTTTTGATCTTCTTTACTGATCATAAGCTTATTTCATTGATTTTTCACTGAGTTTTCGTGCCATTGGGCTAAATGCTCGGGTGAGGAGCACCTAACTTAGAAGGAAACGTGTCTTATATTTTTGGGCTATCTAGCTTTCTTTTCATGATTTTTCATCCTTTTGGAGATCATACACTTATTTGCATCGCTCGCTCGCTTAGAAGTGTTTTAGGATGGTGCTGACTGCTAGTATAAACTACTTGGGGCTGAGTTTGCATAGACACTTGAGACTTTGGTACGCGTAGGTAGTGAAACCGACTCGCATCAACCGAAGATCTAAGGTGTCAAGATGGTACTGGTTTTGTTAGAATTGTCGTCTCCTCGGAGTTTCAACACTTGGTTTGAACTCGGGTGCATTCTCGTGATGCTTTTGCTTTTGAGGAACGAACGAAAAAATTTGTTGTTTATGTCGAATAACATGGGGATGTTTGCGTAACGGAAAAAGGATATATAAACGAGCTTTATTTGCTAAAAATAGAAAATGTTTAAATAGAAATTACGAAATTCAAAGTACAATGGAATGGAAATAAACGCTCCGCTCCCACATTATCTCAATCAGTGTCCCCACTGATTTGGAAACATGCGAGAGGGAGATACAACTGAAACGAAAGTACAAATAAACTGGAAATATAGTAAACAAATAAGGAAAATGATAACTAATCACGTCCGCGCTGGCGTCCTCTGGCTCTGGCCAGGGCGACTCGGTCCTCATAAGTCATAGCTCCGGTGTGGTAGACGGTGTCACGGAGTCCTTCGACCTGCAAAGTCAGATTCGCCAGGTTCGCAGTAATGGTAGCTTGGCCGGTTTGAAGTTGTTGCGTTTGGGTCCGATGCCAAGCTTTGAACTAGTCTGCTCGCTGATTCTGCTGCTGCAGCATAGCAAGTATCTGGGCCTGCTGGTCGAGAGAGCGGCGGAGGTCCTCTTCTGTATAGTCGGGCACTGGATGATGGCGGCGACGGCGAGAGGATGTACCTTCGGAAGGAGGAGGCTGCGATGCCTCCGGTTGCTCTGGCCTGTCCAACTCAGCTTGGATTTCATCATCAGAACCTTGGGTGTGGTCCTGAGTTGGACCAGCGGCAGCAGGAGGGGCAGTGAGGTCAAATAACCAGTTGTTACGATCCTCTGGGTGTGTCGGGTGCGTGATGGAAGGATGATGCTTCGGACGGTTTTGCCACGCACTACCGGATGGTACTTGCCGTCGGCTCTGGAGCGGATAAGGTGTGAGGATCTTCAGTGGTCGGTGTCAAGGAACACCGAGGGGATGGCATGGAGGTGCTGGAGGCGGTCGCCTAAGTTCAGCCCAAGTGCAATGGCAGTGACAATCCCGCCAAAGTAGAATGGCTTGGAGCGACGGTTGCAATTGGCCTGAATGTGGGCCAGGAGGAACGGAGCAGCGTCGATAGGCTCGTTGTTGAAGATGCAATGGAAGAAGAAGAGCTCTTTCGAGTTCACCTTATGGTTGCTATCCCTGGCGAAGATTGTGTTGCTCAATGCTCGGTGAAAGTACCGGATGGTCGGGTTATGGATATGGGTGGCGTGCAGAGAATCCCAACCATCGGTATTGATGCCGGTCAACTGGTACCACAGCGCGAAAGCTTCATGCTGGAACTGATCGGTGAGGCGGCGATGAGCATTGTCGCCTCGAGGGAGTTGTAAGATGGCGGCGATCTGGTTCTGGTTCACCTGGTAGTTTGTGTCGAACATCCGGAAGCATGCGGCACTGGAGTGTTGGCTGAGGTCGCCGCTGGATGTGACGTAGGTAAACGAACTCAGGAACTCGAGAGTGAGCTGTTCGTATGTCGGTAGTGGATTGGTGCATAGGTTCCAGATTCCGGCTCTTTGAAGCATCCAAGTGACGCCTTCAAGGAGTCTGAGCTCCGTGAGCGATGGAATGTGTGAATAATGAGTCGGCTGGAGCGACCTTTGATAGAATGCGATGTAGTTGGACCGCTGTCTTTCGCCCAAGTCACCTTCGCTGAACACAATGTTACTGATGTCTGGGGTTTCGGTAGTTCTCGCCATTGCTGGAAGATTGAGAGGGTTCTGAGGATTGGGGCTGTTCTGCGAAGTGGAAAGAGATGACAGAAGTGTGGTAGGAAGTTGAGATGGGAGTTGAAATATATGGTGCAATGTGGGGAGAACGAAAATTTGGAGTGGGGTAGGAGTTCTGATGATTGGAAGTTGAAATGAGGGTAGTGGGAGAGAAAACGCAACCCCTGTTGTATCAGATAGCAGTTTTGGGTTCGTGACGGTCGTCACTCGCGTGACGCTCGTCAGGATTCTGTGACGACCGTCACAGCAGCAAAATCTGCAGAACGCAGAATTTTGCTCTGAGGGCGTTCTTGCAGTGACTTTTAGGCCTAGGATTGATATTGCAATGTATTATAGCAGCCAATAAACAAGGAATGACGTAAAAACAGAATAATTGAATAAAGACTATAATTGAAATAACAAGAAATTGAAATGATTGTATGTAGTACATAAAGAAACTAACAATACGAAAAATCCAAATGATTAAACGAAACTAAACTAAACCAAACTAAACTAAATCTAATGGTAAAACTAGTATCTAGTCTTTTCGTGCCTTCAACTCATCGAATTTCCGTGCGTAGTAGTCGAGCTGGTCACAGACTAAGTCCATGAAGACTACCAGTTCGTTGTGTATGCCTGCGATATCATCTTTTACATTAGTCAGAGCTGCATCAACGTTGTCCAATCGGAGTAGAACAGTATCCATTTTGTCGGTGGTCTCCTCAGGGATAGGCTCAGGATAGGTGTTGTAGTGTGGAGGAGTCATAGGGTCTACTTCAGCTTCTGATACAACATCCTCATAGTACATATAGTCGTGTGCCTCAGAGATGTGGTCACTATCATACATATAGTTCTGTGGTGTTGACTGAGGTGAAGGAGGTCCCATAGGCTCATCCAATTCATAAAGCCAGTTGTCCTTGTTGTGGATACTTGTCATCTGATGATCAGGCAGTGTGAATAGCTGTACTGGTTTTTCGTTAATGAGGTACTCATAAGGTCCAGGTCCCATAGTTCCTAAAATGCGCATGTTAAAGCAGAATTGTATATTCATGGGTCGGATGGTGCCAAAACGAGTGCTTGCATTTAAGTGGAATCTAAGGCCAAGCTCGTGGGCAATCATTGTCACGAGGCCTCCTATAAGAATAGGTGACTGAGGTTCCTGAGTGAGGCGTCTAAAAGATCTCATCATGAAAGGCACTGCATTTACTGTACGTCCCTGGGAAGCACAGAACATGATGAATAACTCCTCTTTAGATACTGTGGTAATATTTTCTTCTTTCCCGAAAAGGGTGTGAGCTAGTATCTTGTGGAAGTATCTGAAAGCTGGGTTATGAATATCATCATTATACATTCTGTCTGGTTCAGGGTGATAGTCGCTTGTGATTCTACCCCAGAATTGGTTGAGTTCAAAATCAATATCGTCATCTTCTTCACTGATGAACACATGCGGTCCGCTAGGAAATCCTAGGAGGTTAGCTAGTGACATCGGGCTATGGGTTTGGTCTATTCGAAACATTCGAAAGGTAATCAACTCTGTGTTGGATCCAAAACCATAGTTGGGTATGTATCTGAACAAACTAAGGAATTCATAGGTGAGATCCTTATAGGTAGCAAACCGTGTTTTCAAAGCAGTGTTCTCCCAACCCAGTTGATTGAACAGGTATTGAATGCTATCCGTGATTCCTAGTTTGTCCATGGTAGACTTATCATAATACAGCGTTAAGGCGATTTCTCTTTCAGTTAGTGCTGCAAATCTTGCCTTTTGAGCTAGTCCTCGAAAATGAACCTTTGTGAAGTCGTACTCGGCCATACTCGCAGGTAAGTCGGAGAAAACAGGAGGAATGTTTTGAAGACTTTTAAAAATCCTGAAAAGTTTAAAACAGAAGTTTGAAGTCAGGATTTTTAAAAATAAAAAGCGGTAAAAACAAAGGACAAAAAGAGAAAAATAATAAAAATAAAAATATGAAAACAAACGAAAGTAGAAAGTAGTAGCAATTATAGGTTTAGTCTTTTTGTTAAATTTTCAAAGTATAATTTTAAATAAAAATGAAATACAGTAACGAGGAAAAATGCGGGAAAAGTTGGGTTGTCTCCCAGTAAGCGCTGTTTTTAACGTCTAAAGCCTGACGATAGCTTGGTGACAAGCTATTCGGGTGTTTGAGCTGGAAGCTCAAGCAATGTTATACTGCATACTTGAGGGCTGTTTTCGTTCTTATTATAATTTTTGAGACGTTGCCCGTTTACGATAAACGGTGCATTCGTCTTATCGGTAATTGCAACAGCTCCGCTCTGAAGTACTTTAGTCACTTCATAAGGTCCAGACCACCTAGATTTTAGTTTACCTGGGAAGAGTTTTAATCTTGAATTAAATAGCAATACGATGTCTCCCACACTGAATTGTTTCTTGACTGAACGTTTATCGTGCCACTTTTTAGTTCGTTCTTTGTAGATACGGGCATTTTCGTAAGCGTCTAATCGAAGTTCTCCCAATTCGTGTAAGTTCAAGATTCGCTTTTCTCCTGCCTCGATGTAGTTGAAATTGAGTGTCTTAATGGCCCAGAAGGCCTTATGCTCTAATTCTATAGGGAGATGGCAAGATTTACCGTAAACTAATTTGTAGGGTGTAGTACCTATTGGTGTCTTAAAAGCGGTCCTATAAGCCCATAAAGCTTCTTGTAGTTTTGATGACCAATCTTTCCTTGAGGTAGCGACAGTCTTTTCCAATATCTGTTTTACTTCCCTGTTCGAGACCTCTACTTGTCCGCTAGTTTGCGGATGATAAGGTGTAGCTACTCGGTGTCGGACTCCATATTTAGAGAGAAGTTTATCAAATATTCGCGATATGAAGTGAGATCCGCCGTCACTAATGACGAGTCTGGGTACACCGAATCTAGGAAAGATTGTGTTTTTGAAGAGTTTGATTACCACTCGTGCGTCGTTTGTTGGAGCAGCAATGGCTTCTATCCATTTAGACACATAGTCTACAGCGACGAGTATGTAGTTATTACGAAAAGAAGGTGGGAATGGTCCCATGAAATCTATTCCACATACGTCAAAGATTTCTACCTCTAAGATTCCTTTCTGAGGCATTTCATCGCGTCGTGAGATGTTGCCGGTTCGTTGACATCGATCACATTTTAGCACAGCAATGTGAACGTCTTTCCAGAGGTTAGGCCAGAATAAGCCGGCTTGGAGAATCTTAGCGCACGTCTTGGATGTACTAGCATGACCACCATATGGTGCTGAATGGCATTGGGAAATGATATTTTCTACTTCTTCCTCTGGGACACAACGACGATATATGTTGTCGGCCCCTCTCTTGAAGAGTAGAGGTTTGTCCCAATAATAGTGTTTCAGATCGTGAAAGAATTTCTTCTTTTGCTGATAGGTGAGATCCGGTGGAAGCACGCCTGCAGCGAGGTAATTAACGATGTCAGCATACCAAGGTAATGTGACTTGGGCATAGACGGCTTCTACGGTTTTTCGAATTCTGGATCTTCTGAGATTGAGTTGGGTATGTCACTTTCTAATTTGGCTATCAGACGTTCGTACGGGAAATCATCGTTTATCGGTACTGGTTCGTGTCTGATGCCTTCTATTCGGGATAAGTGATCTACAACAACGTTCTCGGTTCCTTTCTTATCTTTGATTTCTAAGTCAAACTCTTGTAGTAACAGGATCCACCTCAATAGTCTTGGTTTGGCATCCTTTTTGCTTATTAGGTACCTTATGGCAGCGTGGTCTGTGTATATGATAATTTTTGCTCCTACTAAGTAAGAACGGAATTTGTCAAGCGCAAATATAACTGCTAGAAGTTCCTTCTCTGTGGTAGCGTAGTTCATTTGGGCAGGATCTAAGGTTCTACTGGCATAGTAGATGGCATGGAGTTTCTTGTCCTTCCTTTGTCCTAGAACTGCGCCTACGGCATAATCACTCGCATCGCACATGATTTCGAACGGTAGTCGCCAATCGGGTGGTTGCATAATCGGTGCGGTGATAAGGGCTGATTTTAATGTTTCGAATGCTTTTAGACAGTCGTCATCGAAGACGAACTCGGCATCTTTCATCAACAGGCCGGTCAGAGGTTTTGTGATTTTTGGAAAATCTTTTATAAATCTTCGGTAGAAACCGACATGTCCTAGAAAACTCCGTATTTCTCGTACGGATTTTGGAGGTTGGAGATCTTTTATAATCTCTATTTTAGCTTTGTCGACCTCAACTCCTTTATCTGATATGACATGTCCTAGAACTATTCCTTGTCGGACCATAAAATAGCATTTTTCCCAATTTAGGACGAGGTTCACTTTTACACAACGTTCTAATACCATTTCTAAGTTTTGTAGGCATCCTTCGAAACTTTGTCCGCATACTGAGAAATTGTCCATAAATACTTCCATGATGTCGTCTATGAAATCTGCGAAGATTGCCATCATGCATCTTTGGAAGGTTGCTGGAGCATTACAGAGTCCGAACGGCATTCGGCGGTAAGCAAAAGTACCATAAGGACATGTGAATGTAGTCTTTTCTTGGTCATCCGGATGAATGGGAATTTGGAAGAATCCTGAATAACCATCTAGATAGCAGAAATATGAATGTTTGGCTAATCTTTCCAACATTTGGTCTATGAAGGGTAACAGGAAGTGATCTTTTCGTGTGTCTTTGTTAAGCTTCCTATAATCAATACACATCCTGCTTCCAGTCATGACTCTTTTTGTTATTGATTCGCCTTTTTTGTTTTTAACTACTGTGACTCCTCCTTTCTTCGGTACGACGTGAACTGGGCTAACCCATTCACTATCGGAGATTGGATAGATGATTCATGCATCTAGCAATTTCTTTACTTCATCTCTGATTACAGTGCTTAGGATGGGGTTCAGTCTCCTCTAATGCTCTCAAGAGGTTTTAGAGTCTTCCTCTATCGTAATCCGATGCATACAGATTGAAGGGCTTATGCCTTTTAGATCGCTTATGTTATAGCCTAACGCGGTGGGGTACTTCTTTAGGACTTCTAATAGCTTTTCGGTTTTTGGTTGTCCTAAGTCGGCGTTGACTATCACTGGTCTTTTCAGTTCATCGTCTAGGAATTCATATCTAAGGTTTTTGGGTAGTGTTTTAAGTTCTAAAGATGGGTTCTTCGGACCTGGCATATGGTTTGGGGTCAGTGCTAAGCTTTCGCTTAGGCTGTCGTCTTTATACGGTTTACGCCAATCGTCGTCTTCAGAAATATCGGGTATTTGAATCTTTATTATTTCTGAATACGTGGTCTCTTCATTTTCAAGTTCTCTTATGCATTCGTCAATTTCGTCTACTAAATAGCAGGTATCGTCAATGGCTGGTGCTTGTAAGAACTTGGTGAGAATGAACTCTATCTTTTCTTCTCCTACTTCGAATGCCAGCCTTCCTTTCTTCACATCTATAATAGCTCCGGCTGTAGCTAGGAACGGTCTTCCTAGGATAATTGGGGTTACAGTATCCTCCTTGATGTCCATGATTATGAAGTCGGTTGGGATGTAGAATTGTCCTATGCGTACTGGAACGTTTCCCAGTATTCCGAGGGGGTATTTTACTGATCGGTCAGCTAATTGTACGAACATTTTGGTTGGTTTGAGGTCTCCCATATTCATCTTTTTGCATATAGATAAAGGCATAACACTGATACTGGCTCCTAAATAGCATAGAGCTTTGTCTATTACGAACTTTCCTATGACGCAGGGTATGGAGAAACTACCTGGGTCTTTTAATTTAGGAGGCATGCGGTTTTGAATAATAGCGCTACACTCTGCAGTAAGTGTAACTGTTTCGTTATCCTCGATCTTTCTCTTATTCGACAGGATTTCTTTGAGAAATTTAGCATATGACGACATTTGAGTTATCGCTTCTGTAAAAGGAATAGTAATATTCAACTGTTTAAGGAGCTCTACAAATTTCTTGAACTGTCCTGAAGTTTTGGAGTTTATTAGTCTTTGCGGATAAGGAATAGTCGGTTTATATGGCGCTAGAGGTGCTTGAGTTTTTTCACTTGTGGTATCCTCCTTCTCGTTGTCTTCCTTCTTCTCTAACTCGGATTCCTTTTCTGCTTGTTCAGTTGGTTTTTGTTGCATGGTTGAGTTTTCGGTCCTCGGATCGATCCGTTCGTCCAATTCTTTTCCACTTCTTAGTATTACAGCATTTGCTTGGCCTTTTGGATTCTGTTCGGGTTGTCCAGGAAATGTGCCAGCGTGTGCGGCATCAGAGGCTTGTTGTTGAGCCACTTGTGATATCTGTGTTTCTAACATTTTGTTGTGGGTGGCTAAAGCGTCTACTTTTCCGGTCAACTGTTTAATTTGCTCGCTAGTGTGTATGTTTTGATTCAGGAATTCTTTGTTTGTTTGAGCTTGAGTAGCTATGAATTTTTCCATCATCAACTCGAGGTTTGATTTCCTAGGTGCAGTCTGAGCAGCAGCTGGTTTCTGATATCCTGGTGGAGCAGTAGGCATTTGCAATGCATTTTCGCTTTTGTAAGAAAAGTTTGGATGATTTCGCCTACCTGGGTTGTAGGTATTTGCATAAGGATTTCCTTGAGCATAATTTACTTGGTCTTGTGGGATTCCGGCTAGCAATGGGCATTCGGGCGCATTATGAGTGGTGCTTCCGCATAACTCGCAATTTGGAGTTACGGCAGCGACGGTTGCAGTGGGGTTAACGGTCAGACTATCAATCTTCTGTGCTAGAGCATCTACTTTAGCGTTGAACTTTTCAAGACTGTTGATCTCGTACATCCCACCTTTCGTTGTGGTTTTCTCTGTTGGAGTGTGTTCACCTCCCCATTGGCAATGGTTTTGAGACATGTTTTCGATTAATTGATAGGCTTCGTCGTATGGCTTATCCATAAGTGCACCGCCCGCGGCAGCGTCTATTGTTAATCTAGTATTATATAAAAGCCCATTATAGAAAGTATGGATTGTCACCCAGTCTTCTAGACCGTGGTGAGGACATGTTCTCATCATATCTTTGAATCGTTCCCATGCTTCGTAAAGAGATTCAATATCTTTTTGTCAAAATCTGTTGATTTGAGCTCTAAGCATAGCAGTTTTGCTTGGCAGAAAATATCTCGCTAAGAAGACGTTCTTCAATTGTTCCCACGTCGTAACGGAGTTGGATGGTAAAGATTGCAACCATGTTTACGCTTTGTCTCTAAGAGAGAATGGGAAAAGACGAAGTCTTATCGCGTCTGGAGTTACTCCATTTGCTTTCACCGTGTCTGCGTATTGTACAAACTTCGTTAGATGTTTGTTCAGATCCTCAGTTGCATTTCCTGAGAATTGGTTTTGTTGTACAGCTGACAGCAATGATGGTTTCAGCTCAAAATCATTTCGGGTAATAGCTAGGGCAGCAATGCTACTTCTAGGCTCCATCTGAGAGGGTGTAGCGTATGCCTTCAGCGGTTTGTTTGGAGGTCCTTCAGCCATGTTTGATTCTTCTTCGGATTTGGGAATGGGAGTGAGAGGATCGGGAATGTTAAGTTTGAGTTGGTACTCAATGATTCGGCTTCTTAGATGTAAGAAGCGCTCTAGTTCTGCGACTGAAGGTTTCCAGATATCGCCTTGTGAGCGATTACTTGGCATACAATCGACAGCACTAGTAAAGGAAAAATGAAAATTGTTAACCTAGTCTATACGGCGTAACAGAAGGTTACACGATTGACTAAACGGGTCCCCGGCAACGGCGCCAAAAACTTGATTCGACTTTCTATGTCTAATACAACCTAACTGCAAGTGCACAGTCTATCGCGTAGTAATAATAGATATCGATCCCACAGGGACTCGTAATCAAACTAGTGTTCTCGGGAGTTACTATGTTTAGCTAGGTAGAATATGTTTGAGGGAATAAGATTGTCACTAAAGGGAAGCTAAGAATGTTAATTAAAGTATAATTAATTGAATCGATATGCAATGATTATATTCTTCGAGGATTTGACAAGTTACCGGTGTATGAAATAATTTTCAGAGTTTATTTAAGCAGAAAATGGTGATTTGAAGATTCTTGCCTCACGATGGTTATTGACGCTAATCATAATTCTAAGGGCCAAACGTACACTTTCGTATCCCATTCGGGGTTAAAATTATTTTTTGGAAATCTCTAAGTTCTAATTCATTTTAAAATGCTTTCGCTGTTATTAAAATGAGTGACTAGTGTTTACTATCTGATCTTGCCGCAGCTTTTGCTTGTTGGTTCGTATCTTAATTAATTTCCCACTTTCGTGGCAAAACTACTTTTAAATAAGTTCTCGCTTTCGCGACGAAGTTTATTCAGTAAATTAATTTTAAACACTCAGACCATAAATTACTTTTGAAAAGACAATTTTCAACCGGTTATTATCAAATCCCTTTCGAATTATTACTACATATCGATTACTTGAATTTAGCTAGACATGGATTTGGGAAAGGTAAAACATAAATGAAAACAATAAATAATAGCATGCATCATAATAAAACTGGAATTACGATTGAAATGAGAAACCTGTAAATATTCCAATTGGCCTTTGGGCAGATCCTCCACAGATGTTGGCAGGATTCTGGTCTTTATGCCAATTTAATCGTACAACGGAAATAGAAATTACAGAAGAATGAAAGGAATGCAGAAAAAGAAAAGAGAAATAAATAAGAATATTAAAAACTGGAAACGTTGCTCTGGAAATAAATTGGCAGCACTTCGTTGTATGAATGCGGCTCCCCCTCTGAGGTCCCCTTCTTCCCTTTTTATAGAAATGGAATTCTAACGGTTATAATTGAAGAGAGTGGACTTTGAGGCAGAATAATCAGGGAGTAGTGGTCCACTATTTCGGACTTGGAACTGCTTCTTTTACGTGAAACTGAAGTGGGGAGTTTTTGCCTGCATGACGGTCGTCACAAGGTTTGACGGTCGTCACCCGTGTGACGGTCGTCATGGGGATGTGACGGTCGTCACATCAGCAAAAACAGCATTCTGCGCTTTTCATGTCGTTTTCACCCGGTTTTCGTCCATATTTCATCTGAGTTTGCTTCTTTTCTTCATATTGCCTTGTTTAGACGTGATCATCAAATACCTGCAAAACATCAGACAAACAACACGGAAATAACCCGAAATCGGATCGAAAACAGTTAAACTTTAGTTGAATTATGCATCAAAATATATATACGATTTCGTGTTATCACCGGGATGCCCCATTTTTGCCTGGACTCTCTTTTTTTGTCCAGCGGGTCGCTTTCAAGCAAAGTATTTTTTAACTGCGTCCGCGTTCACCGGGGATGCAAAATCTTCACCATCCATCGTGGATAACAACAAAGCTCCTCCCGAGAAGACCTTGCTGACGACGTACGGACCTTCGTAATTGGGAGTCCACTTGCCCCGGTGATCGGAGTGTGGAGGAAGAATCTTCTTCAGGACGAGATCACCCGTCTGAAAGCTTCTAGGACGCACCTTCTTATTGTTGCACCCCAAAATTTGACCAACCGGGTCTCGTATCTGGCTCGAGGTTTCGACGCATAACCGCATTCGCATCTGCATATTGCATACATTGCATTGTTCATTTGTTTTGATTTTATTGAGATCACAGCTCTCGTCTCGTGTTTCGGGTGTTTTTAATCAGTTTAATAGGTAGAATCGATTTTTGGGATATTTCGGTGCCCGTTTATTTTTACCGATTATTTTTGTGTCGTTCGGTGCTCATTTTGTCCCTCTGGGAATTATGGTGATTTTTCTGGATTTTATTGGCATTTTTTAGGGTTTTAAATAGATTTTTTAATCATTTTAGATATTTTTAATAGTTTTAATCCTTTTTAGAATTTTATAGAAATAAATAGCATTTTTTAGAATATTATAGATTTTATTTTGGTTTAGATTTTCTTTTAATTAGTTTAATAAGAATTTAGACATTTTAGATATTAATATAGATTTTGTAGATTTTAAATAGTTTTTTAAATAGTTAGTAGTTTTTTTTTATCTTTTAATATAGTTTTTTCTTATTAAATAAATGAGTTTTGTTAATAGAATTGATTGTTTTAATTTTAGATATAGAGATTAATAGATTCTCCTTTATTTTCTTTTATAGAGTTTATAATAAAAGATTAGTAGGTTTTATTAGAGTTTTTTAGTTAGGAGTTAATTAGATTGATTAGATTAATTTGAGTTTAGTTAATTAGGGTTAATTAGTTTTATTTTCATTAATCATGCTTCAGTTTTTGATTTTTTTTTAGCATTTTCGTTTGGGCCTCAGCTCAGTTCATCCAGCCCAATGCAGTTTTTGTCCAGCATGCAGTTCAGAAATTGTCCAGAAAAATCCAAATCAGGTCATTTGCGTCCATTGTTTCCAGTTCAATCCAGCAACTTCCGGAAGCTTCTGGAAGCCTCCAGCGAATCTCAGCTATTAAAGCAGAGCCAGCCACGTGTTGGCCAGAAGAGGACCCCACGCTGCATTACCCACATCACGCCACGTCGCCCTCAACCCTCTCTCTCAGCCTCACACGCGTGAGCCATGCGCCCTCTCTCTCAGCCACACCACCCAACAGGTGGCAGCCATGCACGCCACCACTCCACCATCCCCGGTCACGTGGCATCACCACATCCCTTCCCCGTTCTCAGCCACCGGCCGGCCTGCATGGCCGGCGGCCACCGCAGCCTCACCGGAGAACGCCCCAGAATCCCCAGAACCCGATCGTCTTCATCTTCTTCCCCTAACCTTCATCATCCTCCGCCCAGAAAACCACCAAAAAACCCAGAGATTCGTTCCATCAACAATCTTCATCTTCCTCCGGTTATCCTTCATCCATCTCCGATCACCAACCTCCAGAATCTCCCAGACCGCCATCAAGCTCCTTGAACCTTCATTCAGCATTCGTCAAGATCTTTGAAGATCATCCACATTTAAGAACACCTTCAAGAAACGTTTCCAGAAGTTCATCAGAACGATGAAGATTCATCATCAACCTTCATGATCTTCCCCAGAATCGTCATCACGTGTTCGTCATGTACAGGATGAACCTTCAACTCGTTTTTCAAAGAGCACTCAAGAATCTTCAACCGTTTTTTCCAGGAAATCGTACAAATGCATCAACCTTCAAGGGCTTCATCAAAGATCCATCGGTGTTCGTCAAGATCTTCAACTCAGGTCCAGATCACATCAACAACAAACGCGTTCATCCATGAACATTCATCAGCAAACTCCAGATTTCCAGAAATCCAACCCCCAAGAACCCTCAAGAACTCATGTGTTCTTCAAGTTGTTTTTCCAGAAACTTCTACGAAGCTTCATCAGTGATTTTCCAGAACATTACACAAAGCTTCATCTGTCTTCATATGTTCATCACTCCTTCAAGGAAATTCCAGATGCCTCCGCATTACCTTCGAGAGCTTCGTGTTCTTCGTAAGAGCTCAAAGATCCATCACCATATTCACAAATCCCAGATCTCCCATAGCATCTTCAAGAATCCCCTTTGAGAATCATCCGGCCATGGATCCAGTTTGTATTTGGATTGTAGTGTTGTTAGGTCGGTGGGGATTACAAGGAGCCGAGCGCATTTGATTGGATGTTAAGCGATTTGGTAAGAAGAAGAAGATGGATTGAAGGGTGAGGCGGCGAAGACGAGGGTTTCAGGGAGGACGAAAGAAGAAGATGGCGGCGCCGTGAGAGAGGGAGAAAGAAGGTTTCTAGGGTTTCTTTGGAGAGTGAGGAAGAAGAAGGGAACTGGGCCTAAGGCCCAAGTCTATTGACCGTACACCCTCCCAATTCACTCAGCACTCCCTCCGTTTTTGCATCAGACAAATGGGCTGGGCCCAATTTTGTGTTTTTTATTTTGTTTTCTATCAATCCCCTGTATTGGATATACCCCCAGCCCCTTACTTTCTTTCTTCTTTTTATTTTATTCTTTTAGAATTTGTTGCACTTGTTACACAAAAAAAGAAAAACATATTAAAGAAAAATATAGTGAAAAATAGAAAAAGAAATGAAAAGAAAATATATTTGAAAAATAGAAAAAAGAAGTGAAAAGAAATATTTGTTAAAAAAGAAATAAGAAAAGTGAAAGAGAAAAATATAGTGAAAAATAGAGAAAAATATTGAGAAAGAAAATATGAAGAAAAAAATATGTTGAAAAGAAAAGGAGAAAAAAGGGGAAAAATATTAAAGTGTCGATTTAATATTTTTAAGTGCATTTTCTTTTAGGATATACTTTCGTAGGGATTATTTTCCGATTTTAGGATAGTTTAGAGGCCCATTTGTTAGGGGGCCATTTTCCATTCGATTTTTCAAGATAGAATAGGATAGCGTTTCCTAGGGGATTTATTTCAGTATTCAACTCATTGTAACCATTTTTCAGAGATTAATAAAACGAGATTTGAGCTGTGGTCCCGATAGTAGCCGAACTACAGCTGCTCTGATTCTTCGTACCAGACGAAGATATGTAGGCATAGGATGCGATATCCTAGCGAGCACACTAACAACTGACTTTCATTCTCTCGCGGCTGTGCGATCGAGACTTTCCCGCTGACGACTAATTGATACCCATTTTTCTCTCTTGCCCAAGTGCATTTGAGACCAAACCATAGTTTTGCCCATAGGTTCCCGACCCTGTGAAACCAGTTGTTTTTCTCACTGCTGTGTGAGAATGTTTGTTTAGCCGTAGTTAATCTGAACTACGTAAAGCTCTGATCTTCCATCCAGTGGAAGTACGTAGGCACAAGACGCGAGGTCTTGACGAGCCAATTCTCCCTGTAGTCCCGAACTACGTTGACTCTGACTTTCTCTCTTGAGAATACGTAGGCATAGAGTGCGACGCTCTATCGAGTCAATTCCCTTCCGTTTAGATTTAGCAGCCGTAGATAGATTGT
This sequence comes from Lathyrus sativus, assembly GCA_963859935.3. Classification (NCBI taxonomy): domain Eukaryota; kingdom Viridiplantae; phylum Streptophyta; class Magnoliopsida; order Fabales; family Fabaceae; genus Lathyrus; species Lathyrus sativus. Next base: position 381,403,265 of record OZ012735.1, read on the forward strand.
TTTGCATCCAGTAGACAACCCAAGCAAGCGTGGATCCCGTCGAGTACGACGGACGTGAGGGGTGCTAATACCTTCCCCTTGCGTAACCGACTCCCGAACCCAGGCTATGGTTGCGATGACCATACCTTTTCCCCGTTTTTTGCGAGGTTTACTTCGAGCGTTTCCTTTCCCGCTCTGAGGGATAAATAACGCACGGTGGCGACTCTTCTGTCAGCCGACGCCGATTTTCGCAGTAGCGACAGCTGGCGACTCTGCTGGGGATGGATAGTTTCCTAGGGATCCAACGTCCCGAAAGCGAGTCAATTTTGGGATCCAACGTCCCTAAGAGAGAGTCAATCCTAGCGTTTGTTTGCTTGTCTATTAGGTGTTTGTTTATTGATATTATCTGTTGCTATTGGGGTGTTACGGGTGTTCTATGATGAAAAATAAGCCGGACCTGGGCTTGGAGTGCACCTTAGACTTAGAGTGGAAATTAGTGGGCGCGTGCTTGCTTTGTAGGCACTAGTGTCTCATGAAATCCACGCTCAGACGAGATTCATCCGGTTGGCTTCACTTTCAACCCTTTGGGTTGAGACGGTTGCTGGTTTGGTGGATTGTCGACTCTGGGAACCGATCATTTGGAAGTTAGCTAAGTGAGGCCTCTTCAGGACTTGATGATGCCACTCCTTCTGGGAATCGTATCGTCAGTTCTGAAAGTCTGTGACGCTGACGACCGCATAGGATGCCGTACCTTATCAGATATAGGTCCACACCTGTGAGTGGGGGGGTTTTTTTTTGTGCAGGAAACTTGACTTCCAACCTGCCCGTTATTCTGGTCTTCTCTTCAGAGACCGTACTCCGTCAGCAGTGCAGCAGTATTTAGATTGTGTGGGGGCTGTGATCCCGTGTTTGTTGCATTGCATTGCATTTGCATATGCATCTTCGCATCATATTGCATGCCATTCGCCAGCTAGTCAGAGCTCTTATCCAGCCGTTATTTTGATTCTGAAGGTGAATATTGAAGACGACCAAGAGGTTGAAGCAGATTTGAGCAGAATCGAGCATCGAAGTCAGCTGAAGACCATTGATAGCTATGTCAGAGAGCAGCTTCCAGTTCATTGATACCTTGTCAGGTTTCACCGTGACGTCCAATCCTCTGTATGGATCTCCGCGCGACGAAGACTTTTCGCAAGTGAACAACCTTACTGCAGCTCAGCCTGTGCAGCCATCTGTTGAAGACCAAGGTCTGCGAGAGCAGTTTATTGTCCGAGGTGAACGTTCTCCTTCTGTTGATGTCTCAGACTACCAGGGTTTTGCCTTCCCTGTGCCAAAACCCCGAAGAGAGGTCCCGACAGCAAAGAATGAAGACCCATTAGCTCCCGTGTATGCTGAAAGGTTTCGTGCATTAGAGGAGAGATTCAAAGCCTTGAAAGGTAAAGACGCTGTTACTCCTAGTGCTGCAGATATGTGTCTGGTTCCTGGCCTAGTGTTACCTCCAAAGTTCAGAATGCCGAGGTTTGAGAGGTACAAAGGAGATAGTTGCCCGAAGCAACATTTGGTGATGTTCTGCCGAAGAATGACTTCATTTGTGCACAACGACAAGCTGATGATTCATTGCTTTCAAGATAGTCTGACTGGGGCACCTCTGAGTTGGTATATGCAGTTAGAGCGTGATCAGATCCGATCATGGATGGACTTAGCCAATGCCTTTCTGAAGCAGTACGACTATAATCTTGACGAAGCTCCTATTCGCATGCAACTGCAAGAATTGTCTCAAGGGAACAATGAATCTTTCAGAGAGTATGTTCAGAGATGGAGAGAATTTGCTGGTAGAGTGCAACCACCGCTCCTAGACCAAGAGCTGAAAGGCATGTTCGTGAACTCCTTGCAGAGCCCGTACTTCGAAAGAATGCTTGGAACCGCACCAAATTTCACTGAGTTGGTAAGGACGGGAGAGCACATCGAGTATGGTGTAAAGACTGGAAGAATCCCGTATGTTTCAAAAGGTCAGGCCTGTGAAACTGAATCTTTCTGTAGCTCTCAATCGGAAGATGAAGCTATGATCAATGCGGTCCTGACAGATGTTGGATATCCTCAAGTCGAATCGGTGAAATCTGCTGGTTCTCCGTCTTCTCAGCAGTCAGTATCCTCTGTGTCTCGTTATTCTGGACAGACAGTCGTGCCTGGGGCACCCCGTCAAGAATCTTATGTCGCTTCCATTGCAAAGCAGCGAGCTCGTGGCCAAGGTTATCAGAATCAGCGTCAGAATCAGAACCGACCTCGTAACAACTTGGAACGAAGGAGCGCTCCTTTTCACCTAGTGCCGATGCCGTATAGCCAGTTGCTACCATCTTTGATTCAGAAGTCTTTGGTGGAACCTAAAGCTCTTAAGCCAATTCCAGAACCTTACCCTCCTGGGTACAATCCCCACGTTCAGTGTGGTTATCATGGTGGCTCTCCAGGGCATTCAACGGAAGATTGTAAAGCATTTCAGGCGAAGGTACAGCAATTGATTGATCAGGATCGCATTTCCTTTCGAGAAGGATTTCTGTTTGTTCATCCCTAACCGCTCAGCTGTCTAAGCTCGTAGACTCGGAGGGTATTGGTTCAGACAGGCAGGCGCCTCAGCATTGGCAGTTCTCAAGCTTTTATATCGTTTGCATTTGTAGTTTCTTTTCCTGTTAGTTACTACCTGCTTTTAAATGTTGTATGTTTCGAATGGTGATAATAATAAAGTGATTATGCATTTTTCTGAATTAGTCATGTCGCTGTCGCTCATTTATTGCATTGCACTGACACTTGCATTTTATTCACTCCACTTTATCGCTGTGACTAGCAAAGATTGGAGGGAGGATGATGAAACTGAAACTCATAACCGATGATCGTATGCTCTCAGATAAGACCTTACCGATGACGTACAAGGCATTGTTTCAAATTCCCCAAACACTGGAGAAATAAGGAGTTAGTCCCTTGTTAACCACTTCGAGCCAGGAAGTAGAAGTTTTTTCGGACTTTTAAAACCCTCACATCTTAACCCGGGGCAGGGTAGTTGTCAGTTAGCTTGACCAAGCGTTCAAGCCTTCCAGAGGAGTGTTGTCTTTCGAGGACCAATCGGTTTATACCTTTCAAGAGGTCAAATCTCACCAATCAGGAGTGAGACAGTTACAATCCTTTCGGAGCAATCAAGACAACCAGTGTCACACGACTTTGTTCCAAAAGAAAGAAAAAGCTGAGAAAGCTAATACTTAGGCAAAAATTAGGGCATCCCGCTGGACTTCAAAAGAAAACGAAAAATCGGAAGAACTCAAAATGAGTCAGTCCAGGCAAAAATTAGGGAATTAAAAGAATGAAAAAGAGGGATTAAAAAGAAAATTTTTCCCCAGCAAATCACAAAGTCGTGTACACAGACACCGAAGGCGAAGAAAGAGTAGCTATCATTCTAGAGAAAAGCTTGTGAATTCCTTAATTGTGGTTCTTACCATTCAACATACCTCTCAAAGAGGCGAGCGCTCGTGCCAGGTTAACTGAACCTTAGGATCGGAGATCATCACGTAGAAGGGGTGGGTACAAATCAAGATTTGAGCCAAATATCCTTTGTTTTACGAACCGTGAACCCGACCACGATACAACCCTTAAAAGACCTAATTGAGTCAGGGTTAGTCTGAAGCGCATTACGATAAGGTCGAGCAACCTGACTCCTTCTTGACTTGCTAGTCACATCCTTGTTGTATTTTCACTGACCACGTAAGCACTACGTTTGAACTTTGGTTCATTCGTCACTCACAATCATATGCATGTAAATGAGTGACAGCTCAAAATTTTTTCAAAATCTGCATAACCACTGCGTTAAGATTACCATTCGTAGACAGACGATTCTAATTGCAGGCTAGTAGTTGGCATGAAAGAAATTCCAACAGAGAATAATCGAGCAGGACTGAGTAATTCAACAGTCTGAACCAGAATGGTGTATGTTGTGAAGCCCGATGAATCAGGGGCATTATCTTCCAATAAGTTCAGTATCAGTCAGTCTGAGGACAAGTCCCGGAGCTTCAGTGGATCAGGGGCAGTTTTATTTGAGAAGCAGTTGATCAGAAGGGAGTCTTCTCGAGAGCCAATCAGGGGCAATTATACAGAATGCAGATATTTGAAAGCAGATGCTTCCAGTGGATAATCAGAGCGGGTTGAGTCGCTAGAACGCTCATTCAGGGGCAAGTCAGTTCAGAGGATGTTGAAATTAACTGAGTTGTTAGGTATTGGAGATTGAATTCTGTTGTCATGCAGATACCGGGGCAAATATTCCCGAAGTCTTCTCGTAGCAAGCTGTTCAGAGCAGGTATTCCCAAGAGTCAGATTGGGGCAAGTTGGATTGTATTGAAGCAAGTTGCTCAAACCAGTCTTTTTATCCCCAGCTGAGTGCACTGGGGCAAGTTGTTCAAATCAGTTTGTTTATCCCCAGCCGGAGTTGAGTATCGGGGATCATGTCAGTACCCTTATCAAAAACCTGAACCTTTCAAATAAGAAGGCCTTGTTGTCGTTGGATCATTGTCCTACAGTTTAAACCTGTTGCGCGTCAGTAACCAGTCGTTTCCAAAGTCCAGTTCTCGCCTGGCAAATCGGTAACCAGTTCTCGTCTGGCCCACCTTTCCGTAAGCAGCAGTTCCCGTCCTGGTGCAGTTTATTGTAAGCAGCAGTTCCCGTCCTGGTGCAGTTTATTGTAAGCAGCAGTTCCCGTCTGGTGCAGTTTATTGGTAACCAATTCTCGTTTGGTCACCGTTTCTTCAAGCGTTGTATCAGTTCTCGTCTGGTATATGTCGTCGCGTAACCATTTCTCGTCTGGTCATCGTGTGTTTTAACCTTATGTGTTATACCAGTTCTCGCCTGGTGTACGTCAGCTTTCAGCCAGTTCTCGCCTGGTTGTCTGTACCTCAGTCTGTTATCCAGTCAGCCCGTCTGATGTTCAAAATATAAAAACCAAATCAATTTTCCTAACCCATTTTCCTATCAGTTCTCGCCTGGTAGTCCACCCTGAATGCTAGTTCTCGTCTAGTATTTTCCATATCTTCCACTGTGTACATAATCCATGTTAAACCAGAAAAACAAAAAAACCTAAAGGTATCTGACACAGTATTTCCCAATGACCCTCATGTTGTCATGTTTCCCGATACGAAGCTCGACGGATACCAGTGCTCCGGTTAATGTTTGAATTCCTCGTGGATGTTGTTAAATCAGAATTGCCACTCTTCAGCAGATGAAAGTTGCTTATTATCCCCGGAAGAGTCGAGATCGTACTTTACCCCGTATCAGAGAAGGATCAGGAATATCCTCAGCAGATTAAGATCGACATCCTTGATAGTAGGGGCATTTCCAGCAGTGTGTCGCGCGCAATCAACCTCAGTTTGGGTCAATCCCCCACAGAGCACAGTCAGTTGTCAATGGTTTGAAGGAAGCATCCCCGAGCAGAGTTGTTTTCTTTCCCCAGTGAAGTTACCAAGCAGGGTTGCCTTTTCGTTTCTCCAGCAGAACGGTTATCCCCAGCGGATTTGATTTCCCGTTTCCAGCATTTATTTTGCTGAGATGGTTCTGTGACTTCAGGTCATCCCCAGTAGAGTTGACGTTATCTTCGGCATTTATTTTGCCAAGTGGTTTTCAGACCTGGTGTTCTCTGGCAGCTCGAGCCTGCATCAGCATTTGCATATATAGTCATTGCATCTATCAAACATATAACATTTCCATGTCGGCTGGGCATCGCATTTTCAAATAGAATGTATAGCATTTACATATCATATAGGACATTGCATCATTATCAAGCATACGCATGTCGAAACATGGACCCGAATGGTCACCTATTGGATTTCGAATTTGTTCACCCGCAGAGTTGTGTGGTTAAGCTTCTCTTCCCCAGCGGAGTGATTCTTCATTTGGTTGTTACGTCAGCATCGAAAAAAAACAACAACAACAACGGAGATTGACATATATCAAGCCTTTCTGAAGCTGCCGCCTTCGTCGAGTTCGCAGTGAACTGTGAGTTGACCAGATTTGATCCCCTGAGAGAGATGGGAATCAAGTCGTTTGCTTTTCCGAAGCATTATTTCAATACTTGTGGCGTTACACAGGTGTTGAAAAGGAGAAGAAAATTGTATCAGAAAATTGACCAGTTGTTGCCGTGACAACCAAACTTCAGTTATTGGAAGCTATTCCTCAAGCAGTTTTGCAGTATATTCCCGCGGTTGGCAAATTTCAGGGTTCCATTTGTATTCAACCGTCATCTACCTTGAATGTTTGAAGGCTGAGCGCTCTTCACCCATTCAGGTCGAAGTCGCTTGAATAGGGGCAGCTGTTGCACCCCAAAATTTGACCAACCGGGTCTCGTATCTGGCTCGAGGTTTCGACGCATAACCGCATTCGCATCTGCATATTGCATACATTGCATTGTTCATTTGTTTTGATTTTATTGAGATCACAGCTCTCGTCTCGTGTTTCGGGTGTTTTTAATCAGTTTAATAGGTAGAATCGATTTTTGGGATATTTCGGTGCCCGTTTATTTTTACCGATTATTTTTGTGTCGTTCGGTGCTCATTTTGTCCCTCTGGGAATTATGGTGATTTTTCTGGATTTTATTGGCATTTTTTAGGGTTTTAAATAGATTTTTTAATCATTTTAGATATTTTTAATAGTTTTAATCCTTTTTAGAATTTTATAGAAATAAATAGCATTTTTTAGAATATTATAGATTTTATTTTGGTTTAGATTTTCTTTTAATTAGTTTAATAAGAATTTAGACATTTTAGATATTAATATAGATTTTGTAGATTTTAAATAGTTTTTTAAATAGTTAGTAGTTTTTTTTTATCTTTTAATATAGTTTTTTCTTATTAAATAAATGAGTTTTGTTAATAGAATTGATTGTTTTAATTTTAGATATAGAGATTAATAGATTTTCCTTTATTTTCTTTTATAGAGTTTATAATAAAAGATTAGTAGGTTTTATTAGAGTTTTTTAGTTAGGAGTTAATTAGATTGATTAGATTAATTTGAGTTTAGTTAATTAGGGTTAATTAGTTTTATTTTCATTAATCATGCTTCAGTTTTTGATTTTTTTTTAGCATTTTCGTTTGGGCCTCAGCTCAGTTCATCCAGCCCAATGCAGTTTTTGTCCAGCATGCAGTCCAGAAATTGTCCAGAAAAATCCAAATCAGGTCATTTGCGTCCATTGTTTCCAGTTCAATCCAGCAACTTCCGGAAGCTTCTGGAAGCCTCCAGCGAATCTCAGCTATTAAAGCAAAGCCAGCCACGTGTTGGCCAGAAGAGGACCCCACGCTGCATTACCCACATCACGCCACGTCGCCCTCAACCCTCTCTCTCAGCCTCACACGCGTGAGCCATGCGCCCTCTCTCTAAGCCACACCACCCAACAGGTGGCAGCCATGCACGCCACCACTCCACCATCCCCGGTCACGTGGCATCACCACATCCCTTCACCGTTCTCAGCCACCGGCCGGCCTGCATGGCCGGCGGCCACCGCAGCCTCACCGGAGAACGCCCCAGAATCCCCAGAACCCGATCGTCTTCATCTTCTTCCCCTAACCTTCATCATCCTCCGCCCAGAAAACCACCAAAAAACCCAGAGATTCGTTCCATCAACAATCTTTATCTTCCTCCGGTTATCCTTCATCCATCTCCGATCACCAACCTCCAGAATCTCCCAGACCGCCATCAAGCTCCTTGAACCTTCATTCAGCATTCGTCAAGATCTTTGAAGATCATCCACATTTAAGAACACCTTCAAGAAACGTTTCCAGAAGTTCATCAGAACGATGAAGATTCATCATCAACCTTCATGATCTTCCCCAGAATCGTCATCACGTGTTCGTCATGTACAGGATGAACCTTCAACTCGTTTTTCAAAGAGCACTCAAGAATCTTCAACCGTTTTTTCCAGGAAATCGTACAAATGCATCAACCTTCAAGGGCTTCATCAAAGATCCATCGGTGTTCGTCAAGATCTTCAACTCAGGTCCAGATCACATCAACAGCAAACGCGTTCATCCACGAACATTCATCAGCAAACTCCAGATTTCCAGAAATCCAACCCCCAAGAACCCTCAAGAACTCATGTGTTCTTCAAGTTGTTTTTCCAGAAACTTCTACGAAGCTTCATCAGTGATTTTCCAGAACATTACACAAAGCTTCATCTGTCTTCATATGTTCATCACTCCTTCAAGGAAATTCCAGATGCCTCCGCATTACCTTCGAGAGCTTCGTGTTCTTCGTAAGAGCTCAAAGATCCATCACCACATTCACAAATCCCAGATCTCCCATAGCATCTTCAAGAAGCCCCTTTGAGAATCATCCGGCCATGGATCCAGTTTGTATTTGGATTGTAGTGTTGTTAGGTCGGTGGGGATTACAAGGAGCCGAGCGCATTTGATTGGATGTTAAGCGATTTGGTAAGAAGAAGAAGATGGATTGAAGGGTGAGGCGGCGAAGACGAGGGTTTCAGGGAGGACGAAAGAAGAAGACGGCGGCGCCGTGAGAGAGGGAGAAAGAAGGTTTCTAGGGTTTCTTTGGAGAGTGAGGAAGAAGAAGGGAACTGGGCCTAAGGCCCAAGTCTATTGACCGTACACCCTCCCAATTCACTCAGCACTCCCTCCGTTTTTGCATCAGACAAATGGGCTGGGCCCAATTTTGTGTTTTTTATTTTGTTTTCTATCAATCCCCTGTATTGGATATACCCCCAGCCCCTTACTTTCTTTCTTCTTTTTATTTTATTCTTTTAGAATTTGTTGCACTTGTTACACAAAAAAAGAAAAACATATTAAAGAAAAATATAGTGAAAAATAGAAAAAGAAATGAAAAGAAAATATATTTGAAAAATAGAAAAAAGAAGTGAAAAGAAATATTTGTGAAAAAAGAAATAAGAAAAGTGAAAGAGAAAAATATAGTGAAAAATAGAGAAAAATATTGAGAAAGAAAATATGAAGAAAAAAATATGTTGAAAAGAAAAGGAGAAAAAAGGGGAAAAATATTAAAGTGTCGATTTAATATTTTTAAGTGCATTTTCTTTTAGGATATACTTTCGTAGGGATTATTTTCCGATTTTAGGATAGTTTAGAGGCCCATTTGTTAGGGGGCCATTTTCCATTCGATTTTTCAAGATAGAATAGGATAGCGTTTCCTAGGGGATTTATTTCAGTATTCAACTCATTGTAACCATTTTTCAGAGATTAATAAAACGAGATTTGAGCTGTGGTCCCGATAGTAGCCGAACTACAGCTGCTCTGATTCTTCGTACCAGACGAAGATATGTAGGCATAGGATGCGATATCCTAGCGAGCACACTCACAACTGACTTTCATTCTCTCGCGGCTGTGCGATCGAGACTTTCCCGCTGACGACTAATTGATACCCATTTTTCTCTCTTGCCCAAGTGCATTTGAGACCAAACCATAGTTTTGCCCATAGGTTCCCGACCCTGTGAAACCAGTTGTTTTTCTCACTGCTGTGTGAGAATGTTTGTTTAGCCGTAGTTAATCTGAACTACGTAAAGCTCTGATCTTCCATCCAGTGGAAGTACGTAGGCACAAGACGCGAGGTCTTGACGAGCCAATTCTCCCTGTAGTCCCGAACTACGTTGACTCTGACTTTCTCTCTTGAGAATACGTAGGCATAGAGTGCGACGCTCTATCGAGTCAATTCCCTTCCGTTTAGATTTAGCAGCCGTAGATAGATTGTTTTGCATCCAGTAGACAACCCAAGCAAGCGTGGATCCCGTCGAGTACGACGGACGTGAGGGGTGCTAATACCTTCCCCTTGCGTAACCGACTCCCGAACCCAGGCTATGGTTGCGATGACCATACCTTTTCCCCGTTTTTTGCGAGGTTTACTTCGAGCGTTTCCTTTCCCGCTCTGAGGGATAAATAACGCACGGTGGCGACTCTTCTGTCAGCCGGCGCCGATTTTCGCAGTAGCGACACTTATCATAAGCTTTCTTCATTCGGCTTTGGTACAGACGACCATGCGCAATCGATGCCAACCTCTTCTCGTCCATCAGGCTGAGTTGGTTCAGTCGGTTCTTAATCCATTCTGCCTCGTCGAGTTTCACATCAACCAAAACTCGCAAAGAAGGGATCTCCACTTCTAACAGTAAGACAACTTCCATACCGTACACCAAGGAGAAAGGAGTTGCCCCGGTTGACGTACGTACTGTCGTACGATAACCGTGCAGTGCAAATGGCAGCATCTCGTGCCAATCTTTGTAGGTCACAACCATCTTTTAAACAATCTTCTTTATGTTCTTATTGGCCGCTTCAACGGCGCCATTCATCTTCGGCCGATAAGGAGATGAGTTGTAGTGTTCAATCTTGAAACTCTGGCACAGCTCCTTCATCATCTTGTTATTCAGATTCGAACCATTATCAGTAATGATCCGCTCGGGAATTCCGTAACGACAGATGATATCCCTCTTTATGAATTTAGCCACCACCTGCTTGGTCACATTAGCGTATGAGGCTGCCTCCACCCACTTGGTGAAGTAGTCGATAGCTACTAGAATAAAGTGATGACCGTTAGATGCAGTGGGCTCGATCTTGCCTATCATGTCGATGCCCCACATGAAGAACGGCCACGGGAAGGACATGAAATTTAACGGGCACGGCGGCACATGAACTTTATCAGCATAAATCTGGCATTTATGACATCTCTTCGCAAATTTAAAACAATCCGATTCCATCGTCAGCCAGTAATACCCTGCTCTCAGGATGTTTCTCGTCATAGCATGCCCGCCGGCGTGCGTACCAAATGTGCCTTCATGGACTTCTTCCATGAGCATACTCGCCTCTTTCTCATCTACACATCTGAGTAGCAAGAGATCGTGGTTTCTCTTATACAACACTCTATCAGGATTGAGATAAAAATTTCCAGACAGCCTCCTCAGAGTCTTCGTATCCTGGGTTGACGCACCCGCGGGATACTCCTTAGTCATAAGGAAAGTCTGGATGTCATGGAACCATGGCTTGCCGTCGGCGGCTTCCTCGATCGCGAAGACGAATGCAGGTCTATCAAGACGAGAAAGGACAATTCTTGGAGCTTCATTCCAAAAATTGACTTTATACATTGAAGCCAACGTGGCTAAGGCATCAGCCATCTGGTTCTCTGCCCTGGGCACATGATGGAGTTCCACTCGATCAAAGAACGGAAGTAGCCTTCTGGCATAATTCATGTAAGACACCAAATTCGATTGACGAGTCTCCCACTCCCCTTTAATCTGGTTGATCACAAGCGCCGAATCACCATATACGTCTAGGTTCTTGATTCTCAAATCAATTGCTTCTTCTAGACCCATGATGCATGCTTCGTATTCCGCTTCGTTATTGGTGACCGGAAACGTCAGTCTCGCAGTGAACGGGATATGGGATCCGTGGGGAGTCGTGATGACCACCCCTATGCCACTTCCGTAGGAATTAACCGCCCCGTCAAATATCAATTTCCACTGGGACTTCCTATCTGGCCCCTCGTCGGGCAACGGCTCATCGCAATCCTTCGCTTTGAGAAACTTAATATCCTCATCAGGGAATTCAAACTTCATCGGCTGGTAATCCTCGATCGGCTGTTCGGCAAGGTAATCAGACAATACGCTTCCCTTGATGGCCTTCTAGGAAACGTACTGAATATCATATTCCGTTAACACCATTTGCCATCTGGCAATCCTACCCGAAAGAGCCTGCTTCTCGAAGACGTACTTGATCGGATCCATCTTCGAAATTAGCATAGTGGTATGGTTGAGCATGTATTGTCGTAAATGTTTGGCAGCTCAGGCGAGTGCACAACACGTCTTCTCCAGCATCGAGTAGCGAGATTCACAGTCTGTGAACTTTTTACTCAAGTAGTAAATGGAATTCTCCTTTATGCCCGTCTCGTCGTGCTGACCGAGAACACACCCCATACTATTCTCAAGAACTGTCAAGTACATGATTAATGGCCGTCCAGCCACTGGGGGAATCAAGATTGGAGGTTCTTGAAGATACTGCTTTATCTTATCAAATGCATCAATCATGATGAGTTGACCTTGGGATAATCCTTATAGCATCTCAATGCATCAATCCATGATCACATGGTTCTTGGATTAGGTCTCAACCCTCTCCAAATCATCAGTTGACCTAGGGTTGACCCAGTCAAACCCTAATTACACCACTCATGGCTGAGTCTTCTTATTTTTGTACAATGGCCTCTCTAGGCTTTATGATGGCTTTCAAGACATCTCATAAGCTCTCTCAAAGCTTCAAGTCCATCCTCATAGCTTCAGAATCATCTGAGGAGCTCCCACAACTCTCAAGTTAGGAGGTACACAACCTTGGTTTCAACCAATCTTTCTGAGGATCTCTTAACTTCTCTGACAAGGATATCAACCCTTGAACACTTGAATAACCTTCTTGGCTAACTTCAAAGTCTTGATTGGTACTCATACCTCTTGAAATGTTGGTCAAATTTTGGGATGCAACACTCGCTGTCAGGCATCTGTTAAACAAAAAGTTATGGAACCCAAAGGCCGGCTCAACCCGAAAGTGAGAAGAACATCTGACCTCGCCGTCAGGCATCTATTAAACAAATAGGCATCAAACCCAAAGGCCGTCTCAACCCTTAGTTGAGAAGAACATCTGACCTCGCCGTCAAACATTTGTTAAACAAACAGGTATCAAACCCGAAGGTCGACTGACCTTGAAGTTGAGAAGAACATCTGACTTCACCGTCATGCATCTGTTAAACAAACAGGCATCGAACCCGAAGGGCGGCTCAACTGGAAGTTGATAAGAACATTAGACCTCGTCGTCAGGCATCTGTTAAACAAACAGGCATCGATCCCGAAGGCCGGCTCAACACGAAGTTGAGAGTAACATCTGACCTCGCCGTCAGGCATCTGTTAAACAAACAAGCATCGAACCCGAAGTTCGGCCCAACACGAAGTTGAGAGGAACATCTGACCTCGCCGTAAGGCATCTGTTAAACAAACAGGCATCGAACCTGAATGTCGGCTCAACATGAAGTTGATAGGAACATTTGACTTCACTGTCAAGCATCTGTTACATAAACAAGCATCAAATCCGAAGGCCGGCTTAACCCGAAGTTGAGAAGAACATCTGACCTCACTGTTAGGCATCTGTTAAACAAACAGGCATCAAACCCGAAGGGCGGCTCAACCCAAAGTCGATAAGAACATTAGACCTCGCTGTCAGGCATCTGTTAAACAAACAGGCATCGAACCTGAAGGCCGTCTAAATCCTTAATTGAGAAGAACATCTGACCTCGCCGTCAAACATCTGTTAAACAAACATGCATCAAACCCGAAGGTCGGCTCAACTTGAAGTTGAGAGGATCATCTGACCTCCCCCATCAGGCATTAGTTAAAAAAACAGGCATCGAATCCGAAGGCCGGCAAAACACAAAGTTTAGAAGAACATATGACCTCGCTGTCAGACATATATGTTAAATAAACAGGAATCGAATTTAATGGCCGACTCAACCCGAAGTTGAGAAGAACATCCGACCTCGCTGCCAGACATGACTTAAACAAACAGGAATCGAACCCGAAGGCCGGCTCAACCCGAAGTTTAGAAGAACATTTGACCTAGCCACCAGGCATCTGTTAAACAAATAGGCATCGAACCCAAAGGCCGACTCAACCCGAAGTTGAGAAGAACATCTGACCTCGCCATCAGGAATCTGTTAAACAAACAAGCATCAAACCCGAAGGCCGTCTCAACCCTTAGTTGAGAAGAATATCTGACCTCGCCGTCAAACATCTATTAAAGAAACAGGTATCGAACCCGAAAGCCGTCTCACCTTGAAGTAAAGAGGAACATCTGACCTCCCCATCAGGCATTAGTTAAACAAACAGGCATCGAACCCGAAGGCCGGCATAACACGAAGTTGAGAAGAACATTTGACCTCGCCGTCAGGCATTTGTTAAACAAACAGGCATCGAACCCGAAGGCCGGCTCAACACGAAGTTGAAAGGAACATCTGACCTCGCCGTCAGGCATCTGTTAAACAAAAAGTTGTGGAACCCAAAGGCCGGCTCAACCCGAAAGTGAGAAGAACATCTGACCTCGCCGTCAGGCATCTGTTAAACAAATAGGCATCAAACCCGTAGGCCGTCTCAACCCTTAGTTGAGAAGAATATCTGACCTCGCCGTCAAACATCTATTAAAGAAACAGGTATCGAACCCGAATGCCAGCTCACCTTGAAGTTAAGAGGAACATCTGACCTCCCCAGGAGGCATTAGTTAAACAAACAGGCATCGAACCCAAAGGCCGGAACAACACAAAGTTGAGAAGAACATCTGACCTCGCGGGTCAGGCATCTGTTAAACAAACAGGCATCGAACCCGAAGGCCGGCTCAACACGAAGTTGAGAGGAACATCTGACCTCGCCGTCAGGCATCTGTTAAACAAAAAGTTGTGGAACCCAAAGGCCGGCTCAACCCGAAAGTGAGAAGAACATCTCACCTCGCCGTCAGGCATCTGTTAAACAAAAAGTTGTGGAAGCCAAAGGTCGGCTCAACCCGAAAGTGAGAAGAACATCTGACCTCGCCGTCAGGCATCTGTTAAACAAATAGGCATCAAACCCGAATGCCGTATCAACCCTTAGTTGAGAAGAATATCTGACCTCGCCGTCAAACATCTATTAAAGAAACAGGTATCGAACCCGAAGGCCGGCTCACCTTGAAGTTAAGAGGAACATCTGACCTCCCCATCAGGCATTAGTTAAACAAACAGGCATCGAACCCGAAGGCCGGCACAACACAAAGTTGAGAAGAACATCTGACCTCGCCGTCAGGCATCTGTTAAACAAACAGGCATCGAACCCGAAAGCCGGCTCAACACGAAGTTGAGAGGAACATCTGACCTCGCGGTCAGGCATCTGTTAAACAAATAGGCATCAAACCCGAAGGTCGTCTCAACCCTTAGTTGAGAAAAACATCTGACCACGCCGTCAAACATCTGTTAAACAAACAGGTATCAAACCCAAAGGCCGGCTGACCTTGAAGTTGAGAAGAACATCTGACTTCAGCATCATGCATCTGTTAAACAATTAGGCATCGAACCCGAAGGGCGGCTCAACCCGAAGTTATTAAGAACATTAGACCTCGCCGTCAGGCATCTCATAAACAAACAGGCATCGATCCCGAAGGCCGGCTCAACACGAAGCTGAGAGGAATACCTGACCTCACCGTCAGGCATCTATTAAACAAACAAGCATCGAACCCGAAGTTCGGCCCAACACGAAGTTGAGTGGAACATCTGACCTCGCCGTAAGGCATCTGTTAAACAAACAGGCACCGAACCTGAATGTCGGCTCAACATGAAGTTGATAGGAACATTTGACTTCACTGTCAAGCATCTGTTAAACAAACAGGCATCAAATCCGAAGGCCGGCTCAACCCGAAGTTGAGAAGAACATCTGACCTCACTGTTAGCCATCTGTTAAACAAACAGGCATCGAACCCGAAGCGCGGCTCAACCCGAAGTTGATAAGAACATTAGACCTCTCTACCAGGCATCTGTTAAACAAACAGGCATCGAACCCGAAGACCGGCTCAACCAGAAGTTGAGAAGAACATTTGACCTCGCCGTCAGGCATATGTTAAACAAACAGGCATCGAACCCGAAGGCTGTCTCAATCCTTAATTGAGAAGAACATCTGACCTCGCCGTCAAACATCTGTTAAACAAACATGCATCGAACCCGAAGGTCGGCTCAACTTGAAGTTGAGAGGATCATCTGACCTACCCATCAGGCATTAGTTAAAAAAACAGGCATCGAATCCGAAGGCCGGCACAACACAAAGTTGAGAAGAACATCTGACCTTGCTGTCAGGCATATATGTTATACAAACAGGAATCGAATTTAATGGCCGATTCAACCCAAAGTTGAGAAGAACATCCGACCTCGCTGCCAGACATTACTTAAACAAACAGGAATCGAACCCGAAGGCCGGCTCAACCTGAAGTTTAGAAGAACATTTGACCTAGCCGCCAGGCATCTGTTAAACAAACAGGCATCGAACCCAAAGGCCGACTCAACCCGAAGTTGAGAAGAACATCTGACCTCGCCATCAGGAATCTGTTAAACAAACAGGCATCAAACCCGAAGGCCGTCTCATCCCTTAGTTGAGAAGAATATCTGACCTCGCCGTCAAACATCTATTAAAGAAACAGGTAACGAACCCGAAGGCCGGCTCACCTTGAAGTTGAGAGGAACATCTGACCTCCCCATCAGGCATTAGTTAAACAAACAGGCATCGAACTCGAAGGCCGGCAAACACGAAGTTGAGAGGAACATCTGACCTCGCCATCAGGCATCTGTTAAACAAACGGGCATCAAACCCGAAGGTCGGCTCAACATGAAGTTGAGAGGAACATTTGACTTCACTTTCAAGCATCTCTTAAACAAACAGGCATCAAATCTGAAGGCCGGCTCAACCCGAAGTTGAGAAGAACATCTGACCTCATCGTCAGGCACCTTTTAAACAAACAGGCATTGAACCCGAAGGACGGCTCAACCCGAAGTTGATAAGAACATTAGACCTCTCCGTCAGGCATCTCTTAAACAAACAGGCATTGAACCCGAAGGCTAGCTCAACACGAAGTTGATAGGAACATTTGACCTCGCCGTCAAGCATCTGTTAAACAAACAGGCATTGAACCTGAAGGTCGGCTCAACATGAAATTGAGAGGAAGATTTGACTTCACTATCAAGCATCTGTTAAAGAAACAGGTATCAAATCCGAAGGAAGGCTTAACCCGAAGTTGAGAAGAACATCTGGCCTCACCGTCAGGAATGTGTTAAACAAACAGGCATCGAACCCGAAGGTCGGCTCAATCCGAAGTTGAGAAGAACATCTGACCTCACTGTCAGGCATCTGTTAAACAAACAAGCATTGAATCTAAAGGGCGGCTCAACCCGAAGTTGATAAGAACATTAGACCTCTCTACCACGCATCTCTTAAACAAACAGGCATCGAACCCGAAGGCCGGCTCAACCCGAAGTTGAGAAGAAAATTTGACCTCGCCGTCAGGCATCTGTTAAACAAACAGGCATCGAACCTGAAGGCTGTCACAATACTTAATTGAGAAGAACATCTGACCTCGCCGTCAAACATCTGTTAAAAAACAAGCATCGAACTTGAAGGTCGGATCAAGTTGAAGTTGAGAGGTTCATCTGACCTACCCATCAGGCATTAGTTAAAAAAACAGGCATCGAATCCGAAGGCCGGCACAACACAAAGTTGAGAAGAACATCAGACCTCACTGTCAGGCATATATGTTAAACAAACAGGAATCAAATTTAATGGCCGACTCAACCCGAAGTTGAGAAGAACATCCGACCTCGCTGCCAGACATTACTTAAACAAACAGGAATCGAACCCGAAGGTCGGCTCAACCCGAAGTTTAGAAGAACATTTGACCTAGCCGCCAGGCATCTGTTAAACAAAAAGGCATCGAACCCAACGGTCGGCTCAACCCGAAGTTGAGAAGAACATATGACCTCGCCATCAGAAATCTGTTAAACAAACAGGCATCAAACCCGAAGGCTGTCTCAACCCTTAGTTGAGAAGAATATCTGACCTCGCCATCAAACATCTATTAAAGAAACAGGTATCGAACCCAAAGGCCGGCTCACCTTGAAGTTGAGAGGAACATCTGGCCTCCCCATCAGGCATTAGTTAAACAAACAGGCATCGAACCCGAAGGCCGACACAACACGAAGTTGAGAAGAACATCTGACCTCGCCGTCAGGCATCTGTTAAACAAACAGGCATCGAACCCGATAGCCGACTCAACACGAAGTTGAGAGGAACATATGACCTCGCCGTCAGGCATCTGTTAAACAAACAGGCATCGAACCCGAAGGTCGGCTCAACATGAAATTGAGAGGAATATTTGACTTCACCGTCAAGAATCTGTTAAAGAAACAGGCATCAAATCCGAAGGCAGGCTCAACCCGAAGTTGAGAAGAACATCTGACCTCACCGTCAGGAATCTGTTAAACAAACAGGCATCGAACCCGAAGGCTGTCTCAATCCTTAATTGAGAAGAACATCTGACCTCGCCGTCAAACATCTGTTAAACAAACATGCATCGAACCCGAAGGTCGGCTCAACTTGAAGTTGAGAGGATCATCTGACCTCCCCATCAGGCATTAGTTAAAAAAACAGGCATCGAATCCGAAGGCCGGCACAACACAAAGTTGAGAAGAACATCTGACCTTGCTGTCAGGCATATATGTTATACAAACAGGAATCGAATTTAATGGCCGACTCAACCCGAAGTTGAGAAGAACATCCGACCTCGCTGCCAGACATTACTTAAACAAACAGGAATCGAACCCGAAGGCCGGCTCAACCTGAAGTTTAGAAGAACATTTGACCTAGCCGCCAGGCATCTGTTAAACAAACAGGCATCGAACCCAAAGGCCGACTCAACCCGAAGTTGAGAAGAACATCAGACCTCGCCATCAGGAATCTGTTAAACAAACAGGCATCAAACCCGAAGGCCGTCTCTTCCCTTAGTTGAGAAGAATATCTGACCTCGCCGTCAAACATCTATTAAAGAAACAGGTAACGAACCCGAAGGCCGGCTCACCTTGAAGTTGAGAGGAACACCTGACCTCCCCATCAGGCATTAGTTAAACAAACAGGCATCGAACCCGAAGGCCGGCAAACACGAAGTTGAGAGGAACATCTGACCTCGCCGTCAGGCATCTGTTAAACAAACGGGCATCAAACCCGAAGGTCGGCTCAACATGAAGTTGAGAGGAACATTTGACTTCACTTTCAAGCATCTGTTAAACAAACAGGAATCAAATCTGAAGGCCGGCTCAACCCGAAGTTGAGAAGAACATCTGACCTCATCGTCAGGCACCTTTTAAACAAACAGGCATTGAACCCGAAGGACGGCTCAACCCGAAGTTGATAAGAACATTAGACCTCTCCGTCAGGCATCTCTTAAACAAACAGGCATCGAAC
Organism: Lathyrus sativus; assembly: GCA_963859935.3. Classification (NCBI taxonomy): domain Eukaryota; kingdom Viridiplantae; phylum Streptophyta; class Magnoliopsida; order Fabales; family Fabaceae; genus Lathyrus; species Lathyrus sativus. The sequence goes on from OZ012735.1 coordinate 381,422,268, forward strand.
CCGAAGGCTAGCTCAACACGAAGTTGATAGGAACATTTGACCTCGCCGTCAAGCATCTGTTAAACAAACAGGCATCGAACCTGAAGGTCGGCTCAACATGAAATTGAGAGGAACATTTGACTTCACTATCAAGCATCTGTTAAAGAAACAGGTATCAAATCCGAAGGAAGGCTTAACCCGAAGTTGAGAAGAACATCTGGCCTCACCGTCAGGAATGTGTTAAACAAACAGGCATCGAACCCGAAGGTCGGCTCAATCCGAAGTTGAGAAGAACATCTGACCTCACTGTCAGGCATCTGTTAAACAAACAAGCATTGAATCTAAAGGGCGGCTCAACCCGAAGTTGATAAGAACATTAGACCTCTCTGCCACGCATCTCTTAAACAAACAGGCATCGAACCCGAAGGCCGGCTCAACCCGAAGTTGAGAAGAAAATTTGACCTCGCCGTCAGGCATCTGTTAAACAAACAGGCATCGAACCTGAAGGCTGTCACAATACTTAATTGAGAAGAACATCTGACCTCGCCGTCAAACATCTGTTAAAAAACAAGCATCGAACTTGAAGGTCGGATCAAGTTGAAGTTGAGAGGTTCATCTGACCTACCCATCAGGCATTAGTTAAAAAAACAGGCATCGAATCCGAAGGCCGGCACAACACAAAGTTGAGAAGAACATCAGACCTCACTGTCAGGCATATATGTTAAACAAACAGGAATCAAATTTAATGGCCGACTCAACCCGAAGTTGAGAAGAACATCCGACCTCGCTGCCAGACATTACTTAAACAAACAGGAATCGAACCCGAAGGTCGGCTCAACCCGAAGTTTAGAAGAACATTTGACCTAGCCGCCAGGCATCTGTTAAACAAACAGGCATCGAACCCAACGGTCGGCTCAACCCGAAGTTGAGAAGAACATATGACCTCGCCATCAGGAATCTGTTAAACAAACAGGCATCAAACCCGAAGGCTGTCTCAACCCTTAGTTGAGAAGAATATCTGACCTCGCCATCAAACATCTATTAAAGAAACAGGTATCGAACCCAAAGGCCGGCTCACCTTGAAGTTGAGAGGAACATCTGGCCTCCCCATCAGGCATTAGTTAAACAAACAGGCATCGAACCCGAAGGCCGACACAACACGAAGTTGAGAAGAACATCTGACCTCGCCGTCAGGCATCTGTTAAACAAACAGGCATCGAACCCGACGGTCGACTCAACACGAAGTTGAGAAGAACATATGACCTCGCCGTCAGGCATCTGTTAAACAAACAGGCATCGAACCCGAAGGTCGGCTCAACATGAAATTGAGAGGAATATTTGACTTCACCGTCAAGAATCTGTTAAAGAAACAGGCATCAAATCCGAAGGCAGGCTCAACCCGAAGTTGAGAAGAACATCTGACCTCACCGTCAGGAATCTGTTAAACAAACAAGCATCGAACCCGAAGGCTGTCTCAATCCTTAATTGAGAAGAACATCTGACCTCGCCGTCAAACATCTGTTAAACAAACATGCATCGAACCCGAAGGTCGGCTCAGCTTGAAGTTGAGAGGAACATCTGACCTCCCCATCAGGCATTAGTTAAACAAACAGGCATCGAACCCGAAGGCCGGCAAACACGAAGTTGAGAGGAACATCTGACCTCGCCGTCAGGCATCTGTTAAACAAACGGACATCAAACCCAAAGGTCGGCTCAACATGAAGTTGAGAGGAACATTTGACTTCACTTTCAAGCATCTGTTAAACAAACAGGCATCAAATCTGAAGGCCGGCTCAACCCGAAGTTGAGAAGAACATCTGACCTCATCGTCAGGCACCTTTTAAACAAACAGGAATTGAACCCGAAGGACGGCTCAACCCGAAGTTGATAAGAACATTAGACCTCTCCGTCAGGCATCTCTTAAACAAACAAGAATCGAACCCGAAGGCTAGCTCAACACGAAGTTGATAGGAACATTTGACCTCGCCGTCAAGCATCTGTTAAACAAACAGGCATCGAACCTGAAGGTCGGCTCAACATGAAATTGAGAGGAACATTTGACTTCACTATCAAGCATCTGTTAAAGAAACAGGTATCAAATCCGAAGGAAGGCTTAACCCGAAGTTGAGAAGAACATCTGGCCTCACCGTCAGGAATATGTTAAACAAACAGGCATCGAACCCGAAGGTCGGCTCAATCCGAAGTTGAGAAAAACATCTGACCTCACTGTCAGGCATCTGTTAAACAAACAAGCATTGAATCTAAAGGGCGGCTCAACCCGAAGTTGATAAGAACATTAGACCTCTCTGCCACGCATCTCTTAAACAAACAGGCATCGAACCCGAAGGCCGGCTCAACCCGAAGTTGAGAAGAAAATTTGACCTCGCCGTCAGGCATCTGTTAAACAAACAGGCATCGAACCTGAAGGCTGTCACAATACTTAATTGAGAAGAACATCTGACCTCGCCGTCAAACATCTGTTAAAAAACAAGCATCGAACTTGAAGGTCGGATCAAGTTGAAGTTGAGAGGTTCATCTGACCTACCCATCAGGCATTAGTTAAAAAAACAGGCATCGAATCCGAAGGCCGGCACAACACAAAGTTGAGAAGAACATCAGACCTCACTGTCAGGCATATATGTTAAACAAACAGGAATCAAATTTAATGGCCGACTCAACCCGAAGTTGAGAAGAACATCCGACCTCGCTGCCAGACATTACTTAAACAAACAGGAATCGAACCCGAAGGTCGGCTCAACCCGAAGTTTAGAAGAACATTTGACCTAGCCGCCAGGCATCTGTTAAACAAACAGGCATCGAACCCAACGGTCGGCTCAACCCGAAGTTGAGAAGAACATATGACCTCGCCATCAGGAATCTGTTAAACAAACAGGCATCAAACCCGAAGGCTGTCTCAACCCTTAGTTGAGAAGAATATCTGACCTCGCCATCAAACATCTATTAAAGAAACAGGTATCGAACCCAAAGGCCGGCTCACCTTGAAGTTGAGAGGAACATCTGGCCTCCCCATCAGGCATTAGTTAAACAAACAGGCATCGAACCCGAAGGCCGACACAACACGAAGTTGAGAAGAACATCTGACCTCGCCGTCAGGCATCTATTAAACAAACAGGCATCGAACCCGATGGCCGACTCAACACGAAGTTGAGAGGAACATATGACCTCGCCGTCAGGCATCTGTTAAACAAACAGGCATCGAACCCGAAGGTCGGCTCAACATGAAATTGAGAGGAATATTTGACTTCACCGTCAAGAATCTGTTAAAGAAACAGGCATCAAATCCGAAGGCAGGCTCAACCCGAAGTTGAGAAGAACATCTGACCTCATCGTCAGGCACCTTTTAAACAAACAGGAATTGAACCCGAAGGACGGCTCAACCCGAAGTTGATAAGAACATTAGACCTCTCCGTCAGGCATCTCTTAAACAAACAAGAATCGAACCCGAAGGCTAGCTCAACACGAAGTTGATAGGAACATTTGACCTCGCCGTCAAGCATCTGTTAAACAAACAGGCATCGAACCTGAAGGTCGGCTCAACATGAAATTGAGAGGAACATTTGACTTCACTATCAAGCATCTGTTAAAGAAACAGGTATCAAATCCGAAGGAAGGCTTAACCCGAAGTTGAGAAGAACATCTGGCCTCACCGTCAGGAATATGTTAAACAAACAGGCATCGAACCCGAAGGTCGGCTCAATCCGAAGTTGAGAAAAACATCTGACCTCACTGTCAGGCATCTGTTAAACAAACAAGCATTGAATCTAAAGGGCGGCTCAACCCGAAGTTGATAAGAACATTAGACCTCTCTGCCACGCATCTCTTAAACAAACAGGCATCGAACCCGAAGGCCGGCTCAACCCGAAGTTGAGAAGAAAATTTGACCTCGCCGTCAGGCATCTGTTAAACAAACAGGCATCGAACCTGAAGGCTGTCACAATACTTAATTGAGAAGAACATCTGACCTCGCCGTCAAACATCTGTTAAAAAACAAGCATCGAACTTGAAGGTCGGATCAAGTTGAAGTTGAGAGGTTCATCTGACCTACCCATCAGGCATTAGTTAAAAAAACAGGCATCGAATCCGAAGGCCGGCACAACACAAAGTTGAGAAGAACATCAGACCTCACTGTCAGGCATATATGTTAAACAAACAGGAATCAAATTTAATGGCCGACTCAACCCGAAGTTGAGAAGAACATCCGACCTCGCTGCCAGACATTACTTAAACAAACAGGAATCGAACCCGAAGGTCGGCTCAACCCGAAGTTTAGAAGAACATTTGACCTAGCCGCCAGGCATCTGTTAAACAAACAGGCATCGAACCCAACGGTCGGCTCAACCCGAAGTTGAGAAGAACATATGACCTCGCCATCAGGAATCTGTTAAACAAACAGGCATCAAACCCGAAGGCTGTCTCAACCCTTAGTTGAGAAGAATATCTGACCTCGCCATCAAACATCTATTAAAGAAACAGGTATCGAACCCAAAGGCCGGCTCACCTTGAAGTTGAGAGGAACATCTGGCCTCCCCATCAGGCATTAGTTAAACAAACAGGCATCGAACCCGAAGGCCGACACAACACGAAGTTGAGAAGAACATCTGACCTCGCCGTCAGGCATCTATTAAACAAACAGGCATCGAACCCGATGGCCGACTCAACACGAAGTTGAGAGGAACATATGACCTCGCCGTCAGGCATCTGTTAAACAAACAGGCATCGAACCCGAAGGTCGGCTCAACATGAAATTGAGAGGAATATTTGACTTCACCGTCAAGAATCTGTTAAAGAAACAGGCATCAAATCCGAAGGCAGGCTCAACCCGAAGTTGAGAAGAACATCTGACCTCACCGTCAGGAATCTGTTAAACAAACAAGCATTGAACCCAAAGGCTGTCTCAATCCTTAATTGAGAAGAACATCTGACCTCGCCGTCAAACATCTGTTAAACAAACATGCATCGAACCCGAAGGTCGGCTCAACTTGAAGTTGAGAGGATCATCTGACCTCCCCATCAGGCATTAGTTAAAAAAACAGGCATCGAATCCGAAGGCCGACACAACACAAAGTTGAGAAGAACATCTGACCTTGCTGTCAGGCATATATGTTATACAAACAGGAATCGAATTTAATGGCCGACTCAACCCGAAGTTGAGAAGAACATCCGACCTCGCTGCCAGACATTACTTAAACAAACAGGAATCGAATCCGAAGGCCGGCTCAACCTGAAGTTTAGAAGAACATTTGACCTAGCCGCCAGGCATCTGTTAAACAAACAGGCATCGAACCCAAAGGCCGACTCAACCCGAAGTTGAGAAGAACATGTGACCTCGCCATCAGGAATCTGTTAAACAAACAGGCATCAAACCCGAAGGCCGTCTCATCCCTTAGTTGAGAAGAATATCTGACCTCGCCGTCAAACATCTATTAAAGAAACAGGTAACGAACCCGAAGACCGGCTCACCTTGAAGTTGATAGGAACATCTGACCTCCCCATCAGGCATTAGTTAAACAAACAGGCATCGAACCCGAAGGCCGGCAAACACGAAGTTGAGAGGAACATCTGACCTCGCCGTCAGGCATCTGTTAAACAAACGGGCATCAAACCCGAAGGTCGGCTCAACATGAAGTTGAGAGGAACATTTGACTTCACTTTCAAGCATCTGTTAAACAAACAGGCATCAAATCTGAAGGCCGGCTCAACCCGAAGTTGAGAAGAACATCTGACCTCATCGTCAGGCACCTTTTAAACAAACAGGCATTGAACCCGAAGGACGGCTCAACCCGAAGTTGATAAGAACATTAGACCTCTCCGTCAGGCATCTCTTAAACAAACAGGCATCGAACCCGAAGGGTAGCTCAACACGAAGTTGATAGGAACAATTGACCTCGCCGTCAAGCATCTGTTAAACAAACAGGCATCGAACCTGAAGGTCGGCTCAACATGAAATTGAGAGGAACATTTGACTTCACTATCAAGCATCTGTTAAAGAAACAGGTATCAAATCCGAAGGAAGGCTTAACCCGAAGTTGAGAAGAACATCTGGCCTCACCGTCAGGAATGTGTTAAACAAACAGGCATCGAACCCGAAGGTCGGCTCAATCCGAAGTTGAGAAGAACATCTGACCTCACTGTCAGGCATCTGTTAAACAAACAAGCATTGAATCTAAAGGGCGGCTCAATCCGAAGTTGATAAGAACATTAGACCTCTCTGCCACGCATCTCTTAAACAAACAGGCATCGAACCCGAAGGCCGGCTCAACCCGAAGTTGAGAAGAAAATTTGACCTCGCCGTCAGGCATCTGTTAAACAAACAGGCATCAAACCTGAAGGCTGTCACAATACTTAATTGAGAAGAACATCTGACCTCGCCGTCAAACATCTGTTAAAAAACAAGCATCGAACTTGAAGGTCGGATCAAGTTGAAGTTGAGAGGTTCATCTGACCTACCCATCAGGCATTAGTTAAAAAAACAGGCATCGAATCCGAAGGCCGGCACAACACAAAGTTGAGAAGAACATCAGACCTCACTGTCAGGCATATATGTTAAACAAACAGGAATCAAATTTAATGGCCGACTCAACCCGAAGTTGAGAAGAACATCCGACCTCGCTGCCAGACATTACTTAAACAAACAGGAATCGAACCCGAAGGTCGGCTCAACCCGAAGTTTAGAAGAACATTTGACCTAGCCGCCAGGCATCTGTTAAACAAACAGGCATCGAACCCAACGGTCGGCTCAACCCGAAGTTGAGAAGAACATATGACCTCGCCATCAGGAATCTGTTAAACAAACAGGCATCAAACCCGAAGGCTGTCTCAACCCTTAGTTGAGAAAATATCTGACCTCGCCATCAAACATCTATTAAAGAAACAGGTATCGAACCCAAAGGCCGGCTCACCTTGAAGTTGAGAGGAACATCTGGCCTCCCCATCAGGCATTAGTTAAACAAACGGGCATCGAACCCGAAGGCCGACACAACACGAAGTTTAGAAGAACATCTGACCTCGCCGTCAGGCATCTGTTAAACAAACAGGCATCGAACCCGATGGCCGACTCAACACGAAGTTGAGAGGAACATATGACCTCTCCGTCAGGCATCTGTTAAACAAACAGGCATCGAACCCGAAGGTCGGCTCAACATGAAATTGAGAGGAATATTTGACTTCACCGTCAAGAATCTGTTAAAGAAACAGGCATCAAATCCGAAGGCAGGCTCAACCCGAAGTTGAGAAGAACATCTGACCTCACCGTCAGGAATCTGTTAAACAAACAGGCATCGAACCCGAAGGTCGGCTCAATCCGAAGTTGAGAAGAACATCTGACCTCACTATCAGGCATCTGTTAAACAAACAGGCATTGAATCCAAAGGGCGACTCAACCCGAAGTTGATAAGAACATTAGACCTCTCTGCCGGGCATCTCTTAAACAAACAAGCATGGAACCCGAAGGCCGACTCAACCCGAAGTTGAGAAGAACATTTGACCTCGCCGTCAGGCATCTGTTAAACAAACAGGCATCGAACTCAAAGGCCGTCGCAATTCTTAATTGAGAAGAACATCTGACCTCGCCGTCAAACATCTGTTAAAAAACAAGCATCGAACTTGAAGGCCGGCTCAAATTGAAGTTGAGAGGAACATCTGACCTCCCCATCAGGTATTAGTTAAACAAACAAGCATTGAACCCGAAGGCCGGCACAACACGAAGTTGAGAAGAACATTTGACCTAACTGTCAGGCATATGTTAAGTAAACAGGCATCGAAGTTGATGGCCGACTCTACCCGAAGTTGAGAAGAACACCCAACCTCGCTGCCAGGCATTAGTTAAACAAATAGGAATCGAACCCGAAGGCCGGCTCAACACGAAGTTGAGAGGAACATCTGACCTCGCCGTCAGGCATCTGTTAAACAAACAGGCATCGAACCCGAAGGCCGGCTCAACACGAAGTTGAGAGGAACATCTGACATCGCCGTCAGGCATCTGTTAAACAAACGGGCATTAAACCCGAAGGTCGGCTCAGCATGATGTTGAGAGGAACATTTGACTTCACTTTCAAGCATCTGTTAAACAAACAGGCATCAAATCTGAAGGCCAGCTCAACCCGAAGTTGAGAAGAACATCTGACCTCATCGTCAGGCATCTTGTAAACAAACAGGCATTGAACCCGAAGGACGGCTCAACCCGAAGTCGATAAGAACATTATACCTCTCCGTCAGGCATCTCTTAAACAAACAGGCATCGAACCCGAAGGCTGGCTCAACACGAAGTTGATAGGAACATCTGACCTCGCCGTCAAGCATCTGTTAAACAAACAGGCATCGAACCTGAAGGTCGGCTCAACATGAAATTGAGAGGAACATTTGACTTCACTGTCAAGAATCTATTAAAGAAACAGGCATCTAATCCGAAGGCAGGCTCAACCCGAAGTTGAGAAGAGCATCTGACCTCACCGTCAGGAATCTGTTAAACAAACAGGCATCGAACCCGAAGGTCGGCTCAATCCGAAGTTGAGAAGAACATCTGACCTCACTGTCAGGCATCTGGTAAACAAACAGGCATTGAATCGAAAGGGAGACTCAACCCGAAGTTGATAAGAACATTAGACCTCTCTGTCAGGCATCTCTTAAACAAACAGGCATCGAACCTGAAGGCCGGCTCAACCCGAAGTTGAGAAGAACATTTGACCTCGCCGTCAAGCATCTGTTAAACAAACAGGCATCGAACCCGAAGGCCGGCACAACACGAAGTTGAGAAGAACATTTGACCTAACTGTCAGGCATATGTTAAATAAACAGGCATCGAATTTGATGGCCGACTCTACCCGAAGTTGAGAAGAACATCCGACCTCACTGCCAGGCATTAGTTAAACAAACAGGAATCGAACCCAAAGGCCGGCTCAACCCCAAGTTGAGAAGAATATCTGACCTCGCTGTCAGGCATCTGTTAAACAAAAAGTTGTGGAACCCAAAGGCCGGCTCAACCCGAAAGTGAGAAGAACATCTGACTTCATCGTCAGGCATCTGTTAAACAAATAGGCATCAAACTCGAAGGCCGTCTCAACCCTTAGTTGAGAAGAACATCTGACCTCGCCGTCAAACATCTGTTAAACAAACAGGTATCAAACCCGAATGTCGGCTGACCTTGAAGTTTAGAGAAACATCTGACCTCCCCATCAGGCTATAGTTAAACAAACAGGCATCGAACCCGAAGGCCGGCAAAACACGAAGTTGAGAAGAACATCTGACCTCGCCGTCAGGCATCTGTTAATTTGAATCGCATCTTTAGTTCACAACCGCTCTTTGATTTATCCGAAGGAAAAGGTCAAAAGAGGAAAACCTAATTTTGCATCGTAAAGACAATGCAGGAAGAGATCTAGGTAAGGGGTTGGTTAAGCTTAGGGAAGGTACTAGCACCCTAAACTTCTGTAGTACTCTACAGGAACCTTTTGTTTATTGTATGCTTTTTTATTTTATTTTATTATATGCTTTAATATATGTTGAGCTAAGGGATAGAGTGACCTAAAGACCTAAGGGTTAGTCCTAAGTTTACTCGGCAAGACGTCGCATCTTGTGCCTACATATCCTGACGGGAATGGAATCAGAGTAATTGTAGTTCCCCTCGAAAGGGAGGTTAGAAACGTCTTGACTGTGGTCAAGGTTTCAATGGGGAATAAACGTATCTTAAGGACACGCTTACGTGGAGTCTTTGAAACTCCTATTTCTACGTTGAATTTGTTAATTAAAAATTTAGGGTTGAAATTAGGGATTCCACGGCGGAAAACCCTAAAATAGAGTACGACGACTCTTTGACCTAAAACTAGGGTAAAGGGTATTTTTGTCCACGGCGGGACACGTAGGCTAAACAGGGTTTGAAATGGTCCAAAGGGTTAAGACTATTGACTCGGCGGTCAAACGGCTAGACCTAATTCCTTCGGAGGGATTCTAACGGTAAAAACATGCAAAATACGACAAATTACTATTCGGCAGAATTAAAGTGTGGAAAAATAAAGAAAGCGGTAAAAAAAGCATTGCGACGATCACTCGCGTAAATTACAAATTCCCAAAAAATGCAAAATAAAATAACCGCGACCATGGCCTCGCGTAAATTACATCCATGGAACAAAAACGAACAAATGAAATAATAACGAGTTGAAACAAACAAATTAACGAGGGTTAGACAAAAATGAAACGGCTAAATCAAAACTTATTTCTTTTTGAGTTTTTATTGAGAAGAGGAGAGGAGAATTAATTTCATGCTTAAATGGAGAAACTATTCTAATTATTTACTAAAAATTTTAATAAAGAAACTGGTTTTAATTTTAATGAAAAAAATGTCTTGAAAAAAATGTTTTAATGTTATCGAAAATAAATGTTTTAAATTTTAATTAAAAAAATGTTTTAAATTTTAATGAAAAAATTTGATTTAAATTCAACGAAAAAGGTTTTAATTTTTGTTTTAGTGAAAGAAAGGTCATTTTTTAATTTTTGTGTTAACTTAATGAAAAATGGTTTTAATTGGAAAAAGCTTTAATTAAGAAAAACTGTTTTATTTAGAAATATGTTTTTAAATAAAAAATGATTTAATTTTTGAAAAAAACTTTTTAGAAAGATCTTAATTTTTAAAAAACTGATTACGTTATGTTTTTTTTTTGTTGTTGAAATAGCTTACCTAAACTTAATTGCATTATTAATTACAAACTACATAGTTAATATAAATGAAAAAATAAACAATTGAATAATAAAATAAAAAAATGAAACGTAAATAAAAAGGCTTCTGCCGTTTTCTCCCTGGATGACTATCGAAGCTTTTCCTCTCCTTCAATCCTTGCATGTCATCTTCTATTTATTCTTCCCATTAATCTACAATCAATGAACAAAACAACACACAAAAATCATAAAATGCCGTAAATCAAAGGAAAGAGAAAGCTTACGGTAACGACGATGATGTTGAACGAACTGAGCCTCCGCCGTTGGGACTTTTTGCTCGCCGGTAGCGCTTGGCCGATGATGAATTCAAACTTGTTAGGGTTCTTCCAAAAAAATTCCTTCTTCTGATAAATCGTGAGAACGGCCGCCGTTTTTCTCTTTTGTCTCCTTCTCCTTTTATCAAATGCAACTCATGTTTATATAGGTAACAAATTAGGGTTAACTCTAACCTAATGCCTATTTTAAAGCCCAACTTAAATAATTAGTCAAAACTAAAAAAAACAAACTAAAACAATTAACTCTAACCTAATGCCTATTTTAAAGCCCAACTTAAATAATTAGTCAAAACTAAAAAAAACAAACTAAAACAAACTAAAACAAACTTAAAAGAATAAAATCTTTTCTAATGTTTTTAATTTTATAATTTTTTTGATGTTTTTATGAATAATATGGAAAAAAGTGAAAAAATAATATTTTTTAAAAAATAATTTAAATAAAATACGAAAATAATAATTAAATAATAAAAAAAACTATTTTGTTATATTTTTTTATAAAAATAGAAAAGTTAGAATAAAAATAAAAGAAAAACAAAAAGTGAAGAAGGTGGGATTCGAACTCTCAACCTTTCACACTCACAACTCCTTACACACAGTCTCTTGTCAATTGTGTCATTTTATTCATTCAAAATAAAGTGGCACTAGAAACTATGTAAAGGTAGGACAAATTTGGGGTGCAACACCGTCTAAATCCTTAATTGAGCAGAACATCTGACCTCGCCGTCAAACATCTGTTAAACAAATAGGCATCGGATTTGATGGCCGACTCAACCCGAAGTTGAGAAGAAAATCCGACCTAGCCGCCAGACATCTGTTAAATAAACACACATCGAACCCAAAGGTCGGCTCAACCTGAAGTTGAGAACAACATCTGACCTCGCCGTCAGGCATCTTTTAAACAAAAAGTTGTGGAACCCAAAGGCCAGCTCAACCCGAAAGTGAGAAGAACATATGACCTCGCCGTCAGGCATCTGTTAAACAAATAGGCATCAAACCCGAAGGCCGTCTCAACCCTTAGTGGAGAAGAACATCTGACCTCGCCGTCAAACATTTGTTAAATAAAACAGGTATCAAACCCGAAGTTTAGAGGAACATCTGACCTCCCCATCAGGATATAGTTAAACAAACAAGCATCAAACCCGAAGACCGACAAAACACGAAGTTGAGAAGAACATCTGACCTCGCCGTCAGGCATCTGTTAAACAAACCAGAATCGAACCCGAAGGCTGGCTCAACACGAAGCTGAGAGGAACATCTGACCTCGCCGTCAGGCGTCTGTTAAACAAACAGGCATCGAACCCGAAGGTCGGCTCAACATGATGTTGAGAGGAACATTTGACTTCACTATGAAGCATCTGTTAAACAAACAGGCAACAAATCCGAAGGTCGGCTCAACCCGAAGTTGAGAAGAACATCTGACCTCATCATCAGGCATCTTTTAAACAAACAGGCATCGAACCCGAAGGACGGCTCAACCCGAAGTTGATAAGAACATTAGATCTCTCCGTCAGGCATCTATTAAACAAACAAGCATCGAACCCGAAGGCTGGCTCAACACGAAGTTGATAGGAACATTTGACCTCGCCGTCAAGCATCTTTTAAATAAACAGGCATCGAACCTGAAGGTCGGCTCAACATGAAATTGAGAGGAACATTTGACTTCATTGTCAAGAATCTGTTAAAGAAACAGGCATCAAATCCAAAGGTAGGCTTAACCCGAAGTTGAGAAGAACATCTGACCTCACCGTCAGGAATCTGTTAAAATAACAGGCATCGAACCCGAAGGTCGGCTCAATCCGAAGTTGAGAAGAACATCTGACCTCACTATCAGGCTTCTGTTAAACAAACAGGCATTGAGTCCAAAGGGCGACTGAACCCGAAGTTGATAAGAACATTAGACCTCTCTGCTAGGCATCTCTTAAACAAACAGGCATCGAACCCGAAGGCCGGCTCAACCCGAAGTTGCGAAGAAAATTTGACCTCGCCGTCAGGCATCTGTTAAACAAACAGGCATCGAACCCGAAGGCCGGCACAACACGAAGTTGAGAAGAACATTTGACCTAACTGTCAGGCATATGTTAAATAAACAGGCATCGAATTTGATGGCCGACTCTACCCGAAGTTGAGAAGAACATCCGACCTCGCTGCCAGGCATTAGTTAAAACAACAGGAATCGAACCCGAAGGCCGGCTCAACCAGAAGTTGAGAAGAATATCCGACCTAGCCGCCAGACATCTGTTAAACAAACAGGCATTGAACCCAAAGGCCGGCTCAACCCGAAGTTGAGAAGAACATCTGACCTCGCTGTCAGGCATCTGTTAAACAAAAAGTTGTGGAACCCAAAGGCCGGCTCAACCCGAAAGTGAGAAGAACATCTGACTTCGCCGTCAGGCATCTATTAAACAAATAGGCATCAAACCCGAAGGCCATGTCAACCCTTAGTTGAGAAGAACATCTGACCTCGCCGTCAAACATCTGTTAAACAAACAGGTATCAAACCCGAATGCCAGCTGACCTTGAAGTTTAGAGAAACATCTGACCTCCCCATCAGGCTATAGTTAAACAAACAGGCATCGAACCCGAAGGCCGGCAAAACACGAAGTTGAGAAGAACATCTGACCTCGCCGTCAGGCATCTGTTAAACAAACAGGCATCGAACCCGAAGGTCGGCTCAACACGAAGCTGAGAGGAACATTTGACCTCGCCGTCAGGCATCTGTTAAACAAACAGGCATCGAACCCGAAGGTCGGCTCAACAGGATGTTGAGAGGAACATCTGACCTCCCCATCAGGCATTAGTTAGCAAACAAGCGTTGAACATGGATGCTGGCACAACTAAGTTGAGAAGAACATTTGACCTAACTGTCAAGCATATGTTAAATAAACAGGCATCGAATTTGATGGCCGACTCTACCCGAACTTGAGAAGAACATCCGATCTCGCTGCCAGGCATTAGTTAAACAAACAGGAATCGAACCCAATGGCCGGCTCAACCAGAAGTTGAGAAGAATATCCGACCTAGCCGCCAGACATTTGTTAAACAAACAGGCATCGAACCCAAAGGCCGGCTCAACCCGAAGTTGAGAAGAACATCTGACCTCGCTGTCAGGCATTTGTTAAACAAAAAGTTGTGGAACCCAAAGGCCGGCTCAACCCGAAAGTGAGAAGAACATCTGACTTCGCCGTCAGGCATCTGTTAAATAAATAGGCATCAAACCCGAAGGCCGTCTCAACCCTTAGTTGAGAAGAACATCTGACCTCGCCGTCAAACATCTGTTAAACAAACAGGTATCAAACCCGAATGCCGGCTGACCTTGAAGTTTAGAGAAACATCTGACCTCCCCATCAGGCTATAGTTAAACAAACATGCATCGAACACGAAGGCCGGCAAAACACGAAGTTAAGAAGAACATCTGACCTCGCCGTCAGGCATCTGTTAAACAAACAGGCATCGAACCCGAAGGTCGGCTCAACATGAAGCTGAGAGGAACAATTTTACCTCGCCGTCAGGCATATGTTAAATAAACAGGCATCGAACCTGAAGGTCGGCTCAACATGATGTTGAGAGGAACATTTGACTTCACTATCAAGCATCTGTTAAACAAACAGGCATCAAATCTGAAGTTCGGCTCAACCCGAAGTTGAGAAGAACATCTAACCTCGTTGTCAGGCATCTGTTAAACAAACAGGCATCGAACCCGAAGGCTGGCTCAACCCGAAGTTGAGAAGAACATTTGACCTCGCTGTCAGGCATCTGTTAAACAAACGGGCATCGAACCCGAAGGTCGTCTCAATTCTTAATTGAGAAGAACATCTGACTTCACCGTCAAACATCTGTTAAACAAACAGGCATCGAACCCAAAGACCGGCACAACACGAGATTGAGAAGAACATCTGACCTCGCTGTCAAGCATATGTTAAAGAAACAGGCATCGAATTTGATGGCCGACTCAACCCGAAGTTGAGTAGAACATCCGACCTAGCCGCCAGACATCTGTTAAACAAACAGACATCGAACCCAAAGGCCGGCTCAACCCGAAGTTGAGAACAACATCTGACCTCGCCGTCAGGCATCTGTTAAACAAAAAGTTCTGGAACCCAAAGGCCGGCTCAACCCGAAAGTGAGAAGAACATCTGACCTCCCCATCAGGCATTAGTAAAACAAACAAGCATTGAACCCGAAGGCCGGCACAACACGAAGTTGAGAAGAACAATTGACCTAACTGTCAGGCATATGTTAAATAAACAGGCATCGAATTTGATGGCCGACTCTACCCGAAGTTGAGAAGAACATCCGACCTCGTTGCCAGGCATTATTTAAACAAACAGGAATCGAACCCGAAGGTCGGCTCAACCAGAAGTTGAGAAGAATATCCGACCTAGCCGCCAGACATTTGTTAAACAAACAGGCATCGAACCCAAAGGCCGGCTCAACCCGAAGTTGAGAAGAACATCTGACCTCGCTGTCAGGCATCTGTTAAACAATCAGGCATCGAACCCGGAGGCTGTCTTAATCCTTAATTGAGAAGAACATCTGACCTCGCCGTCAAATATCTGTTAAACAAACAGGAATCGAACCCGAAGACCGGCACAACACGAAATTGAGAAGAACATCTGATCTCGCTGTCAAGCGTATGTTAAACAAACAGGCATCGAATTTGATGGCCGACTCAACCCGAAGTTGAGAAGAACATCCGACCTAGCCGCCAGACATCTGTTAAAACAACACACATCGAACCCAAAGGTCGGCTCAACCCGAAGTTGAGAACAACATCTGACCTCGCCGTCAGGCATCTTTTAAACAAAAAGTTGTGGAACCCAAAGGCCGGCTCAACCCGAAAGTGAGAAGAACATATGACCTCGCCGTCAGGCATCTGTTAAACAAATAGGCATCAAACCCGAAGGCCATCTCAACCCATAGTGGAGAAGAACATCTGACCTCGCCGTTAAACATCTGTTAAACAAACAGTTATCAAACCCGAAGGCCGGCTGACCTTGAAGTTTAGAGGAACATCTGACCTCCCCATCAGGCTATAGTTAAACAAACAAGCATCGAACCCGAAGACCGACAAAACACGAAGTTGAGAAGAACATCTGACCTCGCTGTCAGGCATCTGTTAAACAAACAGGCATCGAACCCGAAGGCCGGCTCAACACGAAGCTGAGAGGAACATCTGACCTCGCCGTCAGGCGTCTGTTAAACAAACAGGCATCGAACCCGAAGGTCGGCTCAACATGATGTTGAGAGGAACATTTGACTTCACTATCAAGCATCTGTTAAACAAACAGGAAACAAATCCGAAGGTCGTCTCAACCCGAAGTTGAGAAGAACATCTGACCTCATCATTAGGCATCTTTTAAAAAAACAGGCCTCGAACCCGAAGGAAGGCTCAACCCGAAGTTGATAAGAACATTAGATCTCTCCGTCAGGCATCTATTAAACAAAAAGGCATCGAACCCGAAGGCTGGCTCAACACGAAGTTGATAGGAACATCTGACCTCGCCGTCAAGCATCTGTTAAATAAACAGGCATCGAACCTGAAGGTCGGCTCAACATGAAATTGAGAGGAACATTTGACTTCACTGTCAAGAATCTGTTAAAGAAACAGGCATCAAATCCGAAGGTAGGCTTAACCCGAAGTTGAGAAGAACATCTGACCTCACCGTCAGGAATCTGTTAAACAAACAAGCATCGAACCCGAAGGTCGGCTCAATCCGAAGTTGAGAAGAACATCTGACCTCACTGTCATGCATCTGTTAAACAAACAGGCATTGAATCCAAAGGGCGACTGAACCCGAAGTTGATAAGAACATTAGACCTCTCTGCTAGGCATCTCTTAAACAAACAGGCATCAAACCCGAAGGCCGGCTCAACCCGAAGTTGAGAAGAACATTTGACCTCGCCGTCAGGCATCTATTAAACAAACAGGCATCGAACCTGAAGGTCGGCACAACACGAAGTTAAGAAGAACATTTGACCTAACTGTCGGGCATATGTCAAATAAACAGGCATCGAATTTGATGGCCGACTCTACCCGAAGTTGAGAAGAACATCCGACCTCGCTGCCAGGCATTAGTTAAAACAACAGGAATCGAACCCGAAGGCCGGCTCAACCAGAAGTTGAGAAGAATATCCGACCTAGACGCCAGACATCTGTTAAACAAACAGGCATTGAACCCAAAGGCCGGCTCAACCCGAAGTTGAGAAAAACATCTGACCTCGCTGTCAGGCATCTGTTAAACAAAAAGTTGTATAACCAAAAGACCGGCTCAACCCGAAAGTGAGAAGAACATCTGACTTCACTGTCAGGCATCTATTAAACAAATAGGCATCAAACCCGAAGGCCGTCTCAACCCTTAGTTGAGAAGAACATCTGACCTCGCCGTCAAACATCTATTAAACAAACGGGTATCAAACCCGAATGCCAGCTGACCTTGAAGTTTAGAGAAACATCTGACCTCCCCATCAGGCTATAGTTAAACAAACAGGCATCGAACCCGAAGGCCGGCAAAACACGAAGTTGAGAAGAACATCTGACCTCGCCGTCAGGCATCTGTTAAACAAACAGGCATCGAACCCTAAGGTCGGCTCAACACGAAGCTGAGAGGAACATTTGACCTTGCCGTCAGGCATCTGTTAAACAAACAGGCATCGAACCCGAAGGTCGGCTCAACAGGATGTTGAGAGGAACATCTGACCTCCCCATCAGGCATTAGTTAAACAAACAAGCGTTGAACATGGATGTCGGCACAACACGAAGTTGAGAAGAACATTTGACCTAACTGTCAGGCATATGTTAAATAAACAGGCATCGAATTTGATGGCCGACTCTACCCGAACTTGAGAAGAACATCCGACCTCGCTGCCAGGCATTAGTTAAATAAACAGGAATCGAACCCGAAGGCCGGCTCAACCAGAAGTTGAGAAGAATATCCGACCTAGCCGCCAGACATTTGTTAAACAAACAGGCATAGAACCCAAAGGTCGGCTCAACCCGAAGTTGAGAAGAACATCTGACCTCGCTGTCAGGCATCTGTTAAACAAAAAGTTGTATAACTGAAAGGCCGGCTCAACCCGAAAGTGAGAAGAACATCTGACTTCGCTGTCAGGCATCTATTAAACAAATAGGCATCAAACCCGAAGGTCGTCACAACCCTTAGTTGAGAAGAACATCTGACCTCGCCGTCAAACATCTGTTAAACAAACAGGTATCAAACCCGAATGCCAGCTGACCTTGAAGTTTAGAGAAAAATCTGACCTCCCCATCAGGCTATAGTTAAACAAACATGCATCGAACCCGAAGGCCGGCAAAACACGAAGTTGAGAAGAACATCTGACCTCGCCGTTAGGCATCTGTTAAACAAACAGGCATCGAACCCGAAGGTCGGCTCAACACGAAGCTGAGAGGAACATTTGACCTCGCCGTCAGGCATCTGTTAAACAAACAGGCATCGAACCCGAAGGTCGGCTCAACAGGATGTTGAGAGGAACATCTGACCTCCCCATCAGGCATTAGTTAAACAAACAAGCGTTGAACATGGATGCCGGCACAACACGAAGTTGAGAAGAACATTTGACCTAACTGTCAGGCATATGTTAAATAAACAGGCATCGAATTTGATGGCCGACTCTACCCGAACTTGAGAAGAACATCCGACCTCGCTGCCAGGCATTAGTTAAACAAACCGGAATCGAACCCGAAGGCCGGCTCAACCAGAAGTTGAGAAGAATATCCGACCTAGCCGCCAGACATCTGTTAAACAAACAGGCATAGAACCCAAAGGCCGGCTCAACCCGAAGTTGAGAAGAACATCTGACCTCGCTGTCAGGCATTTGTTAAACAAAAAGTTATGGAACCCAAAGGCCGGCTCAACCCGAAAGTGAGAAGAACATCTGACTTCGTCGTCAGGCATCTGTTAAATAAATAGGCATCAAACCCGAAGGCCGTCTCAACCCTTAGTTGAGAAGAACATCTGACCTCGCCGTCAAACATCTGTTAAACAAACAGGTATCAAACCCGAATGCCGGCTGACCTTGAAGTTTAGAGAAACATCTGACCTCCCCATCAGGCTATAGTTAAACAAACAGGCATCGAACCCGAAGGCCGGCAAAACACGAAGTTAAGAAGAACATCTGACCTCGCCGTCAGGCATCTGTTAAACAAACAGGCATCGAACCCGAAGGCCGGCTCAACACGAAGCTGAAAGGAACATTTGACCTCGCCGTCAGGCATATGTTAAATAAACAGGCATCGAACCCGAAGGTCGACTCAACATGATGTTGAGAGGAACATTTGACTTCACTATCAAGCATCTGTTAAACAAACAGGCATCAAATCTGAAGTTCGGCTCAACCCGAAGTTGAGAAGAACATCTGACCTCGCTGTCAGGCATCTGTTAAACAAACAGGCATCAAACCCGAAGGCTGGCTCAACCCGAAGTTGAGAAGAACATTTGACCTCGCTGTCAGGCATCTGTTAAACAAACGGGCATCGAACCCGAAGGCCGTCTAAATCCTTAATTGAGAAGAACATCTGACTTCGCCGTCAAACATCTGTTAAACAAACAGGCATCGAACCCAAAGACCGGCACAACACGAAATTGAGAAGAACATTTGACCTTGCTGTCAAGCATATGTTAAAGAAACAGGCATCGAATTTGATGGCCGACTCAACCCGAAGTTGAGAAGAACATCCGACCTAGCCGCCAGACATCTATTAAACAAACAGACATCGAACCCAAAGGCCGGCTCAACCCGAAGTTGAGAACAACATCTGACCTCGCCGTCAGGCATCTGTTAAACAAAAAGTTGTGGAACCCAAAGGCCGGCTCAACCCGAAAGTGAGAAGAACATCTGACCTCCCCATCAGGCATTAGTTAAACAAACAAGCATTGAACCCGAAGGCCGGCACAACACGAAGTTGAGAAGAACATTTGACCTAACTGTCAGGCATATGTTAAATAAACAGGCATTGAATTTGATGGCCGACTCTACCCGAAGTTGAGAAGAACATCCGACCTCGTTGCCAGGAATTATTTAAACAAACAGGAATCGAACCCGAAGGCCGGCTCAACCAGAAGTTGAGAAGAATATCCGACCTAGCCTCCAGACATTTGTTAAACAAACAGGCGTCGAACCCGAAGGCTGTCTCAATCCTTAATTGAGAAGAACATTTGACCTCGCCGTCAAACATATGTTAAACAAATAGGCATCGATCCCGAAGACTGGCATAACACGAAATTGAGAAGAACATTTGACCTTGCTGTCAAGCATATGTTAAATAAACAGCCATCGAATTTGATGGCCGACTCAACCCGAAGATGAGAAGAATATCCAACCTAGCCGCCAGACATCTGTTAAACAAACAGACATCGAACCCAAAGGTCGGCTCAACCCGAAGTTGAGAAGAACATCTGACCTCGCCGTCAGGAATCAGTTAAACAAAAAGTTGTGGAACCCAAAGGCCGGCTCAACCCGAAAGTGAGAAGAACATCTGACCTCGCCGTCAGGCATCTGTTAAACAAATAGGCATCAAACCCGAAGGCCGTCTCAACCCTTAGTTGAGAAGAACATTTAACCTCGCCGTCAAACATCTGTTAAACAAACAGGTATCAAACCCGAAGGCCGGCTGACCTTGAAGTTTAGAGGAACATCTGACCTCCCCATCAGGCTATAGTTAAACAAACAGGTATCGAACCCGAAGACAGGCAAAACACGAAGTTTAGAAGAACATCTGACCTCGCCATCAGGCATCTGTTAAACAAACAGGCATCGAACCCGAAGGCCGGCTCAACACGAAGCTAAGAGGAACATCTGACCACGCCGTCAAGCATCTGTTAAACAAACAGGCATCGAACCCGAAGGTCGGCTCAACATGATGTTGAGAGGAACATTTGACTTCACTATCAAGCATCTGTTAAACAAACAGGCATCAAATCCGAAGGCCGGCTCAACCCAAAGTTGAGAAGAACATCTGACCTCACCGTCCGGCATCGGTTAAATAAACAGGCATCAAACCCGAAGGGCGGCTCAACCCAAATTTATAAGAACATCTGACCTCCCCGTCAGGCATCTGTTAAACAAACAGGCATCAAACCCGAAGGTCGGCTCAACAAGAAGTTGAGAGGAACATCTGATCTCTCCGTCAGGCATTTGTTAAACAAACAGGCATCAAATCCGAAGGTCGGCTCAACATGAAGTTGAGAGGAACATTTGACTTCACTGTCAAGCATCTGTTAAACAAACAGGCATCAAATCTGAAGGCCGACTCAACCCGAAGCTGAGAAGAACATTTGACCTCACCGTCAGGCATCTATTAAACAAATAGGCATCGAACCCGAAGGGCGGCTCAACCCGAACGGCGGCTCAATCCGAAGTTGATAAGAACATCTGACCTCGCCGTCAGGCATCTGTTAAACAACCAGGCATCGAACCCGAAGGCCGGCTCAACCCGAAGTTGAGAAGAACATCTGACCTAGCTGCCAGGCATCTGTTAAACAAGTAGGCATCGAACCCAAAGGCCGGCTTAACCCGAAGTTGAGAAGAACATCTGACCTCGCCGTCAGGCATCTATTAAACAAAAAGGTGTGGAACTCGAAGGCTGGCTCAACCCAAAGTTGAGAAGAACAACTGACTTCGCCGTCAGGCATCTGTTAAACAAAAAGGCATCCAACCCGAAGTTGAGAGGAACATCTGACCTCTCCATCAGGCATTAGTTAAACAAACAGGCATCGAACCCGAAGGCCGGCACAACACGAAGTTGAGAAGAACATCTACCCTAACAAACAGGCATCTGTTAAAAAAACAGGCATCGAACTCGAAGGCCGGCTCAACATGAAGTTGAGAGGAACATCTGACCTCGCTGTCAGACATCAAACCCGAAGGTCGGCTCAACATGAAGTTGAGAGGAATATTTGACTTCAGTGTCAAACATCTCTTAAACAAACAGGCATCAATTCCGAAGTTCGGCTCATCCCGAAGTTGATAAGAACATCTGACCTCGCCGTCAGGCATCTGTTAAACAAACAGGCATCAAACCCGAAGGGCGGCTCAACCCGAAGTTGAGAAGAACATTTGACCTTGCTGTCTGGCATCTGTTAAACAAACAGGCATCGAACCCGAAGGTCGTCTCAATCCTTAATTAAGAAGAACATCTGACCTCGCCGTCAAACATCTGCTAAACAAACATGCATCGAACCTGAAGGCCGGCACAACACGAAATTGAGAAGATCATCTGACCTCTCTGTCAAGCATATGTTAAACAAACAGGCATCGAATTTGATGGCCTACTTAACCTGAAGTTGAGAGGAATATCCGACCTAGCCGCCAGACATCTGTTAAATAAACAGACATCGAACCCAAAGGCCGGCTCAACCCGAAGTTGAGAAGAACATCTGACCTCGCCCTCAGGCATCTGTTAAACAAAAAGTTGTGGATTCCAAAGGCCGGCTCAACCCGAAAGTGAGAAGAACATCTGACCTCGCCGTCAAGCATCTGTTAAAGAAATAGGCATCAAACCCGAAGGCCGTCTCAATCCTTAGTTGAGAAGAACATCTGACCTCGCCGTCAAACATCTGTTAAACAAACAGGTATCACACCCGAAGGCCGGCTGACCTTGAAGTTTAGAGGAACATCTGACCTCCCCATCAGGATATAGTTAATCAAACAGGCATCGAACCCGAAGGCCGGAAAAACAAGAAGTTGAGAAGAACATATGACCTCGCCGTCAGGCATCTGTTAAACAAACAGGCATCGAACCCGAAGGCCGGTTCAACACGAAGCTGAGAGGAACATCTGACCTCGCCGTCAGGCATCTGTTAAACAAACAGGCATCGAACCCGAGGGTCGGCTCAACATGATGTTGAGAGGAACATTTGACTTCACTATCAAGCATCTGTTAAACAAACAGGCATCAAATCTAAAGTTCGGCTCAACCCGAAGTAGATAAGAACATCTGACCTTGTCGTCAGGCATATGTTAAACAAACAGGCATCGAACCCGAAGGCCGGTTTAACCCGAAGTTGACAAGAACATTTGACCTCGCTGTCGGGCATCTGTTAAACAAACAGGCATCGAACCCAAAGGCCGTCTCAATCCTTAATTGAGAAGAACATCTGACCTCGCTATCAAACATCTGTTAAACAAACTGGCATCGAACCCGAAGACCGGCACAACACGAAATTGAGAAGAACATCTGACCTTGCTGTCAAGCATATGTTAAACAAACAGGCATCGAATTTGATGGCCGACTCAACCCGAAGTTGAGAAGAATATCCGACCTAGCCGCCAAACATCTGTTAAACAAACAGACATCGAACCCAAAGGCCGGCTCAACCCGAAGTTGAGAAGAACATCTGACCTCGCCGTCAGGCATCTGTTAAACAAAAAGTTGTGGAACCCAAAGGTCGGCTCAACCCGAAAGTGAGAAGAACATCTGACCTCGCCGTCAGGCATCTGTTAAACAAATAGGCATCAAATCCGAAGGCAGTCTCAACCCTTAGTTGAGAAGAACATCTGACCTCGCCGTCAAACATCTATTAAACAAACAGGTATCAAACCCGAAGGCTAGCTGTCCTTGAAGTTTAGAGGAACATCTAACCTCCCCAGGCTATAGTTAAACAAACAGACATCGAACCCGAAGGCCGGCAAAACACAAAGTTGAGAAGAACATCTGACCTCGCCGTCAGGCATCTGTTAAAAAAACAAGCATCGAACCCGAAGGCCGGCTCAACACGAAGCCGAGAGGAACATCTGACCTAGCCGTCAGGCATCTGTTAAACAAACAGGCATCGAACCTGAAGGTCAGCTCAACATGATGTTATGAGGAACATTTGACTTCACTATCAAGCATCTGTTACACAAACAGGCATCAAATCCGAAGGCCGGCTCAACCCGAAGTTGATAAGAACATCTGACCTCCCCGTCAGGCTTCTATTAAACAAAGAGGCATCGAACCCGAAGGTCGGCTCAACACGAAGTTGAGAGGAACATCTGATCTCGCCGTCAGGCATTTGTTAAACAAACAGGCATGGAACCCAAAGGTCGGCTCAACATGAAGTTGAGAGGAACATTTGACTTCACCGTCAGGCATCTATTAAACAAACAGGCATCAAATCTGAAGGCCGACTCAACCCGAAGCTGAGAAGAACATTTGACCTTACCGTCAGGCATCTATTAAACAAACAGGCATCGAACCCGAAGGGCGGCTCAACCCGAACGACGACTCAATCCGAATTTGATAAGAAGATCTGACCTCGCCGTCAGGCATCCGTTAAACAAACAGGCATCGAAACCGAAGGCCGGCTCAATACGAAGTTGAGAGGAACATCTAACCTCGCCGTCAGGCATCTATTAAACAAACATGCATCGAACCCGAAGCTCGGCTCAACATGAAGTTGAGAGGAACATTTGACTTCACTGTCAAGCATCTGTTAAACAAACAGGCATCAAACCCGAAGGCCGGCTCGACCTGAAGTTGAGAAGAACATCTGACCTCTCCGCCAGGCATCTTTTAAACAAATAGGCATCGAACCTGAAGGGCGGCTCATCCCGTAGTTGATAAGAACATCTGACCTCGCCGTCAGGTATCTCTTAAACAAACAGGCATCGAACCCGAAGGCCGGCTCAACTCGAAGTTGAGAGGAACATCTGACCTCACTTTCAGACATCTGCTAAACAAACAGGCATCGAACCTGAAGGTCGGCTCAACATGAAGTTGAGAGGAACATTTGACTTCACTGTCAAGCATCTGTATAACACACAGGCATCAAATCCGAAGGCCGGCCTAAACCGAAGTAGAGAAGAACATCTGACCTCACCGTCAGGCATCTGTTAAACAAACAGGCATCGAACCCGAAGGGCGGCTCAACCCGAAGATGATAAGAACATTAGACCTCTCTGACAGGCATCTGTTAAACAAACAGGCATCGAACCCCAAGTCCGGCTCAACCCGAAATTGAGAAGAACATTTGACCTCGCCGTCAGGCATCTGTTAAACAAACAGGCATCGAACCCGAAGGCCGTCTCAATCCTTAATTGAGAAGAACATCTGACCTCACTGTCAAACATCTGTTAAACAAACAGGCATCGAACCCGAAGGTCGGCTCAAATTGAAGTTGAGAGGAACATCTGACCTCCCCATCAGGTATTAGTTTAAAAAACAGGCATCAAACCCGAAGGCCGACACAACACGAAGTTGAGAAGAACATATGACCTCACTGTCAAGCATATGTTAAACAAACAAGCATCGAATTTGATGGCCGACTCAACACGAAGTTGAGAACAAAATCCGACCTCGCTGCCAGGCATTAGTTAAACAAAAAGGAATCGAACCCGAAGGTCGGCTCACCTCGAAGTTGAGAAGAACATTTGACCTAGCCGCTAAGCATCTGTTAAACAAACAGGCATCGAACCCAAAGGTCCGCTCATCCTGAAGTTGAGAAGAACATCTGACCTCGCCATCAGGCATCTGTTAAACAAAAAGGTGTGGAACCCGAAGGCCGATTCAACCCGAAGTTTAGAAGAACATCTGACCTCGCCGTCAAGCATCTGTTAAACAAACAGGCATCAAACCCGAAGGCTGTCTCCACCCTTAGTTGAGAACAACATCTGATCTTGCCGTCAAACATCAATTAAACAAACAGGCATCGAACCCGAAGGGCGGCTCAACCCAAATTTAATAAGAACATCTGACCTTGACGTCAAGCATCTGTTAAACAAACAGGCATCGAACCTGAAGGCCGGTTCAACACGAAGTTGAAAGGCACATCTAACCTCGCCGTCAGGCATCTATTAAACAAACAGGCATCGAACCCGAAGGTAGACTTAACATGAAGTTGAGAGGAACATTTGACTTCACTATCAAGCATCTGTTAAACAAATAGGCATTAAATCTGAAGGCTGGCTCAACCCGAAGTTGAGAAGAACATCTGACCTAACCGTCAAGCATCTGTTAAACAAACAGGCATCGAACCCGAAGGGCGGCTCAACCCGAAGTTGATAAGAACATCTGACCTCGCCGTCAGGCATCCCTTAAACAAACACGCATCGAACACGAAGGCCGACTCAACACGAAGTTGAAAGGAACATCTGACCTCTCCGTAAGGCATCTGTTAAACAAACAGGCAACGAACCCGAAGGCCGGCTCAACACGAAGTTGAGAGGAACATCTGACCTCGCTGTCAGGCATCTATTAAACAAACAGGCATCGAACCTGAAGGTCGGCTCAACATGATGTTGAGAGGAACATTTGACTTCACTATCAAGGATCTGTTAAACAAACAGACATCAAATCCGAAGGCTGGCTCAACCCGAAGTTGATAAGAACATCTGACCTCCTCGTCAGGCATCTGTTAAACAAAGAGGCATCGAACCCGAAGGTCGGCTCAACACGAAGTTGAGAGGAACATTTGATCTCGCTGTCAGGCATTTGTTAAACAAACAGGCATGGAACCCGAAGGTCGGCTCAATATCAAGTTGAGAGGAACATTTGACTTCACTGTCAAGCATCTGTTAAACAAACAGGCATCAAATCCGAAGGCCGACTCAACCTGAAGCTGAGAAGAACATTTGACCTCACCGTCAGGCATCTATTAAACAAACAGGCATCGAACCCGAAGGGCGCCTCAAACCGAACGACGGCTCAATCCGAAGTTGATAAGAACATTTGACCTTGTCGTCAGGCATCCGTTAAACAAACAAGCATCAAACTCGAAGGCCGGCTCAATACGAAGTTGAGAGGAACATTTAACCTCGCCGTCAGGCATCTGTTAAACAAACATGCATCGAACCCGAAGGTCGGCTCAAAATGAAGTTGAGAGGAACATTTGACTTCACTGTCAAGCATCTGTTAAACAAACAGGCATCAAACCTGAAGGTCGGCTCAACCCGAAGTTGAGAAGAACATCTGACCTCAGTGCCAGGCATCTATTAAAAAAACAGGCATCGAACCTGAAGGGCGGCTCATCCGGTAGTTGATAAGAACATCTGACCTCGCCATCAGGTATCTCTTAAATAAACAGACATCGAACCGAAGGCCAGCTCAACACGAAGTTAAGAGGAATATCTGACCTCACTTTCAGGCATCTGTTAAACAATTAGGGATCGAACCTGAAGGTCGGCTCAAGATGAAGTTGAGAGGAACATTTGACTTCACTGTCAAGCATCTGTTAAACAAACAGGCATCAAATCTGAAGGCCAGCCTAACCCGAAGTAGAGAAGAACATCGGACCTCACCGTCAGGCATCTGTTAAACAAACATGCATCAAACCCGAAGGGCGGCTCAACCCGAAGTTGATAAGAACATTAGACCTCTCTGACAGGCATCTGTTAAACAAACAGGCATCGAACCCGAAGGGCGGCTCAACCCGAAATTGAGAAGAACATTTGACCTCGTCGTCAGGCATCTGTTAAACAAACAGGCATCGAACCCGAAGGCCGTCTCAATCCTTAATTGAGAAGAACATCTGACCTCACCGTCAAACATCTGTTAAACAAACAGGCATCGAACCCGAAGGTCGGCTCAACTTGAAGTTGAGAGGAACATCTGACCTCCCCATCAGGTATTAGTTAAACAAACAGGCATCAAACCCGAAGGCCGGCACAACACGAAGTTGAGAAGAACATCTGACCTCACTGTTAGGCATATGTTAAACAAACAGGCATCGAATTTGATGGCCGACTCAACCCGAAGTTGAGAAGAACATCCGACCTCGCTGCCAGGCATTAGTTAAACAAACAGGAATCGAACCCGAAGGCCGGCTCACCTCGAAGTTGAGAAGAACATCTGACCAAGCCGCCAGGCATCTGTTAAACAAACAGGCATCGAACCCAAAGGCCAGCTCAACCCGAAGTTGACAAGAACATATGACCTCGCCATCAGGAATCTGGTAAACAAAAAGGTGTGGAACCCGAAGGCCGGTTTAACCCGAAGATGAGAAGAACAATTGACCTCGCCGTCAGGCATCTGTTAAACAAACAGGCATCAAACCCGAAGGCCGTCTCCACCCTTAGTTGAGAAGAACATCCGACCTTGCCGTCAAACATCTGTTAAACAAACAGGCATCGAACCCGAAGGTCGGCTCAACTTGAAGTTGAGAGGAACATCTGACCTCCCCATCAGGTATTAGTTAAACAAACAGGCATCAAACCCGAAGGCCGGCACAACACAAAGTTGAGAAGAACATCTGACCTCACTGTTAGGCATATGTTAAACAAATAGGCATCGAATTTGATGGCCGACTCAACTCGAAGTTGAGAAGAACATCCGACCTCGCTGCCAGGCATTAGTTAAACAAACAGGAATCGAACCCGAAGGCCGGCTCACCTCGAATTTGAGAAGAACATCTGACCAAGCCGCCAGGCATCTGTTAAAAAAACAGGCATCGAACCCAAAGGCCAGCTCAACCCGAAGTTGACAAGAACATATGATCTCGCCATCAGGAATCTGGTAAACAAAAAGGTGTGGAACCCGAAGGCCGGTTTAACCCGAAGATGAGAAGAACAATTGACCTCGCCGTCACGCATCTGTTAAACAAACAGGCATCAAACCCGAAGGCCGTCTCCACCCTTAGTTGAGAAGAACATCCGACCTTGCCGTCAAACATCTGTTAAACAAACAGGCATCGAACCCGAAGGGCGGCTCAACCCGAATTTGATAAGAACATCTGACCTCGCCGTCAGGCATCTGTTAAATAAACAGGCATCAAACCTGAAGGCCGGCTCAACACGAAGTTGAGAGGAACATCTGACCTCGCCGTCAGGCATCTGTTAAACAAACAGGCATTGAACCCGAAGGTCGACTTAACATGAAGATGAGAGGAACATTTGACTTCACTATCAAGCATCTGTTAAATAAATAGGCCATAAATCCGAAGGTCGGCTCAACCCGAAGTTGAGAAGAACATCTAACCTAACCTTCAGGCATCTGTTAAACAAACAGGCATCGAACCCGAAGGGCGGCTCAACTCGAAGTTGATAACAACATCTGACCTTGCCGTTAGGCATCCCTTAAACAAACAGGCATCGAACACGAAGGCCGGCTCAACACGAAGTTGAGAGGAACATATGACCTCGCTGTAAGGCATCTGTTAAACAAACAGGCATCGAACCCGAAGTCCTGCTCAGCACGAAGTTGAGAGGAACATCTGACCTCGCCGTCAGGCATCTGTTAAACAAATTGGCATCGAACCTTAAGGTCGGCTCCACATGAAGTTGGGAGGAACATTTGACTTCACTATCAAGGATCTGTTAAACAAACAGGCATCAAATCCGAAGGTCGGCTCAACACGAAGTTGAGAAAAACATCTGACCTCGCCGTCAGGCATCTGTTAAACAAACAGGCATCAAACCCGAAGGTCGTCTCCACCCTTAGTTGATAAGAACATCTGACCTCGCCGTCAGGCATTTGTTAAACAAACAGGCATCGAACCCGAAGGCCGGCTCAATACGAAGTTGAGAGGAACATCTGACCTCTCCGTCAGGCATCTGTTAAACCAACAGGCATCGAACTTGATGGTCGGCATAACATGAAGTTGATACGAACATTTGACTTCACTTTCAAGCATCTGTTAAACAAACATGCATTAAATCCGAAGGCCGACTCAACCCGAAGTTGAGAAGAACATCTGACCTAACCGTCAGGCATCTGTTAAACAAACAGGCATCGAACCTGAAGGGTGGCTCAACCCGAAGTTAAGAAGAACATCTAACCTCGCCGTCAGACATCTCTTAAACAAACAGGCATCGAACCTGAAGGTTGGCTCAACATGAAGTTGAGAGGAACGTCTACCTCGTCGTCAGGCATCTGTTAAACAAACAGTCATCGAACCAGAAGGTCGGCTCAACATGAAGTTGAGAGGAACATTTGACTTCACTATCAAGCATCTATTAAACAAACAGGCATCAAATCCGAAGGCTGGCTCAACCCGAAGTTGAGAAGAACATATGACCTCGCCGTCAGGCATCTGTTAAACAAACAGGAATCGAACCCGAAGGGCGGCTCAATCGGAAGTTGATAAGAACTTTCGAGCTCTCCACCAGACATTTGTTAAACAAACAGGCATTGAACCCGAGGGTCAGCTCAACCCGAAGTCGAGAAGAACATATGACCTCGCCGTCAGGCATCTGTTAAACAAACAGGAATCGAACCCGAAGGGCGGCTCAATCGGAAGTTGATAAGAACTTTCGAGCTCTCCACCAGACATTTGTTAAACAAACAGGCATTGAACCCGAGGGTCAGCTCAACCCGAAGTCGAGAAGAACATCTGACCTCGCCGTCAAACATCTGTTAAACAAACAGGCATCGAACCCGAAGGGCGGCTTAACCCGAAGTTGATAAAAACATCTGACCTCGCAGTCAGGCATCTGTTAAACAAACAGGGATCGAACCCGAAGGCCGGCTCAACACGAAATTGAGAGGAATATCTGACCTCGCCGTCAGGCATCTGTTAAACAAACAGGCATCGAACCTGAAGGTATGCTCAACATGAAGTTGAGAGGAACATTTGACTTCACTATCAAGCATCTGTTAAACAAACAGGCATCAAATCCGAAGGCCGCTCAACCCGAAGTTTAGAAGAACATCTGACCTCACCGTAAGACATCTGTTAAACAAACAGGGATCGAACTTGAAGGGCGGTTCAACCCGAAGTTTATAAGATCATTAGACCTTGCTGTCACGCATCTCTTAAACAAATAGGCATCGAACCCGAAGGTCGGCTCAACACGAAGTTGAGAGGAACATCTGACCTCCCCGCCAGGCATCTGTTAAACAAACAGGCATCGAACCTGAAGGTCGGTTCAACATGAAGTTGAGAGGAACATTTGACTTCACTGTCAAGCATCTGTTAAACAAACAGGCATCAAATCCTAAGCCCGGATTAACCCAAAGTTGAGAAGAACATCTGACCTCACCGTCAGTCATCTGTTAAACAAACAGGTATCGAACCCGAAGGGCGGCTCAACCCAAAGTTGATAAGAACATTAGACCTCTTCGCCAGAAATCTGTTAAACAAACAGGCATCGAACCCAAAGGCCGGCTCAACCCGATGTTGAGAAGAACATTTGACCTCGCCGTCAGGCATTTGTTAAACAAACAGGCATCGAACCCGAAGGCCGTCTCAATCCTTAATTGAGAAGAACATCTGATCTCACCATCAAACATCTGTTAAACAAACAGGCATCGAAACCGAAGGCCGGCTCAACTTGAAATTGAGAGGAACATCTGACCTCCCCATCAGGCATTAGTTAAACAAACAGGCATCGAACCCGAAGGCCGGCACAACACGAAGTTGAGAAGAACATCTGACCTTGCTGTCAGGCATATGTTAAACAAAATGGCATCGAATTTAATGGCTGACTCAACACGAAGTTGAGAAGAACCTCCGACCTTGCTGCCAGGCATTAGTTAAACAAACAGGAATCGAACCCGAAGGCCGGCTCACCTCGAAGTTGAGAAGAACATCTGACCTAGCCGCCAGGCATCTGTTAAAAAAACAGGCATCGAACCCAAAGGCCAGCTCAACCCAAAGTTGAGAAGAACATATGACCTCGCCATCAGGAATCTGGTAAACAAAAAGGTGTGGAACCCGAAGGCCGGTTTAACCCGAAGATGAGAAGAACATCAGACCTCGCCGTCAGGCATCTGTTAAACAAACAGGCATCAAAACCGAAGGCCGTGTCCACCCTTAGTTGAGAAGAACATCTGACCTCACCGTCAAACATCTGTTAAACAAACAGGCATCGAACACGAAGGGCGGCTCAACCTGAAGTTGATAAGAACATCTGACCTCGCCTTCAAACATCTGTTAAATAAATAGGCATCGAACCCGAAGGCCGGCTCAACACGAAGTTGAGAGGAACATCTGACCTAGCCGTCAAGCATCTGTTAAACAAACAGGCATCGAACCCGATGGTCGACTTAAGATGAAGTTGAAAGGAACATTTGACTTCACTGTCAAGCATCTGTTAAACAAACAGGCTTAAATCCGAAGGGGGGCCTAACCCGAAGTTGAGAAGAACATCACTTAACCGTCGGGCATCTGTTAAACAAACCGGCATCGAACCCGAAGGGCGGCTCAACCCGAAGTTGATAAGAACATTAGACCTCGCCGTCAGGCATCCCTTAAACAAACCGGCATCTAACACGAAGGCAGGCTCAACACGAAGTTGAGAGGAACATCTGACCTCGCTGTCAGGCATCTGTTAAACAAACAGGCATCGACCCTGAAGGTCAGCTCAACATGAAGTTGAGAGGAACATTTGACTTCATTGTCAAGCATCTGCTAAACAAACATGCATCAAATCCGAAGGCTGGCTCAACCCGAAGTTGAGAAGAACATTTGACCTCACCGTCAGGCATCTGTTAAACAAACAGGCATCGAACCCGAAGGGTGGCTCAACCCGAAATTGATAAGAACATTAGACCTCTCCGCCAGGTATCTTTTAAACAAACAGGCATCAAACCCAAAGGTCGGCTCAACCCGAAGTTGAGAAGAACATTTGACCTCGCTGTCAGGCATCTATTAAACAAACAGGCATCGAACCCGAAGGTCGGATCAACTTGAAGTTGAAAGGAACATCTCTAATTCCCCATCAGGAATTAGTTAAACAAACAAGCATCGAACCCGAAGACCGGCACAACACGATGTTGAGAAGAACATCTGACCTCGCTGTCAGGCATATCTTAAACAAACAGACATCGAATTTGATGGCCGACTCAACCCGAAGTTGAGAAGAACATCCGACCTTGCTGCCAGGCATTAGTTAAACAAGCAGGAATCGAAACTGAAGGCCGGCTCACCTCGAAGTTGAGAAGAACATCTGACCTAGCCGCCAGGCATCTGTTAAACAAACAGGCATCGAACCCAAAGGCCGGCTCAACCCGAAGTTGAGAAGAATATATGACCTCGCCATCAGGAATCTGGTAAACAAAAAGGTGTGGAACCCGAAGGCCGGTTTAACCTGAAGATGAGAAGAACATCTGACCTCGCCGTCAGGCATCTGTTAAACAAACAGGCATCAAACCCGAAGGCCGTCTCCACCCTTAGTTGAGAAGAACATCTGACCTCACCGTCAAACATCTGTTAAACAAACAGGCATCGAACACGAAGGGCGGCTCAACCTGAAGTTGATAAGAACATCTGACCTCGCCTTCAAACATCTGTTAAATAAATAGGCATCGAACCCGAAGGCCGGCTCAACACGAAGTTGAGAGGAACATCTGACCTAGCCGTCAAGCATCTGTTAAACAAACAGGCATCGAACCCGATGGTCGACTTAAGATGAAGTTGAAAGGAACATTTGACTTCACTGTCAAGCATCTGTTAAACAAACAGGCTTAAATCCGAAGGAGGGCCTAACCCGAAGTTGAGAAGAACATCACTTAACCGTCGGGCATCTGTTAAACAAACCGGCATCGAACCCGAAGGGCGGCTCAACCCGAAGTTGATAAGAACATTAGACCTCGCCGTCAGGCATCCCTTAAACAAACCGGCATCTAACACGAAGGCAGGCTCAACACGAAGTTGAGAGGAACATCTGACCTCGCTGTCAGGCATCTGTTAAACAAACAGGCATCGACCCTGAAGGTCAGCTCAACATGAAGTTGAGAGGAACATTTGACTTCATTGTCAAGCATCTGCTAAACAAACATGCATCAAATCCGAAGGCTGGCTCAACCCGAAGTTGAGAAGAACATTTGACCTCACCGTCAGGCATCTGTTAAACAAACAGGCATCGAACCCGAAGGGTGGCTCAACCCGAAATTGATAAGAACATTAGACCTCTCCGCCAGGTATCTTTTAAACAAACAGGCATCAAACCCAAAGGTCGGCTCAACCCGAAGTTGAGAAGAACATTTGACCTCGCTGTCAGGCATCTATTAAACAAACAGGCATCGAACCCGAAGGTCGGATCAACTTGAAGTTGAAAGGAACATCTCTAATTCCCCATCAGGAATTAGTTAAACAAACAAGCATCGAACCCGAAGACCGGCACAACACGATGTTGAGAAGAACATCTGACCTCGCTGTCAGGCATATCTTAAACAAACAGACATCGAATTTGATGGCCGACTCAACCCGAAGTTGAGAAGAACATCCGACCTTGCTGCCAGGCATTAGTTAAACAAGCAGGAATCGAAACTGAAGGCTGGCTCACCTCGAAGTTGAGAAGAACATCTGACCTAGCCGCCAGGCATCTGTTAAACAAACAGGCATTGAACCCAAAGGCCGGCTCAACCCGAAGTTGAGAAGAATATATGACCTCGCCATCAGGAATCTGGTAAACAAAAAGGTGTGGAACCCGAAGGCCGATTTAACCTGAAGATGAGAAGAACATCTGACCTCGCCGTCAGGCATCTGTTAAACAAACAGGCATCAAACCCGAAGGCCGTCTCCACCCTTAGTTGAGAAGAACATCTGACCTCACCGTCAAACATCTGTTAAACAAACAGGCATCGAACCCGAAGAACGGCGCAACCTGAAGTTGATAAGAACATCTGACATCGCCGTCAAACATCTGTTAAATAAACAGGCATCGAACTCGAAGGCCGGCTCAACATGAAGTTGAGAGGAACATCTGACCTCGCCGTCAAGCATCTGTTAAACAAACAGGCATCGAACCCGAAGGTCGGCTTAACATGAAGTTGATAGGAACATTTGACTTCACTATCAAGCATCTGTTAAACAAACAAGAATTAAATCCGAAGGCTGGCTCAACCCGAAGTTGAGAAGAACATCTGACCTAACCGTGAGGCATCTGTTAAACAAACAGGAATCGAACCCGAAGGGTGGCTCAACCCGAAGTTGATAAGAACATTAGACCTCTCCGCCAGGTATCATTTAAACAAACAGGCATCAAACCCAAAGGTCGGCTCAACCCGAAGTTGAGAAGAACATTTGACCTCGCCGTCAGGCATCTATTAAACAAACAGGCATCGAACCCGAAGGCCGGATCAACTTGAAGTTGAAAGGAACATCTCACCTCCCCATCAGGAATTAGTTAAACAAACAGGCATCGAACCCGAACGCTGGCAGAACACGAAGTTTAGAAGAACATCTGACCTCGCTGTCAGGAATATGTTAAAAAAACAGACATCGAATTTGATGGCCGACTCAACCCGAAGTTGAGAAGAACATCCGACCTCGCTGCCAGGCATTAGTTAAACAAACAGGAATCGAACCTGAAGGCCGGCTCATCTCGAAGTTGAGAAGAACATCTGACCTAGCCGCCAGACATCTGTTAAACAAACAGGCATCGAACCCAAAGGCCGGCTCAACCCGAAGTTGAGAAGAACATATGACCTCGCCATCAGGAATCTGGTAAACAAAAAGGTGTGGAACCCGAAGGCCGGTTTAACCCGAAGATGAGAAGAACATCTGACCCCGCCGTCAGGCATCTGTTAAACAAACAGACATCAAACCCGAAGGCCGTCTCCACCCTTAGTTGAGAAGAACATCTGACCTCACCGTCAAACATCTGTTAAAGAAACAGGCATCGAACCCGAAGGGCGGTTCAACCTAAAGTTGATAAGAACATCTAACCTCGCCGTCAAACATCTGTTAAATAAACAGGCATCGAACCCGAAGGCCGGCTCAACACGAAGTTGAGAGGAACATCTGACCTCGCCGTCAAGCATTTGTTAAACAAACAGGCATCGAACCCGAAGGTCTGCTTAACATGAAGTTGAGAGGAACATTTGACTTCACTGTCAAGCATCTGTTAAACAAATAGGCATTAAATCCGAAGGCCGACTCAACCCGAAGTTGAGAAGAACATCTGACCTAACCGTCGGGCATCTGTTAAACAAACAAGCATCGAACCCGAAGGGCGGCTCAACCCGAAGTTGATAAGAACATTAGACCTCGTCGTCAGGTATCCCGTAAGCAAACAGGCATCGAACACGAAGGCAGGCTCAACACGAATTTGAGAGGAACATCTAACCTTGCTCTCAGGCATCTGTTAAACAAACAGGCATCGAACCTGAAGGTCGGCTCAACATGAAGTTGAGAGGAACATTTGACTTCACTGTCAAGCATCTGCTAAACAAACATGCATCAAATCCGAAGGCTGGCTCAACCCAAAGTTGAGAAGATCATCTGACCTCACCGTCAGGCATCTGTTGAACAAACAGGAATCGAACCCGAAGGGTAGCTCAACCCGAAGATGATGAGAACATTAGACCTCTCTGCCAGGTATCTATTAAACAAACAGGCATCAAACCCAAAGGCCGGCTCAACCCGAAGTTGAAAAGAACATTTCACCTCGCCGTCAGGCATCTATTAAACAAACAGGCATCGAACCCGAAGGTCGGATCAACTTGAAGTTGAAAGGAACATCTCACCTCCCCATCAGGAATTAGTTAAACAAACAGGCATCGAACCCGAAGGCCGGCACAACACGAAGTTGAGAAGAACATTTGACCTCGCTGTCAGGCATATGTTAAACAAATAGATATCGAATTTGATGGCCGACTCAACCCGAAGTTCAGAAGAACATCCGACCTCGCTGCCAGGCATTAGTTAAACAAGCAGGAATCGAAACCGAAGGCCGGCTCAACTTGAAGTTGAAAGGAACATCTCACCTCCCCATCAGGAATTAGTTAAATAAACAGGCATCGAACCCAAAGGCGGGCACAACACGAAGTTGAGAAAAACATCTGACCTCGCTGTCAGGCATATGTTAAACAAACAGACATCGAATTTGATGGCCAACTCAACCCGAAGTTGAGAAGAACATCCGACCTCGCTGCCAGGCATTAGTTAAACAAACAGGAATCGAACCCGAAGGCCGGCTCATCTCGAAGTTGAGAAGAACATCTGACCTAGCCGCCAGACATCTGTTAAACAAAAAGGCATCGAACCCAAAGGCCGGCTCAACCCGAAGTTGAGAAGAACAAATGACCTCGCCATCAGGAATCTGGTAAACAAAAGGTGTGGAACCCGAAGGCCGGTTTAACCCGAAGATGAGAAGAACAACTGACCTCGCCGTCAGGCATCTGTTAAACAAACTGGCATCAAACCCGAAGGCCGTCTCCACCCTTAGTTGAGAAGAACATCTGACCTCACCGTCAAACATCTGTTAAACAAACAGGCATCAAACCCGAAGGGCGGCTCAACCCGAAGTTGAGAAGAACATTTCACCTCACCGTCAGGCATATATTAAACAAATAGGCATCGAACCCGAAGGTCGAATTAACGTGAAGTTGAAAGGAACATCTCACCTCCCCATCAGGAATTAGTTAAACAAACAGGCATCGAACCCGAAGGCCAGCACAACACGAAGTTGAGAAGAACATCTGACCTCGCTGTCAGGCATATGTTAAACAAACAGAGATCGAATTTGATGGCCGACTCAACCCGAAGTTGAGAAAAACATCCGACCTCACTGCCAGGCATTAGATAAACAAGCAGGAATCGAACCCAAAGGCCGGCTCAACCCGAAGTTGCGAAGAACATCTGACCTAGCCGCCAGACATCTGTTAAACAAACAGGCATCAAACCCAAAGGCCGGCTCAACCCGAAGTTGAGAAGAACATTTGACCTCGCCGTCAGGCATCTATTAAACAAACAGGTATCGAACCCGAAGGCCGGATCAACTTGAATTTGAAAGGAACATCTCACCTCCCCATCAGGAATTAGTTAAACAAACAGGCATCGAACCCGAAGGCCGGCACAACATGAAGTTGAGAAGAACATCCGACCTCGCTGTCAGGCATATGTTAAACAAACAGACATCGAATTTGATGGCCGACTCAACCCGAAGTTGAGAAGAATATCCGACCTCGCTGCCAAGCATTAGTTAAACAAGCAGGAATCGAAACCGAAGGCCGGCTCACCTCGAAGTTGAGAAGAACATCTGACCTAGCCGCCAGACATCTGTTAAACAAACAGGCATCGAACCCAAAGGCCGGCTCAACCCGAAGTTGAGAAGAACATATGACCTCGCCATCAGGAATATGGTAAACAAAAAGGTGTGGAACCCGAAGGCCGGTTTAACCCAAAGATGAGAAGAACATCTGACCTCGCCGTCAGGCATCTGTTAAACAAACTGGCATCAAACCCGAAGGGCGGCTCAACCTGAAGTTGTTAAGAACATCTGACCTCGCCGTCAGACATCTGTTAAACAAACAGGCATCGAACCCGAAGGCCGGCTCAACCCGAAGTTGAGAAGAACATATGACCTCGCCATCAGGAATATGGTAAACAAAAAGGTGTGGAACCCGAAGGCCGGTTTAACCCAAAGATGAGAAGAACATCTGACCTCGCCGTCAGGCATCTGTTAAACAAACTGGCATCAAACCCGAAGGGCGGCTCAACCTGAAGTTGTTAAGAACATCTGACCTCGCCGTCAAACATCTGTTAAATAAACAGGCATCGAACCCGAAGGTCGGATTAACATGAAGTTGAGAGGAACATTTGACTTCACTGTCAAGCATCTGCTAAACAAACATGCATCAAATCCGAAGGCTGGCTCAACCCGAAGTTGAGAAGATCATCTGACCTCACCGTCAGGCATCTGTTGAACAAACAACATCGAATCCGAAGGGTGGCTCAACCCGAAGTTGATAAGAACATTAGACCTCTCCGCCAGACATCTGTTAAACAAACAGGCATCGAACCCAAAGGCCGGCTCAACCCGAAGTTGAGAAGAACATTTGACCTCGCCGTCAGGCATCTATTAAACAAACAGGCATCGAACCCGAAGGCCGGATCAACTTGAAGTTGAAAGGAACGTCTCACCTCCCCATCAGGAATTAGTTAAACAAACAGGCATCGAACCCGAAGGCCGGCACAACACGAAGTTGAGAAGAACATCTGACCTCGCTGTCAGGCATATGTTAAACAAACAGATATCGAATTTGATGGCCGACTCAACCCGAAGTTGAGAAGAATATCCGACCTCGCTGCCAGGCATTAGTTAAACAAGCAGGAATCGAAACCGAAGGCCAGCTAACCTCGAAGTTGAGAAGAACATCTGACCTAGCCGCCAGACATCTGTTAAACAAACAGGCATCGAACCCAAAGGCCGAGTCAACCCGAAGTTGAGAAGAACATATGACCTCGCCATCAGGAATCTGGTAAACAAAAAGGTGTGGAACCCGAAGGCCGGTTTAACCCGAAGATAAGAAGAACATCTGACCTTGCCGTCAGGCATCTATTAAACAAACTGGCATCAAACCCGAAGGCCGTCTCCACCCTTAGTTGAGAAGAACATCTGACCTCACCGTCAAACATCTGTTAAACAAACAGGCATCGAACCCGAAGGGCGGCTCAACCTGAAGTTGATAAGAACATCTGACCTCGCTGTCAAACATCTGTTAAATAAACATGCATCGAACTCGAAGGCTGGCTCAACACAAAGTTGAGAGGAACATCTGACCTCGCCGTCAAGCATCTGTTAAACAAACAGGCATCGAACCCGAAGGTATAATTAACATGAAGTTGGGAGGAACATTTGACTTCACTGTCAAGCATCTGTTAAACAAACAGGCATTAAATCTGAAGGCCGGCTCAACCGGAAGTTGAGAAGAACATCTGACCTAACCGTCGGGCATCTGTTAAACAAACAGGCATCGAACCCGAAGGGAGGCTCAACCCGAAGTTGATAAGAACATTAGACCTCGCCGTCAGGCATCCCGTAAACAAACAGGCATCGAACACGAAGGCAGGCTCAACACGAAGTTGAGAGGAACATCTGACCTCGCTGTCAGGCATCTATTAAACAAACAAGGATCGAACCTGAAGGTCGGCTCAACATGAAGTTGAGAGGAACATTTGACTTCACTGTCAAGCATATGCTAAACAAACATACATCAAATCCGAAGGCTGGCTCAACCCGAAGTTGAGAAGATCATCTGACCTCACCGTCAGGCATCTGTTGAACAAACAGGCATCGAATCCGAAGGGTGGCTCAACCCGAAGTTGATAAGAACATTAGACCTCTCCGCCAGGTATCTATTAAACAAACAGGCATCAAACCCAAAGGCCGGCTCAACCCGAAGTTGAGAAGAACATTTCACCTCGCCTTTAGGCATCTATTAAACAAACAGGCATCGAACTCGAAGGTCGGATCAACTTGAAGTTGAAAGGAACATCTCACCTCCCCATCAGGATTTAGTTAAACAAACAGGCATCGAACCCGAAGGCCGACACAACACGAAGTTGAGAAGAACATCTGACCTCGCTGTCAAGCATATGTTAAACAAACAGATATCAAATTTGATGGCCGACTCAACCCGAAGTTGAGAAGAACATCCGACCTCGCTCCCAAGCGTTATTTAAACAAGCAGGAATCGAAACCGAAGGCCGGCTCAACTTGAAGTTGAAAGGAACACCTCACCTCCCTATCAATAATTAGTTAAACAAACAGGCATCGAACCCAAAGGCCGACTCAACCCGAAGTTGAGAAGAACCTTTGACCTTGCCGTCAGGCATCTATTAAACAAACAGAGATCGAATTTGATGGCCGACTCAAGCCGAAGTTGAGAAGAACATCCGACCTCGCTGCCAGGCATTAGTTAAACAAACAGGAATCGAACCCGAAGGCCGACTCAACCCGAAGTTAAGAAGAACATCTGACCTAGCCGCCAGACATCTGTTAAACAAACAGGCATCGAACCCAAAGGCCGACTCAACCCGAAGTTGAGAAGAACATTTGACCTCGCCGTCAGGCATCTATTAAACAAACAGGCATCGAACCCGAAGGCCGGATCAACTTGAAGTTGAAAGGAACATCTCACCTCCCCATCAGGAATTAGTTAAACAAACAGGCATCGAACCCGAAGGCCGGCACAACACGGAGTTGAGAAGAACATCTGACCTCGCTGTCAGGCATATGTTAAACAAACAGATATCGAATTTGATGGCCGACTCAACCCGAAGTTGAGAAGAATATCCGACCTCGCTGCCAGGCATTAGTTAAACAAGCAGGAATCGAAACCGAAGGCCGGTTCACCTCGAAGTTGAGAAGAACATCTGACCTAGCCGCCAGACATCTGTTAAACAAACAGGTATCGAACCCAAAGGCCGGCTCAACCCGAAGTTGAGAAGAACATATGACCTCCCCATCAGGAATCTTGTAAACAAAAAGGTGTGGAACCCGAAGGCCGGTTTAACCCAAAGATTAGAAGAACATCTGACCTCGCCGTCAGGCATCTGTTAAACAAACTGGCATCAAACCCGAAGGCCGTCTCCACCCTTAGTTGAGAAGAACATCTGACCTCACCTTTAAACATCTTTTAAACAAACAAGCATCGAACCCGAAGGGCGGCTCAACCTGAAGTTGATAAGAACATCTGACCTCGCCATCAAACATCTGTTAAATAAACAGGCATCGAACCCGAAGACCGGCTCAACACGAAGTTGAGAGGAACATCTGACCACGCCGTCAAGCATCTGTTAAACAAACAGGCATCGAACCCAAAGGTCTGATTAACATGAAGTTGGGAGGAACATTTGACTTCACTGTCAAGCATCTGTTAAACAAACAGGCATTAAATCCGAAGGCCGGCACAACCCGAAGTTGAGAAGATCCTCTGACCTAACCGTCGGGCATCTGTTAAACAAACAGGCATCGAACCCGAAGGGCGGCTCAACCCGAAGTTGATAAGAACATTAGACCTCGCCGTCAGGCATCCCGTAAACAAACAGGCATCGAACACGAAGGCAGGCTCAACACAAAGTTGAGAGGAACATCTGACCTCGCTGTCAGGCATCTGTTAAACAAACAACCATCGAACCTGAAGGTCGGCTCAACATGAAGTTGAGAGGAACATTTGACTTCGTTTTCAAGCATCTGCTAAACAAACATGCATAAAATCCGAAGGCTGGCTCAACCCGAAGTTGAGAAGATCATCTGACCTCACCGTCAGGAATCTGTTGAACAAACAGGCATCGAATCCGAAGGGTGGCTCAACCCGAAGTTGATAAGAACATTAGACCTCTCCGCCAGGTATCTATTAAACAAACAGGCATGAAACCCAAAGGCCGGCTCAACCCGAAGTTGAGAAGAACATTTCAACTCACCGTCAGGCATCTATTAAACAAACAGGCATCGAACCCGAAGGTCGGATCAACTTGAAGTTGAAAGGAACATCTCACCTCCCCATCAGGAATTAGTTAAACAAACAGGCATCGAACCCGAAGGCCGGCACAACACGAAGTTGAGAAGAACATCTGACCTTGCTGTCAGGCATATTTAAACAAACAGATATCGAATTTGATGGCCGACTCAACCCAAAGTTGAGAAGAACATCCGACCTCGCTGCCAGGCATTAGTTAAACAAGCAGGAATCGAAACCGAAGGCCGGCTCAACTTATAGTTGAAAGGAACATCTCACCTCCCCATCAGGAATTAGCTAAACAAACAGGCATCGAACCCAAAGGTCGGCTCAACCCGAATTCGAGACGAACATTTGACCTCGCCGTCAGGCATCTATTAAACAAACAGAGATCGAATTTGATGGCCGACTCAACCCGAAGTTGAGAAGAACATCCGACCTCGCTGCTAGGCATTAGTTAAACAAACAGGAATCGAACCCGAAGGTCGGCTCACCTCGAAGTTGAGAAGAACATCTGACCTAGCTGCCAGACATCTGTTAAACAAACAGGCATCAAACCCAAAGGCAAGCTCAACCCGAAGTTGAGAAGAATATATGACCTCGCCATCAGGAATCTGGTAAACAAAAAGGTGTGAAACCCGAAGGCCGGTTTAACCCGGAGATGAGAAGAACATCTGACCTTACCGTCAGGCATTTGTTAAACAAACAGACATCAAACCCGAAGGCCGTCTCCACCCTTAGTTGAGAAGAACATCTGACCTCACCGTCAAACATCTGTTAAACAAACAAGCATCGAACCCGAAGGGCGGCTCAACCTGAAGTTGATAAGAACATCTGACCTCGCCGTCAAACATCTGTTAAATATAAAAGCATCAAACCCGAAGGCCGGCTCAACACGAAGTTGAGAGGAACATCTGACCTCGCCGTCAAGCATCTGTAAACAAACAGGCATCGAACCCGAAGGTCGACTTAACATGAATATGAGAGGAACATTTGACTTCACTATCAAGCATCTGTTAAACAAACAGGCATCAAGCCCAAAGGTCTGATTAACATGAAGTTGGGAGGAACATTTGACTTCACTGTCAAGCATCTGTTAAACAAACAGGCATTAAATCCGAAGGTCGGCTCAACCCGAAGTTGAGAAGATCATCTGACCTAACCGTCGGGCATCTGTTAAACAAACAGGCATCGAACCCGAAGGGCGGCTCAACCCGAAGTTTATAAGAATATTAGACCTCGTCGTCAGGCATCCCGTAAACAAACAGGCATCGAACACGAAGGCAGGCTCAACACGAAGTTGAGAGGAACATCTGACCTCGCTGTCAGGCATCTGTTTAACAAACAACCATCGAACTTGAAGGTCAGCTCAACATGAAGTTGAGAGGAACATTTGACTTCATTTTCAAGCATCTGCTAAACAAACATGCATAAAATTCGAAGGCTGGCTCAACCCAAAGTTGAGAAGATCATCTGACCTCACCGTCAGGAATCTGTTGAACAAACAGGCATCGAATCCGAAGGGTGGATCAACCCGAAGTTGATAAGAACATTAGACCTCTCCGCCAGGTATCTATTAAACAAACAGGCATCAAACCCAAAGGCCGGCTCAACCCGGAGTTGAGAAGAACATTTTAACTCGCCGTCAGGCATCTATTAAACAAACAGGCATCGAACCCGAAGGTCGGATCAACTTGAAGTTGTAAGGAACATCTCACCTCCCCATCAGGAATTAGTTAAACAAACAGGCATCGAACCCGAAGGCCGGCACAACACGAAGTTGAGAATAACATCTGACCTCGCTGTCAGGCATATGTTAAACAAACAGATATCGAATTTGATGGCCGACTCAACCCGAAGTTGAGAAGAACATCCGACCTCGCTGCCAGGCATTAGTTAAACAAGCAGGAATCGAAACCGAAGGCCGGCTCAACTTGAAGTTGAAAGGAACTTCTCACCTCCCCATCAGGAATTAGCTAAACAAACA
Organism: Lathyrus sativus; assembly: GCA_963859935.3. Classification (NCBI taxonomy): domain Eukaryota; kingdom Viridiplantae; phylum Streptophyta; class Magnoliopsida; order Fabales; family Fabaceae; genus Lathyrus; species Lathyrus sativus. Next base: position 381,466,294 of record OZ012735.1, read on the forward strand.
GGCATCGAACCCAAAGGCCGGCTCAACCCGAATTCGAGAAGAACATTTGACCTCGCCGTCAGGCATCTATTAAACAAACAGAGATCGAATTTGATGGCCGACTCAACCCGAAGTTGAGAAGAACATCCGACCTCGCTGCCAGGCATTAGTTAAACAAACAGGAATCGAACCCGAAGGTCGGCTCACCTCGATGTTGAGAAGAACATCTGACCTAGCCGCCAGACATCTGTTAAACAAACAGGCATCGAACCCAAAGGCCAGCTCAACCCGAAGTTGATAAGAACATATGACCTCGCCATCAGGAATCTGGTAAACAAAAAGGTGTGGAACCCGAAGGCCGGCTTAACCTGAAGATGAGAAGAACATCTGACCTTACCGTCAGGCATCTGTTAAACAAACAGGCATCAAATCCGAAGTCCGTCTCCACCCTTAGTTGAGAAGAACATCTGACCTCACCGTAAAACATCTGTTAAACAAACAAGCATAGAACCCGAAGGGCGGCTCAACCTGAAGTTGATAAGAACATCTGACCTCGCCGTCAAACATTTGTTAAATAAACAAGCATCAAACCCGAAGGCCGGCTCAACACGAAGTTGAGAGGAACATCTGACCTCGCCGTCAAGCATCTGTAAACAAACAGGCATCGAACCCGAAGGTCGACTTAACATGAATATGAGAGGAACATTTGACTTCACTATCAAGCATCTGTTAAACAAACAGGCATCAAGCCCAAAGGTCTGATTAACATGAAGTTGGGAGGAACATTTGACTTCACTGTCAAGCATCTGTTAAACAAACAGGCATTAAATCCGAAGGTCGGCTCAACCCGAAGTTGAGAAGATCATCTGACCTAACCGTCGGGCATCTGTTAAACAAACAGGCATCGAACCCGAAGGGCGGCTCAACCCGAAGTTTATAAGAATATTAGACCTCGTCGTCAGGCATCCCGTAAACAAACAGGCATCGAACACGAAGGCAGGCTCAACACGAAGTTGAGAGGAACATCTGACCTCGCTGTCAGGCATCTGTTTAACAAACAACCATCGAACTTGAAGGTCAGCTCAACATGAAGTTGAGAGGAACATTTGACTTCATTTTCAAGCATCTGCTAAACAAACATGCATAAAATTCGAAGGCTGGCTCAACCCAAAGTTGAGAAGATCATCTGACCTCACCGTCAGGAATCTGTTGAACAAACAGGCATCGAATCCGAAGGGTGGATCAACCCGAAGTTGATAAGAACATTAGACCTCTCCGCCAGGTATCTATTAAACAAACAGGCATCAAACCCAAAGGCCGGCTCAACCCGGAGTTGAGAAGAACATTTTAACTCGCCGCCAGGCATCTATTAAACAAACAGGCATCGAACCCGAAGGTCGGATCAACTTGAAGTTGTAAGGAACATCTCACCTCCCCATCAGGAATTAGTTAAACAAACAGGCATCGAACCCGAAGGCCGGCACAACACGAAGTTGAGAATAACATCTGACCTCGCTGTCAGGCATATGTTAAACAAACAGATATCGAATTTGATGGCCGACTCAACCCGAAGTTGAGAAGAACATCCGACCTCGCTGCCAGGCATTAGTTAAACAAGCAGGAATCGAAACCGAAGGCCGGCTCAACTTGAAGTTGAAAGGAACTTCTCACCTCCCCATCAGGAATTAGCTAAACAAACAGGCATCGAACCCAAAGGCCGGCTCAACCCGAATTCGAGAAGAACATTTGACCTCGCCGTCAGGCATCTATTAAACAAACAGAGATCGAATTTGATGGCCGACTCAACCCGAAGTTGAGAAGAACATCCGACCTCGCTGCCAGGCATTAGTTAAACAAACAGGAATCGAACCCGAAGGTCGGCTCACCTCGATGTTGAGAAGAACATCTGACCTAGCCGCCAGACATCTGTTAAACAAACAGGCATCGAACCCAAAGGCCAGCTCAACCCGAAGTTGATAAGAACATATGACCTCGCCATCAGGAATCTGGTAAACAAAAAGGTGTGGAACCCGAAGGCCGGCTTAACCTGAAGATGAGAAGAACATCTGACCTTACCGTCAGGCATCTGTTAAACAAACAGGCATCAAATCCGAAGTCCGTCTCCACCCTTAGTTGAGAAGAACATCTGACCTCACCGTAAAACATCTGTTAAACAAACAAGCATAGAACCCGAAGGGCGGCTCAACCTGAAGTTGATAAGAACATCTGACCTCGCCGTCAAACATTTGTTAAATAAACAAGCATCAAACCCGAAGGCCGGCTCAACACGAAGTTGAGAGGAACATCTGACCTCGCCGTCAAGCATCTGTTAAACAAACAGGCATCGAACCCGAAGGTCAACTTAACATGAAGTTGAGAGGAACATTTGACTTCACTATCAAGCATCTGTTAAACAAACAGGCATTAAATCCGAAGGCTGGCTCAACCCGAAGTTGAGAAGAACATCTGACCTAACCGTCGGGCATCTGTTAAACAAACAGGCATCAAACCCGAAGGGCGGCTCAACCCGAAGTTGATAAGAATATTAGACCTCGCCGTCAGGCATCCCGTAAACAAATAAGCATCGAACACGAAGGCAGGCTCAACATGAAGTTGAGAGGAACATCTGACCTTGTTGTCAGGCATCTATTAAACAAACAGGCATCGAACCTGAAGGTCGGCTCAACATGAAGTTGAGAGGAACATTTGACTTCACTGTCAAGCATCTGCTAAACAAACATGCATCAAATCCGAAGGCTGGCTCAACCCGAAGTTGAGAAGATCATCTGACCTCACCGTCAGGCATCTGCTGAAGAAACAGGCATCGAACCCGAAGGGTGGCTCAACACAAAGTTGATAAGAACATTAGACCTCTCCGCCAGGTATCTATTAAACAAATAGGCATCAAACCCAAAGGCCGGCTCAACCCGAAGTTGAGAAGAACATTTCACCTTGCCGTCAGGCATCTATTAAACAAACAGGCATCGAACCAGAAGGCCGGATCAACTTGAAGTTGAAAGGAACATCTCACTACCCCATCAGGAATTAGTTAAACAAACAGGCATCGAACCTGAAGGCCGGCACAACACGAAGTTGAGAAGAACATCTGACCTCGCTATCAGGCATATGTTAAACAAACAGACATCGAATTTGATGGCCAACTCAACCCGAAGTTGAGAAGAACATCCGACCTCGCTGCCAGCATTAGTTAAACAAGCAGGAATCGAAACCGAAGGCCAGCTCAACTTGAAGTTGAAAGGAACATCTCCCCTCCCCATAAGGAATTAGTTAAACAAACAGGCATCGAACCCAAAGGCCGGTACAACACGAAGTTGAGAAACACATATGACCTTGTTGTAAGGCATATGTTAAAAAAACAGACATCAAATTTGATGGCCGACTCAATCCGAAGTTGAGAAGAACATCCGACCTCGCTGCCAGGCATTAGTTAAGAAAACAGGAATCGAACCCGAAGGCCGGCTCACCTCGAAGTTGCGAAGAACATCTGACCTAGCCGCCAGACATCTGTTAAACAAACAGGCATCGAACCCAAAGGCCGGCTCAACCCGAATTTGAGAAGAACATATGACCTCGCCATCAGGAATCTGGTAAACAAAAAGGTGTGGAACCCGAAGGTTGGTTTAACCCGAAGATAAGAAGAACATCTGACCTTGCCGTCAGGCATCTGTTATACAAATAGGCATCAAACCTGAAGGCCGTCTCCACCATTAGTTGAGAAGAACATCTGACCTCACAGTCAAACATCTGTTAAACATACAGGCATCGAACCCGAAGGGCGGCTCAACCTGAAGTTTATAAGAACATCTGACCTCGCCGTCAAACATCTGTTAAATAAACAGGCATCGAACCCGAAGGCCAGCTCAACACGAAGTTGAGAGGAACATCTGACCTCGTTGTCAAGCATCTGTTAAACAAACAGGCATCGAACCCGAAGGTAGGCTTAACATGAAGTTGAGAAGAACATTTGACTTCACTATCAAGCATCTGATAAACAAACAGGCATTAAATCCGAAGGGCGGCTCAACCCGAAGTTGAGAAGAACATCTGACCTAACCGTCGGGCATCTGTTAAACAAACAGGCATCGAACTCGAAGGGCAGCTCAACCCGAAGTTGATAAGAATATTAGACCTCGCCGTCAGGCATCCCATAAACAAACAGGCATCGAACACGAAGGCAGGCTCAACACGAAGTTGAGAGGAACATCTGACCTCGCTGTCAGGCATCTATTAAACAAACAGGCATCGAACCTGAAGGTCGGCTCAACGTGAAGTTGAAAGGAACATTTGACTTCACTGTCAAGCATCTGCTAAACAAACATGCATCAAATTCGAAGGCTGGCTCAACCCGAAGTTGAGAAGATCATCTGACCTCACCGTCAGGCATCTGTTGAACAAACAGGCATCGAACCCGAAGGGTGGCTCAACCCAAAGTTCATAAGAACATTAGACCTCTCCGCCAAGTATCTATTAAACAAACAGGCATCAAACCCAAAGGTCGGCTCAACCCGAAGTTGAGAAGAACATTTCACCTCGCCGTCAGGCATCTATTAAACAAACAGGCATCGAACCAGAAGGCTGGATCAACTTGAAGTTGAAAGGAACATCTCACTTCCCCATCAGGAATTAGTTAAACAAACAGGCATCGAACCCTAAGACCGGCACAACACGAAGTTGAGAAGAACATCTGACCTCGCTGTCAGGCATATGTTAAACAAACAGACATCGAATTTGATGGCCAACTCAACCCGAAGTTGAGAAGAACATCCGACCTTGCTGCCATCATTAGTTAAACAAGCAGGAATCGAAACCGAAGGCCAGCTCAACTTGAAGTTAAAAGGAACATCTCACCTCCCCATAAGGAATTAGTTAAACAAACAGGCATCGAACCCAAAGGCCGGAACAACACGAAGTTGAGAAACACATATGACCTCGCTGTGAGGCATATGTTAAACAAAGAGACATCGAATTTGATGGCCGACTCAATCCGAAGTTGAGAAGAACATCCGACCTCGCTGCCAGGCATTAGTTAAGAAAACAGGAATTGAACCCGAAGGCCGACTCACCTCGAAGTTGAGAAGAACATCTGACCTAGCCGCCAGACATCTGTTAAACAAACAGGCATCGAACCCAAAGCCCGGCTCAACCCGAAGTTGAGAAGAACATATGACCTCGCCATCAGGAATCTGGTAAACAAAAAGGTGTGGAACCCGAAGGCCGGTTTAACCCGAAGATAAGAAGAACATCTGACCTTGTCGTCAAGCATCTGTTAAACAAACAGGCATCAAACCCGAAGGCCGTCTCCACCCTTAGTTGAGAAGAACATCTGACCTCACCGTCAAACATCTGTTAAACATACAGGCATCGAACCCGAAGGGCGGCTCAACCTGAAGTTTATAAGAACATCTGACCTCGCCGTCAAACATCTGTTAAATAAACAGGCATCGAACCCGAAGGCCAGCTCAACATGAAGTTGAGAGGAACATCTGACCTCGCCGTCAAGCATCTGTTAAAAAAACAGGCATCAAACTCGAAGGTAGGCTTAACATGAAGTTGAGAGGAATATTTGACTTCACTATAAGGCATCTGTTAAACAAACAGGCATTAAATCCGAAGGGCGGCTCAACCCGAAGTTGAGAAGAACATCTGACCTAACCGTCGGGCATCTGTTAAACAAACAGGCATCGAACTCGAAGGGCGGCTCAACCCGAAGTTGATAAGAATATTAGACCTCGCCGTCAGGCATCCCGTAAACAAACAGGCATCGAACACGAAGGCAGGCTCAACACGAAGTTGAGAGGAACATCTGACCTCGCTGTCAGGCATCTATTAAACAAACAGGCATCGAACCTGAAGGTCGGCTCAACATGAAGTTGAGAGGAACATTTGACTTCACTGTCAAGCATCTGCTAAACAAACATGCATCAAATCCGAAGGCTGGCTCAACCCGAAGTTGAGAAGATCATCTGACCTCACCGTCAGGCATCTGTTGAACAAACAGGCATCGAACCCGAAGGGTGGCTCAACCCAATGTTGATAAGAACATTAGACCTCTCCGCCAGGTATCTATTAAACAAACAGGCATCAAACCCAAAGGCCGGCTCAACCCGAAGTTGAGAAGAACATTTCACCTCGCCATCAGGCATCTATTAAACAAACAGGCATCGAACCCGAAGGCCGGATTAACTTGAAGTTGAAAGGAACATCTCACCCCCCCATCAGGAATTAGTTAAACAAACAGGCATCGAACCCGAAGGCCGGCACAACACGAAGTTGAGAAGAACATCTGACCTCGCTGTCAGGCATATGTTAAACAAACAGACATCAAATTTGATGGCCAACTCAACCCGAAGTTGAGAAGAACATCCGACCTCGCTGCCAGCATTAGTTAAACAAGCATGAATCGAAATCGAAGGCCGGCTCAACTTGAAGTTGAAAGGAACATCTCACCTCCCCATCAGGAATTAGTTAAACAAACAGGCATCGAACCCAAAGGCCAACACAACACGAAGTTGAGAAAAACATATGACCTCGCTGTCAGGCATATGTTAAACAAACAGACATCAAATTTGATGGCGGACTCAATCCGAAGTTGAGAAGAACATCCGACCTCGCTGCGAGGCATTAGTTAAACAAACAGGAATCGAACCCGAAGGCCGGCTCACCTCGAAGTTGAGAAGAACATCTGACCTAGCCGCCAGACATCTGTTAAACAAACAGGCATCGAACCCAAAGGCCGACTCAACCCGAAGTTGAGAAGAACATATGACCTCGCCATCAGGAATCTGGTAAACAAAAAGGTGTGGAACCCGAAGGCCGGTTTAACCCGAAGATGAGAAGAACATCTAACCTTGCCGTCAGGCATCTGTTAAACAAACAGGCATCAAACCCGAAGGCCGTCTCTACCCTTAGTTGAGAAGAACATCTGACCTCACCGTCAAACATCTGTTAAACAAACAGGCATCGAACCCGAAGGGCGGCTCAACCTGAAGTTGATAAGAACATCTGACCTCGCCGTCAAACATCTGTTAAATAAACAGGCATCGAACCCGAAGGCCGGCTCAACACGAAGTTGAGAGGAACATCTGACCTCGCCGTCAAACATCTGTTAAACAAACAGGCATCGAACCCGAAGGTCGGCTTAACATGAAGTTGAGAGGAACATTTGACTTCACTGTCAAGCATCTGTTAAACAAACAGGCATTAAATCCGAAGGCCGGCTCAACCCGAAGTTGAGAAGAACATCTGACCTAACCGTCGGACATCTGTTAAACAAACAGGCATCGAACCCGAAGGGCGGCTCAACCCGAAGTTGATAAGAACATTAGACCTCGCCGTCAGGCATCCCGTAAACAAACAGGCATCGAACACGAAGGCAGGCTCAACACGAAGTTGAGAGGAACATCTGACCTCGCTGTCAGGCATCTGTTAAACAAACAGGCATCGAACCTGAAGGTCGGCTCAACATGAAGTTGAGAGGAACATTTAACTTCACTGTCAAGCATCTACTACACAAACATGCATCAAATCCGAAGGCTGGCTCAACCCGAAGTTGAGAAGATCATCTGACCTCACCGTCAAGCATCTGTTGAACAAACAGGCATCGAACCCGAAGGGTGGCTCAACCCTAAGTTGATAAGAACATTAGACCTCTCCGCCAGGTATCTATTAAACAAACAGGCATCAAACACAAAGGCCGGCTCAACCCGAAGTTGAGAAGAACATATGACCTCGCCATCAGGAATCTGGTAAACAAAAAGGTGTGGAACCCGAAGGCCGGTTTAACCCGAAGATGAGAAGAACATCTAACCTTGCCGTCAGGCATCTGTTAAACAAACAGGCATCAAACCCGAAGGTCGTCTCTACCCTTAGTTGAGAAGAACATCTGACCTCACCGTCAAACATCTGTTAAACAAACAGGCATCGAACCCGAAGGGAGGCTCAACCTGAAGTTGATAAGAACATCTGACCTCGCCGTCAGACATCTGTTAAATAAACAGGCATCGAACCCGAAGGCCGGCTCAACACGAAGTTGAGAGGAACATCTGACCTCGCCGTCAAACATCTGTTAAACAAACAGGCATCGAACCCGAAGGTCGGCTTAACATGAAGTTGAGAGGAACATTTGACTTTACTGTCAAGCATCTGTTAAACAAACAGGCATTAAATCCGAAGGCCGGCTCAACCCGAAGTTGAGAAGAACATCTGACCTAACCGTCGGGCATCTGTTAAACAAACAGGCATCGAACCCGAAGGGCGGCTCAACCCGAAGTTGATAAGAACATTAGACCTCGCCGTCAGGCATCCCGTAAACAAACAGGCATCGAACACGAAGGCAGGCTCAACACGAAGTTGAGAGGAAGATCTGACCTCGCTGTCAGGCATCTGTTAAACAAACAGGCATCGAACCTGAAGGTCGGCTCAACGTGAAGTTGAAAGGAACATTTGACTTCACTGTCAAGCATCTGCTAAACAAACATGCATCAAATCCGAAGGCTGGCTCAACCCGAAGTTGAGAAGATCATCTGACCTCACTGTCAGGCATCTGTTGAACAAACAGGCATCGAACCCGAAGGGTGGCTCAACCCAAAGTTCATAAGAACATTAGACCTCTCCGCTAGGTATCTATTAAACAAACAGGCATCAAACCCAAAGGTCGGCTCAACCCGAAGTTGAGAAGAACATTTCACCTCGCCGTCAGGCATCTATTAAACAAACAGGCATCGAACCAGAAGGCTGTATCAACTTGAAGTTGAAAGGAACATCTCACTTCCCCATCAGGAATTAGTTAAACAAACAGGCATCGAACCCTAAGACCGGCACAACACGAAGTTGAGAAGAACATCTGACCTCGCTGTCAGGCATATGTTAAACAAACAGACATCGAATTCGAAGTCTGGCTCAACCCGAAGTTGAGAAGAACATCCGACCTTGCTGCCATCATTAGTTAAACAAGCAGGAATCGAAACCGAAGGCCAGCTCAACTTGAAGTTAAAAGGAACATCTCACCTCCCCATAAGGAATTAGTTAAACAAACAGGCATCGAACCCAAAGGCCGGAACAACACGAAGTTGAGAAACACATATGACCTCGCTGTGAGGCATATGTTAAACAAAGAGACATCGAATTTGATGGCCGACTCAATCCGAAGTTGAGAAGAACATCCGACCTCGCTGCCAGGCATTAGTTAAGAAAATAGGAATCGAACCCGAAGGCCGGCTCACCTCGAAGTTGAGAAGAACATCTGACCTAGCCGCCAGACATCTGTTAAACAAACAGGCATCGAACCCAAAGCCCGGCTCAACCCGAAGTTGAGAAGAACATATGACCTCGCCATCAGGAATCTGGTAAACAAAAAGGTGTGGAACCCGAAGGCCGGTTTAACCCGAAGATAAGAAGAACATCTGACCTTGCCGTCAAGCATCTGTTAAACAAACAGGCATCAAACCCGAAGGCCGTCTCCACCCTTAGTTGAGAAGAACATCTGACCTCACCGTCAAATATCTGTTAAACATACAGGCATCGAACCCGAAGGGCGGCTCAACCTGAAGTTTATAAGAACATCTGACCTCGCCGTCAAACATCTGTTAAATAAACAGGCATCGAACCCGAAGGCCAGCTCAACACGAAGTTGAGAGGAACATCTGACCTCGCCGTCAAGCATCTGTTAAACAAACAGGCATCAAACTCGAAGGTAGGCTTAACATGAAGTTGAGAGGAACATTTGACTTCACTATAAGGCATCTGTTAAACAAACAGGCATTAAATCCGAAGGGCGGCTCAACCCGAAGTTGAGAAGAACATCTGACCTAACCGTCGGGCATCTGTTAAACAAACAGGCATCGAACTCGAAGGGCGGCTCAACCCGAAGTTGATAAGAATATTAGACCTCGCCGTCAGGCATCCCGTAAACAAACAGGCATCGAACACGAAGGCAGGCTCAACACGAAGTTGAGAGGAACATCTGACCTCGCTGTCAGGCATCTATTAAACAAACAGGCATCGAACCTGAAGGTCGGCTCAACATGAAGTTGAGAGGAACATTTGACTTCACTGTCAAGCATCTGCTAAACAAACATGCATCAAATCCGAAGGCTGGCTCAACCCGAAGTTGAGAAGATCATCTGACCTCACCGTCAGGCATCTGTTGAACAAACAGTCATCGAACTCGAAGGGTGGCTCAACCCAATGTTGATAAGAACATTAGACCTCTCCGCCAGGTATCTATTAAACAAACAGGCATCAAACCCAAAGGCCGGCTCAACCTGAAGTTGAGAAGAACATTTCACCTCGCCATCAGGCATCTATTAAACAAACAGGCATCGAACCCGAAGGCCGGATTAACTTGAAGTTGAAAGGAACATCTCACCCCCCCATCAGGAATTAGTTAAACAAACAGGCATCGAACCCGAAGGCCGGCACAACACGAAGTTGAGAAGAACATCTGACCTCGCTGTCAGGCATATGTTAAACAAACAGACATCAAATTTGATGGCCAACTCAACCCGAAGGTGAGAAGAACATCCGACCTCGCTGCCAGCATTAGTTAAACAAGCATGAATCGAAATCGAAGGCCGGCTCAACTTGAAGTTGAAAGGAACATCTCACCTCCCCATCAGGAATTAGTTAAACAAACAGGCATCGAACCCAAAGGCCAGCACAACACGAAGTTGAGAAAAACATATGACCTCGCTGTCAGGCATATGTTAAACAAACAGACATCAAATTTGATGGCGGACTCAATCCGAAGTTGAGAAGAACATCCGACCTCGCTGCGAGGCATTAGTTAAACAAACAGGAATCGAACCCGAAGGCCGGCTCACCTCGAAGTTGAGAAGAACATTTGACCTAGCCGCCAGACATCTGTTAAACAAACAGGCATCGAACCCAAAGGCCGACTCAACCCGAAGTTGAGAAGAACATATGACCTCGCCATCAGGAATCTGGTAAACAAAAAGGTGTGGAACCCGAAGGCCGGTTTAACCCGAAGATGAGAAGAACATCTAACCTTGTCGTTAGGCATCTGTTAAACAAACAGGCATCAAACCCGAAGGCCGTCTCTACCCTTAGTTGAGAAGAACATCTGACCTCACCGTCAAACATCTGTTAAACAAACAGGCATCGAACCCGAAGGGCGGCTCAACCTGAAGTTGATAAGAACATCTGACCTCGCCGTCAAACATTTGTTAAATAAACAGGCATCGAACCCGAAGGCTGGCTCAACACGAAGTTGAGAGGAACATCTGACCTCGCCGTCAAACATCTGTTAAACAAACAGGCATCGAACCCGAAGGTCGGCTTAACATGAAGTTGAGAGGAACATTTGACTTCACTGTCAAGCATCTGTTAAACAAACAGGCATTAAATCCGAAGGCCGGCTCAACCCGAAGTTGAGAAGAACATCTGACCTAACCGTCGGACATCTGTTAAACAAACAGGCATCGAACCCGAAGGGCGGCTCAACCCGAAGTTGATAAGAACATTAGACCTCGCCGTCAGGCATCCCGTAAACAAACAGGCATCGAACACGAAGGCAGGCTCAACACGAAGTTGAGAGGAACATCTGACCTCGCTGTCAGGCATCTGTTAAACAAACAGGCATCGAACCTGAAGGTCGGCTCAACATGAAGTTGAGAGGAACATTTGACTTCACTGTCAAGCATCTACTAAACAAACATGCATCAAATCCGAAGGCTGGCTCAACCCGATGTTGAGAAGATCATCTGACCTCACCGTCAAGCATCTGTTGAACAAACAGGCATCGAACCCGAAGGGTGGCTCAACCCTAAGTTGATAAGAACATTAGACCTCTCTGCCAGGTATCTATTAAACAAACAGGCATCAAACACAAAGGCCGGCTCAACCCGAAGTTGAGAAGAACATATGACCTCGCCATCAGGAATCTGGTAAACAAAAAGGTGTGGAACCCGAAGGCCGGTTTAACCCGAAGATGAGAAGAACATCTAACCTTACTGTCAGGCATCTGTTAAACAAAAAGGCATCAAACCCGAAGGTCGTCTCTACCCTTAGTTGAGAAGAACATCTGACCTCACCGGTAAACATCTGTTAAACAAACAGGCATCGAACCCGAAGGGCGGCTCAACCTGAAGTTGATAAGAACATCTGACCTCGCCGTCAAACATCTGTTAAATAAACAGGCATTGAACCCGAAGGCCGGCTCAACACGAAGTTGAGAGGAACATCTGACCTCGCCGTCAAACATCTGTTAAACAAACAGGCATCGAACCCGAAGGTCGGCTTAACATGAAGTTGAGAGGAACATTTGACTTCACTGTCAAGCATCTGTTAAACAAACAGGCATTAAATCCGAAGGCCGGCTCAACCCGAAGTTGAGAAGAACATCTGACCTAACCGTCGGGCATCTGTTAAACAAACAGGCATCGAACCCGAAGGGCGGCTCAACCCGAAGTTGATAAGAACATTAGACCTCGCCGTCAGGCATCCCGTAAACAAACAGGCATCGAACACGAAGGCAGGCTCAACACGAAGTTGAGAGGAACATCTGACCTCGCTGTCAGGCATCTGTTAAACAAACAGGCATCGAACCTGAAGGTCGGCTCAACGTGAATTTGAAAGGAACATTTGACTTCACTGTCAAGCATCTGCTAAACAAACATGCATCAAATCCGAAGGCTGGCTCAACCCGAAGTTGAGAAGATCATCTGACCTCACCGTCAGGCATCTGTTGAACAAACAGGCATCGAACCCGAAGGGTGGCTCAACCCAAAGTTCATAAGAACATTAGACCTCTCCGCCAGGTATCTATTAAACAAACAGGCATCAAACCCAAAGGCCGGCTCAACCCGAAGTTGACAAGAACATTTCACCTCGCCGTCAGGCATCTATTAAACAAACAGGCATTGAACCCGAAGGTCGGATCAACTTGAAGTTGAAAGGAACATCTCACCTCCCCATCAGGAATTAGTTAAACAAACAGGCATCGAACCCGAAGGCTGGCTCAACACGAAGTTTAGAAGAACATCTGACCTCGCTGTTAAGCATATGTTAAACAAACAGACATAGAATTTGATGGCCGACTCAACCCGAAGTTAAGAAGAACATCCGACCTCGCTGCCAGGCATTAGTTAAACAAACAGGAATTGAACCCGAAGGCCGGCTCAACTCGAAGTTGAGAAGAACAACTGACCTAGCTGCCAGACATCTGTTAAACAAACAGGCATCGAACCCAAAGGCCGGCTCAACCCGAAGTTGAGAAGAACATATGACCTCGCCATCAGGAATCTGGAAAACAAAAAGGTGTGAAACCCGAAGGCCGGTTTAACCCGAAGATGAGAAGAACATCTGACCATGCCGTCAGGCATCTGTTAAACAAACAGGCATCAAACCCGAAGGCCGTCTCCACCCTTAGTTGAGAAGAACATCTGACCTCACCGTCAAACATCTGTTAAACAAACAGGTATCGAACCCGAAGGGCAGCTCAACCTGAAGTTGATAAGAACATCTGACCTCGCCGTCAAACATCTGTTAAATAAACAGGCATCGAACCCGAAGGCCGTCTCAACACGAAGTTGAGAGGAACATCTGATCTCGCCGTCAAGCATCTGTTAAACAAACAGGCATCGAACCCGAAGGTGGGCTTAACATGAAGTTGAGAGGAACATTTGACTTCACTATCAAGCATCTGTTAAACGAACAGGAATTAAATCCGAAGGCCGGCTCAACCCGAAGTTGAGAAGAACATCTGACCTAACCGTCGGGCATCTGTTAAACAAACAGGCATCGAACCCGAAGGGCGGCTCAACCCGAAGTTGATAAGAACATTAGACCTCGCCGTCAGGCATCCCGTAAACAAACAGGCATCGAACACGAAGGCAGGCTCAACACGAAGTTGAGAGGAACATCTGACCTCGCTGTCAGGCATCTGTTAAACAAACAGGCATCGAACCCGAAGGGTGGCTCAACCCGAAGTTGATAAGAACATTAGACCTCTCCGCCAGGTATCTGTTAAACAAACAGGCATCAAACTCGAAGGATGGCTCAACCCGAAGTTGAGAAGAACATTTGACCTCGCCGTCAGGCATCTATTAAACAAACAGGCATCGAACCCGAAGGTCGGATCAACTTGAAGTTGAAATGAACATCTCACCTCCCCATCAGGAATTAGTTAAACAAACAGGCATCGAACCCGAAGGCCGGCTCAACACGAAGTTGAGAAGAACATCTGACCTCGCTGTCAGGCATATGTTAAACAAACAGACATCGAATTTGATGGCCGACTCAACCCGAAGTTGAGAAGAACATCCGACCTCGCTGCCAGGAATTAGTTAAACAAGCAGGAATTGAAACCGAAGGCCGACTCAACTTGAAGTTGAAAGGAACATCTCACCTCCCCATCAGGAATTAGTTAAACAAACAGGCATCGAACCCAAAGGTCGGCACAACACGAATTTGAGAAAAACATCTGACCTCGCTGTCAGGCATATGTTAAACAAACAGACATCGAATTTGATGGCCGACTCAATCCGAAGTTAAGAAGAACACCCGACCTCGCTGCCAGGCATTAGTTAAACAAACAGGAATCGAACCCGAAGGCCGGCTCAACTCGAAGTTGAGAAGAACATCTGACCAAGCTGCCAGACATCTGTTAAACAAACAGGCATCGAACCCAAAGGCCGGCTCAACCCGAAGTTGAGAAGAATATATGACCTCGCCATCAGGAATCTGGAAAACAAAAAGGTGTGAAACCCGAAGGCCGGTTTAACCCGAAGATGAGAAGAACATCTGACCTTGCCGTCAGGCATCTGTTAAACAAACAGGCATCAAACCCGAAGGCCGTCTCCACCCTTAGTTGAGAAGAACATCTGACCTCACCGTCAAACATCTGTTAAACAAACAGGTATCGAACCCGAAGGGCAGCTCAACCTGAAGTTGATAAGAACATCTGACCTCGCCGTCAAACATCTGTTAAATAAACAGGCATCGAACCCGAAGGCCGGCTCAACACGAAGTTGAGAGGAACATCTGATCTCGCCGTCAAGCATCTGTTAAACAAACAGGCATCGAACCCGAAGGTGGGCTTAACATGAAGTTGAGAGGAACATTTGACTTCACTATCAAGCATCTGTTAAACGAACAGGAATTAAATCCGAAGGCCGGCTCAACCCGAAGTTGAGAAGAACATCTGACCTAACCGTCGGGCATCTGTTAAACAAACAGGCATCGAACCCGAAGGGCGGCTCAACCCGAAGTTGATAAGAACATTAGACCTCGCCGTCAGGCATCCCGTAAACAAACAGGCATCGAACACGAAGGCAGGCTCAACACGAAGTTGAGAGGAACATCTGACCTCGCTGTCAGGCATCTGTTAAACAAACAGGCATCGAACCTAAAGGTCGGCTCAAGATGAAGTTGAGAGGAATATTTGACTTCACTCTCAAGCATCTGCTAAACAAACATGCATCAAATCCGAAGGCTGGCTCAACCCGAAGTTGAGAAGAACATCTGACCTCGCTGTCAGGCATCTGTTAAACAAACAGGCATCGAACCCGAAGGGTGGCTCAACCCGAAGTTGATAAGAACATTAGACCTCTCCGCCAGGTATCTGTTAAACAAACAGGCATCAAACCCGAAGGTCGGCTCAACCCGAAGTTGAGAAGAACATTTGACCTCGCCGTCAGGCATCTATTAAACAAACAGGCATTGAACCCGAAGGTCGGATCAACTTGAAGTTGAAAGGAACATCTCACCTCCCCATCAGGAATTAGTTAAACAAACAGGGATCGAACCCGAAGGCCGGCACAACACGAAGTTGAGAAGAACATCTGACCTCGCTGTCAGGCATATGTTAAACAAACAGACATCGAATTTGATGGCCGACTAAACCCGAAGTTGAGAAGAACATCCGACCTCGCTGCCAGGCATTAGTTAAACAAGTAGGAATCGAAACCGAATGCCGGCTCAACTTGAAGTTGAAAGGAACATCTCACCCCCCCATCACGAATTAGTTAAACAAACAGGCATCGAACCCAAAGGCCGACACAACACGAAGTTGAGAAGAACATCTGACCTCGCTGTCAGGCATATGTTAAACAAACAGACATCGAATTTGATGGCCGACTCAACCCGAAGTTGAGAAGAACATCCGACCTCGCTGCCAGGCATTAGTTAAACAAGCAGAAAATGAAACCGAAGGCCGGCTCAACCTGAAGTTGAGAACCACATCTGACCCAGCCGCCAGGCATCTATTAAACAAACAGGCATCGAACCCAAAGGCCGGTTCAACCCGAAGTTGAGAAAAACATATGACCTCGCCGTCAGGCATCTGTTAAACAAAAAGTTGTAGATCCCGAAGGCCGGATCAACCCGAAGGTCGTCTCAATCCTTAAATGAGAAGAACATCTGACCTCGCTGTCAAACATCTGTTAAACAAACAGGCATCGAACCCGAAGGCCGGATCAACTTGAAGTTTAAAGGAACATCTCACCTCCCCATCAGGAATTAGTTAAACAAACAGGCATCGAATCCGAAGGCCGGCACAACACGAAGTTGAGAAGAACATCTGACCTCGCTGTCAGGCATATGTTAAACAAACAGACATCGAATTTGATGGCCGACTCAACCCGAAGTTGAGAAGAACATCCGACCTCGCTGCCAGGCATTAGTTAAACAAGCAGGAATCGAAACCGAAGGCCGGCTCAACCCGAAGTTAAGTAGAACATCTGACCTAGCCGCCAGGCATCTGTTAAACAAACAGGCATCGAACCCAAAGGCCGGCTAAACCCGATGTTGAGAAGAACATCTGACCTCGCTGTCAGGCATCTGTTAAACAAAAAGTTGTAGATCCCGAAGGCCGGCTCAACCCGAAGTTGAGAAGAACATCCGACCTCGCCTTCAGGCATCCCGTAAACAAACAGGCATCGAACACGAAGGCAGGCTCAACACGAAGTTGAGAGGAACATCTGACCTCGCTGTCAGGCATCTGTTAAACAAACAGGCATCGAACCTAAAGGTCGGCTCAAGATGAAGTTGAGAGGAACATTTGACTTCACTCTCAAGCATCTGCTAAACAAACATGCATCAAATCCGAAGGCTGGCTCAACCCGAAGTTGAGAAGAACATCTGACCTCGCTGTCAGGCATCTGTTAAACAAACAGGCATCGAACCCGAAGGGTGGCTCAACCCGAAGTTGGTAAGAACATTAGACCTCTCCGCCAGGTATCTGTTAAACAAACAGGCATCAAACCCGAAGGCCGGCTCAACCCGAAGTTGAGAAGAACATTTGACCTCGCCGTCAGGCATCTATTAAACAAACAGGCATCGAACCCGAAGGTCGGATCAACTTGAAGTTGAAAGGAACATCTCACCTCCCCATCAGGAATTAGTTAAACAAACAGGGATCGAACCCGAAGGCCGGCACAACACGAAGTTGAGAAGAACATCTGACCTCGCTGTCAGGCATATGTTAAACAAACAGACATCGAATTTGATGGTCGACTAAACCCGAAGTTGAGAAGAACATCCGACCTCGCTGCCAGGCATTAGTTAAACAATTAGGAATCGAAACCGAATGCCGGCTCAACTTGAAGTTGAAAGGAACATCTCACCCCCCCATCACGAATTCGTTAAACAAACAGGCATCGATCCCAAAGTCCGGCACAACACGAAGTTGAGAAGAACATATGACCTCGCTGTCAGGCATATGTTAAACAAACAGACATCGAATTTGATGGCCGACTCAACCCGAAGTTGAGAAGAACATCCGACCTCGCTGCCAGGCATTAGTTAAACAAGCAGAAAACGAAACCGAAGGCCGGCTCAACCTGAAGTTGAGAACAACATCTGACCCAGCCGCCAGGCATCTGTTAAATAAACAGGCATCGAACCCAAAGGCCGGTTCAACCCGAAGTTGAGAAAAACATCTGACCTCGCCGTCAGGCATCTGTTAAACAAAAAGTTGTAGATCCCGAACGCCGGATCAACCCGAAGGCCGTCTCAATCCTTAAATGAGAAGAACATCTGACCTCGCTGTCAAACATCTGTTAAACAAACAGGCATCGAACCTGAAGGGCGGCTCAACCTGAAGTTGATAAGAATATCTGACCTCGCCGTCAAACATCTGTTAAATAAACAGGTATCGAACCCGAAGGCCGGCTCAACACGAAGTTGAGAGGAACATCTGACCTCGCCGTCAAACATCTGTTAAACAAACAGGCATCGAACCCGAAGGTCGGCTTAACATGAAGTTGAAAGGAACATTTGACTTCACTGTCAAGCATCTGTTAAACAAACAGGCATTAAATCCGAAGGCCGGCTCAAACCGAAGTTGAGAAGAACATCTGACCTAACCGTCGGGCATCTGTTAAACAAACAGGCATTGAACCCGAAGGGCGGCTCAACCCGAAGTTGATAAGAACATTAGACCTCGCCGTCAGGCATCCCGTAAACAAACAGGCATCGAACACGAAGGCAGGCTCAACACGAAGTTGAGAGGAACATCTGACCTCGCTGTCAGGCATCTGTTAAACAAACAGGCATCGAACCTGAAGGTCGGCTCAACATGAAGTTGAGAGGAACATTTTACTTCACTGTCAAGCATCTACTAAACAAATATGCATCAAATCCGAAGGCTGGCTCAACCCGAAGTTGAGAAGATCATCTGACCTCACCGTCAAGCATCTGTTGAACAAACAGGCATCGAACCCGAAGGGTGGCTCAACCCTAAGTTGATAAGAACATTAGACCTCTCCGCCAGGTATCTATTAAACAAACAGGCATCAAACCCAAAGGTCGGATCAACCCGAAGTTGAGAAGAACATTTCACCTCGCCGTCAGGCATCTATTAAACAAACAGGCATTGAACCCGAAG
Organism: Lathyrus sativus; assembly: GCA_963859935.3. Taxonomy (NCBI): domain Eukaryota; kingdom Viridiplantae; phylum Streptophyta; class Magnoliopsida; order Fabales; family Fabaceae; genus Lathyrus; species Lathyrus sativus. The sequence continues at coordinate 381,485,138 of OZ012735.1, forward strand.
GTCGGATCAACTTGAAGTTGAAAGGAACATCTCACCTCCCCCTCAGGAATTAGTTAAACAAACAGGCATCGAACCCGAAGGCCGGCTCAACACGAAGTTGAGAAGAACATCTGACCTCGCTGTCAGGCATATGTTAAACAAACAGACATCGAATTTGATGGCCGACTCAACCCGAAGTTGAGAAGAACATCCGACCTCGCTGCCAGGAATTAGTTAAACAAGCAGGAATTGAAACCGAAGGCCGGCTCAACTTGAAGTTGAAAGGAACATCTCACCTCCCCATTAGGAATTAGTTAAACAAACAGGCATCGAACCCAAAGGCCCGCACAACACGAAGTTGAGAAAAACATCTGACCTCGCTGTCAGGCATATGTTAAACAAACAGACATCGAATTTGACGGCCGACTCAATCCGAAGTTAAGAAGAACATCCGACCTCGCTTCCAGGCATTAGTTAAACAAACAGGAATCGAACCCGAAGGCCGGCTCAACTCGAAGTTGAGAAGAACATCTGACCTAGCCGCCAGACATCTGTTAAACAAACAGGCATCGAACCCAAAGGCCGGCTCAACCCGAAGTTGAGAAGAACATATGACCTCGCCATCAGGAATCTGGAAAACAAAAAGGTGTGAAACCCGAAGGCCGGTTTAACCCGAAGATGAGAAGAACATCTGACCTTGCCGTCAGGCATCTGTTAAACAAGCAGGCATCAAACCCGAAGGCCGTCTCCACCCTTAGTTGAGAATAACATCTGACCTCACGGTCAAACATCTGTTAAACAAACAGGTATTGAACCCGAAGGGCGGCTCAACCTGAAGTTGATAAGAACATCTGACCTCGCCGTCAAACATCTGTTAAATAAACAGGCATCGAACCCGAAGGCCGGCTCAACACGAAGTTGAGAGGAACATCTGATCTCGCCGTCAAGCATCTGTTAAACAAACAGGCATCGAACCCGAAGGTGGGCTTAACATGAAGTTGAGAGGAACATTTGACTTCACTATCAAGCATCTGTTAAACGAACAGGCATTAAATCCGAAGGCCGGCTCAACCCGAAGTGGAGAAGAACATCTGACCTAACCGTCGGGCATCTGTTAAACAAACAGGCATCGAACCCGAAGGGCGGCTCAACCCGAAGTTGATAAGAACATTAGACCTCGCCGTCAGGCATCCTGTAAACAAACAGGCATCGAACACGAAGGCAGGCTCAACACGAAGTTGAGAGGAACATCTGACCTCGCTGTCAGGCATCTGTTTAGCAAACAGGCATCGAACCTAAAGGTCGGCTCAAGATGAAGTTGAGAGGAACATTTGACTTCACTCTCAAGCATCTGCTAAACAAACATGCATCAAATCCGAAGGCTGGCTCAACCCGAAGTTGAGAAGAACATCTGACCTCGCTGTAAGGGATCTGTTAAACAAACAGGCATCGAACCCGAAGGGTGGCTCAACCCGAAGTTGATAAGAACATTAGACCTCTCCGCCAGGTATCTGTTAAACAAACAGGCATCAAACCCGAAGGCCGGCTCAACCCGAAGTTGAGAAGAAAATTTGACCTCGCCGTCAGGCATCTATTAAACAAACAGGCATCGAACCCGAAGGTCGGATCAACTTGAAGTTGAAAGGAACATCTCACCTCCCCATCAGGAATTAGTTAAACAAACAGGGATCGAACCCGAAGGCCGGCACAACACGAAGTTGAGAAGAACATCTGACCTCGCTGTCAGGCATATGTTAAACAAACAGACATCGAATTTGATGGCCGACTAAACCCGAAGTTGAGAAGAACATCCGACCTCGCTGCCAGGCATTAGTTAAACAAGTAGGAATCGAAACCGAATGCTGGCTCAACTTGAAGTTGAAAGGAACATCTCACCCCCCCCATCACGAATTACTTAAACAAACAGGCATCGAACCCAAAGGCCGGCACAACACGAAGTTGAGAAGAACATCTGACCTCGCTGCCAGGCATTAGTTAAACAAGCAGAAAACGAAACCGAAGGCAGGCTCAACCTGAAGTTGAGAACAACATCTGACCCAGCCGCCAGGCATCTGTTAAACAAACAGGCATCGAACCCAAAGGCCGGTTCAACCCGAAGTTGAGAAAAACATCTGACCTCGCCGTCAGGCATCTGTTAAACAAAAAGTTGTAGATCCCGAAGGCCGGATCAACCCGAAGGTCGTCTCAATCCTTAAATGAGAAGAACATCTGACCTCGCTGTCAAACATCTGTTAAACAAACAGGCATCGAACCCGAAGGCCGGATCAACTTGAAGTTTAAAGGAACATCTCACCTCCCCATCAGGAATTAGTTAAACAAACAGGCATCGAACCCGAAGGCCGGCACAACACGAAGTTGAGAAGAACATCTGACCTCGCTGTCAGGCATATGTTAAACAAACAGACATCGAATTTGATGGCCGACTCAACCCGAAGTTGAGAAGAACATCTGACCTCGCTGCCAGGCATTAGTTAAATAAGCAGGAATCGAAACCGAAGGCCGGCTCAACCCGAAGTTAAGTAGAACATCTGACCTAGCCGCCAGGCATCTGTTAAACAAACAGGCATCGAACCCAAAGGCCGGCTCAACCCGAAGTTGAGAAGAACATCTGACCTCGCTGTCAGGCATCTGTTAAACAAAAAGTTGTAGATCCTGAAGGCCGGCTCAACCCCAAGTTGAGAAGAACATCTGACCTCGCCGTCAGGCATCTGTTAAACAAACAGGCATCAAACCCAAACGCCGTCTAAACCCTTAGTTGAGAAGAACATCTGACCTCACCGTCAGACATCTGTTAAACAAACAGGTGTCGAACCCGAAGGCTGGCTCTCCATGAAGTTGAGAGGAACATCTGACCTTCCCTTCAGGCATTAAATAAACAAACAGGCATCGAACCCAAAGGCCGACACAACACAAAGTTGAGAAGAACATCTGACCTTGCCGTCAGCCATCTGTTAAACAAACAGGCATCGATCCCGAAGGCCGGCTCAACACGAAGTTGAGAGGAACATCTGACCTCGCAGTCAGGCATTTGTTAAACAAACTGGCATCGAACCAGAAGGTCGGCTCAACATGAAGTTGACAGGAACATTTGACTTCACTGTCAAGCATCTGTTAAACAAACATGCATTAAATCCGAAGGTCGGCACAACCCGAAGTTGAGAAGAACATCTGACCTCATCGTAACACATCTTTTAAACCAACAGGCATCGAACACGAAGGGCGGCTCAACCCGAAGTTGATAAGAATATTAGACCTCGCTGTCAGGCATCCCTTAAACAAACAGGCATCAAACACGAAGGCAGGCTCAACACGAAGTTGAGAGGAATATCTGACCTCGCCACCAGGCATCTGTTAAACATACAGGCATCGAATCCAAAGGCCGGCTCAACCCGAAGTTGAGAAGAACATCTGACCACGTCGTCAGGCATCTGTTAAACAAAAAGGTGTGGAACCTTAAGGCTGGCTCAACCCAAAGTTGAGAAGAACATCTGACCTCGCCGTCAGGCATCTATTAAACAAATAGGCATCAAACCCAAAGGTCGTCTCAACCCTTAGTTGAGAAGAACATCTGACCTCTCCGCCAAGCATCTGTTAAACAAACAGGTATCGAATCCGAAGGCCGGCTCACCTTGAAGTTGAGAGGAACATCTGATCTCCCCGTCAGGCATTATTAAACAAACAGACATCAAACCCAAAGGCTGACACAACACGAAGTTGAGAAGAACATATGACCTCGCCGTCAGGCATCTGTTAAACAAATAGGCATCGAACCCGAAGGCCGGCTCAATACAAAGTTGAGAGGAACATCTGACCTCGTCGTCAGACATGTGTTAAACAAACAGTCATCAAACCCGAAGGTCGGCTTAACATGAAGTTGAGAGGAACATTTTACTTCACTGTCAAGCATCTGTTAAACAAACATTCATCAAATTCGAAGGTCGGATCAACCTGAAGTTGAGAAGAACATCTGACCTCACTGTCAGGCATTTGTTAAACAAACAGGCATCAAACTCGAAGGGCGGCTCAACCCAAAGTTGATAAGAACATCTGACCTCGCCCTCAGGAATCTGTTAAACAAACAGGAATCGAACCCGAAGGCCGGCTCAACACGAAGTTGAGAGGAACATCTGACCTCGCTGTCAGGCATTTGTTAAACAAACAGGTATCAAACCTGAATGTCGGCTCAACATGCAATTGAGAGGAACATTTGACTTCACTGTCAAGCATCTATTAAACAAACAGGCATCAAATCCGAAGGCCGGCTCAACCCGAAGTTGAGAAGAACATCTGACCTCACCGTCAAGCATCTGTTAAAAAAACAGGCATCGAACCCGTAGGGCGGCTCAACCCGACGTTGATAAGAACATCTCACCTCGCCGTCAGGCATCTGTTAAACAAACAGGCATCGAACCCGAAGGTCGGCTCAACCCGAAGTTGAGAAAAACATCTGACCTAGACGCCAGACATCTGTTAAACAAACAAGCATCGGACCCAAAGGACGACTCAACCCGAAGTTGAGAAGAACATCTGACCTTGCCATCAGGCATCTATTAAACAAAAAGGTGTGGAACCCAAAGGCCGTCTCAACCCAAAGTTGAGAAGAACATCTGACCTCGACGTCAAGCATCTGTTAAACAAACAGCCATCAAACCCGAAGGCCGTCTCAACCCTTAGTTGAGAAGAACATTTGACATAGCCGTCAAACATCTGTTAAACAAATAGGTATCGAACTCGAAGTTCGGGTCACCTTTAATTTGAGAGGAACATCTGACCTCCCCATCAGGCATTATTAAACAAACAGGCATCGAACCCGAAGGCCGGCACAACATGAAGTTAAGAAGAACATATGACATCGCCGTCTGGCATCTGTTAAACAAACAGGCATCGAACCCGAAAGCCGGTTCAACACGAAGTTGAGAGGAACATCTGACCTCACCGTCAAGCATCTATTAAACAAACAGTCATCAAATTCGAAGGCTGGCTCAACCCGAAGTTGAGAAGAACATCTGACCTCACCGTCAAGCATCTGTTAAACAAACATGCATCGAACCCAAAGGGCGGCTCAACCCGAAGTTGATAAGAACATCTGACCTCGCCATCAGGCATCTGTTAAACAAACAGGCATCGAACCCGAAGGCCGGCTCAACACAAAGTTGAGAGGAACATCTGACCTCGCCGTCTGGCATCTGTTAAACAAATAGGCATCCAACCCGAATGTCGGCTTAACATGAAGTTGAGAGGAACATTTGAATTCACTGTCAAGCATATGTTAAACAAACAGGAATCAAATCCGAAGGCCGGCTCAACCCGAAGTTGAGAAGAACATTAGACCTCACCGTCAGGCATCTGTTAAACAAACAGGCATCGAACCTGAAGGGCAGCTCAACCCGAAGTTGATAAGAACATTAGACCTCGCCATCAGGCATCTGTTAAACAAACAGGCATCAAACCCGAAGGCCGTCTCAACCCTTAGTTGAGAAGAACATTTGACCACGCCGTCAAACATATGTTAAACAAACAGGTATCGAACCCGAAGGCTGGCTCACATTGAAGTTAAGAGGAACATCTGACCTCCCCATCAGGCATTAGTTAAACAAACAGGCATCGAACGCGAAGGCCGACTCAACCCGAAGTTGAGAGGAACATCTGACTTAGCCGCCAGGAATCTGTTAAACAAACAGGCATCGAACCTAAAGGCCGGCTCAATCCGAAGTTGAGAAGAACATCTGACCTCGCCGCCAGGCATCTGTTAAACAAAAAGGTGTGGAACCCGAAGGTGGGCTCAACCCGAAGTTGAGAAGAAAACCTGACCTCGCCGTCAGGAATATGTTAAACAAATAGGTATCAAACCCGAAGGCCGTCTCAACCCTTAGTTGAGAAGAACATTTGACCTCACCGTCAAACATCTATTAAACAAACAGGTATCAAACCCGAAGGCCGGCTCACCTTGAAGTCGAGAGGAACATCTGACCTTCCCATAAGGCATTGGTTAAACAAACAAGCATCGAACCCGAAGGCCGGGACAAGATGAATTTGAGAAGAACATCTGAACTCGTCGTCAGGCATCTGTTAAACAAACAGGTATCGAACCCAAAGGCCGGCTCACCTTGAAGTTGAGAGGAACATCTGATCTCCCCATCAGGCATTATTAAACAAACAGGCATCGAACCCGAAGGCCGGCATAACACGAAGTATAGAAGAACATATGACCTCGCCGTCAGGCATCTGTTAAACAAACAGGCATCGAACCCGAAGGCCAGCTCAACACGAAGTTGAGAGGAACATCTGACCTTGCCGTCACACATTTGTTAAACAAACAGGCATCAAACCCGAAGTTCGGCTCAACATGAAGTTGAGAGGAACATTTGACTTCACTGTCAAGCATCTATTAAACAAACAGTCATCAAATCCGAAGGCCAACTCAACCCGAAGTTGAGAAGAACATCTGACCTCACCGTCAAGCCTCCGTTAAACAAACAGGCATCGAACCTGAAGTGCAGCTCAACCCGAACTTGAGAAGAACATATGACCTCGCCGTCAGGCATCTGTTAAACAAACAGGCATCGAACCCGAAGGCCGGCTCAACACGAAGTTGAGAGGAACATCTGACCTCGGTGTCAGGCATCTGTTAAAGAAACAGGCATCGAACCCGAAGGTCGGCTCAATATGAAGTTGAGAGGAACATTTAACTTCACTGTCAAGCATCTGTTAAACAAACAGGCATCGAACCCGAAGGGTGGCTCAACCTGAAGTTGATAAGAACATCTGACCGCACCGTCACGCATCTGTTAAACAAACAGGCATCGAAACCGAAGGCCGGCTCAACACGAAGTTGAGAAGAACATCTGACCTCGCCGTCACGCATCTGTTAAACAAACAGGCATCAAACCCGAATATCGGCTCAACATTAAGTTGAGATGAACATTTGACTTCACTGTCAAGCATTTGTTAAACAAACAGGCATCAAATTCGAAGGTCGGCTCAACCCAAAGTTGAGAAGAACATCTGACCTCATCGTCAAGCATCTGTTAAACAAACAGGCATCAAACCCGAAGGGCGGCTCAACCCGAAGTTAAGAAGAACATATAACCTCACTGTCAGGCATCTGTTAAACAAACAGGCATCGAACCCAAAGGGCGGCTCAACCCGAAGTTGATAAGAACATCTGACCTCGCCGTCAGGAATCTGTTAAACAAACAGGCATCGAACCCGAAGGCCGGCTCAACACGAAGTTGAGAGGAACATCTGACCTCACCGACACGCATTTGTTAAACAAACAGGCATATAACCCGAACGTCGGCTCAACATGAAGTTGAGAGGAACATTTGACTTCACTGTCAAGCATCTATTAAACAAACAAGCATCAAGTCCAAAGGCCGGTTCAACCCGAAGTTGAGAAGAACATCTGACCTCAACGTCAAGCATCTGTTAAACAAACAGGCATCGAACTCGAAGTGCAGCTCAACCCGAACTTGAGAAGAACATATGACCTCGCCGTCAGGCATCTGTTAAAGAAACAGGCATCGAACCCGAAGGGCGGCTCAACACGAAGTTGAGACGAACATATGACCTCGGTGTCAGGCATCTGTTAAACAAACAGGCATCGAACCCGAATGTCGGCTCAACATTAAGTTGAGAGGAACATTTGACTTCACTGTCAAGCATCTGTTAAACAAACATGCATCAAATCCGAAGGCCGGCTCAACCCAAACTTAAGAAGAACATCTGACCTCACCGTCAAGCATCTGTTAAACAAACAGCCATGACACCTAAAGGGCGGCTCAACCCGAAGTTGAGAAGAACATATGACCTCGCCGTCAGGCATCTGTTAAACTAACAGACATCGAACCCGAAGGACGGCTCAACACGAAGTTGAGAGGAACATCTGACCTCGCCGTCAAGCATCTGTTAAACAAACATGCATTGAACCCGAAGGTCGGCACAACACAAAGTTGAGAAGAACATCTGACCTCGCCTTCAGGCATCTGTTAAACAAACAGGCATTGAACCCGAAGGTCGGCACAACACAAAGTTGAGAAGAACATTTGACCTCACCGTCAAGCATCTGTTAAACAAACAGGCATCGAACCCGAAGTGCAGCTCAACCCGAACTTGAGAAGAACATATGACCTCGCCGTCAGGCATCTGTTAAACAAACAGGCATCGAACCCGAAGGCCGGCTCAACACGAAGTTGAGAGGAACATCTGACCTCGGTGTCAGGCATCTCTTAAACAAACAGGCATCGAACCCGAAGGTCGGCTCAATATGAAGTTGAGAGGAACATTTAACTTCACTGTCAAGCATCTGTTAAACAAAGAATCATCAAATTCGAAGTCCGGCTCAACCCGAAGTTGAGAGGAACATTTAACTTCACTGTCAAGCATCTGTTAAACAAACAGGCATCGAACCCGAAGGGTGGCTCAACCTGAAGTTGATAAGAACATCTGACCGCACCGTCACGCATCTGTTAAACAAACAGGCATCGAAACCGAAGGCCGGCTCAACACGAAGTTGAGAAGAACATCTGACCTCGCCGTCACGCATCTGTTAAACAAACAGGCATCAAACCCGAATATCGGCTCAACATTAAGTTGAGATGAACATTTGACTTCACTGTCAAGCATTTGTTAAACAAACAGGCATCAAATTCGAAGGTCGGCTCAACCCAAAGTTGAGAAGAACATCTGACCTCATCGTCAAGCATCTGTTAAACAAACAGGCATCAAACCCGAAGGGCGGCTCAACCCGAAGTTAAGAAGAACATATAACCTCACTGTCAGGCATCTGTTAAACAAACAGGCATCGAACCCAAAGGGCGGCTCAACCCGAAGTTGATAAGAACATCTGACCTCGCCGTCAGGAATCTGTTAAACAAACAGGCATCGAACCCGAAGGCCGGCTCAACACGAAGTTGAGAGGAACATCTGACCTCACCGACACGCATTTGTTAAACAAACAGGCATATAACCCGAACGTCGGCTCAACATGAAGTTGAGAGGAACATTTGACTTCACTGTCAAGCATCTATTAAACAAACAAGCATCAAGTCCGAAGGCCGGTTCAACCCGAAGTTGAGAAGAACATCTGACCTCAACGTCAAGCATCTGTTAAACAAACAGGCATCGAACCCGAAGTGCAGCTCAACCCGAACTTGAGAAGAACATATGACCTCGCCGTCAGGCATCTGTTAAAGAAACAGGCATCGAACCCGAAGGGCAGCTCAGCACGAAGTTGAGACGAACATATGACCTCGGTGTCAGGCATCTGTTAAACAAACAGGCATCGAACCCGAATGTCGGCTCAACATTAAGTTGAGAGGAACATTTGACTTCACTGTCAAGCATCTGTTAAACAAACATGCATCAAATCCGAAGGCCGGCTCAACCCAAACTTAAGAAGAACATCTGACCTCACCGTCAAGCATCTGTTAAACAAACAGCCATGACACCTAAAGGGCGGCTCAACCCGAAGTTGAGAAGAACATATGACCTCGCCGTCAGGCATCTGTTAAACTAACAGGCATCGAACCCGAAGGACGGCTCAACACGAAGTTGAGAGGAACATCTGACCTCGCCGTCAAGCATCTGTTAAACAAACATGCATTGAACCCGAAGGTCGGCACAACACAAAGTTGAGAAGAACATCTCACCTCGCCTTCAGGCATCTGTTAAACAAACAGGCATTGAACCCGAAGGTCGGCACAACACAAAGTTGAGAAGAACATTTGACCTCACCGTCAAGCATCTGTTAAACAAACAGGCATCGAACCCGAAGTGCAGCTCAACCCGAACTTGAGAAGAACATATGACCTCGCCGTCAGGCATCTGTTAAACAAACAGGCATCGAACCCGAAGGCCGGCTCAACACGAAGTTGAGAGGAACATCTGACCTCGGTGTCAGGCATCTCTTAAACAAACAGGCATCGAACCCGAAGGTCAGCTCAATATGAAGTTGAGAGGAACATTTAACTTCACTGTCAAGCATCTGTTAAACAAAGAATCATCAAATTCGAAGTCCGGCTCAACCCAAAGTTGAGAAGAACATCTGACCTCACCGTCAAGCATCTGTTAAACAAACAGGCATCGAACCCGAAGGGTGGCTCAACCCGAAGTTGATAAGAACATCTGACCGCACCGTCAGGCATCTGTTAAACAAACAGGCATCGAAACCGAAGGCCGGCTCAACACGAAGTTGAGAAGAACATCTGACCTCGTCGTCACGCATCTGTTAAATAAACAGGCATCGAACCCGAATATCGGCTCAACATTAAGTTGAGATGAACGTTTGACTTCACTGTCAAGTATTTGTTAAACAAACAGGTATCAAGTTCGATGGCCGGCTCAACCCAAAGTTGAGAAGAACATCTGACCTCACCGTCAAGCATCTGTTAAACAAACATGCATCGAACCCGAAGGGCGGCTCAACCCGAGGTTAAGAAGAACATATAACCTCGCCGTCAGGCATCTGTTAAACTAACAGGCATCGAACCCGAAGGCCGGTTCAACACGAAGTTGAGAGGAACATTCGACCTCGCCGTCAGGCATCTGTTAAACAAACAGGCATTGAACCCGAAGGTCGGCACAACACAAAGTTGAGAGGAACATCTGACCTCGCCGTCACGCATTTGTTAAACAAATAGGCATATAACCCGAAGGTCGGCTCAACATGAAGTTGAGAGGAACATTTGACTTCACTGTCAAGCATCTATTAAACAAATAGGCATCAAATCCAAAGGTCGGCTCAACCCGAAGTTGAGAAGAACATCTGACCTCAACGTCAAGCATCTGTTAAACAAACAGGCATCGAACCCGAAGTGCAGCTCAACCCGAACTTGAGAAGAACATATGACCTCGCCGTCAGGCATCTGTTAAACAAACAGGCATCGAACCCGAAGGCCGGCTCAACACGAAGTTGAGACGAACATCTGACCTCGGTGTCAGGCATCTGTTAAACAAACAGGCATCGAACCCGAAGGTCGGCTCAACATGAAGTTGAGAGGAACATTTAACTTCACTGTCAAGCATCTGTTAAACAAACAGTCATCAAAATCGAAGTCCGGCTCAACCCGAAGTTGAGAAGAACAGCTTACCTCAACGTCAAGCATCTGTTAAACAAACAGGCATCGAACACGAAGTTGATAAGAACATCTGACCGCACCGTCAGGCACCTGTAAACAAACAGACATCAAACCCGAAAGCCGGCTTAACATGAAGTTGAGAGGAACATCTGACCTCGCCGTCACGCATCTATTAAACTAGCAGGCATCGAACCCGAATGTCGGCTCAACATTAAGTTGAGAGGAACATTTGACTTCACTGTCAAGCATCTGTTAAACAAACATGAATCAAATCCGAAGGCCGACTCAACCCAAAGTTGAGAAGAATATCTGACCTCACCGTCAAGCATCTGTTAAACAAACAGCCATCAAACCTGAAGGGCGGCTAAACCCGAAGTTGAGAAGAACATATGACCTCGCCGTCAGGCATCTGTTAAACTAACACGCATCGAACCCGAAGGATGGCTCAACATGAAGTTGAGAGGAACATCTGACCTCGCCGTCAGGCATCTGTTAAACAAACAGGCATTAAACCCAAAGGTCGGCACAACACAAAGTTGAGAAGAACATCTGACCTCGCCTTCAGGCATCTGTTAAACAAACATGCATTGAACCCGAAGGTCGGTACAACACATAGTTGAGAAGAACATCTGACCTCACCATCAAGCATCTGTTAAACAAACAGGCATCGAACCCGAAGTGCAGCTCAACCCGAACTTGAAAAGAACATATGACCTCGCCGTCAGGCATCTGTTAAACAAACAAGCATCGAACCCGAAGTCCGGCTCAACCCGAAGTTGATAAGAACATCTGACCTCACCGTCAAGCATCTGTTAAACAAACAGGCATCGAACCCGAAGGGTGGCTCAACCCGAAGTTGATAAGAATATCTGACCGCACCGTCAGGCATCTGTTAAACAAACAGGCATCGAAACCGAAGGCCGGCTCAACACGAAGTTGGGAAGAACATCTGACCTCGCCGTCACGCATCTGTTAAACAAACAGGCATCGAACTCGAATATCGGCTCAACATTAAGTTGAGATGAACGTTTGACTTCACTGTCAAGCATTTGTTAAACAAACAGGCATCAAGTTCGAAGGCCGGCTCAACCCAAAGTTGAGAAGAACATCTAACCTCACCGTCAAGCATCTGTTAAACAAACATGCATCGAACCCGAAGGGCGGCTCAACCCGAAGTTGAGAAGAACATATGACCTCGCCGTCAGGCATCTGTTAAACTAACAGGCATCGAACCCGAAGGCCGGCTCAACACAAAGTTGAGAGGAACATCTGACCTCGCTGTCAGGCATCTGTTAAACAAACAGGCATTGAACCCGAAGGTCGACACAACACAAAGTTGAGAGGAACATCTGACCTCGCCGTCACACATTTGTTAAACAAACAGGCATATAACCCGAAGGTCGGCTCAACATGAAGTTGAGAGGAACATTTGACTTCACTGTCAAGCATCTATTAAACAAACAGGCATCAAATCCGAAGGCCGGCTCAACCCGAAGTTGAGAAGAACATCTGACCTCAACATCAAGCATCTGTTAAACAAACAGGCATCGAACCCGAAGTGCAGCTCAACCCGAACTTGAGAAGAACATATGACCTCGCCGTCAGGCATCTGTTAAACAAACAGGCATCGAACCCGAAGGCCGGCTCAACACGAAGTTGAGACGAACATCTGACCTCGGTGTCAGGCATCTGTTAAACAAACAGGCATCGAACCGGAAGGTCGGCTCAACATGAAGTTGAGAGGAACATTTAACTTCACTGTCAAGCATCTGTTAAACAAACAGTCATCAAAATCGAAGTCCGGCTCAACCCGAAGTTGAGAAGAATAGCTGACCTCAATGTCAAGCATCTGTTAAACAAACAGGCATCGAACATGAAGTTGATAAGAACATATGACCGCACCGTCAGGCATCTGTAAACAAACAGGCATCAAACCCGAAGGCCGGCTCAACATGAAGTTGAGAGGAACATCTGACCTCGCCGTCACGCATCTGTTAAACAAACAGGCATCGAACCCGAATGTCGGCTCAACATTAAGTTGAGAGGAACATTTGACTTCACTGTCAAGCATCTGTTAAACAAACATGCATCAAATCCGAAGGCCGGCTCAACCCAAAGTTGAGAAGAACATCTGACCTCACCGTCAAGCATCTGTTAAACAAACAGCCATCAAACCTGAAGGGAAGCTCAACCCGAAGTTGAGAAGAACATATGACCTCGCCGTCAGGCATCTGTTAAACTAACAGGCATCGAACCCGAAGGCCGGCTCAACACGAAGTTGAGAGGAACATCTGACCTCGCCGTCAGGCATCAGTTAAACAAACAGGCATTGAACCCGAAGGTCGGCACAACACAAAGTTGAGAGGAACATCTGACCTCGCCGTCACGCATTTGTTAAACAAACAGGCATATAACCCGAAGGTCGGCTCAACATGAAGTTGAGAGGAACATTTGACTTCACTGTCAAGCATCTATTAAACAAACAGGCATCAAATCCGAAGGCCGGCTCAACCCGAAGTTGAGAAGAACATCTGACCTCAACGTCAGGCATCTGTTAAACAAACAGGCATCGAACCCGAAGTGCAGCTCAACCCGAACTTGAGAAGAACATATGACCTCGCCGTCAGGCATCTGTTAAACAAACAGGCATCGAACCCGAAGGCCGGCTCAACACGAAGTTGAGACAAACATCTGACCTCGGTGTCAGGCATCTGTTAAACAAACAGGCATCGAACCCGAAGGTCGGCTCAACATGAAGTTGAGAGGAACATTTAACTTCACTGTCAAGCATCTGTTAAACAAACAGTCATCAAAATCGAAGTCCGGCTCAACCCGAAGTTGAGAAGAATAGCTGACCTCAACGTCAAGCATCTGTTAAACAAACAGGCATCGAACATGAAGTTGATAAGAACATATGACCGCACCGTCAGGCATCTGTAAACAAACAGGCATCAAACCCGAAGGCCGGCTCAACATGAAGTTGAGAGGAACATCTGACCTCGCCGTCACGCATCTGTTAAACAAACAGGCATCGAACCCGAATGTCGGCTCAACATTAAGTTGAGAGGAACATTTGACTTCACTGTCAAGCATCTGTTAAACAAACATGCATCAAATCCGAAGGCCGGCTCAACCCAAAGTTGATAAGAACATCTGACCTCACCGTCAAGCATCTGTTAAACAAACAGCCATCAAACCTGAAGGGAAGCTCAACCCGAAGTTGAGAAGAACATATGACCTCGCGCGTCAGGCATATGTTAAACTAATAGGCATCGAACCCGAAGGACGGCTCAACACGAAGTTGAGAGGAACATCTGACCTCGCCGCCAGGCATCTGTTAAACAAACAGGCATTCAACCCGAAGGTCGGCACAACACAAAGTTGAGAAGAACATCTGACCTCGCCTTCAGGCATTTGTTAAACAAACAGGCATTAAACCCGAAGGTCGGCACAACACAAAGTTGAGAAGAACATCTGACCTCACGGTCAAGCATCTGTTAAACAAACAGGCATCGAACCCGAAGTGCAGCTCAACCCGAACTTGAGAAGAACATATGACCTCGCCGTCAGGCATCTGTTAAACAAACAGGCATCGAACCCGAAGGCTGGCTCAACACGAAGTTGAGAGGAACATCTGACCTCGGTGTCAGGCATCTGTTAAACAAACAGGCATCGAACCTGAAGGTCGGCTCAATATGAAGTTGAGAGGAACATTTAACTTCACTGTCAAGCATCTGTTATACAAAGAATCATCAAATTCGAAGTCCGGCTCAACCCGAAGTTGAGAAGAACATCTGACCTCACCGTCAAGCATCTGTTAAACAAACAGGCATCGAACCCGAAGGGTGGCTCAACCCGAAGTTGATAAGAACATCTGACCGCACCGTCAGGCATCTGTTAAACAAACAGGCATCGAGACTGAAGGCCGGCTCAACACGAAGTTCAGAAGAACATCTGACCTCGCCGTCACGCTACTGTTAAACAAACAGGCATCGAACCCGAATATCGGCTCAACATTAAGTTGAGATGAACATTTGACTTCACTGTCAAGCATTTGTTAAACAAACAGGCATCAAGTTCGAAGGCTGGCTCAACCCAAAGTTGAGAAGAACATCTGACCTCACCGTCAAGCATCTGTTAAACAAATATGCATCGAACCCGAAGGGCGGCTCAACCCGAAGTTGAGAAGAACATATGACCTCGCCATCAGGCATCTGTTAAGCTAACAGGCATCGAACCCGACGGCCGGCTCAACACGAAGTTGAGAGGAACATTTGACCTCGCCGTCAGGAATCTGTTAAACAAACAGGCATTGAACCCGAAGGTCGGCACAACACAAAGTTGAGAAGAACATCTGACCTCGCTGTCAGGCATCTGATAAACAAACAGGTATCGAACCCGAAGGCCGGCTCACCTTGAAGTTGAGAGGAACATCAGATCTCCCTATCAGGCATTAATAAAAAAACATGCATCGCACCCGAAGGCCGGCACAACACGAAGTTGTGAAGAACATATGACCTCGCCGTCAGGCATCTGTTAAACAAACAGGCGTCGAACCCGAAGGACGGCCCAACACGAAGTTGAGAGGAACATGTGACCTCGCTGTCAAGCATCTGTTAAACAAACAATCATCATATTCGAAGTCCGGCTCAACCCGAAGTTGAGAAGAACATCTGACCTCACCGTCAAGCATCTGTTAAACAAACAGGCATCGAACCCGAAGGGCGGCTCAACCCGAAGTTGATAAGAACATCTGACCTCGCCATCAGGCATCTGTTAAACTAACAGGCATCGAACCCGAATGCCGGCTCAACACGAAGTTGAGAGGAACATCTGACCTCTCCGTCACGCATTTCTTAAACAAAAAGGCATATAACCCGAAGGTCGACTCAACATGAAGTTGAGAGGAACATTTGACTTCACTGTCAAGCATCTGTTAAACAAATAGTCATCAAAATCGAAGTCCGGCTCAACCCGAAGTTGAGAAGAACATCTGACCTCACCGTCAAGCATCTGTTAAACAAACACGCATCGAACCCGAAGTGCGGCTCAACCCGAACTTGAGAAGAACATATGACCTCGCCGTCAGGCATCTGTTAAACAAACAGGCATCGAACCCGAAGGCCGGCTCAACACGAAGTTGAGACGAACATCTGACCTCGGTGTCAGGCATCTGTTAAATAAACAGGCATCGAACCCGAAGGTCGGCTCAACATGAAGTTGAGAGGAACATTTAACTTCACTGTCAAGCATCTGTAAAACAAATAGTCATAAAATTGAAGTCCGGCTCAACCCGAAGTTGAGAAGAGCATCTGACCTTACCGTCAAGCATCTGTTAAACAAACAGGCATCGAACCCGAAGGGTGGCTCAACCCGAAGTTGATAAGAACATCTGACCGCACTGTCAGGCATCTGTAAACAAACAGGCATCACACCCGAAGGCCGGCTCAACATGAAGTTGAGAGGAACATCTGACCTCGCCGTCACGCATCTGTTAAACAAACAGGCATCGGACCCGAATGCCGGCTCAACATTAAGTTGAGAGGAACATTTGACTTCACTGTCAAGCATCTGTTAAACAAACACACATCAAATCCGAAGGCCGGCTCAACCCAAAGTTGAGAAGAACATCTGACCTCACCGTCAAGCAGCTGTTAAACAAACAGGCATCAAACCTGAAGGGCGGCTAAACCCGAAGTTGAGAAGAACATATGACCTCTCCGTCAGGCATCTGTTAAACTAACAGACATCGAACCCGAAGGCCGGCTCAACACGAAGTTGAGAGGAACATCTGACCTCGCCGTCAGGCATCTGTTAAACAAACAGGCATTGAACCCGAAGGTCGGCACAACACAAAGTTGAGAAGAACATCTGACCTCGCTGTCAGGCATCTGTTAAACAAACAGGTATTGAACCCGAAGGCCGACTCACCTTGAAGTTGAGAGGAACATCTGATCTCCCCATCAAGCATTATTAAAATAACATGCATCGAACCCGAAGGCCGGCACAACACGAAGTTGTGAAGAACATATGACCTCGCCGTCAGGCATCTGTTAAACAAACAGGCGTCGAACCCGAAGGACGGCTCAACACGAAGTTGAGAGGAACATGTGACCTCGCTGTCATGCATCTATTAAACAAACAAGCATCGAACCCGAAGGACGGATCAACATGAAGTTGGGAGGAACATTTGACTTCATTGTCAAGCATATGTTAATCAAACAGTCATCAAATTTGAAGGCCGGCTCAACCCGAAGTTGAGAAGAACATCAGACCTCACTGTCAGGCATCTGTTAAACAAACAGGCATTTAACCCGAAGAGCGGCTCAACCCGAAGTTGATAAGAACATCTGACCTCGCCGTCAGGAATCTGTTAAACAAATAGGCATCGAACCCGAAGGCCGGCTCAACACGAAGTTGAGAGGAACATCCGACCTTTCCATCACGCATCTGTTAAACAAACGGCATCGAACCCGAAGGTCGGCTCAACATGAAGTTGAGAGGAATTTTTAACTTCACTGTCAAGCATCTGTTAAACAAACAATCATCATATTCGAAGTCCGGCTCAACCCGAAGTTGAGAAGAACATCTGACCTCACCGTCAAGCATCTGTTAAACAAACAGGCATCGAACCCGAAGGGAGGCTCAACCCGAAGTTGATAAGAACATCTGACCTCGCCATCAGGCATTTGTTAAACAAACAGGCTTCGAACCAGAAGGCCGGCTCAACATGATGTTGAGAGGAACATCTGACCTCGCCGTCAGGCATCTGTTAAACAAACAATCACCGAACCCGAAGGTTGGCTCAACATGAAGTTGAGAGGAACATTTGACTTCACTGTCAAGCATCTGTTAAATAAACAGGCATCAAATCCGAAGGCCGACTCAACCCGAAGTTGAGAAGAACATCTGACCTCACCGTCAAGCATCTGTTAAACAAACTGGCATCGAACCCGAAGGGCGGCTCAACCCGAAATTGATAAGAACATCTGACTGCACCGGCAGGCATCTGTTAAACAAACAGGCATCAAACCCAAAGGCCGGCTCAACACGATGTTGAAAGGAACGTCTGACCTTGCCGTCACGCATCTGTTAAACAAACAGGCATCGAACCCGAATTTTGGCTCAACATTAAGTTGAAAGTATCATTTGACTTCACTGTCAAGCATCTGTTAAACAAACAGGCATCAAATCCGAAGGCCGACTCAACCCAAAGTTGAGAAGAACATCTGACCTCACCGTCAAGCATATGTTAAACATACATGCATCGAACCCGAAGGGCGGCTCAACCCGAAGTTGAGAAGAACATATGACCTCGCCGTCAGGCATCTGTTAAACTAACAGGCATCGAACCCGAAGGCCGGCTCAACATGAATTTGAGAGGAACATCTGACCTCGCCGTCAGGCATCTGTTAAACAAACAGGTATCGAACCTGAAGGTCGGCTCACCTTGAAGTTGAGAGGAACATCAGATCTCCCTATCAGGAATTATTAAACAAACAGGCATCGAACCCGAAGGCCGGCACAACACGAAGTTTTGAAGAACATATGACCTCGCCGTCAGGCATCTGTTAAACAAACAGGCATCGAAAACGAAGGACGTCTCAACACGAAGTTGAGAGGAACATCTGACCTCTCCGTCAGGCATCTATTAAACAAACAAGCATCGAACCCGAAGGACGGCTCAACATGAAGTTGGGAGGAACATTTGACTTCACTGTCAAGCATCTTTTAAACAAACAGTCATCAAATTCGAAGTCCGTCTCAACCCGAAGTTGAGAAGAACATCTGACCTCAGCGTCAAGCATCTGTTAAACAAACAGGCATCGAACCCGAAGGGTGGCTCAACCTGAAGTTGATAAGAACATCTGACCACGCCGTCAGGCATCTGTAAACAAACAGGCATCGAACCCGAATGCTCGCTCAACATGAAGTTGAGAGGAACATCTTACCTCGCCGTCACGCATCTGTTAAACAAACAGGCGTCGAACCCGAATGTCGGCTCAACATTAAGTTGAGAGGAACATTTGACTTCATTGTCAAGCATCTGTTAAACAAACAGGAATCAAATCTGAAGGCCAGCTCAACCCAAAGTTGAGAAGAACATCTGACCTCACCGTCAAGCATCTGTTAAACAAACAGGCGTCGAACCCGAAGGGCGGCTCAACCCGAAGTTGCGAAGAACATATGACCTCGCCGTCAGGAATCTGTTAAACTAACAAGCATCGAACCCGAAGGCTGGCTCAATACGAAGTTGAGAGGAACATCTGACCTCGCCGTTAGGCATCTGTTAAACAAACAGGCATTGAACCCGAAGGTCGGTACAACACAAAGTTGAGAAGAACATCTGACCTCTCATCAGGCATCTGTTAAACAAACAGGCATCGAACCCGAAAAGCGGCTCAACCCGAAGTTGATAAGAACATATGACCTCGCCATCAAGAATCTGTTAAACAAACAGGCATCGAACCCGAAGGACGGCTCAACACGAAGTTGAGAGGAACATCCGACCATGCCGTTACGCATGTGTTAAACAAACAAGCATCGAACCCGAAGGTCGGCTCTACATGAAGTTCAGAGGAATTTTTAACTTCACTGTCTAGCATCTGTTAACCAAACAGTCATCAAATTCGATGTCCGGCTCAACCTGAAGTTGAGAAGAACATCTGACCTCACAGTCAAGCATCTGTTAAACAAACAGGCATCGAACCCGAAGGGAGGCTCAACTCGAAGTTGATAAGAACATCTGACCGCGCCATCAGGCATCTGTTAAACAAACAGGCATCAAACCGGAAGGCTGGCTCAACACGAAGTTGAGAGGAACATCTGACCTCGGTGTCAGGCATCTGTTAAACAAACAGGCGTCGAACCCGAAGCTCGGCTCAACATGAAGTTGAGAGGAACATTTGACTTCACTGTCAAGCATCTGTTAAACAAACAGTCATCAAATTCGAAGTCCGGCTCAACCCGAAGTTGAGAAGAACATCTGACCTCAACGTCAAGCATCTGTTAAACAAACAGGCATCGAACCCGAAGGGCGGATCAACCCCAAATTGATAAGAACATCTGACCGCACCGTCAGGCATCTGTTAAACAAACAGGCATCGAACCCGAAGGCCGGCTCAACACGAAGTTGAGAGGAACATCTGACCTTGCCGTCACTAATCTGTAAAACAAACAAGCATCGAACCCGAATGTCGGTTCAACATTAAGTTGAAAGGAACATTTGACGTCACTATCAAGCATCTGTTAAACAAACAGGCATCAAATCCGAAGGCCGGCTCAACCCAAAGTTGAGAAGAACATATGACCTCACCGTCAAGCAACTAATAGACAAACATGCATCGAACGCGAAGGGCGGCTCAATCCGAAGTTGAGAAGAACATATGACCTCGCCGTCAGGCATCTGTTAAACTAACAGGCATCGAACCCGAAGGCCGGCTCAACACGAATTTGAGAGGAACATCTGACCTCGCCGTCAAGCATCTGTTAAACAACCAGGCATTGAACCCGATGGTCGGCACAACACGAAGTTGAGAAGAACATCTGACCTCGCCGTCAGGCATCTGTTAAACAAACAGGTATCGAACCCGAAGGCCGGCTCACCTTGAAGTTGAGAGGAACATCTGATCTCCCCATCAGGCATTATTAAACAAACAGGCATCGAACCTGAAGGGTGGCACAACATGAAGTTGTGAAGAACATATGACCTCGCCGTCAGGCATCTGTTAAACAAACAGGCATCGAACCCGAAGGACAGCTCAGAATGAAATTGAGAGGAACATCTAACCTGGCTGTCAGGCATCTATTAAACAAACAAGCATCGAACCCGAAGGACGGATCAACATGAAGTTGGGAGGAACATTTGACTTCACTGTCAAGCATCTGTTAATCAAACAGTCATCAAATTTGAAGGC
The DNA here is from genome assembly GCA_963859935.3 of Lathyrus sativus. NCBI lineage: Eukaryota > Viridiplantae > Streptophyta > Magnoliopsida > Fabales > Fabaceae > Lathyrus > Lathyrus sativus. The sequence continues at coordinate 381,506,133 of OZ012735.1, forward strand.
CGGCTCAACCCGAAGTTGAGAAGAACATATGACCTCACTGTCAGGCATCTGTTAAACAAACAGGCATCGAACCCAAAAAGCGGCTCAACCCGAAGTTGATAAGAATATCTGACCTCGCCGTCAGGAATCTGTTAAACAAACAGGCATCGAACCCGAAGGCTGGCTCAACATGAAGTTGAGAGGAACATCCGACCTTGCCATTACGCATCTGTTAAACAAACAGGCATCGAACCCGAAGGGCGGCGCAACCCGAAATTGATAAAAACATCTTACCGGACCGTCAGGCATCTGTTAAACAAACAGGCATCGAACCCGAAGGCCGGCTCAACATGAAGTTGAGAAGAACATCTGACCTCGCCGTCACGCATCTGTTAACAAACAGGCATCGAACCCGAATGTCAGCTCAACATTAAGTTGAAAGGAACATTTGACTTCACTGTCAAGCATCTGTTAAACTAACAGGCATCAAATCCGAAGGCCGGCTCAACCCAAAGTTGAGAAGAACATATGACCTCGCCGTCAGGCATCTCTTAAACTTACAGGCATCGAACCCGAAGGCTGGCTCAACACAAATTTGAGAGCAACATCTGACCTCGCCGTCAGGAATCTGTTAAACAAACAGGCATTGAACCCGAAGGTCGGCACAACACAAAGTTGAGAAGAACATCTGACCTCGCCGTCAGGCATCTGTTAAACAAACAGGTATCGAACCCGAAGGCCGGCTCACCTTGAAGTTGAGAGGAACATCTGATTTCCCCATCAGGCATCGAACCCGAAGGCCGGCACAACACGAAGTTTTGAAGAACATATGACCTCGCCATCAGGCATCTATTAAACAAACAGGCATCGAACCCGAAGGACGGCTCAACACGAAGTTGAAAGGAACATCTGACCTCTCTGTCAGACATCTATTAAACAAACAAGCATCGAACCCGAAGGATGGCTCAACATGAAGTTGGGATGAACATTTGACTTCACTGTCAACAAACTGTTAATCAAACAGTCATCAAATTTGAAGGCCGACTCAACCTAAAGTTGAGATGAACATCTGACCTCACTGTCAGACATCTGTTAAACAAACAGGCATCGAACCCGAAGAACGGCTCAACCCGAAGTTGATAAGAACATCTGACCTCGCCATCCGGAATCTGTTAAACAAATAGACATCGAACCCGATGGCCGTCTCAACACGAAGTTGAGAGGAACATCCGACCTCGCCGTCACGCGTCTGTTAAACAAACAGGCATCGAACCCAAAGGTTGGCTCAACATGAAGTTGAGAGGAACATTTGACTTCACTGTCAAGCATCTGTTAAACAAACAGTCATCAAATTTGAAGTCCGGCTCAACCCGAAGTTGAGAAGAACATCTGACCTCACCGTCAAGCATCTGTTAAACAAACAGGCATCGAACCCGAAGGGCGGCTCAACTCGAAGTTGATAAGAACATCTGACTGCGCCATCAGGCATTTGTTAAACAAACAGGCATCGAACCCGAAGGTCGGCTCAACACGAAGTTGAGAGGAACATCTGACCTCGGTGTCAGGCATCTGTTAAACAAACAGGCATCGAACCTGAAGCTCGGCTCAACATGAAGTTGAGAGGAACATTTGACTTCACTGTCAAGCATCTTTTAAACAAATAGACATCAAATTCGAAGTCCGACTCAACCCGAAGTTGAGAAGAACATCTGACCTCACCGTCAAGCATCTGTTAAACAAACAGGCATCGAACCCGAAGGGCGGCTCAACCCGAAGTTGATAAGAACATCGGACCGCACCGTCAGGCATCTGTTAAACAAACAGGCATCGAACCCGAAGGATGGCTCAACACGAAGTTGACAGGAACATCTGACCTCGCCGTCACGCATCTGTTAAACAAACAGGCATCGAACCCGAAGGTCGGCTCAACATGAAGTTGAGAGGAACGTTAGACTTCACTATCAAGCATCTGTTAAACAAACAGGCATCAAATCCGAAGGTCGGCTCAACCCCAAGTTGAGAAGAACATCTGACCTCATCGTCAAGCATCTGTTAAACAAACATGCATCGAACCCGAAGGGCGGCTCAACCCGAAGTTGAGAAGAACATATGACCTCGCCGTCAGGCATCTGTTAAACAAACAGGCATTGAACCCGAAGGTCGACACAATACGAAGTTTAGAAGAACATCTGACCTCGCTGTCAGGCATCTGTTAAACAAACAGGTATCGAACCCGAAGGCCGGCTCACCTTGAAGTTGATAGGAACATCTGATTTCCCCATCAGGCATTATTAAACAAATAGGCATCGAACCCGAAGGCCGGCACAACACGAAGTTTTGAAGAACATATGACCTCGCCGTCAGGCATCTGTTAAACAAACAAGCATCGAACCCGAAGGACGGCTCAACACGAAGTTGAAAGGAACATCTGACCTCTCCATCAGACATCTATTAAACAAACAAGCATCGAACCCGAAGAATGGCTCAACATGAAGTTGGGAGGAACATTTGACTTCACTGTCAACAATCTGTTAATCAAACAGTCATCAAATTTGAAGGTCGGCTCAACCTGAAGTTGAGATGAACATCTGACCTCACTGTCAGACATCTGTTAAACAAACAGGCATCGAACCCGAAGAGCGGCTCAACCCGAAGTTGATAAGAACATCTGACCTCGCCGTCCGGAATCTGTTAAACAAACAGGCATCGAACCCGATGGCCATCTCAACACGAAGTTGAGAGGAACATCCGACCTCGCCGTCACGCGTCTGTTAAACAAACCGGCATCGAACCCGAAGGTTGGCTCAACATGAAGTTGAGAGGAACATTTGACTTCACTGTCAAGCATCTGTTAAACAAATAGACATCAAATTCGAAGTCCGACTCAACCCGAAGTTGAGAAGAACATCTGACCTCACCGTCAAGCATCTGTTAAACAAACAGGCATCGAACCCGAAGGGCGGCTCAACCCGAAGTTGATAAGAACATCTGACCGCACCGTCAGGCATCTGTTAAACAAACAGGCATCGAACCCGAAGGCTGGCTCAACACGAAGTTGACAGGAACATCTGACCTCGCCGTCACGCATCTGTTAAACAAACAGGCATCGAACCCGAAGGTCGGCTCAACATGAAGTTGAGAGGAACGTTAGACTTCACTATCAAGCATCTGTTAAACAAACAGGCATCAAATCCGAAGGTCGGCTCAACCCAAAGTTGAGAAGAACATCTGACCTCATCGTCAAGCATCTGTTAAACAAACATGCATCGAACCCGAAGGGCGGCTCAACCCGAAGTTGAGAAGAACATATGACCTCGCCGTCAGGCATCTGTTAAACAAACAGGCATTGAACCCGAAGGTCGACACAACACGAAGTTTAGAAGAACATCTGACCTCGCTGTCAGGCATCTGTTAAACAAACAGGTATCGAACCCGAAGGCCGGCTCACCTTGAAGTTGATAGGAACATCTGATTTCCCCATCAGGCATTATTAAACAAATAGGCATCGAACCCGAAAGCCGGCACAACACGAAGTTTTGAAGAACATATGACCTCGCCGTCAGGCATCTGTTAAACAAACAGGAATTGAACCCGAAGGACGACTCAACACGAAGTTGAAAGGAACATCTGACCTCTCCGTCAGACATCTATTAAACAAACAAGCATCGAACCCGAAGGATGGCTCAACATGATGTTGGGAGGAACATTTGACTTTACTGTCAAGCATCTGTTAATCAAACAGTCATCAAATTTGAAGGTCGGCTCAACCCGAAGTTGAGAAGAACATCTGACCTCACTGTCAGGCATCGAACCCGAAGAGCGGCTCAACACAAAGTTGAGAGGAACATCCGACGTCACCGTCACGCATCTGTTAAACAAACAGGCATCGAACCCGAAGGTCGGCTCAACATGAAGTTGAGAGGAAAATTTAACTTCACTGTCAAGCATATGTTAAACAAACAGTCATCAAATTCGAAGTCCGACTCAACCCTAAGTTGAGAAGAACATCTGACCTCACCGTCAAGCATCAGTTAAACAAACGGGCATCGAACCCGAAGGGCGGCTCAACCCGAAGTTGATAAGAACATCTGACCGCGCCATCAAGCATCTGTTAAACAAACAGGCATCGAACCCGAAGGCCGGATCAAAACGAAGTTGAGAGGAACATCTGAGCTCGCCGTCACGCATCTGTTAAACAAACAGGCATCGAACCCGAAGGTCGTCTCAACATGAAGTTGAGAGAAACATTTGACTTCACTGTCAAGCAACTGTAAAACAAACAGGCATCAAATCTGAAGGCCTGCTCAACCCAAAGTTGAGAAGAATATATGACCTCACAGTCAAGCATCCGTTAAACAAACAGGCATCGAACCCGAAGGGCTGCTCAACCCAAAGTTGATAAGAACATCTGACCGCATCGTCAGGCATTTGTTAAACAAACAGGCATCGAACGCGAAGGCCGGCTCTACACGAAGTTGAGAGGAACATCTGACCTCGGTGTCAGGCATCTGTTAAACAAACAGGCATCGAACCCGAAGGTCGGTTCAACATGAAGTTTAGAGGAACATTTAACTTCACTGTCAAGCATCTGTTAAACAAACAGTCATCAAATTCGAAGTGTGGCTCAACCCGAAGTTGAGAAGAACATCTGACCTCACCGTCAAGCATCTGTTAAACAAACAGGCATCGAACCCGAAGGGCGGCTCAACCCGAAGTTGTTAAGAACATCTGACCGCGCCATCAGGCATCTGTTAATTAAACAAGCATCGAACCCGAAGACCGGCTCAACACGAAGTTGAGAGGAACATCTGACCTCGGTGTCAAGCATTTGTTAAACAAACAGGCATCGAACCCGAAGGTCGTCTCAACATGAAGTTGAGAGGAACATTTGACTTCACTGTCAAGCATCTGTTAAACAAACAGGGATCAAATCCGAAGGCCGGCTCAACCCAAAGTTGAGAAGATTATCTGACCTCACCGTCACGCATCTGTTAAACAAACAGGCATCGAACCCGAAGGGCGGATCAACCCGAAGTTTATAAGAACATCTAACCTCGCCATCAGGCATCTATTAAACAAACAGGCATCGATCCCGAAGGCCGGCTCAACATGAAGTTGAGAGGAATATCTGACCTCGCCGTCAGGCATCTGTTAAACAAACAGGCACCGAACCCAAAGGTTGGCTCAACATGAAGTTGAGAGGAACATTTGACTTCACTGTCAAGCATCAGTTAAATAAACAGGCATCAAATCCGAAGGTCGGCTCAACCCGAAGTTGAGAAGAACATTAGACCTCGCCGTCAGGCATCTGTTAAACAAACAGGCATCCAACCTGAAGGGCGGCTCAACCCGAAGTTGATAAGAGCATTAGACCTTGCCATTAGGCATCTGTTAAACAAACAAGCATCGAACCAGAAGGCCGGCTCAACCCGAAGTTGTGAAGAACATCTGACCTAGCCGCCAAGCATCTGTTAAAAAAACAGGCATTGAACCCAAAGACCGGCTCAACCCGAAGTTGAGAAGAACATCTGACCTCGCTGTTAGGCACTGGTTAAATAAACAGGCATCGAACCCGAAGGTCGGCTCAACATGCAGTTGAGAGGAAGATTGGACTTCACTGTCAAGCATATGTTAAATAATCAGGAATCAAATCCGAAGGCCGGCTCAACACGCAGTTGAGAAGAAGTTCTGACCTTACCGTCAGGTATCTGTTAAACAAACAGGCATTGAACCCGAAGGTCGGTTCAACATGAAGTAGAGAGGAACATTTGACTTCACTTTCAAGCATCTGTTAAACAAACAGGCATCAAATCCGAAGGCCAACTCAACCCTATGTTGAGAAGAACATCTGACCACACCGTCAGGCATCTGTTAAACAAACAGGCATCGAACCCGAAAGGCAGCTCCACCCGAAGTTGATAAGAACATTGGACCTCGCCCGCATGCATCTGTTAAATAAACAGGCATCGAACCCGAAGGCCGGCTCAACCCAAAGTTGAGAAGAACATGTGACCTCGCTGTCAGGCATCTGTTAAACAAACAGGCATCGAACCCGAAGACAGTCACAATCCTTAATTGAGAAGAACATCTGACCTCACTGTCAAACATCTTTTAAACAAACAGGCATCGAACTCGAAGGCCGGTTCAACTTGAAGTTGAGAGGAACATCTGACATCCCCATCAGGCATTAGTTAAACAAATAGGCATCGAACCCGAAGGCCGGCACAACACGAAATTGAGAAGAACATTTGACCTCGCTGTCAGGCATCCCGTTAAACAGACAGGCATCAAACCCGAAGGCCGTCTCAACCCTTAGTTGAGAAGAACAACTGACCTCGCTGTCAAACATCTGTTAAACAAACAGGTATCGAACCCTAAGGCCGGCTGACCTTGAAGTTGAGAGGAATATATGACCTCCCCATCAGGCATTAGTTAAACAAACACGCATCAAACCTGAAGGTCGGCACAACACGAAGTTGAGAAGAACATCTGACCTCGCCGTCAGGCATCTGTTAAACAAACAGGCATCGAACTCTAAGGCCGGCTCAACACGAAGTTGAGAGGAACATCTGACCTTGTTGTTAGGCATCTGTTAAACAAACAGGCATCGAACCCGAAGGTCGGCTCGACATGAAGTTGAGAGGAACATTTGACTTCACTGTCAAGCATCTGTTAAATACACAGGCATCAAATCCGAAGGGCGGCTCAACCCGAAGTTGAGAAGAAGATCTGACCTCACCGTCAGGTATCTGTTAAACAAACAGGCATCGAACCCGAAGGTCGGCTCAACATGAAGTTGAGAGGAACATTTGACTTCACGGTCAAGCATCTGTTAAACAAACAGGCATCAAATCCGAAGGCAGGCTCAACCCGAAGTTGAGAAGAACATCTGACCACACCGTAAGGAATCTGTTAAATAAACAGGCAGCGAACCCGAAGGGCAGCTCAACCTGAAGTTGATAAGATCATTGGACCTCACCCGCATGCATCTGTTAAATAAACAGGCATCGAACCCGAAGGCCGGCTCAACCCGAAGTTGAGAAGAACATGTGACCTCTCCGTCAAGCATCTATTAAACAAATAGGCATCGAACCTGAAGGCCGGCTCAACTGGAAGTTGAGAGGAACATCTGACCTCCCCATCAGGCATTAGTTAAACAAATAGCCATCGAACCCGAAGGCCGGCACAACACGAAATTGAGAAGAACATCTGACCTTGCTGTCAGGCATATGTTAAACAAACAGACATCGAATTTGATGGCCGACTCAACCCGAGGTTAAGAAGAACATCCGACCTCGATGTCAGGAATTATTTAAAGAAATAGGAATCGAACCCGAAGGCTGGCTCAACCCTGATGTTTAGAAGAACATCTGACCTAGCCTCCAGGCATCTGTTAAACAAACAGGTGTGGAACCCGAAGTTGAGAAGAACATCTGACCTCGCCGTCACGCATCTGTTAAACAAAAAGGTGTGGAACCCGAAGTTGAGAAGAACATCTGACCTCGCCGTTAAACATCTGTTAAACAAACAGGAATCGAACCCGAAGGCCGGCTCACCTTGAAGTTGAGAGGAACATCTGATCTCCCTGTTATGTGAGAATCGTGATACCAAGCTATTGACTAACTTGAATCTTTAATTCTTAAGTTTACAATCGGTCTTTAATTTATCCAATGGAAAGTTCTAATGAAAGAAAAACCATTTTGCGCGATGTAACAACAATTCTAAGAGATTTGGGGATCGGGGGTTGGTTATGCATAGGGTAGGTATTTCACATCCTAAACATCTGTAGTACTCTACAGGAACCTTTTGTTTGTTTGCATGCTAAGTTGGGTAAATGTTTGCTATGGTTTGGGTTGGGTAAAGGGGGTAGGTAAAGACCTAAAGATAGTTTTTAGGCTTGCTCGCAAAGACATCGCGTCCTCTGCCTACGTATCCTAACTAGGATAGAATCAGAGCAATCGTAGTTCACCTCACAAGGGATGAAGAAACACTTGATTATGATCAAGGTTCATAGGGGAACAAACATAACAATGTTTGTATTGAGTTTTACAAAACTCCCTAGATCTATGTTGAACTCTCAAGAAAGGGGAGTAAGTAATCATTATTATGATTCTTACATAGAGTTTACAAACTCTATCCTAGGGTTCTAATTGAAGAACACTCCTAGTGTAGGTGAGTTTTCTAGACTTAAAGCAAAGTCTAATGGTTTAAATGTTCTAACTTAACTAAGTTATGGTTGAAGATGACTTCACAAAGTCAAGGGAGAGGTAAATGAGCTATCCAATGAAACAAAGGTCAAGGGAGAGACTTTTCCTTTGGAAGGAGAGAGGGGAAGACAACTTGGATGAGAACTAGGAAGTTCCATCACTTGGGGAAGCAATACTTAACAAAGCAAGATTTCAAATGAGCAATATGAGATAAGATCAAGACAAGTAAGCATGCAAATTACAATGAGCATATACTTCAAGTGATATCAAGGGTTACAACCAATAGTCAATCATCTTAACAAAGATTTGGGGCATATCTTAACAAAGATTTTAAGCATGATAAAAGTAACAACCATATGAATAAATCACAATTTGAAAGTAGGCATGTCATAAGTCCAAAGCATAGTAAATGTGACAACAATGTGCATAGATGACAATCAAACACAATTAAATCAGTTTAAGCCTCATAATTTAGGAGGAATAAATGAGATAAGATTATGGTGACAACCAAAGGGGGTACCCTAGCATGTTAACTAACAAGGGGAATAAACATTTTACAAGAAATTCAATCATGCTCAGAGGAATTCAACTGTAAGTTAGATCACTATTTACAAAAAATGAACAATTTTTAATATGAGCTAAGTATATCACAATTTGTGACAACAAGTAATATTTTCACATCATACAAAAGTAGACATTATAACAAACATGTTGCAAAAAGAATGGGCAAAAAAGGATGAAAAATGAAAGAGTTGTGATCATTTGAAATTTATGAATTTTAATGTGAAAAACAAAAATGATAAGTAAGAATTAAAAGAAAAATGCAAGGGGTGGGAGTTGAACCCACGCCCTTTGGCCTAAACAGGCACGCGTGTGAGAAAATGAAAAAAACAAAAGGTTGATCCTCCTCAGGGATCGAACCTAGGTTCAAGGGGTACAAGGCGCGTTTTTGGCAAGGTTCTTACCACTGGGGTGGCTATACATTTGTTGATATAGCCACCCCCATAAATATATATGGCTTGGTGTGCTAAATTTCTGGGCAAGGCAGAAAACCAAGAACAAGGCAATGAAGCTGGTTTGCATTTTGATCTCTAACTATATCAATACTTCATGGAATCAGATGAAACTTTAGTCAAACTTGACTGATTTTGAACAAGGAACAAGATGGTGCAATTAGAACTTTGAAAATGTGCCTTGAAATAAAAACACGATGGGTAATTGCAATTTTGGTAAAAAATGCATTTATGAAGCAAAAGATCAAACCAGTCATGCTATGGTTAGGGAAAAGGCTCAAACACAATTCAAATGTCATACATATCATGTTCATGCATCCAAACAGGCTATCTATGAGCTGAAGATCCAACTGCTATGTGAAACGGAGGTGAAAATCAAGACATGGCAAGTGAGATAGTGAGTTTGTGAAACAGGTCAAATTAGAGTGAAGGAACCATACACACATGCTCAAAACAACATATAAAATGTGTCCATACCATAAAGAAGCTTACAAACAACATGGATTTTAAAAAGGTATGACAGCTGCAATGTTAGGGAGTGAAATGCATTTTGATGATGATGAAGTGGATCGGGGGGGGGGGGCAGTATGGTTTAAACAGCATGAGCAATATATGAACATGATATTGGGAGTGTTCTAGCAAGAAAACATGCCAACACAATATTGATTCAAAAAGTAACACATGAATTGCTATGACAAATATAAATGAGATGCCAAACCAAAGTCAAGCATGTTATTGAGGTTACAACCAAACTCTATCAGGACCAACTTTCATCTTAGAATAAGAATGGTGATGCATTGCTAAACCATGAACACAATCAAAAGCCAGACTGCCAAATTGTAAGACAATTAATGATTTTGAAAAAAAGACAAATGATGCAGTCAGGATGTACATCAGGACAGAAGTTCCCCAAGTTTTGCTTGAAGCACAAAGAAATATTCTTTGAGATAAATGACAATTTGCAAACACAGTTCAACAAGGACCATAACAATGATATTCTGAGATTATAGACAGGGTAGGTAGACAAGTGCAGCAAAATTCAAGACAGTAAAAATGATGTAACAACAACACATTCTTTGCACAAATATAAAGCCTAGCATAAAGGTACCTATGCCAATCCAAACATCAGAATCATTGCAAGTTTACAGCCCTAAGCAGTAGGCAACACAAAAACATAAATGTCTTTCTTTTCAAAACAGTTTGACAATACATGGACACAAACAAAATTTAAATGTAAGAAATGGAGTTCTCATGGACAAACAAACTCATACATACATCTGTCGCTTCCGCGAAAATAAGGTGCCGGCAAAACAGAAGAGTCGCCACCTTTCGTTATTTATCCCTCAGAACGGGAAAGGAAACGATCAAAAAAACCTGACGAAAAGGTATAAGACAAGGTCGTCGCAACCATTGTCTGGGTTCGGGAGTCGGTTATGCAAGGGGAAGGTATTAGCACCGCTCACGTCCATCGTACTCGATAGGATCCACGCTTGCAGTGTTTATCTGACGGGTTGGTTTTATCTATCTACCTATCAAGGCTGGTATGAAAAGAAAAGAAAATGACTCGGCAAAGCATCGCACTTTATGCCTACGTATTCTCATCAGAGAATGAGAAATCAGAGTCAACGTAGTTCGACTAACTACAGGTTACGGGGAAGGTGGCTCGCCAATACGTCAGTATTGTGCCTATGTACTCTCAACATATATGAGAGATCATAGCTTACGTAGTTCGGGATAATACGGATTACGGGAATTCAGATTCATCTATTTTATCGAGTAGGGTTAACAAACAGTTCCAGCATTTGGATGCACGCCGCTCGACCCTGGGAGACTTAGGCGTTACTGTTTGCGGTAGAACTGGGAGTTAACGACACTCTTTTCTTCAGAGAAGCTTCCTTTGAATTATGGGCCCACGGGGAAAAAAGGTTTGAAGTTTTTTTTCTGTCTTTTACGAAAGAACTGTTTTTTATGGTTGTTTGCAACTAGTATCGCACTAGAGACTATGACCTGAGAGTGAATGCGTCGCATGTCACCCAAAGGGTGCCATACTAAACATCCAGACTGTTGAAAAGAAACTCTCCAACAATCCTTTCTCAGATAGCTTAAGGCTCGTAACGTACGACATCAGTTAGCCTTTATTACTGTATTTTGATTTGTTTTGAGATGAGAAGAGAGAACGAACAGGTTCAACTAATGGGAGACTATCAAGTCCTAATGTTTTCATGCCAAGGATTCATCCTATGGTTGAGGTTTGAAACAGGGAACTCCTAGAAGTTATCATGCATAGGTTTCAACCTAAAGTTCTAATCATCACTTCCTTATCAAAGGAAGTGAGATTCCTAGGGGATCATGTCAATGGTAAACAGAAACAGATAAAGCATCAGCTTAAACAGTAAACAGATATACAGTAAAATGCATGCAATGCAAGTGAGGGAGGAAATGTGTGTGGGGCATAAGCCTCCACAAGCTCATCTCAACCTCAAGCCAGATATGAATAATTGCAATCATACAGAAGAAATAACATGCTATCAAGCAAACACAAACCACATAGGCAAGGGAGCAGGGCTCTACCGAATACCCGCAAGCAAAGCCATACAGTAAAAATACAAGCAGAGGGAGCAACTCAACCTCTAGTGCAATCATGCTCCTAGCTTAAATCAATCTAAATATGAACTTATTCTAATGCATCAAGCAAATCAAACAAGTCACATCAATACAGTTGCACAGAAAGCAAACAGACAGTCAAAAAAGCAAATCAACAGCCCCTACAACTTTACAGCAAAGAAATCCTCTGACAGCAGTCCATCAACCACCCTTCAAGGCTATCATCTTCAATAGCAAGTATCAACTTGCTTCTCCAAGGTTCTAACCCATCACACATAAGTATCAACTTATTCTTTCTTCTTCAAGCTTCAGCTCTTCAGTAAATCCCACCTTCAGGCTTCACTTCTAACTACAAGTATCAACTTGTTCTTTCAGGGACCCAGTGTATCAACATAAGTGTCAACTTATCCTTTATTCTTCAAGCCTCAGCTCTTCACTCAATCTCAATTGGATCCTCTTCACAAATGTCAACTATCTCTTCTTGACCTTCAGGCTTCAGTCCTCTCCTTTTTACAAGTATCAACTTGCTCTTCCTGATCTACAAGCTTCAGCTTCTCAGGGTAATCTTCAATCACATGGAAGATTCATCCTCTAACAAGGGAGAAAGATTCATCTATCAAGAGCAGAGTTTGGATGATTGGTAGCAGGGTGAAGACCAAAGGTCACCACTAAGCATCCTATCATCAGAGAAAAGGACCCTCAAAGGTTCTACCAATTTGCAAAGAGCCACACATCCTACCAAAGGAGGGATGAGGCCTTTACAAAGGGACCTTTCATCATAGGGAAGAATGTAAGTGGTCAACATCTTCCATGTTTATGAAGGAAGAGAACTATCTAGAAGCTCTGCCTACAAAACCCTAATCTTAACCTAATCAAAACTACACCACAAGAAGGGAATATCTTCAAATCCAAGCCTCTTCAAGCAATCCAATGCATCTTCAACTTGCCTTCATGATCATCCAAGAACAAGCAAAGCAAAACCCTAATCTAAGGGAACTAAATAAGCTAATCTAGTGGAATTAGTGCATTAGAATCATCTAAAACTAGCACCTAAGCTAAAATCAATCAAAAATAGTAAACTATATTGAAAATTTCTACAAAAATTCCTAAGGGACCCTAATTTAATTAAGAATGCCTCATACAAAAACCAGGGACTAAATCATCTATTAAGTCCTAAAATTAAGTCCTAAATCCAAAGGTATCAACCATAAACCCTAAAAATGGAGCTTCTAAAGGTTTCAACCTAAACTACCACTTATGCTCATCACAAAAATTTGAGAAAAATCCATGGGGATCATGCATATCTATGATAGCCACTCACAAAAAATCAGGGCAAGAATCATCACCAATTAATCACACCAAATTCCACAACATCAACCATCAAGCATGACTATTTTAATATCAATTAAAATGTGAAAATTCCCATAAAATCAGAAAATGCATGAAATAAAAATATTTTTTATCTAAAAAATACTAGATTCTATCATGAATTCAATGCAAAAAGAATGGGGTCAATTGAATCATTTTTCCATTTTTTATGATTTTATCAAGAACCATGAATAAAATGAAAAAAATAAAGAAAATCAAACTAAAATAACCAAGCGCGTGGTGCAGATAGTAATGAAAATCAGCTCATTTTGGAGATTGGGCCCAACAGGGGGTGTGGTTAGCAGCTAATGCATTAAGCCCAAAACACAACTTAAGTGAAACGCCGCGTTTCACATTAGTTCAGACTCTTCACAAAATGAAATTAATACGTGGCCGTTGGATCTTCATCTGGTCAAAGGTCTCAGCCCCATCCAATGGCTCTAAAGTCATCTTCTTTGTTTGAAATCCTGAAACATGCGCGCAGCCATGGCCGTCGTCTGTGGTGCTCCGGTCATCGTCCCCAACCCTAACTCTCTCCACAGGCCTCCATTCCAAGAGGTTTCTACATGAAACTCACTCCAATTTTCACAAGGAATCTTCCTATGCCATTTAATCATGCTAACAGTTCAAGAATCCAAGAATAACAATCTCAACCGAAAATTCCATAAACCTTAATTGGTCACTAATCTCCAAATTGATGATCTAGAAATCTTCCTACACCATCCTACTATGCATCTACCGTAACAATTCATATTAATTCTACCTAATTTAAGCCATAGCACAAGAGTTGCATACCTGGTAAGCTTGAGCAAACAGAAGGGTTGAATCTTCAAATCAGCCTTCAAGAACTTGCAGAATCCTTCACTGAATCCCAATCAATCTTCTGTATGCAAAGAAAAGAGTTGAATCTTCTTGAATTATCAAATCCGATTCTGAGTTGCAAGCTTCACTCTCCAATGGCTACTTCACGATTCTTCCACCACAGTGCCTTGAATTTGATCTGGAATTGATCACCAACCTCAGAGCAAGCTATTGAGATCAATTTCTTGGACTGAAATGGCCTCTAACCATGTAACCGATTTGGATTTGCAATGAGAAAGTTCAAAGTGCAAGCTCAGTTTTCTCTCTCAATCATCACCAAACAATGATCTGAACCACTTCTATTCAATATATAGAGTGTGTGTGGATGATCTAGAAACCTCTAGATCCATCTAATGAGAAGTTCAATCTCTCATGTCATGAGAATTTCAATCACATGCCATGGTGTGCTCCATTCTGCTAACAGCTTGAAATCAATCCCATTCCCTTCCAATTTCTCCCCTAGTGACATTTTGGATGTGTTTGGCTTGCAAGGGGCTTTGGTTATGCCTTGATTCTAGGTTTTGCAAATGTTACTTAAGATGTAAGTAACTACTTTTCAAAGCAAGTCCACAAATTACACTTCAATTCAAAAATGTGGCTAAAGCAATGTTCTTAAAATGCTTTTTAGAGTCAAAATGACCTATTACATGCCTTGGTTTGGACATGTATATCAAAAATATCAATTTCCAACTTTGGTTCATTTAACTTATACCCTTATTTTAGGCCATTTTTGCAACTTTGAGCTACAAGCACTTCCAACATCTCATGACCTCTTTACTAGCCTTAAAACATCATTTTGAACAAGTTTTATGTTGAACATTTTCCCATTTAAAGCTTGGAAATGGGAGTTATGGCCTTATGGTTGAAATGACCTATAATCTCCAAATGACCAAAATGCCCTTGACTTGTCAAAGCCATAACTTGAGTTCTACAAATCCTATCAAGGACTTCTAGTACTCTCTAGAAAGCTAAGAGGATAAGGAACAACATTCATGTTGACCAAAGTTTTATAGGAATAATCCTTCTAGGGAAAAAGTTTCATGCAAGTTGGACAACTTTCAAGCCCCCAAATTCACATACCTCAGATGACCTGTAACTTGTCAAAGCCATAACTTGAGTTCTACAAATCCTATCAAGTACTTATAGAACTCAAATTAAAGCTAAGGTCATGCTCTAAAACATTCTTGTTGGGGGAAAGATGAGATGACAATCACATCTTGAGCTAAATTGCCTTGAAGATAGGGGTCAAACTAGGGGATTTTACACTGTCAAGCCTTAGAAACCCTAGCTTGAAACTTCTCAAACTCTTCAATCATGATGAGTTGACCTTGGAATCATCCTTATAGCATCTCATGCATAAATCCATGACCACATGGCTCTTGGATTAGGTCACAACTTCCTCCAAGTCATCAGTTGACTTAGGGTTGACCTAGTCAAACCCTAGCTGCACCAATCATGGTTGAGGCTTCTTATTCTTACACAATGACCTGTCTAGGACTCAAAGTGATCTTCAACACTTCTCATGAGCTCTCTCAAGACGACAAGTATAACTTCATGGCTTCAGAACCATCTGATGGCTTTCCACAACTCTCAAGTTAGGAGACCTACACACTTGGCTGCAATCACTCTCTCTGAGGATCTTTTAATTTCTCTGACAAGGATATCAACCCTTGAACACTTGAATAACCTTCTTAGCTAGCTTCAAAGTCTTGTGTAGCTCTTGATTGGTAATCATACCTCTTGATCTCCTGCATACATGTCAATGAAATGCAAATGATAATGCTAATGTGCATGAAATGAAACATAAGCTAGGTAAATAAAAGTTGGGCAAATTTTGGGGTGCAACAACATCAAAAATATAAAGCAAAACAGCTACCATTATGAGATTGGCCAATATGCAAGTAATCATGATTTGGTATGTGTGCTTGACAGTTTTGGATTCAAAATGAAGTTAAGTAGTGACATGCAAGTATGGGTAAGCTCAGACCAAATTAAACATGTGTACACCTTATAATCAAGCATGTGAATGAGATTCAGCCCATTTATCATGTATGCAAACAGAAAAGAACAAATTTGAGCAGGCTGTGGCAGTTTTAGTGTGTGAGTATGGTTTCAAGTGTGAAATGTAAAAATGAGCCATGACAGCTCAAGTGATTAATGCACACACACCATAATTAACAATATGAAAGTGTTTTGAGCTCATGGAAGAGCTTGTGTCAAGTAGTGTGGAATTTGGTGTGTTGGTGCAAAGAGTGAAAAATCTGCCTAGGCATAGACATTTACCACAACAGGTCAACCTTAAAGCAATGATATGTTTCATGAGAAAGTGGTCATATGCACATGATGATGAAGCTAACAGATGAGGTGCAAGTCAGAATGTGAGTAAAACCTTTGTCAAGACAGAATTTGGCATTTTGTAAACTTGTGTTATGCAAGAACACAATTTGAACATACAATGGGCCAAAACCATGACAGTTGGAGAAAATGAGATTGTGCACAAGTTTTGAATGGCTATGCTAAAGATTTAATGCACACAAATCATGTAAATAAAGCTTGAAACAGAAAATGACATATTGATCTCATGATATTTGAAAAATGCAACAGTTTGAGGCATGATAAGGAAACTTGAACACTTAAGCAAATTTTGAGCACAACAACAACATACACATACTTAAAATGGGTAAATAAATGAGTCCACAACTTCAAGTTAAGCAAAAGACACACCAAATCAAGAATGACATGTTGATTCCAATTAGACAGCAAAACATCTAAGACTTCAAGACAGCAAAATGTAACAACATTCACATCTTTCAAAATCTCCACCAAGACACCCATCATGAAATACACCAAACATTGACTAAAGACTTTGGATACAAGACATAGCAAGCATAGACACTTAAAAACCACTTCATAGCAACGATGGGCAAGAAAGACATGAAAATAGCATAATGTGAAAACAAGGGCCACTTTGATTCAAACATGATCAAGGGCAAGGGGGAAATCTATGAGTAACTTACAAGTTATCCTCATCTCAATAATGATTTAAAACTAAACAAGTCTAGGGCAAGTTTCATCAATATCCCAACATTGGACCTAAAACTACCACATGGCCAAAATCTTCACAAACAAGTTAAGCATGACATTAAAGTAAAAACTTGTAACATACTAACCACATATCATTTGCAAATGTCAATATATTAATGAAAGCAAGTATCATAACTATGAAAACTTAAAGTTCTTGACAAAGAACCACAATAGGGCAGCCATGGCATATTTCACAAAAATCAACACAAAATGACAATACATGACAATGTATGATAAATAGAGAGTTGGAACGTCACATGCCTATTGTAGACAAGCCTTGAGCAAGCTAAAAGCTTAGAAACCCAGAGGTGCTCCTTCTTTTGCAATGATATGAGACTTGCTTCCTCTTGAAGCAACCAAACCAAACTTTAGGACAGGTGGAGTTAATGGATTTCCAGCTGGTTTTTAAGGCCTTAGACAGTTATAATATGATGTATGGCAGGTGTGTGGATGGCTAGATCAACAAGAAAAAGCTTAGACCAAGATTTGGCAAGTTTTGGTGGTTGTGGTCAAACTTTCTTAGTGTGAAAGTTGACTTTTAGCAATTTGATAGTTTTTGAAGGTTTAAAGGTATGGACACCTTCTATATGACATTTAAAGATTGTAAGGATGCTTTTTATAGGTTTGGAAGGGATGAAACTGGTCTTGAGCAAAGTTTTGCTCAAGACAGTTTTTTGGTGGAAATGGAAATTTTGAAAACTTTAGAATTCTTGATGAATGAGAGGAGAGTGAGAGCTGTGGTTTTATGGTATTGCTCTGGTGTGTTTGAGCTCATAGAGGAAGCCTCTATTTATAGGAGAAATGAGGGTGAGGGCTGATTTGGTTTTTTACCACTTTTGGAGGGAGATTTGAGATTTTTCAAGTGAATCTTGCCAAATCTTCTCCTATCAGCTCCATGGTTCAACGGAGATCAGAAAAATCAAGTGGAGATGGACATGAAGTGACTAAAATGATCTATGGAGGTAGGGAAAGCAGTTGCAACAGTTTTGGAGTGAAAAAGTTTCTCTCTCCTTCTTTCATTTGAATATTTTATTACACAAGTTGCTTGCCACTTGCCTCTCTCTTCAAACTCCTTATTTCTCTAAATTTTCATTCCTCTACACATCTGAATATCATATTGAATCCTGATCCAAGGGTTGAGGATATTCCAAGTTGTGAAAAACTGATTTTTGGGAAGTGTTGGAGTGTGGTTTCAAGTATTGACAGGCCCAACTTCTATGGTGCATAACTTCCTACTCAAACATGTTATTGAGGATTTCTACCACAATTTGGAAATCCCTTACATATCTCTACAACTTTCATGTTTTGGGAACTTCCAAATTATTGATGGAACTAGGTTGAAAAACCCTTCAAAGTTCTGAAAAAATCACTTACAAGTGTTAAATAGCTTAGAAATTTTCTAAGTTATTTCCCCTTCAAAAATGAATTTTGCTATAACTCCAATTCCATGCATTTTTTGATCATGGACCACTTTGAGGCTTTTGTAGGATTTGTCAAGAGCTTTCTAATGAGCTTTGAACCACTTCAATTGGATGTGTGGTTGAGGAGTTATGGTCTTGCCCCTTTCGAAACCCTAATTCCCGATTTTTGCAATTACTTCTCAACCCATGATTCAATGGTCATGAAATTTTATGGGGAGGTGTAATATGATATAAGGAACATTTTTTAATCACACCTTGAAGTCAAACTCCTTATTATTGGAGAGTTGACATTTCGGTCAAACGTTCGATCGATCGGTGTCTACCGAGTCGCCTGTTGGTGATTCGGACATCCTGAGGACTTGAAACTCTTTGGATGGACTTTACTAAGCCATAGGAGGTTAATGGACCTTGATCCCATCATTGAAATACTCTTTGAATCAAAAGTCAAACTACAATTGTCTTTTTCTGATCGAAAACCCTAATCAGGTATCTCAAATTGCAATGTTCTCAATCCCTGGGTGACCACCTCAAATTACACTCATTCTTGGTCCAATGTATTATCCTTGATCTTGTTTAAAGTTGAATCAATCCAAAACATTGATTGATCAGACCGCCGAAATCTCGATTTTGACGGTACGGAACCCTAATTCATCTGTATCTTAACAAAGATAAACTGAAAATGGGTTAAGGTTTGTTAATCAAGTGAATATGATCCTACAATGATGATGAGGATCTAAGGGGTCAAAATTTGGGGTGCAATAGATGCCCCTATTTAAATATCTTCACTAGATGGTAATGAGAGATGACAATCCTCATAGAATCGCAGTGAAAGGTATTTAAATATAGCAAACCAGAAATTTTGTCCCTTAGATACGATGGTATGCAAAAGGACAGATACGAATATGCCATGAATCTAAATGATGTTATATGATGCTTTAATGCTAGACAAATGCAGACACACGAGCACAGATAAAAGAAACGGCAAAACGACGAGTAACCACTCACGAGGACCCAACACACTGGGGAAAGATTCCATGCGAAGTAAGCAAGATAGTTCAGACATGACTAAAGACGCTTGTTCAAGGAAATCTTTCATGTAGGGGACACAAATTCCACCAGGGAAGACACATCTTCATTGGGGAAAGGAGATACGAACCTCACTAGGGATAACCAGATGAGGAAGCCCACCTGGGAAGATGACAATTCTTCACTGGGGAAACGAAAGAAAAGAAAATGCAAACCACACTAGGGAAGAAACCCAATGGGGAAAGTTTTGCTGGGGAACAAATCCACTGGGGAAGCAAAGCTTCACCGGGGAAAAGACGGAACGAAGACACGAATCTCACTGGGGATAACCAGATGAGAAAATTTCCTATAACGAAGAGTTCAAACGGGATCTTCAGGAAAAGGTTAGAAACAAGACCAGACATGCCAGGGAAACTAGTATCCACTAGTTCTCCGAGACTCGACTTGGAAAAGCAACAGCTTCAACTGGGGAGACTGGTGACGACCAGAATAGCTTTGAACGATGCTAGTTTCCACTAGACTTACTAGGGATATGGTGACGACCAAATAAAAGTTTCAATTACAATTGAGAGTTCCAAACAATGTTGTTACAACAACAGGACTTTGGCTGGGGAAGTTGGTAACAATCAACTTTCGGCACTAATATCGATTAGTTTTCAAACAATGCCAGTAACCACTGGATCTAGAGGGGACTGGTGATAACCAAATTAGGATATACCAATAACAATTGGTTCTAGATGATGCTAGTAGCAACTAGACTTAACTGGGAATTTTGGTGACGACCGAGTCCAAGGGGACCAATGACCATTGGATTTTCAAGGAGTTTGGTAACGACCAATCAAAGTGACGATAACAATCTGATTTAAGCGATGCCAATAACTATTGGACTTAGGCCAATTAGTGACAACCAAATTAGGTATACCAATAACAACTGGTTCAGGATACTGCTAGTAAACACTAGATTTTCCAAACAATGCTAGTGACCACTAGACTTAGAAAGATCGGTAATAACCGAATCAAGAAGCACCAATAACAATTGGATCTGAAGGCAATACTAGTAACCACTAGATTCAAGAAGATTGGTAATAACCGAATAAAAAGGTACCAATAACCATTGGATTTGCAGGTAATACTAGTAACGACTAGGTTTTTAATCAGATTGGTGAAAACCGAATCAAAGGGATTCCAATAACAATTGGTTTGCTTTATAACAGAATCAGTAACAACTGGGTTTGGAAAATGGTTGGTGACGACCGAATCACGGTACCAGACGTAATTAGTTCTGAACGTGTGCTAGTGACCACTAGTCGTTGTTGGTGACAACCAAATCGAATATGAAAATTGGTAACGACCCCCTGTTTGTGTAAATTGGATATTGCTAGTCACCACTAGCTTCCCAGAGAAAAGTAAGGAATCCCAGGATGTCAATCTTTGAAGCGAATTTTGTAACAACAAATCAAAGATAAAGGTAACGACCAAAGGATCTCAAAGGCAACGACCAAAACTAGGAATGCAAACAAATGCGTATGCTGGCATGATGTTGTATGTAAGATGCAGACCGACCCGTAGGAACAAAGGAAAACAAAATAAAGAGAGAACTCGTCACGCTGAGTTTCAACATGCCTCAAGTCAGGAGACACTTTCTTCTTTGGTGTAGATAACGATCTTTTTCAATAATATCTTCGTAATTCTGCAGAGAAGAAATCTTAGCTTAAAAGCTAGAATTGCTGTCGGACACATCTAGCTTGGTCAAAGGTAATAGCAACTTCCGCAACTTCGAGAACTGTGTAATATCATCATATTACCTCTAGAATTTTTCAATCATCTTGTCAAATCGTGCTTCCTTTTTAAAATAAGACTTTAAGTTTTTCAAAACACTTTACTTTCATGAAAATTCTTATTAACAAATAAGTGAAATTGCATAACAAAAATAGCGGATCATAACAATGATTTGGCCAAAAAACTGATTTTATTCATAGACAAGTACTTTACAAAAGGCAAAGCCTTGGGAACTTTATAAGTTTGAAAAATGGCAAACAGAAAAGGTTACAGAATCCCATAATACCCCGGTCCTTCTGACTGCCAGTTCACTTGCTTCGCTGCTTCTAACGAGAATGACAAACGTTGATCCCTTTTTTTTTTGGATATCTTGCACAAGACTCCGCTCCGGCGTCTGCCAGCTTTCATACATTGGGTTTTCATTTTGATGAAGCACTAAAATCTCCTTTCTAGGTATTTCGTTTCAGGCGTAGTACTTTCTCACCACGTCTGAGTTGATGGGATACTTGAGCTGTTCGCCATCCATAGTTTCGAGAATCAGAGATCCTCCGGAGAAGACAGTCTTTACAAAGAAAGGGTCGTCATAGTTGGGCATCCACATGCCACTCATATCCTTTTGAGTTGGTAGGATTTTTCTAAACACAAGCTCTCCTTCCATATACTCTTTGGGACAAACCTTTATGTTGAACGCTCTGATCATCCTTTGTTGATAGATTTGACTATGACACATGGTCATCATTCTTTTCTCATCAATGAGGTTTAATGAGTCGAATCTTTCTTTTATCCATTCGTCTTCATCAAGCTTTGCTTCCGTCAAGATCTTCAAGGAAGGTATTTTGACTTCAATGGGTAGCACAACGTCCATCCCATACACTAAGGAAAAGGGAGTTGCCCCTGTCGAAGTGCGCACTGATGTTCGGTATCCATGCAAAGCAAATGGTAGCATCTCGTGCCAATCTTTGTAAGTTACGACCATCTTTTGTATTATCTTTTTGATGTTTTTGTTTGCAGCTTCAACTATACCATTCATCTTAGGTCTGTAAGGAGACGAATTGTGATGTTTGATCTTGAAATCGTCACAAAGTTCCTTCAACGTTTTGTTGTTCAGATTCGACCCGTTGTCAGTGATGATCTGGTTATGGATACCATATCGGCAGACGATCTCCTTTTTGATGAAGCGAGCAACCACTTGCTTTGTTACATTTGCATACGACGCTGCTTCCACCCATTTGGTGAAATAATCAATTGCGACAAGGATGAAGCAATGGCCGTTGGAAGCTTTTGGCTCTATGGCCTCAATCATATATATGCCCCACATTGCAAAAGGCCAAGGTGATGTCATCACATTGAGAAGATGTGGAGGGACATGCACTTTATCGGCATAAACTTGACATTTATGACACTTTCGAACGAAGAGTATGCAGTCCGTCTCCAAAGTTAACCAGAAGTAGCCTGCTCTTAAGATTTTCTTAGCCATGGCGTGGCCATTCGCATGGGTGTCGAAGGTTCCTTCGTGTACTTCGGTCATTATGAGATTCACCTCGCTTTCATCGACGCATCGGAGTAAGACCATGTCATGATTTCTCTTGTACAAGGTACCATTACTGATGAAGAATTTAGATGACAATCTTCGTATTGCTCTTTTGTCAATTGTGGACGCGTCAGCGGGATACTCTTGATTTTGGAGAAAATTCTTGATATCATGAAATCATGGCTTCTCATCAGATTCTTCGTCTATTGCCATGACGTATGCGGGTACTGTCCTTCTTTCGATGCGGATCAGAGGTGCCTCGTTGACAAACTGGACCTTCCACATTGATGCCATCATGGCTAGCACATCAGCATTATGATTTTCTGCTATTGGTACGTGCTTGAAGGTAATTTCATCAAAATATTCAGCCATCTCCAAGATGTGGGTCTTGTAAGGGATCAATTTTGCATCCCTGGTTTCCCATTCTCCTTTGAGTTGGTATATCACCAAAGCAGAATCACCAATTACTTCCAAGATTTTGATGCGGATATCAATGGCAGCTTCCAACCCTAGGATGCAGGCTTCATACTCGGCTATGTTGTTTGTACATGAGAAACAAAGTCGGGCTGTGACCGCAGTGTAACCTCCAGTTGGATTTTTCAGCACAGCTCTGACGCCATGTCCACTTTTGTTCGACGCTCCGTCGAACATCATCTCCCTGCGGGATCCAGGCTCGGAACCTTCTTCCGGACCAGGCTCTGGTTTTGTGCGCTGAATATACATCACATCTTCATCAGGAAAATCAAACTGGAGTGGTTGATAATCCTCCATAGGATGCTCTGCGAGGTGTTCTGACAAGACACTTCCTTTGATAGATTTTTGAGCAACATATTGGATATCGTACTCTAATAAGAGCATATGCCATCGGGCTAATCTTCCTGTTTGAGCTGGCTTTTCAAAGATGTACTTGATGGGGTCCATCTTAGAAATCAACATTGTAGTGTGACAAATCATGTATTGCCTCAGACGCTTGGCGGCCCATGCTAATGCACAACAGGCTTTTTCCAGGGGAGAGTAACGACTCTCGCAATCAGTGAATTTCTTGCTTAGATAATAGATTGAGTGTTCTTTCTTTCCTGACTCATCAGTCTGGCCCAAGACGCAGCCCATTGAATCTTCCAATATTGTCATATACATGAACAAAGGTCTTTCGGGTACCGGAGGAATCAACACTGGAGGTTCTTGCAAGTACTGCTTGATTTTCTCAAATGCAGCCTGACAGTTTTCATTCCATACCACTGTTTGATCTTTTCGTAATAACTTGAAGACCGGCGTGCAAGTAGGGGTCAGATTGGAGATGAATCTGGAGATGTAGTTCATACGTCCGAGGAAGCCTCTGACTTGTTTCTCAGTTTTGGGAGCAGGCATCTCCTGGATTGCTTTAACCTTGTCGGGGTCTACTTCAATTCCTTGCTGACTAACGATGAATCCAAGTAATTTGCCTGAGCGAACTCCGAAGGTGCATTTTGCTGGATTTAATCTCAGTTGATACTTTCGGAGTCTCTCGAATAGCTTCAACAAATGATTCAAGTGGTCTTCTTCACTTTGGGATTTTGCGATCATATCATCCACGTACACTTCGATTTCTTTGTGCATCATATCATGAATGAGTGTGACCATAGCTCTCTGATACGTTGCCCCTGCGTTCTTCAAACCGAAAGGCATAACCTTATAACAATAGGTGCCCCAGGGTGTGATGAAGGTTGTCTTCTCCATGTCAGCTGGATCCATTTTTATCTGGTTATAACCAGAAAATCTGTCCATGAATGAGAATATTGTGAAACTTGCAGTATTATCCACCAAAGTATCAATGTGTGGTAGAGGGAAGTCGTCCTTTGGACTCGCTTTATTTAAATCCCTGTAGTCGACGCACATCCTGACCTTGCCATCCTTCTTCGGGACTTGTATAATGTTTGCCACCCATTCTGGATACTTGGATACTGCTAAAAAGCCGGCATCAATTTTCTTTTTGACCTCATCTCGGATTTTAAGCGCCATGTCTTGTCTCGACCTGCGAAGCTTTTGTTTGACCGGAGGATATTCTGGCTTCAGGGGGAGCTTGTGCATGACAATGTCGGTATCCAACCCTGGCATATCTTGGTAGGACCAAGCAAATACGTCAACAAAATCTCTGAGGATTGTTATCATCTTGTCTTTGATTTCTGGCCTTAATGATGCCCCGATCTTGACTTCTTTTCTTTCTTCCTCTGACCCCAAGTTGATGACTTCAGTCTGCTCTTTGTGGGGTTGGAGATAAACATCTTCGTATTCAGCCATTCTCTTTAACTCTTCTGGGACTTCTAACTCTTCGTCATTCTCTTCTTCAGCTTGAAAGACAAATGAACCGCTAGTAGAAGGAACTGAAGGATCATAAGATTCTGTGGTTGATGGAGGTATTCTGCACGTTTTATTTTGGAACAATTAGGCACAAACACACAGACATGCAGATGAAGGGTTGTTTTTTTTTTTCAAAAAGATTGCCATTTTTCTTTTAACAAAAAGAGTGAAAATGATGCGCAAAACAAATAGCAAGAGTTTTAACAAAAACACTTTTTTCATTAATGATTTTCAAATTTTGCAAAGTGGCCCAAAACAAAATAATTCGCAGGCCTTGGGCAAGACCAGGAATTTTTAAAGAAAAACACAAAGCTAACAAGCAGAGTGAATTACTCTAAAGGTAAAAAGATGGGAACTTCCACAGCCTCCTAATTGCGCAATGCTACTCCTCCTCTAGTTATTAGATGATCCAGATTACCATCTTCATCTTCAGCAATAATGGCATTGACTTGCACGCCGCCATTGGTGAATATCTCTTTTAAAGACTTCTTCTTCATGGTGCTTTCTTCTGGCTCGCCTTCTGGAGTTGGTTTGTAACCCAACCCTTTTCGATCATTTTTGGCTCAAGCATTGACTTTGATGACCTCTCCCCATCCCAATGGGACTCCAGCTTTTAGTGCTGCCTTAATACTTTGAGCAGAGGTAAATGATGGCCCACGGGTTATGTCTGATTCATCAACTAGAACAGCGTGAGCTATTTCTAGTGCTTGGAAGGCCGTCTCGAGGGAATCTTCATCAGCCTCAATATACCGGAATGATGAAAAGTTGCTCACCATTAAGTCTTCTTCTCCATGGACAATGACCAACTGGTCATTCACAACAAACTTCATTTTTTGGTGGAGAGTGGAAGTGACAGCGCCAGCTGTGTGAATCCATGGTCTTCCCAATAGACAACTGTAGACCGGATTTATGTCCATCACCTGGAAGGTGACTTCGAAGACTTGTGGTCCAATTAGGATAGGAAGATCAACTTCTCCTATCACGGTTCTCTTGGATCCGTCAAATGCCTTGACTATGAGAGAAGTTGGTCTCATGGTAGCACCTTGATATGCCAGCTTGGCCAAAGTCCGTTTAGGCATTATGTTGAGTGTTGATCCAGTGTCGACAAGAACTTGGGACATGGTATCTTCTTCGCATTTGACTGACACATGTAAAACACGATTGTGCTTACGATTCTCAGCTGTCAGGTCGTTATCATCAAAGCTCAAAGTGTTGCAGGCAGTGATATTTGCTACAACGGAGTCAAACTGCCCCACTGTAATATCTTTAGTGATGTGGGCATGTGTCAGGATTTTGAGCAATGCCTGGCGGTGTGCTGGAGAGCTTAAAAGCAAAGCCATGACCGAGATTTTGAAGGGTGTTTGGTTTAGTTGGTCCACTACCCTGTAATCACTTCGCCGAATGATTCTCAAGAATTCTTCTTCATCGTTCTTGAGACTTTCTTTTCCTCAAACTAAAGGTTCTTTGGCGGTGACTGCCTCTGGAACAAGCTTCTGAGGAGCAGGAGTTTTCGGAACAGAAACTGTTGGTGGAGGAGTCTCATTATATGTTCGAGATTGGTAGATGCGACCACTCCGGGTCATTTTGTTTCCACCGAAAATGTTGGCCACACTTGCTGGTTTCATTTCATTGAAAATCCCCTCACACCATGAATAGTCTTGTTTTGGTGTTACAGCTCTTGGGTGAGGCTTGGATCCTCCCCTCGGCTCAAACCTAGTCTGTCCCCTCCTGAATTTCGGGGGTGCATCATCGCGAAACACTGGTCGAACGTTCTTGTAGTTTTTGTTACTGTTATCATCTCTGAATATGGCTCCTTTGTTGGGCTCTCCTGGTATGTTAAACACAGGTTCGATGACTGCCACATCTTCTTCCTTTTTTCGGTGGGCGATTTCTATCATTCCTTGTTCAATCATAGCCCGAATGTCCTTTTTCACAGTGTCACAACCCTCAGGATTCAGCATACATTCTTTGCAATCTTCGTGAGATGTCTTGAGTGACCATGCCTGAGCGAGGCGTTTGTGTAGGTCTGCTAACGGCACTTTGATCTCACCAACAGTGGTAACTTTTTTGTCTTCTGACCCCTCCCCTTCTTCAGTTATGGCATTGACCCCACCATGATTTGGCAGAGGGTTGCTCTTAACGTTGGGGTGATTATCTTCAAAGGATAGAGTTCTCTTTTCAATTAGTTCACGAACTAAATGTTGGAGGGCGAAGCAACCTTCGAGATCGTGGCCTCGAGCGTTCTCGTGAAATGGGCAACGAGCATTTGCATTGTAATAGAACGGGAGTGGATTAGGTGGAGCACCTAACTTTCTTGCCTTAACCAGCCCTCTTTCTATTAGCATGGGAAACAGGCCGGTGTAACTCATTGGAAAAGGTTGTATCTTTGGCCTATTTGCTTGATAATTTGCCCTCGGGGCCCTGTTCTGAGGTTGTTGACCCTGCGGCTGCTAGTATTGTTGCTGATCATTGGTGCGGTAATGTTGCTGATTGCCAGGCTGATACTGGTGCTGATTGCTGGATGCCCCAGGTTGGGGACCATGTTGTGAAGAAGGTTGAAAAACCGGGGTCACTGTCGCCACATATGATGGTTGGTACTGTTGGCGGTGGCTTCGTGAGCTTTGTGTTTTCTTTCCATATGGGATTGCACTCACCTCTCCCTCCTTCTTTTTTTGGAAAGTGCTGACTGGCTTCTTTCTCATGCTGGCGCTTGAGGTAATATTTGGAGTGGTCACTTTTCCACTCTTTAAACCTGCTTCCACCTTGACTCCCACTGCCACAATATCAGAGAAATTTGTTGTAACACTGCTGATCAAACGTTCATAGAATTCGGGTCGAACTGTATCCACAAGCCAATCTGCCAACTCCTTCTCAGTAAGGGGAGGCTTTACTTGTGCTGCAGTTTCGCGCCATCTTTGCGCATACTCCTTAAAGGTTTCAGTATTTTTCTGCGTCATGCTGAGAAGCTGACGGCGGTCGGGAGCTAGGTCTATGTTGTACTTGTACTGTTGAACAAAAGCATCTGAAAGGTCTTGGAAACTTTGGATTTTAGCTTGATCTAAACCGAGATACCACTTAGCCGAAGCCCCTTTAAGACTATCTTGGAAACAGTGTACTAACAGTTTATCATTTTCAATATGCGGATCCATCCGCCTACAATACATGATTAGGTGTACTTTAGGACAAGTGGTCCCCTCATATTTGTCGAAGATTGGCATTTTAAACTTCGGAGGAAACACCAATCCAGATACCAGATATAGATCCTTGGCATCAGATCCAAAGACATGATTTCCTTCAATGGCCCTCATCCTTTTGGCCATGATGTCCATCTCCACTCTTAATTTTTCGTGTTTTTCGTCCTCAGCTTCAGATCCATCGGGTATATCAAAGATTGGCTGTTGATCGGAGAAAACTGGTCGCACAGTGGTAGGTCCACCTGCTTGAGTGAAAATAAGGTTTCTGATTGTTGATTCGAACAGGGGATTGAGACTTGAAGACTGCATGTTGTTGAAAGGTGGCACAAAATCCCGGGACATGCCATAGGGAAACTCTGCTGAAGTAACAGGAGCTATTGTGACATTGGCCGCTGCTGTGGCAACTTCGGAGATCAACGTAGGTTGCGTATCCATTTTTGCTTTGATTATGTTGAGGACTTCCATGATCTGGCTGACGTCCCCTTTGATCCCTTCAATGTCATTATCCATTTGATCGAACCTTTGGTCGTTATCTGCCATCTTCTTTTGAGCTTGGGACCGTGTGTTGTATCTGTGGGTACTCAGCGTGACTCCTTATCTCTTTCTGGACAAGAACAAAGGATGAGCTGCGGAACCCAAATGCAGGATTGATACAGGATGACATGAAAATGCAAATGCGGGTGCATAAACCATTCAAGGAAACTCAATTTTTTTTGTTTACAAACAAAAAGTTAGAACAACATGTAACGATATGCTTAAAAAGCGTTTTTCATTTGATAGCGGGAAATCTATTACAATAGAGTGACTCTTGCTAAAAAGCAAGACCTTTCTTACAAGGAAAATGAAAGTAAAGGCAACAAACAGGATTTCAATCCTTTTTTAGGGAATGCAGGGAAATGGTGAAACAAAGATCAATCTAACAAGATGATCCTTCTCCTTCTTGGACTCTGGCATGAACTTGGTCCTGGCAGATAATCTCCCACAGGTCTTCATTCTCTCTTTGCGCCTTGATCAAAGCATACCTTAACTCTTCTCTAGTTGCGGGGACCTCAGGCTCCATGGTTATCTCATAGTTGTGAGTGTAGAACATGTTTAAGGCAATTTCTTTTGACCATAGCAGGTACCCCCTAGTGGTTAAACAACTTGCATTCTCCATTGGAGTTAGGCCTAAGAGGTGTGGATCTCTTTGAGCGTATTGAGCATTTTCTACTAGTTCTTGGTTACGACCTGTCTCACAGAAGCAAGGCCTCAACAGTTCTGGTTCGGGCTCTAGTCCAGTAGGATACCCATGTTGACGCCGAGCAAGAATGGGATTATAGGTGATCACCCCTTCTATCCCAATGAGAGGCACATTGGGGAAATCTCCGTAGCTGGGAATCATGACTTGGTCACCAATGCTGGTGTCATACCATGTGATGTCATGGTGTCTAAGCGTGACGAGTTTAGAAACCCACGCGCTTTTGGTAGGAAGCCTCCAAAGGATATGAGTCCTTGGCAAATGCGAAGTAAACCATCGGTCGAGTAGTGCAAGAGAGCATGAGAATTGCCCACAATCATACAAGATGAAATGGTGGATGACTACATAAGTGTCAGCTAGTATTGTGTTGACCGGATTTTTGATGATGAAGAGGCAGATCGCCTCTTCGCTGATGAAGTCGTAACTGCTTGGAAAAAGATACAGTCCATATATTAGTAACGTCAGGATCGCCTCAAAAATGCCTAGGTTTCTGCTTTCATAATGATACTCAGCCATCTCCATTAGAGGTCTGCCATCCATTCCATACCACCCTCCTTTTGCTCTCATCGGTGGTAAGTCTTCCAGCTTCATATGCAGGGCTTTAGCTAAGTCCCTCTTCTTTGGTTTTCCATAAGGGAGCGTAAAAGTCCATGGAATCTTTAAGTAAGCATTATACTCTTCGAGAGTCGGAAGTAACTGAAAGTCTAGAAACACAAAGCAGTGGTAGGTCGTATCATAGAATTCAACCAAGGCTTACAACATGGGCTCGTTGATCGGAGCACTTATCAATGGCAATAGGTCCCCATATTTGACTATGAAAGCAGCAGGATTTCGGACAAGTCTCGTTAACATCCTTAGACGGCCCAACCTCATATCTGGAACCCGAAGCATGTCTCTTCTTACCATGTTGTTGTCTGCATAAAGAAAAAATGAATTTCCTTGAATGGTTAGAAGAAGTGCAAATGCAAATGCAAATGGTGTCATGGAACTCAGATATTTTCGAACATCAGAAGTCGTCATTTCATTGATTAACAAAACGGATTACAAAACATTGTTTCCCCTTACAAGAGTTTTAAACAACAACTACATGAATCCTATCAAGGTTCCCCTAGCAGCCTTAAATTGAGCTTCTCAATCTTTCTTTCCATCTGAGTCTTCTCAAAGATGAGTTTGTCCACAATTATCTTCCATGGATTAGACTGAGGCTCATAAGGTTCCTCTAGTGCTTTCCTCTTCTTACAAGAGAGGATTTCTTCATCTTTCAACTGGAGTTATCTCTGGAGCTCCGCATTTTCTTCGACGACTATTTGATACTTGTGCTTCCAAGCTTCTTCAATTTGTTGTGCTTTAACCAAAACAATTTCCAACTTTTCTTCTTCAAACATGAAGACTAAAGGGCGTTCTTCCTTTAAAGCCATAGGCTCTTGCTCAGGATACGGCATCCTTAGTGTGATGGCTCTTTTTCGAACCCATTAGAGGTAAGGTTCTAAAGAGACACAATTGAGTCTTCCAAGGTCCTTCTTCCCTTTCTTGTGTAGATGCTTCCAAGCCTCTAGAATCTTCCCTTTTAATCCTTGACCATCTTCCCCTTCTTTGAAGAAGATATTTTCCACTTGAACACTATTGGGTTTGTCCTTTAGAGGGTATCCCAATTGTCGGGGGGCGAGTATTGGATTATAACTGATTCCTCCATTAGCACTGAGAAGAGGTACATTGCCGAAATCCCCACAGTTGTCGACGATCGTTATCCCATCATAGTCACGACTATACCAATCAATAACGGAGTGGGTAAGAGCCATGATCTTTTGCGACCACCATCCTTTCTTTGGATCCCAAAAAGCGTTGGCTTTGGGAAAGTGTGAAGTGAACCATTTGTACAATAAAGGAGCGCAACAAGTGATCATTCCTCCATTGTGAAAGTTCCTCAGATGAACAGAATGATATGTGTCTGCTAACAAGGTAGGCACAGGATTCTTCTTCAAGAAAATTTTGATGGCATTGAGGTCCACAAAATTCTCAAAGCTTGGGAACAAGAAGAT
This sequence comes from Lathyrus sativus, assembly GCA_963859935.3. NCBI lineage: Eukaryota > Viridiplantae > Streptophyta > Magnoliopsida > Fabales > Fabaceae > Lathyrus > Lathyrus sativus. The sequence goes on from OZ012735.1 coordinate 381,537,813, forward strand.
ACCATAGATGAGTAAGGCAAGGATAGCCTCGAATGCATCCATGCTTAAATGATCTGCATAATGCTGAGCTTTTTCAACCAAGAATTCTGCCTTTAACCCAAAGACTCCTCCTTTTGTAATCAGATTCTTTTTTATATCAACCACTCCCAAACGTGTAGCTTTGGCAATATCTTTCTCTTTAGGGTCCTTCTCCACAATTGGAAAAGGAGAATCTTCAAGAATGGGCAATCCAATTAATTGAGAATACTCTTCTAGTGTGGGCACTAGCTGATAATCAGGGAATGTGAAACTGTGGTAAAGCGGGTCATAAAACTGGAGGAGAGTAGAAAGAAGTCCACTATCCATCTTTATCTTCAAGAGTAGCAACAACTTCCCATATCGGCTTTGAAATCCCTCTGGATCTGTCACTAAGGTGCTCAACCTTTTCAAATCATCTAGGTTAAAACCCTTGTAAGTGTACTTCAAAGTTTTCTTTCTTTCACTGTTCATGACGACCTCTGATGTTTACAAACAACAAAGTCTGAGTTCCATGAAACCATATGATGATATGATGATATGATGATATGAATGCAAGATGCACAAACACAAGCAAATGTATATGCACACAACATAAGCTTAGGTTTAAGGAAAAGCATGAGTCCAAGGGTCTACCCATCCCCAAAGATTTGTACTACGGATTGATTGTACCTGCCGAACGGGTTCTACAAAGTTCCCAGAGTCATCAACCCATCTTTCGGATATTACCAACTTCCCAAATCACTTGGTAATTGATAATATTCTCAAGAGAATCTCGTCTGAGTGTAGTATCGCGTATCAACTATTTCGGAAATACTTCCTTATAGTCATCACACTACATCCTAATAAGGCCAAAGTGGGGTAAAGTGTATTCTAAAAGTCCACAGTGTCATGGGCTCCTTCGTTGAAAGTAGCATTATTTTCACAAATACTCGATCAACAATACTAAAACTTTCAAGAGGGCCTACACTGAGCGGTGGTTTCTCAAGTTAGCTTGGTCGGGAATCAACTCCCTATAAGCCTTCTTGAATATACCACCATCCTATCATAATTTCACTCGAGTCCGGGTATAGGACCGTTTCACCACTCAAAGCACCCAATATCCAACATACAAATATATTGACAAATATACATGTTAAGCAAATATTCACAAATATAGCATACAATTAAACAAGATAGGCTAAACCCTCAAGTTTAAGCTTCCCTAGTGAAGTCGCCATTTCTGTTGCGGTAAGAATCTTGATACCAATCTATTGACTAACTTGAACCTTTAATTCTTAAGTTCACAACCGGTCTTTAATTTATCCAAAAGAAAGGTCTAAAGAAAGAAAAACCCTTTTGCGCGATGTAACAACAATGCTAAGAGATTCGGGGATCGGGGGTTGTTTATGCATAGGGTAGGTATTTCACATCCTAAACATCTGTAGTACTCTACAGGAACCTTTTGTTTGTTTGCATGCTAAATTGGGTAAATGTTTGCTATGGTTTGGGTTGGGTAACGGGTGTAGTTAAATACCTAAAGATAGTTTCTAGGCTTGCTCGCAAAGACATCGCGTCCTCTGCCTACGTATCCTAACTAGGATAGAATCAGAGCAATCGTAGTTCACCTCACAAGGGATGAAGAAACACTTGATTATGATCAAGGTTCAGAAGGGAACAAACATAACAATGTTTGTATAGAGTTTTACAAAACTCTCTAGATCTATGTTGAACTCTCAAGAAAGGGGAGTAAGTAATCATTATTATGATTCTGACATAGAGTTTACAAACTCTATCCTAGGGTTCTAATTGAAGAACACTCCTAGTGTAGGTGATTTTTCTAGACTTAAAGCAAAGTCTAATGGTTTAAATGTTCTAACTTAACTAAGTTATGTTTGAAGATGACTTCACAAAGTCAAAGGAGAGGTAAATGAGCTATCCAATGACACAAAGGTCAAGGGAGAGACTTTTCCTTGGGAAGGAGAGAGGGGGAGACAACTTGGATGAGAACTAGGAAGTTCCATCACTTGGGGAAGCAATACTTAACAAAACAAGATTTCAAATGAGTAATATGAGATAAGATCAAGACAAGTAAGCATGCAAATTACAATGAGCATATACTTCAAGTGATATCAAGGGTTACAACCAATAGTCAATCATCTTAACAAAGATTTGGGGCATATCTTAACAAAGATATGAAGCATGATAAAAGGAACAACCATATGAATAGATCACAATTTGAAAGTAGGCATGTCATAAGTCCAAAGCATAGTAAATGTGACAGCAATGTGCGTAGATGACAATCAAACAAAATTAAATCAGTTTAAGCCTCATAATTTAGGAGGAATAAATGAGATAAGATTATGGTGACAACCAAAGGGGGTACCCGAGAATGTTAATTAACAAGGGGAATAAACATTTTACAAGAAATTTAATCATGCTCAGAGGAATTCAACTGTAAGTTAGATCACTATTTACAATAAATGAACAATTTTTAATATGAGCAAAGTATATCACAATTTGTGACAACAAGTAATATTTTCACATCATACAAAAGTAGACATTGTAACAAACATGTTGCAAAAAGAATGGGCGAAAAAGGATGAAAAATGAAAGAGTTGTGATCATTTGAAATTTATGAATTTTAATGTGCAAAACAAAAATGATAAGTAAGAATTAAAAGAAAAATGCAAGGGGTGGGAGTTGAACCCACGCCCTTTGGCCTAAACAGGCATGCGTGTGAGAAAATGAAAAAAAAACAAAAGGTTGATCCTCCTCAGGGATCGAACCTAGGTTCAAGGGGTACAAGGCGCGTTTTTGGCAAGGTTCTTACCACTGGGGTGGCTATACATCCGTTGATATAGCCACCCCCATAAATATATATGGCTTTGTGTGCTAAATTTCTGGGCAAGGCAAAAAACCAAGAACAAGGCAATGAAGCTGGTTTGCATTTTGATCTCTAACTATATCAATACTTCATGGAATCAGATGAAACTTTAGTCAAACTTGACTGATTTTGAACAAGGAACAAGATGGTGCAATTAGAATTTTGAAAATGTGCCTTGAAATAAAAACACGATGGGTAATTGCAATTTTGGTAAAAAAATGCATTTATGAAGCAAAAGATCAAACCAGTCATGCTATGGTTAGGGAAAAGGCTCAAACACAATTCAAATGTCATACATATCATGTTCATGCATCCAAACAGGCTATCTATGAGCTGAAGATCCAACTGCTATGTGAAACTGAGGTGAAAATCAAGACATGGCAAGTGAGATAGTGAGTTTGTGAAACAGGTCAAATTAGAGTGAAGGAACCATACACACATGCTCAAAACAACATATAGAATGTGTCCATACCATAAAGAAGCTTACAAACAACATGGATTTTAAAAAGGTATGACAGCTGCAATGTTAGGGAGTGAAATGCATTTTGATGATGATGAAGTGGATCAGGGGGGGGGGGGGCAGTATGGTTTAAACAGCATGAGCAATATATGAACATGATATTGGGAGTGTTCTAGCAAGAAAACATGCCAACACAATCTTGATTCAAAAAGTAACACATGAATTGCTATGACAAATATACATGAGATGCCAATCAAAGTCAAGCATGCTATTGAGGTTACAACCAAACTCTATCAGAACCAACTTTCATCTTAGAATAAGAATGGTGATGCATTGCTAAACCATGAACACAATCAAAAGCCAGACTGCCAAATTGTAAGACAATTTATGATTTTGAAAAAAAAGACAAATGATGCAGTCAGGATGTACATCAGGACAGAAGTTCCCCAAGTTTTGCTTGAAACACAAAGAAATATTCTTTGAGATAAATGACAATTTGCAAACACAGATCAACAAGGACCATAACAATGATATGCTGAGATTATAGATAGGGTAGGCAGACAAGTGCAACAAAATTCAAGACAGTAAAAATGATGTAACAACAACATATTCTTGGCACAAATATAAAGCCTAGCATAAAGGTACTTTTATGCCAATCCAAACATCAGACTCATTGCAAGTTTACAGCCCTAAGCAGTAGGCAACACAAAAACATAAATGTCTTTCTTTTCAAAACAGTTTGACAATACATGGACACAAACAAAATTTAAATGCAAGAAATGGAGTTCTCATGGAAAAACAAACTCATACATACATCACAAATATAAAGCAAAAGAGCTACCATTCTGAGATTGGCCAATATGCAAGTAATCCTGATTTGGTATGTGGGCTTGACAGTTTTGGATTCAAAATGAAGTTAAGTAGTGACATGCAATTATGGGCAAGCTCAGACCAAACTAAACATGTGTACACCTTATAATCAAGCATGTATACAAACAGAAAAGAACAAATTTGAGCAGGTTGTGGCAGTTTTAGTGTGTGAGTATGGTTTCAAGTGTGAAATGTAAAAATGAGCCATGACAGCTCAAGTGATTATTGCACACACACCACAATTAACAATATGAAAGTGTTTTGAGCTCATGGAAGAGCTTGTGTCAAGTAGTGTGGAATTTGGTGTGTTGGTGCAAAGAATGAAAAGTCTGCCTAGGCATAGACATTTACCACAACAGGTCAACCTTAAGGCAATGATATGTTTCATGAGAAAGGGGTCATATGCACATGATGATGAAGCTAACAGATGAGGTGCAAGTCAGAAAGTGAGTGAAACCTTTGTCAAGACAGAATTTGGCATTTTGTAAACTTATGTTATGCAAGAACACAATTTGAACATACAATGGGCCAAAACCATGACAGTTGGAGAAAATGAGATTGTGCACAAGTTTTGAATGGCTATGCTAAAGATTTAATGCACACAAATTATGTAAATAAAGCTTGAAACAGAAAATGACATATTGATCTCATGATATTTGAAAAATGCAACAGTTTGAGGCATGATAAGGAAACTTGAACACTTAAGCAAATTTTGAGCACAACAACAGCATACACATGCTTAAAATGGGTAAATAAATGAGTCCATAACTTCAAGTTAAGCAAAAGACACACCAAATCAAGAATGACATGTTGATTCCAATTTGACAGCAAAACATCTAAGACTTCAAGACAGCAAAATGTAACAACATTCACATCTTTCAAAATCTCCACCAAGACACCCATCATGAAATACACCAAACATTGACCAAAGACTTTGGATACAAGACATAGCAAGCATAAACACTTAAAAACCACTTCATAGCAACGATGGGCAAGAAAGACATGAAAATAGCATAACGTGAAAACAAGGGCCACTTTGATTCAAACATGATCAAGGGCAAGGGGGAAATCTATGAGTAACTTACAAGTTATCCTCATCTCAATAATGATCTAAAACTAAACAAGTCTAGGGCAAGTTTCATCAATATCCCAACATTGGACCTAAAACTACCACATGGCCAAAATCTTCACAAACAAGTTAAGCATGACATTAAAGTAAAAACTTGTAACATACTAACCACATATCATTTGCAAATGTCAATATATTAGTGAAAGCAAGTATCATAACTATGAAAACTTAAATTTCTTGACAAAGAACCACAATAGGGCAGCCATGGCATATTTCACAAAAATCAACACAAAATGACAATACATGACAATGTATGATAAATAGAGAGTTGGAATGTCACATGCCTATTGTAGACAAGCCTTGAGCAAGCTAAAAGCTTAGAAACCCAGAGGTGCTCCTTCTTTTGCAATGATATGAGACTTGCATCCTCTTGAAGCAACCAAACCAAACTTTAGGACAGGTGGAGTTAATGGATTTCCATCTGGTTTTTAAGGCCTTAGACAGTTATAATATGATGTATAGGAGGTGTGTGGATGGCTAGATCAACAAGAAAAAGCTTAGACCAAGATTTGGCAAGTTTTGGTGGTTGTGGTCAAACTTTCTTAGTGTGAAAGTTGACTTTTAGCAATTTGATAGTTTTTGAAGGTTTAAAGGTATGGACACCTTCTATATGACATTTAAATATTGTATGGGTGCTTTTTAGAGGTTTGGAAGGGATGGAACTGGTCTTGAGCAGAGTTTTGCTCAAGACAGTTTTTTGGTGGAAATGGAAATTTTGAAAACTTTAGAATTCTTGATGAATGAGAGGAGAGTGAGATCTGTGGTTTTATGGTATTGCTCTGTTGTGTTTGAGATCATAGAGGAAGCCTCTATTTATAGGAGAAATGAGGGTGAGGGCTGATTTGGTTTTTTACCACTTTTGGAGGGAGATTTGAGATTTTTCAAGTGAATCTTGCCAAATCTTCTCCTATCAACTCCATGGTTCAATGGAGATCAGAAAAATCAAGTGGAGATGGACATGAAGTGACTGAGATTATCTATGGAGGTAGGCAGAGCAGCTGCAACAGTTTTGAAGTGAAAAAGTTTCTCTCTCCTTCTTTCATTTGAATATTTTATTACACAAGTTGCTTGCCACTTGCCTCTCTCTTCAAACTCCTTATTTCTATGCATTTTCATTCCTCTACACAGCTGAATATCATATTGAATCATGATCCAAGGGTTGAGGATAGTCCAAGTTGTGAAAACTGATTTTTAGGAAGTGTTGGAGTGTGGTTTCAAGTGTTGACAGGCCCAACTTCTATGGTGCATAACTTCCTGCTCAAACATGCTATTGAGGAGTTCTACCATAATTTGGAAAGCCCTTAAGAAGCTCTACAACTTTCATGTTTTGGGAATTTCCAAATTCTTGATGGAACTAGGTTGAAAAACCCTTCAAAGTTCTAAAAAAATCACTTACAAGTGTTAAATAAATTTTGAGTTATTTCCCCTTCAAAAATGAATTTTGCTATAACTCCAATTCTATGCATTTTTTGACCATGGACCAATTTGAGGCTTTTGTAGGATTTGTCAAGAGCTTTCTAATGAGCTTTGAACCACTTCAATTGGATGTGTGGTTGAGGAGTTATGGTCTTGCCCCTTTCGAAACCCTAATTCCCGATTTTTGCAATTACTTCTCAACCCTTGATTCAATGGTCATGAAATTTTATGGGGAGGTGTAATATGATATAAGGAATATTTTTGATTCACACCTTGAAGTCAAATTCCTTATTGTTGGAGAGTTGACTTTTCGGTCAAACGTTCGATCGATCGGTGTCTACCGAGTCGCCCGTTGGTGATCCGGACATCCTGAGGACTTGAAACTCTTTGGATGGACTTTACTAAGCCATAGGAGATTAATGGACCTCGATCCCATCATTGAAATACTCTTTGAATCAAAAGTCAAACTACAGTTGACTTTTTCTAATCGAAAACCCTAATCGGGTATCTCAAATTGCAATGTTCTCAATCCCCGGGTGACCACCTCAAATTGCACTTATTATTGGTCTAATGTATTATCCTTGATCTTGTTTGAAGTTTGATCAATCCAAAACATTGATTGATCAGACCGTCGAAATCTCGATTTTGACGGTACGGAACCCTAATTCATCTCCATCTTAACAAAGATAAACTGAAAATGGGTTAAGGTTAGTTAATCAAGTGAATATGATCCTACAATGATGATGAGGATCTAAGGGGTCAAAATTTAGGGTGCAACAGATCCCCCTATTTAAATATCTTCACTAGATGGTAATGAGAAATGATAATCCTCATAGAATCGCAGTGAAAGGTATTTAAATATAGCAAACCAGAAATTTTGTCCCTTAGATCCGATGGTATACAAAAGGACAGATACGAATATGCCATGAATCTAAATGATGTTATATGATGCTTGAATGCTAGACAAATGTAGACACACGAGCACAGATAAAAGAAACGGCAAAACGACGAGTAACCACTCATGAGGACCCAACACACTGGGGAAAGATTCCAAGCGAAGTAAGCAAGATAGTTCAGACATGACTAAAGACGCTTGTTCAAGGAAATCTTTCATGCAGGGGACACAAATTCCACCAGGGAAGACACATCTTCATTGGGAAAAGGAGATACGAACCTCACTGGGGATAACCAGATGAGGAAGCCCACCGGGGAAGATGACAATTCTTCACTGGGGAAACAAAAGAAAAGAAAATGCAAACCACACTGGGGAAGAAACCCAATGGGGAAAGCTTTGCTGGGGAACAAATCCACTGGGGAAGCAAAGCTTCACCGGGGAAAAGACGGAACGAAGACACGAATCTCACTAGGGATAACCAGATGAGAAAATTTCCTATAAGGAAGAGTTCAAACGGGATCTTCAGGAAAATGTCAGAAACAAGACCAGACGTGCCGGGGAAACTAGTATCCACTAGTTCTCCGAGACTCGACTTGGAAAAGCAACAGCTTCAACTGGGGAGACTGGTGACGACCAGAATAGCTTTGAACGATGCTAGTTTCCACTAGACTTACTAGGGATATGGTGACGACCAAATCAAAGTTTCAATTACAATTGAGAGTTCCAAACAATGTTGTTACAACAACAGGACTTTGGCTGGGGAAGTTGGTAACAATCAACTTTCGGCACTAATATCGATTAGTTTTCAAACAATACCAGTAACCACTGGATCTAGAGGGGACTGGTGATAACCAAATTAGGATATACCAATAACAATTGGTTCTAGATGATGCTAGTAGCAACTAGACTTAACTAGGAATTTTGGTGACGACCGAGTCCAAGGAGACCAATGACCATTGGATTTTCAAGGATTTTGGTAATGACCAATCAAAGTGACGATAACAATCTGATTTAAGCGATGCCAATAACTATTGGACTTAGGCCAATTAGTGACAACCAAATTAGGTATACCAATAACAACTGGTTCAGGATACTGCTAGTAAACACTAGATTTTCCAAACAATGCTAGTGACCACTATGTTGCACCCTAAAATTTGCTCAACCTTATTCACTTGGTTTATGTTTCAATTGCATTAGCATTTGCATATAGAGTCATGTACATAGCCTAATCATCTGCATAGCATGGCATAGCAAGTCATCCAACAGGGGACCAAGCATTATTCTCATATCCATGAGCCTATCAAGAGGTTATTATTCAAATTCAATCTCATTCAGGTCATCAGAAAGAATTGGAAAGCTAAGGAAGTCAATGGATCAAGCAGTGCATCTATCTCCTAACTGAGGGTATCTGAGGATCAACAAGTAAGTTGTGAGCTGTGGATGGAGCATGGAGAGTATCTGGACATTATGGGAGACTTAGAAAGTCATTTGGAGAAGGAGAAAAGTCATTGGTGTGATCACAAGAATTGCAGTTGAAGACAGTCAACTAAGGTTTCATCTAGGGTCAACTCTAGGTCAACTCTAGGTCAAATGACTGATTGGAAGGCATTGAGGGCTATTGGAGAGATGTGGGGTTCATCATTTGACACATGTAAAGAAGGATATGTTGTTGTGCTAAGAAGAAATCAAGAGAAATCAAGGAGAAGAGGAGTTTCTAAATTAGGGTTTCTATGTAAAATCCCCTAGTTTAGGTCAAATTTCCAAGCAAGATAAGTCAAAATGCAAGCTTCAAATGGATCCTTGACCAACATGAAACTTGTATAGGATCTCAAGACCTTTAATTTGAGTGGTGGAAGACATTAAGGAGGTTTATAGAACTCAAGTTATGGGCCTTACAAGTTACAGGTCATCTGAGGTATCTGAAATTTTGTCTGTGAAAGTGACTTGACTTCCAAGCAATGTTTACCCCTCAAGGCGATTTCAAATGAATTTCTGGTCAACATAAGAGTTGTTTCTAATTGTCTTAGCTCTCTAGAATGGTATAGTATGCCTTCATATGATTTGTGGAACTCTACTTATGGTCTTGGAAAGCAAAGGGTATTTTGGTCATCTGAGAATTACAGGTCATTCTTAGCCTATGCCTAAAACTCATACAAGGAAGCTTCAAATGGAAAACTTCACAACATCAAACTTGTTCCAAATGACATTTTGAGTCTAGAAAAGTGACCATGAAAGATTGGAAAGATTCATAGCACAAGGTTTCAAAATTGGTGGATTTAATGAATAAAAAATGACCTAAAAAATGAGATTTTTCATACTTTGGCCAAATGAGGTGAAATTATAGGTCATTTTGATTGGAAAAGTCATTTTGAAAACATTGGCTAAAGTGGAATTTTGAGTTTGGTTCAAGTTTAGAAAGTTATTCATGGTTACTTATAATGGAAGTTACATAATCAAATTCAAGGGAAATTGTGCATGGGAAGTTTCTCCAAGCTTCTAGGAGGTTCTAATGTTATATATATATTGAATTGAGAGAGTTCATTCAAGGGTTGGTGAATCACTTTGTCCAAAACATAAGTTTCATACCTTTCTTTCATTTTGCAAAATCAACTCAAACTCTCTCAAACTCTCATCAATTTCCACATTTTCTGATTTGATCATCATCACCATCATCCCTAGATCACAATTCACATCAAGATTTGGTAGAACTGAGGAGGATTCGTGCTGTTCAAGTTGATCATTCAAGAAGCAATAATTTTGGAATTGTGAGATTTAGAGCATTGGAGCAAGATTTGTTGCATACAGAACTCAAGAACAAGTTCCCTGATCCATTTCCAATCATTACAAGCATCTGATCAGAGCATTCCATAGTTGTTTTCTTCACTTTACACCAGGTATGTTTCTCCTTCGAATTGCATGTTTTAGTTAGAATTATAGGTAGTTATTAGCATAGAAAGGTTAGGATAGGTTAGATGACTAAGTTTGGTGAGTTTGGAGAGTTTTCATGGAGTTTGATCATGGTGTACCAAAACTGTTTGGATGGATAACTCTTGGAATATAGCACGATGATCTTAGGTTATTAGCTCATGATGATCAGTGTAAGGTATGGATTAGTTTAGGGCAATAATTGGAGAGAATTGGGAGGCTTGATCACAGGTGAAAATGGTGGATCAGAATTGTTATGCCTATCGGGTTTGAAGTTCTAGGCTGTTATCTTGAAAACTATTGATACAGTTGTGTTCTACGTGAGAAGTGGAGCAATTTTGGTGTTTACATTTTTGGTTTTCATGGAGAAACGAGGAAGAACCAGAGGATGGAAGGTCTGTGCATGAAGGTATCGTGCTCATGAAATTCTGCAAAACCCTAGATCATTTTGGGACGATGACCCGTGGCCGTTCGATCATGTCAATTATGTGACTTTTTCATCTCATCCAATGGCTGGTATTTGAAGTTGATAAACGGAGGGAAAAGACCAAGTGAAACGCACCGTTTCACTTAAAGCGCCACTCTGGGCTTTGAATCCAATTTCATATCCCCACCCCCCATTTTGAAAAGCCCAATGAATGAACGTAATTCTGTTACTTTTTGCACTGCGAATTTAATTTTTTTTCTTTCATTTTTCAATTATTTTCTGAAGCCAACTGGGCCTAGCTCCAATTTCTATACGCGCCTCCCATTTTTCTGGCCCACATGGATTATAACTGGGCGCCTTTGCTATTCAGACCCCCTTCCCCATTTATTTCTATTTTGTGATTTTCTTTTCTTTAATATTTTTCTCATCTTTAAAAAATCATAAAAAAATGAAAATAGCTTATTTTTAATTGGTTCTTTTTTATCTAGGTCAATAATTCTGTCTAGAAAAATATGAAAAAATAAAAATGGCATTTTATCTTGTTTTAATATTTTTCATGGATTTTTCTTGTAAATATCATTTTATTAAGTTTAGTTTGATACTTAAATTTGTTGATTTTTGTTCTAATAGTTCCCTTTAGCTTTAGAGCTCATTCTTTTTAGGTTGATTAGTTTAGGACTTTAACTTGAATATAGGATTTAATTCATAATTTTTAGGAATTAATTTTAGGAGATTTGTTTAGGTGTGAACAACATGAACAAGATTAGGGTTTAGGTGACAACATAGGTGAATAAGTTCATTTCCCTTAGGAGTTAGAAATTGAATCTTTGGGGTATGGGACTATAGGGATTAGGGGTAGTTATTAGATCCCTTAGAAAATGTTAGGATTCCCCTACTGCTATTAATACTGTCTGTATTTGCTTGACTGGTGTGGTGTGCCCTCTCTGTGGATTATGATTTGTCTGTGTGGGTATTGGGATTGCTTGGGGATTGGGAGAGCTGAAGACTTGTGATGATGAAGCCATTGGAGATCCAGAGATTGAAGTCCAACTTCCAGAGTTGATGAGGAGATTCTTGCTAGCAGCTGTTGAGGAGTCTAGGGTTTAGGAGCTAGGCAGAGCTCTAGATTAGGAAGCTTGTTTCCCAAACATGGAATGCCTTATCTGCATCCATCCTTTCTCTATGATTCAAAGTCTCTTTCAAATATCCACCTCCTTCCTTTGGAAGGATCAGTGAATGTATTTGAAAGATAGAACTTTTGAGAGAAAACTGTTTGTATAATGTTAACAGTTGATGAGCCACCCTTTGTAGGCAGTCTTCTGTTTAACATTCACTTTTATCCTGTTGACTGATGTTCATCCTGGAGATTGAGACTTGAAGAAAAGCCATTGCAGATGGAAGGCTGATAATCAGAGACCTTGCCTGAAGGCTGTGGAGATGGAGACTGAGGCTTGCCAGAAGCTTGTAGCTGTTTAGAGATGACTTGAAGATAGGTGGTGATGCAGAGCTGTTGTGGCTGTTTATTTTTGCTGCTCATTTCTGATGTATTGATTGGTTTTCTGGACTGTATTGTTTGCTGTTTACCCTGTTGGGTTGAAAGTGAATCTTGTTCACTTTTGCCTATTGTTTTCTAGGTTCGAGGTTGAGTGGGACTCCCTTGCCTCGCTTGTATTGTTGCATCCATGCATTTTACTGCTTTACTGTATATATCTGCTATTGTTTCTGTTTCCGTCTATTCCCTTAGGATCTCTGTTTCTCTCTGCGCAAGAGAGGAACATGATAGACACTAGGTCTTAACCCATGCATGATAACATTAGGTTAGTTTGATTCCCTTTGCAACCATAGGTTAGAGTTCTGTCTCTTCTTTCTCAAAACTAACAGAAAAACACAATAAAATTTCAAACACAATAAAAGACACTTCTTCCGTAAAAGAACGTGGACTCATCAAAACGTCATTTTTGCCCGCTTGGACTGTTAATCAGAAAAACCCTTTTTCAGAAGGAATAAAAACAACCAAGACATACTTGTGTCGTACGTGGCCCGAACTACATTTGCTCTGATCTTTCATGCTGTATGAAAGTACGTAGGCATAGGATGCGATATCCTAGAGAGCAACCTTCCCCTCCTTTCCCGTAGGTAGGCGAACTACGTTGACTCTGATTTCTCGTTCCAGACGGGAATACGTAGGCATAAAGTGCGATACTTTGCCGAGTCATTTTCTTTTCTTTTTAACCATTAACCCTTAGTTTAGATAGAATAACAATCCATACCCGAAAACAAGCGAGGATCCCGTCGAGTACGACGGACGTGAGGGGTGCTAATACCTTCCCCTTGCGTAACCGACTCCCGAATCCAGGATTTGGTTGCGATGACCATTCCTTTCCCCGTTTTGCGGTAGGTTTACCTCGAGCGTTTCCTTTCCCTCCGTTGGGATGAATAACGCACGGTGGTGACTCTTCTGTTCAGCCGGCGCCGATTTTCGCAGTAGCGACACACTAGACTTAGAAAGATCGGTAATAACCGAATCAAGAAGCACCAATAACAATTGGATCTGAAGGCAATACTAGTAACCACTAGATTCAAGAAGATTGGTAATAACCGAATCAAAAGGTACCAATAACCATTGGATTTGCAGGTAATACTAGTAACGACTAGGTTTTTAATCAGATTGGTGAAAACCGAATCAAAGGGATTCCAATAACAATTGGTTTGCTTTATAACAGAATCAGTAACAACTGGGTTTGGAAAATGGTTGGTGACGACCGAATCACGGTACCGGACGTAATTAGTTCTGAACGTGTGCTAGTGACCACTAGTCTTTGTTGGTGACAACACAATCGAAGATGAAAATTGGTAACGACCCCCTGTTTGTGTAAATTGGATATTCCTAGTCACCACTAGCTTCCCAGAGAAAAGTAAGGAATCCCAGGATGTCAATCTTTGAAGCGAATTTTGTAACAACAAATCAAAGATAAAGGCAACGACCAAAGGATCTCAAAGGCAACAACCAAAACCAGGAATGCAAACAAATGCGTATGCTGGCATGATGCTGTATGTAAGATGCAGACCGATCCGTAGGAACAAAGGAAAACAAAATAAAGAGAGAACTCGTCACGCTGAGTTTCAACATGCCTCAAGTCAGGCGACACTTTCTTCTTTGGTGTAGATAACTATCTTTTTCAATCACGCTGAGTTTCAACATGTGACCTAGCCGCCAGGCATCTGTTAAACAAACAGGCATCGAACCCAAAGGTCGGCTCACCTTGAAGTTGAGAAGAACATCTGACCTCGTTGCCAAACATCTGTTAAACAAAGAAGAATCGAACCCGAAGGCCGACTCACCTTGAAGTTGAGAGGAACATCTGATCTCCCCATCAGGCATTATTAAACAAACAGGCATCGAATCCGAAGGCTAGTACAACACGAAGTTGAGAAGAACATCTGAACTCGCTGTCAGGCATTTGTTAAACAAACAGGCATCGAACCCGAAGGCCGGCTCAACACGAAGTTGAGAGGATGATCTAACCTCGCCGTCAGGCATCTGTTAAACAAACAAGCATCGAACCTGAAGGTCGGCGCAACATGAAGTTGAGAGGAACATTTGAATTCACTGTCAAGCATCTGTTAAACAAACAGTTATAAAATTCGATAGCTGGCTCAACCCAAAGTTAAGAATAACATCTGACCTCACCGTCAGGCATCTGTTAAACAAATAGGAATCGAACCCGAAGTCTGGCTCAACCCAATGTTAATAAGAACATCTGACCTCGCAGTCAGGCATCTGTTAAACAAACAGGCATCGAACCCGAAGGCCGGCTCAACATGAAGTTGAGAGGAACATCTGACCTCGCCGTCAGGCATCTTTTAAACAAACAGGCATCGAACCTGAAGGTCGGCTCAACATGAAGTTGAGAGGAACATTTGACTTCACTGTCAAGCAACTGTTAAACAAACAGGCATATTATCCGAAGGCTGGCTCAACCCTAAGTTGAGAAGAACATCTGACCTCAACGTCAAGCATCTGTTAAACAAACAGGAATTGAACCCGAAGGGCTGCTCAACCCGAAGTTGATAAGTACATCTGACCTTGCCATCAGGCATCTATTAAACAAACAGGCAGCGAACCCGAAGGCCGGCTCAACACGAAGTTGAGAGGAAGATCTGACCTCGCCGTCAGGCATCTGTTAAACAAACAAGCATCGAACCCGAAGGTCGGTACAACATGAAGTTGAGAGGAACATTTGACTTCACTGTCAAGCATCTGTTAAACAAACAGTTATCAAATTCGATAGCCGGCTCAACGCAAAGTTGAGAAGAACATCTGACCTCACCGTGAGGCATCTGTTAAACAAATAAGAATCGAACCCGAAGTCTAGCTCAACCCGAAGTTAATAAGAACATCTGACCTCGCAGTCAGGCATCTGTTAAACAAACAGGCATCGAACCCGAAGGCCGGCTCAACATGAAGTTGAGAGGAACATCTGACCTCGCCGTTAGGCATTTGTTAAACAAAAAGGCATCGAACCCGAACGTCGGCTTAACATGGAGTTGAGAGGAACATTTGACTTCACTGTCAAGCATCTGTTAAACAAATAGGCATATTATCCGAAGGCTGGCTCAACCCTAAGTTGAGAAGAACATATGACCTCACCGTCAAGCATCTGTTAAACAAACAGGAATTGAATCCGAAGGGCTGCTCAACCCGAAGTTGATAAGTACATCTGACCTCGCCATCAGGCATCTATTAAACAAACAGGCATCGAACCCGAAGGCCGGCTCAACACGAAGTTGAGAGGAACATTTGACTTCATTGTCAAGCATCTGTTAAATAAACATGCATCAAATCCGAAGGCCGGCTCAAACCGAAGTTGAGAAGAACACCTGACCTCACCGTCAGGTATCTGTTAAACAAACATGCATCGAACCCGAAGGTCGGCTCAACATGAAGTTGAGAGGAACATTTGACTTCACTGTCAAGCATCTGTTAAACAAACAGGCATCAAATTCGAAGGTCGGCTCAACCCGAATTTGAGAAGAACATCTGACCTTACCGTCAGGCATCTGTTAAACAAACAGGCATCAAACCCGAAGGGCAGCTCAACCCCAAGTTGATAAGAACATTGGACCTCGCTCGCAGGCATCTGTTAAACAAATTAGCATCGAACCCGAAGGCCGGCTCAACCCGAAGTTGAGAAGAACAATTGACCTCTCCGTCAGGCATCTATTAAACAAACAGGCATCGATCTCGAAGGTCGTCTCAATCCTTAATTGAGAAGAACATTTGACCTCACTGTCAAATATCTATTAATCAAACATGCATCGAACCCGAAGACCGGCTCAACTTGAAGTTGAGTGGAACATCTGACCTTGCTGTCAGGCATCTGTTAATCAAAAAGGAGTGGAACCCGAAGGCCGACTCAACCCGAAGTTGAGAAGAACATCTGACCTCTCCGTCAAACATTTGTTAAACAAACAGGAATCGAACCCGAAGGACGGCTCACCTTGAAGTTGAGAGGATCATCTGATCTCCCCATCAGGCATTATTAAACAAACATGCATTGAACCCGAAGGCCGGTACAACACGAAGTTGAGAAGAACATCTGAACTCACCATCAGGCATTTGTTACACAAACCGGCATCGAACCCGAAGGCCGGCTCAATACGAAGTTGAGAGGAATATCTGACCTTGCCGTCAGGCATCTGTTAAACAAACAGGCATCGAACCCGAAGGTCGACTCAACATGAGGTTGAGAGGAACATTTGACTTCACTGTCAAGCATCCGTTAAACAACCAGTCATCAAATTCGAAGGCTGGCTCAACCCGAAGTTGAGAAGAACATCTGACCTCACCGTCAGCCATCTGTTAAACAAATAGGCATCGAACCCGAAGGGCGGCTCAACCCGAAGTTAATAAGAACATCTGACCTCGCAGTCAGGCATCTGTTAAACAAACAGGCATCGAACCCGAAGGCCAGAAAAACTTGAAGTTGAGAGGAACATCTAACCTCGCCGTCAGGCAGTTGTTAAACAAACAGGCATCGAACCCGAAGGACGGCTCAATATGAAGTTGCGAGGAACATTTGACTTCATTGTCAAGCATTTGTTAAACAAACAGGCATCAAATCCGAAGGCCAGCTCAACCCTAAGTTTAGAAGAACATCTGACCTCACCGTT
This sequence comes from Lathyrus sativus, assembly GCA_963859935.3. NCBI lineage: Eukaryota > Viridiplantae > Streptophyta > Magnoliopsida > Fabales > Fabaceae > Lathyrus > Lathyrus sativus. The sequence continues at coordinate 381,554,990 of OZ012735.1, forward strand.
AAGCATCTGTTAAACAAACAGGCATCGAACCCGAAGGGCGGCTCAACCCGAAGTTGATAAGAACATCTGACCTCGCCATCAGGCATCTCTTAAACAAACAGGCATCAAACTCGAAGGTCGGCTCAACACGAAGTTGAGAGGAACATTTGACTTCACTATCAAGCATCTGTTAAACAAACAGGCATCAAATCCGAAGGCTCGCTCAACCCGAAGTTGAGAAGAACATCTGAACTTACCGTCAGGCATCTGTTAAACAAACAGGCATTGAACCTGAAGGGCGGCTCAACCCGAAGTTGATAAGAACATTAGACCTCGCCGTCAGACATCTGTTACAAAAACAGGCATCGAACCCGAAGGCCGGCTTAACCCGAAGTTGAGAAGAACATTTGACCTCGCCGTCAAGCATCTGTTAAAAAAACAGGCATCGAACCCGAAGGCCATCTTAATCCTTAATTGAGAAGAACATCTGACCTCGCCGTCAAACATCTGTTAAACAAACAGGAATCGAACCCGAAGGGTGACTCAACTTGAACTTGATAGGAATATCTGACCTCACCATCAGGCATCAGTTAAACAAACAGACATCGAACCCGAAGTCCGGCACAACAGGAAGTTGAGATGAACATTTGACCTAACTGTCAGGCATATGTTAAACAAACAGGCATCCAATTTGATGGCGGACTCAACCCGAAGTTGAGAAGAACATCAGACCTCGCTGTCAGGCATTAGCTAAACAAACAGGAATCGAACCCGAAGGCCGGCTCAACCCAAATTTAAGAAGAACATTTGACCTAGCCGCCAGGCATCTGTTAAATAAACAGGCATCGAACCCAAAGGTCGGATCAACCCGAAGTTAAGAAGAACATTTGCCCTCGCCGTCAGACATCTGTTAAACAAAAAGGTGTGGAACCCGAAGGCCGGCTCAACCCAAAGTTTAGAAGAACATCTGACCTCGCCGTCAGGCATCTGTTAAACAAACAGGCATCCAACCCGAAGGCCGTCTCAACCCTTAGTTGAGAAGAACATCTGACTTCACCGTCAAACATCTGTTAAACAAACAGGTATCGAACCCGAAGGCCGGCTCACCTTGAAGTTGAGAGGAATATCTGACCTCCCCATCAAGCATTAGTTAAACAAACAGGCATCGAACCCGAAGGCCGGTACAACACGAAGTTGAGAAGATCATCTGATCTCGCTGTCAGGCATCTGTTAAACAAATAGGCTTCGAACCTTAAGGCCGACTCAACACGAAGTTGAGAAGAACATCTGACATCGCCGACAAACATCTGTTAAACAAAGTGGCATCGAACCCGAAGGTCGGCTCAACTTGAAGTTGAGAGGAACATCTGACCTCCCCATCAAGCATTAGTTAAACAAACAGGCATCGAACCCGAAGGCCGGCACAACACGAAATTGTGAAGAACATCTGACCTTGTTGTCATGCATATGTTAAACAAACCGACATCAAATTTGATGGCTGACTCAACCCGAAGTTTAGAAGAACATCTGACTTCGCCGTCAAAGGCCATCTCAACCCTTAATTGAGAAGAACATCTGACTTCACCGTCAAACATCTGTTAAACAAACAGGTATCGAACCCGGAGGCCGGCACACCTTGAAGTTGAGAGGAACATCTGACCTCCCCATTAGGCATTAGTTAAACAAACAGGCATCGAACCCGAAGGCCAGCACAACACGAAGTTGAGAAGAACATCTGACCTCGTCGTCAGGCATCTGTTAAACAAACAGGCATCGAACCCTAAGGCCGGCTCAACACGAAGTTGAGAGGAACATCTGACCTCGCCGTCAGGCATCTTTTAAACAAACAGGCATCGAACCTGAAGGTCGGCTCAACATGAAGTTGAGAGGAACATTTGACTTTACTGTCAAGCATCTGTTAAACAAACGGGAATCAAATCTGAAGGTCGGCTCAACCCGAAGTTGAGAAGAACATCTGACCTCACCGTCAGGCATCTGTTAAAAAAACATGCATCGAACCCGAAGGGCGGGTCAACCCGAAGTTGATAAGAACATCTGACTTCGCTGTCAGGCATCTGTTAAACAAACAGGCATCGAACCCGAAGGCCGGCTCAACACGAAGTTGAGAGGAACATCTGAGCTCACCGTCAGGCATCTGTTAAACAAACAGGCATCGAATCCGAAGGTAGGCTCAACATGAAGTTGAAAGGAACATTTGACTTCACTGTCAAGCATCTGTTAAACAAACAGGCATCAAATCTGAAGGTCGGCTCAACCCGAAGTTGAGAAGAACATCTGACCTCATCGTCAGGCATCTGTTAAACAAACAGGCATCGAACTCGAAGGGCAGCTCAACCCGAAGTTGATAAGAACATTGGACCTCGTCGTCAGGCATCTGTTAAACAAACAGGCATCGAACCCGAAGGCCGGCTCAACCCGAAGTTGAGAAGAACATGTGACCTCGCCGTCAGGAATCTGTTAAATAAACAGGCATCGAACTCGAAGGCCTTCTCAATCCTTGATTGAGAAGAACATCTGACATCACCGTCAAACATCTGTTAAACAAATAAGCATCGAACCCGAAGGTCGGCTCAACTTGAAGTTGAGAGGAACATCTGACCTCCCCATCAGGCATTAGTTAAACAAACAGACAACGAACCTGAAGGCCGGCCCAACACGAAATTGAGAAGAACATCTGACCTTGCTGTCATGCATATGTTTAACAAACAGGCATCGAATTTGATGGCTGACTCAACCCGAAGTTGAGAAGAACATCCGACCTCACTGTCAGGAATTAGTTGAAGAAACAGGAATCGAACCCGAAGGCTGGCTCAACCCTGAAGTTGAGAAGAACATCTGACCTAGCCGCCTAACATCTGTTAAACAAACATGCATCGAACCCAAAGGCCGGCTCAACCCGAAGTTGAGAAGAACATCTGACCTCGCCGTCAGGCATATCTTAAACAAAAAGGTGTGGAACCCGAAGGTCGGCTCAACCCGAAGTTGATAAGAACATCTGACCTCTCTGTCAAACATCTGTTAAACAAACAGGAATCGAACCTGAAGGCCGGCTCACTTGAAGTTGAGAGGAACATCTGATCTCCCCATCAGGCAGTATTAAACAAATAGGCATCGAACCCGAAGGCCGGCACAACACAAAGTTGAGAAGAACATCTGAACTCGCTGTCAGGCATCTGTTAGGCATCTATTAAACAAACATGCATCAAACCCGAAGGCTGGCTCAACCCGAAGTTGAGAAGAACATCTAACCTTTCCGTCAGGTATCTATTAAACAAATAGGCATCAAAACCGAAGGCTGTCTCAACCCGTAGTTGAGAAAAGTATCTGACCTCGCCGTCAGACATCTGTTAAACAAACAGGCATCGAAACCGAAGGCCGGCTCAACACGAAGTTTATAGGAACATCTAACCTCGCCGTCAAGCATATTTTAAACAAACAGGCATCGAACCCGAAGCCGACTCAACTAAAACTTGAGAAGAACATCTGACCTCGTCGTCAGGCATCTGTCAAACAAACAGGCATCGAACCCAAAGGTCAGCTCAACCCGAAGTTGAGAAGAACATCTGACCTTGCCGTCAGGTATCTATTAAACAAACAGGCATCGAACCCGAAGGCTAGCTCAACACTAAGTTGAGAGGAACATTTGACCGTCAGGCATCTGTTAGATAAACAACCATCAAACTCGAAGGGCGGCTCAACCCGAAGTTGAGAAGAACATATGACCTCGCCGTAAGGTATCTGTTAAACAAACAGGCATCAAACCCAAAGGCCGGCTCAATAAGAAGTTGATAGGAACATTTGACCTCGCCTTCAGGCATCTGTGAAACAAACAGGCATCGAACCCGAAGGCCAGATAAACACGAAGTTCATAGGAATTTCTAAGCTCGCCGTCAGGGATCTATTAAACAAACAGGCAACGAACCCGAAGTCCGGCTAAACCTGAAGTTGAGAAGAACATCTGATGTCTCCGTCAAGCATCTTTTAAACAAACAGGCATCGAACCCGAAGGCCGTCTCAACTCGTAGTTAAGAAAAACATCTGACCTTGCGGTCAGACATCTGTTAAACAAACAGGCATCAAACCTAAAGGCCGGCTCAACACGAAGTTGAGAGGAACATCTCACCTTGCCGTTAAGCATAGGTTAAACAAACAAGCATCGAACCCGAAGGCCGGCACAACCAAAAGTTGAGAAGAACATCTGACCTCACCTTCAGGCATCTATTAAACAAAAAGCATCGAATCCGAAGGCCGACTCAACCCGAAGTTGAGAAGAACATCTGACCTCGTTGTAAGGTATTTGTTAAACAAACAGGCATCGAACCCGAAGGCCGACTCAACACAAAGTTGAGAGGAACATTTGACCTTGCCGTCAGGCATCTGTTAAACAAACAGGCATCGTACCCGTAGGGTGGCTCAACCCAAAGTTTAGAAGAACACCTGACCTCTCCATCAGGCATCTATTAAACAAGCATGCATCAAACCCGAAGGCTGGCTCAACCCGAAGGTTAGAAAAACATCTAACCTTTCTGTCAGGCATCTATTAAACAAATAGGCATCAAAACCGAAGGCCGTCTCAACCCGTGGTGGAGAAAAGCATTTGACCTCGCTGTCAGACATCTGTTAAACAAATAGGCATCGAACCCGAAGGCCGACTCAACACGAAGTTTATAGGAACATCTGACCCCGCCGTCAAGCATATGTTAAATAAACAGGCATCGAACCCGAAGCCGACTCAACTAAAAGTTGAGAAGAACATCTGACCTTGCCGTCAGGCTTCTGTCAAACAAACAAGCATCGAACCCAAAGGCCGGCTCAACCCGAAGTTGAGAAGAACATCTGACCTTGCCGTCAGGTATCTATTAAACAAACACGCATCGAACCCGAAGGCCGGCTCAACACTAAGTTGAGAGGAACATTTGACCTCACCGTCAGGCATCTGTTAGATAAACAGGCTTCGAACCCGAGGGGCGGCTCAACCCGAAGTTGAGAAGGACATCTGACCTCGCCGTAAGGTATCTGTTAAACAAACAGGCATCGAACCCGAAGGCTGGCTCAATACGAAGTTGAATGGAACATTTGACCTCGCCGTCAGGCATCTGTTAAACAAACAGGCATCGAACCCGAAGGCCGGCTCAACACGAAGTTCCTAGGAATATCTAACCTCGCCGTCAGGGATCTGTTAAACAAACAAGCATTGAACCCGAAGGGTGGCTCAACCCGATGTTCAGAAGAACATCTAATGTCTCCGTCAAGCATCTGTTAAACAAAAAGGCATCGAACCCGAAGGCCGGCTCAACACGAAGTTGAGAGGAACATCTCACCTTGCCGTTAAGCATAGGTTAAACAAAAAAGCATCGAATCCGAAGGCCAGCTCAACCAAAAGTTGAGAAGAACATCTGACCTCACCTTCAGGCATCTGTTAAACAAACAAGCATCGAAACCGAAGGCCGACTCAACCCGAAGTTGACAAGAACATCTGACATCGCCGTTAGGTATTTGTTAAACAAAAAGGCATCGAACCCGAAGGCCGACTCAACACGAAGTTGAGAGGAACATTTGACCTTGTCGTAAGGCATCTGTTAAACAAACAAGCATCATGCCCGTAGGGCGGCTCAACCTGAAGTTGAGAAGAACACCTGACCTCTCCGTCAGGCATCTATAAGACAAACATGCATCAAACCCGAAGGTTGGCTCAAACTGAAGTTGAGAAGAACATCTAACCTTTTCGTCAGGCATCTCTTAAACAAATAGGTATCAAACCCGAAGGCCGGTACAACACGAAGTGTAGAAGAATATCTGAACTCGCTGTCAGGCATCTGTTAGGCATCTATTAAACAAACATGCATCAAACCCGAAGGCTGGCTCAACCCGAAGTTGAGAAGAACATCTAACCTTTCCGTCAGGCATCTATTAGACAATTAGGCATCAAACCCGAAGGCCATCTCAACCCGTAGTTGAGAAAAGCTTCTGACCTCGCGGTCAGACATCTGTTAAACAAACAGGCATCGAACCCGAAGGCCGGCTCAACGCAAAGTTTATAGGAACATCTGACCTCGCCCTCAATCATATGTTAAACAAACAGGCATCGAACCCGAAGTCGGCTCAACTAAAAGATGAGAAGAACATCTGACCTCGCCGTCATGCATCTATTAAACAAATAGGCATCGAACCCAAAGGTCGGCTCAAACCGAAGTTGAGAAGAACATCTGACCTCGCCGTCAGGTGTCTATTAAACAAACAGGCATCGAACCCGAAGGCCGGCTCAACACTAAGTCGAGAGGAACATCTGACCTCACCCTCAGGCATCTGTTAAACAAACATGTATCAAACCCGAAGGTTGGCTCAAACCTGAAGTTGAGAAGAACATTTGACCTCGCCGTCAGGTATCTGTTAAACAAACAGGCATCGAACCCGAAGGCCGTCTCAACACGAAGTTGATAGGAACATTTGACCTCGCCTTCAGGCATCTGTTAAACAAACAGGCATCGAACCCAAAGGACGGACAAACACAAAGTTCATAGGAATATCTGACCTTGTCATCAGGGATCTATTAAACAAATAGGCATCGAACCCGAAAGTCGGCTCAACCCGAAGTTGAGAAGAACATCTGATGTCTCCGGTAAGCATCTATTAAACAAACAGGAATCAAACCCGAAGGCCGTCTCAACCCGTAGTTAAGACAAACATCTGACCTTGCCGTCAGACATCTGTTAAACAAATAGGCATCGAACCCGAAGGTCGGCTCAACATGAAGTTGAAAGGAACATCTCAACTTGCCGTTAAGCATAGGTTAAACAAACAGGCATCGAACCCGAAGGTCGGCTCAACAAAAAGTTGAGAAGAACATCTGACCTCACCTTCAGGCATCTGTTAAAGAAGCAAGCATCGAACCCGAAGGTCGGCTCATTCCGAATTTGAGAAGAACATCTGACCTCGCCGTCAGGTATTTGTTAAACAGACAGGCATCGAACCCAAAGACCGACTCAACACGAAGTTCATAGGAACATTTGACCTTGCCGTTAGGCATCTATTAAACAAACAGGCATCGTACCCATAGGGCGGCTCAACCCGAAGATGAGAAGAATACCTGACCTCTCCGTTAGGCATCTGTTAAACAAACATGAATCAAACCCGAAGGCTGCCTCAACCCAGAGTTGAGAAGAACATCTAACCTTTCCGTCAGGCTTCTATTAAACAAATATGCATCAAACCCGAAGGCCGTCTCAACCCGAAGGCCAGCTCAACACGAAGTTTAGAGGAACATCTGACCTCGCCGTCAAGCATATGTTAAAAAAATGGCATCGAACCCGAAAGTCGGCTTAACTAAAAGTTGAGAAGGATATTTGACCTCGCCGTCAGGCATCTGTTAAACAAACAGGCATGGAACCCAAAGGTCGGCTCAACCCGAAGTTGAGAAAAACATCTGACCTCGCCGTCAGGTATCTATTAAACAAACAGGCATCGAACCTGAAGGCCGGCTCAACACTAAGTTGAGAGGAACTTTTGACCTCACCGTCAGGCATCTGTTAGATAAACAGGCATCGAACCCGAAGGGCGGCTCAACCTGAAGTTGAGAAGAACATCTGACCTCACCGTCAGGCATCTGTTAAACAAACATGCATCAAACCCGAAGGCTGGCTCAAACCGAAGTTGAGAAGAATATCTAACCTTGTCGTCAAGCATCTGTTAAACAAAGAGGCATCGAACCCGAAAGCCGTCTCAACCGGTAGTTGAGAAAAACATCTGACCTCGCCGTCAGGCATCTGTTTAAGAAACAGTAATCGAACCCGAAGGTCGACTAAACATGAAGTTGAGAAGAACATTTGACCTCGCTGTCAAGTATCTGTTAAACAAACAGGCATCGAACCCGGAGGCCGGATCAACATGAAGTTAAGAGGAACATTTGACCACGCTGTCAGGCATCTTTTAAACAAACACGGATCGAATCCGAAGTCTGGCTCAACCCGAAGTTGAGAAGAACATCTGACCTTGCCGTCAGGTTTCTGTTAAATAAATAGGCATCGAACCTGAAGGCCGGTTCAACACGAAGTTGAGAGTAACATTTGACCTCACCGTCAGTCATCTGTTAGACAAATAGGGATCGAACCCGATGGGCGGCTAAACCTGAAGTTGAGAAGAACATCTGACCTCATTGTCAGGCATCTGTTAAACACACATGCATCAAACCTGAAGGCTGGCTCAAACAGAAGGTGAGAAGAACAACTAACCTCGCCGTCAAGCATTTGTTAAACAAACAGGCATCGAACCCGAAGGCCGTCTCAACCCATAGTTGAGAAAAACATCTGACATCACCGTCAATCATCTGTTAAAAAAATCAGGCATCGAACACGAAGGTCGGCTCAACCTGAAGTTGAGAAGAACATTTGACCTCGCCGTCAGGTATCTGTTAAACAAACAGGCATCGAACTCGAAGGCTGGCTCAACACGAAGTTGAGAGGAACGTTTGACCTCGCCTTCAGGCTAAAAAACGAAAACAAATTTCTCTTTTGTGTGTTGCATTTGTCTTTGTGTGTTTTAATAAAATAAGCCATTCCAACGTGCAGTGATGTCCTAAAACCCATTGAATCCTATGACTTTGCATTCCCTCCGGACTTTGATTCACCAATATACCAAGCTGAAGATGAGGATGAAGATTTTGAAATCCCTGGTGAACTGGTAAAATTGGCACACCATGAGTATGCAGAGCTTCAACCCTACAAAGAACAGGTAGAAGTCATTAATCTTGGCACCGAAGAAAACAAGAAAGAAGTCAAGATTGGGGCAGCTCTAGGGGCCGAATTCAAGCAGCAACTAGAAAAGCTTTTGAAAGAATATGTGGATGTATTTGCTTGGTCATACCCGGATATGTCGGGTTTAGACACTGACATAGTGGTTCACAAATTACCGCTCCGACCAGAATGCCCACCGGTTAAGCAAAAGCTCCAAAGAACAAGACCTGACATGGCTCTCAAGATTCGAGATGAGGTGAAGAAACAGATTGACACCGGTTTCTTAGCAGTGTCCAAATACCCCGAATGGGTAGCCAATATTGTACCTGTACCGAAAAAGGATGGGAAAGTCAGAATGTGTGTGGATTACAAGGATCTAAACAAGGCTAGTCTGAAGGATGATTTCCCTTTACCGCATATCGACACATTGGTGGATAATACGACTCGTTTTGCAGTGTTCTCATTTATGGATGGGTTCTCCGGTTACAAACAGATTAAGATGGATCCCGATGACATGGAAAAAACTACTTTCATTACTCCGTGAGGGACTTACTGTTACAAAGTTATGCCTTTCGGTCTGAAGAACGCATGTGCTACTTATCAAAGGGCTATGGTAACTTTATTTCATGATATGATGCATAAGGAGATAGAGGTATATGTTGATGACATGATAGCCAAATATCAAAGTGTAGAGGACCATTTGGAACATCTTTTGAAATTGTTTAAGAGACTCAAAAAATATCAGTTGAGACTGAATCCAGCCAAGTGTACCTTTGGAGTAAGATCTGGGAAATTACTCGGTTTCATTGTCAGTCACCAAGTGATTGAGGTAGATCCACATAAAGTCCAAGCCATTCAAGACATGCCAGCTCCACAAACAGAAAAGCAAGTCAGAGGTTTCCTTGGAAGACTGAACTACATATCCAGATTTATTTCCAATATGACTCCCACTTGCGAGCCCATCTTCAAATTATTACGCAAGGACCAGACGGTTGTTTGGAATTCAGATTATCAGCAAGCATTTGATAAGATCAAGGGTTACCTATAAGAACCTCCAATCTTAATACCTCCGGTCCTGGGAAGACCTCTCTTCATGTATTTGACAGTGCTGGAGAATTCAATGGGTTTTGTGTTAGGTCAGCAGGATGAGTCTGGACAAAAAGAACATGCTATCTATTATTTAAGTAAGAAATTTACTGATTGTGAAGGCCGATATTCACTTCTGGAGAAAAATTGTTGTGCTTTGGCATGGGCGGCCAAACGTTTGAGGCAGTACATGATTTGTCATACCACTATGTTGATTTCAAAAATGGATCCGATAAAGCATATTTTTGAGAAGCCTGCTCAGACTGGAAGGCTCGCCCGCTGGCACATGTTGTTATCCGAATATGACATCCAGTACGTAGCTCAAAAGTCTATCAAGGGTAGTGTTTTGTCAGAATATCTTGCAGATCAACCAGTGGAAGATTATGAGCCTCTCAAATTTGATTTCCCAGATGAAGACATTATGTTAGTAAAAGATTGTGAAGAGCCAAGTCTTGATGAGGGTCCGCAGGAAGGTCTTTGGTGGAAATAAAGTTCGATGGTTCCTCCAACTACAGTGGGCATGGCATAGGCACCGTTTTAATGAATCCGGAAGGTGGTTACACTCCATTCACATCCAGGTTGGATTTTGAATGCACAAACAATATTTCCGAATATGAAGCATGCATTCTCAACCTCGAGGCAGCTATTGACCTCAAAATCAAACTTCTTGAAGTCAGTGGAGATTCAGCTTTGGTTATCTATCAGGTTACTGGAGAATGGGAAACTAGACATGATAATTTGATTCCTTATAGAGCCTACATCGTCGAAATGATGAAATATTTCGATGAGATCACTTTCAAACATGTTCCGAGATCTGAGAATCACATCGCTGATGCCCTAGCCATGTTAGCCTTAATGCGGAAAGTCAGGGATGTCAGTGATGCCACTCTCATTCGAATCGAACGCAAGACTGAGCCCGCCTACTATCAGATGGTTGAAGAAGAAACTGATGAAAAACCATGGTTCTATGACATAAAGAATTATCTGTTAAAACAAAGGTATCCAGCAGATGCTACGTCACTTGACAAGAAAACTCTGAGACGATTAGCATCCAAGTTCTTTCTCAGCAATGATGTACTTTACAAAAGAAATCATGATATGGTCCTGCTTAGATGTGTCGACAGACGAGAAGCAGAATTGTTAATGCAAGATGTTCACGAAGGAATGTTCGATACTCATGCAAATGGATATGCTATGTCTAAAAAGATTTTGAGGGCTGGTTATTACTGGTTGACCTTGGAAACTGACTGTATTCAATACGCCAGAAAGTGTCACAAGTGTCAGATTTATGCGGACAAGACGCATATACCACCGACGTTGCTAAATATGTTGTCATCACCATGACCTTTCTCTATGTGGGGCATCGATATGATTGGGGAAATTGAACCTAAAGCTTCTAACGGACACCGATTTATTCTGGTCGCCATTGACTATTTCACAAAGTGGGTTGAAGTCGCATCCTACACTAACGTTACTCGACAAGTGGTGGCTCGTTTTATCAAAAAGGAAATTATCTGTCGTTACGGAATTCCGAGTCGGATCATAACGAACAATGGTACCAATTTGAACAACAAAGTCATGAAAGAGTTGTGCGATGACTTCAAAATTAAACATCACAATTCTTCTCCTTATCGTCCCAAGATGAATGGGGCTGTAGAAGCTTCAGATAAAAACATCAAAAAGATTTTGCAAAAGATGGTGAAAAATTACAAAGATTGGCATGAGATGCTGCCATTTGCCTTGCATGGGTACAGAACGTCCGTCCGCACTTCAACAGGGGCAACCCCTTTTTCTTTGGTATATGGAATGGATGTGGTACTTCCTATTGAGGTCGAGATACCTTCTTTGAGAGTCATAATGGAAACCAAGCTTGAAGAAGCAGAATGGGTGAGAGAAAGGTTTGATCAGTTGAATCTTATCGACGATAAGCGCATGTCTGCAATGTGCCATGGTCAGTTATATCAGAAGAGGATCAAGAGAGCTTTTGACAAGAAAGTTCGTGTCCGAGAATTCCGCGAAGGGGAACTTGTACTCAAAAAGATTTTACCAGTTCATAAAGACACACGGGGAAAGTGGATGTCTAATTACGACGGACCATTTGTTGTGAAAACAGTCTTCTCAGGAGGCTCATTGATTCTCACAACCATGGATGGGGAGCAACTTACTCATCTAGTGAATTCTGATGCAGTACGAAAATATTACGCCTAAAAAGAACCCGATAAGTCGAAAACTCAAAGGAACGGCTTATGCAAAAGTTAGGGTTGAAGAAAAAGAAAAAGAAAAAGAAAAAGAAAAGCTCGCTAAGTTGAAAACCCGAAAGGGCGTCTTAGGCAAAAATGAGCGTCCCGGTGGATTGAAAACCCGAAAGGGCGATCCAGGCAAAAGTTAGGGACAAAGGCGTTTCACTGTATCAGATGAGTTATCACTAACACAGAAGATCCTACAAGAACTCACTCCAACTGCTCACGTCAGAAGCAAGGATTTTGGGGAGTTTTAGTCTTTAAGGATAGTTTGGTCATGGGATTCAATGTAACCTTGTCCACGTTGCCATTTTTTTCACTTGTAAAATTTCTATGGAATTTTGTCATTTGCAAGATTTCATTCTTGAATAAAATCAGTTTTGAACCTTTCTTTCCTTTGTAACTTTATCATTTCCTTTATTTTCTTTGTTATGCAAAATGTTGTTCGTTGATCAACCATAGTTTTGAAAGCATTAGGGTCAAATTATTTGAATAAAACTTGAAAAGATTAACAAAAAAACTTCGACTCATGGAAAAAGTCGAGGAAAATCATACTTCCCCGAAACCTCAGGGTAGCGAAAGCTTTGATATGCGATCCGATTACATTCCCCAATAAAGTGTAAGCAAGTCGAGCTGCTGATTTTCCTTTGGTCATGTGTGGGTATCAAACCTTAAAGACTGTTTTCTTAGGTAACTTCTTATGATGATGAGAAGACTCATCCCAGTAGAAGATGTCTGGGCACTTGAATTTACTTTGTCACCTTCTGAATAGCTTGTTCAAAGCTCTGTTCCCCTATTGAGAATGGATCTATTTGTCAAGAATACATACACCTTTTCAGCAAGGGTTCAGTGTGATTCATTCTGTCTCTTGAGTTCAGTGTGCTATCTATCGATTCCCCGTAAATGATCGATCACTACTAGTGAACTTCCGCTTAAAAGTTCAGTCGTAACTGACATTGTTTTAGAAGCCAATTGTTATTGGTAGTTATTTTGGTCATCACCATATTTCTTGTTTAAGTCCAGTCGTAACTGGCATTGCCTTAAAATCCACTAGTCGGTATCTTTTGATTCGGTCGTTACCACCTTCTCCATTGAAGTCCAGTCGTAACTGGTAGTGTTCGAAATCCAATCGTCATTGGTATTCTTTTGAGTCATCACCATACTTTCCTTGAGGTTCAGTCGTAATTGACGTTGTCTTAACTTCACTCGTTATTACCTTGTGGTTCGGTTGTTACCAACCTTTTCCCTCTGAAGTCTAGTCGTCACTAGCGAATCCCCTGTGAAGTCTAGTCATTACTAGTTGATTTCCGCTTAAACCCAGTCGTAACTGGCAGATGTTCGAAATTCAATTGTCATTGATATCGTATTGGTCGTCACCAACTATCCCCATGGAAGTCCAGTCATAACCGGCATCACTTGGAATCCAATCGTTATTGGTATTTTCTGGTTTGGTCGTTACCAACCTCCCCAGCTAAAGCCTAGTAGCTTGCTAACATTCTCGTAACCACATGTGTTGGTATACCCTGGTTTGGTCGTCACCGTGTTTCTTTTAAAGTCCAGTCGTCACTGGCATTGCGTGAAATCCAATCGTCATTGGTACCCTGACTTGGTCGTTACCAATCTCCTTTAAGTCCAGTGGTTACTGGCATTGCTTGAAATTTGGTCGTCACCAATTTCCCCAGTCGAAGTCCTGTATTACCGATTGGATTTGAAATTTCATTTGTTGTTATCTCAGGTTGGTCATTACCATTACCTCTAGGAAGTCTAGTGGTTACTAGCACTGTTTGAACTGCTTGTTAAAACTGGGTGACATCATTATCCCCAGCAAGACGTTTTTCCAGACAAGTCTCGGAGATCTAGTCGTCACTAGTATCCCCAATATGTTTTGTCTTGGTTTCTAGTCCATTCCTGAAGATCCCATTTGAACTCTTCACTATAGGAAGCTCCTCATCTGATCATCCCCAGTGAGGTTCGTGTTTTAATTTCCCCAGTAGAAAGTCGCTCTTGTTCCCGGTGGAAATCTACCTCTTTCCCCGGTGAAGTGTTTGCTTTTCCCCAGTAAGTATTGTCATCTTCCTTGGATTTTGTGCATCCTCATGTAAATTTTTCTCTCCTTTATCACTAGTCATGTTTGAACTATTGATTGTTATACCTCGGTATTCCCTAGTGTCGGATCCACGATGCCAGGTCCCCGCGAGTAGTTACTCGTTGTTTTGTTTTTCTGTCTTCTGCATATGTCTCGCATCCAAGCATCATGAAGCATTATTTAGAATTCATGACATATCATGACCTGTCCTTTTGCATATCATCGGATCTAAGGGACAAAATTTTCGGTTTTCTATATTTAAATACCTTTCACTGCGATTCTACGAGGATCATCATCCCTCAGTTCCATCTAGTGAAGATATTTAAATAGGGGCAACTGTTGCACCCCAAATTTTGTCCCCTTAGATTCTCATTATCATTTTAGGAGCATACTCATGAATTATCTAACCTTAACCCAGTGCAAGTTTGTCTTTGTCAAATTATAGATGAATCAGGGTTTCGTGCAGTCAAAATCAAAGCTTCAAGGTTTGTGATTAGTCAATGTTTTGGGCTCATTCAATTAGGAAACAAGGTCAAGGGTATCATATAAAGACAATTGAGAATCCAATTTGAGGTTATTACCCCAGAATCCAGAGCAATGTATTTCAGGGCACCCGATTAGGGTTTTTGACTAGTAAAAGTCAACTGTAGTTTGACTTTGATGTTGGAAGATGTTTAAATGGTGGGATTATGATTCATGAAGTTCATATAGCTTAATAAAGTTCATCCAAGAAGTTTCAAAGTATCAGAAGGTCTAGAGTGTCAACAGACGACTCGGTAATCACCGATCGGTCGTACGGTTGACCAAAAAGTCAACTCTCCAAATTTTAGGAATTGGACTTAAAGTTGTGAAACAAAATTGTTCCTTATGTCATATTGGACTTGCATATCAATTTTCATGACCATTGGATCAAGGATGAAGGAGTAATCGAAAAACTGGGAAATTAGGGTTTTGAAAGGGGCTAAACCATAACTCCTTAACCACACATCCAATTGAGTTGGTTCAAAGCTCATTTGGAAGCTCTTGAAAAGTCCTACAAAAGTCCCTAAGTGGTCCATGGTCAGAAAATGCATAGATTTGGAGTTATGATCAAATTCATTTCTAGAGGAGAAAAGGACTTAGAGAAATTTCACTTTTAGGTTCATTTTTTAGCAACTTTGGAAGACTTTTTGGCCAAGTTCCTTTGAGAAATTGAAACTCATGAAAACATGAATGTTTTAGAGCTATTTGAGGGCTTTCTAAAAAGTACGATCACATCTCAAAAGGATTTGTGAGCTGAAAGTTATGATCATGGCAAGATGGTGGTTTTTCACTTTAGTCCCACATTGTCAAAATTCAAGAATTCATTCTTTCATCAAAATGGACCAAACTCAGCTGGTGTATCATGTTGTATCTTATATGTGAGGAGTTTGTAGCTTGAAAATACAAAAATTATGCAGAGGAAATCAATTTAGCAAAGCTTTGCAAGTGGCTTGCAAGTTGCCTTGCAACTTGCACTTAAAGTGAACAAGTAAGCATGAGGTGTAAAGCAATTCTGAACCAGCCATGATACTACATCTCTAGCCTGCAATTAGCCATACTAATTCATCATTTTTCTTGACTAATGAGGCTTACCTTGCAGCCAAGGAAACCCTCTTGTGGAGGTTTAATCAAAAAAATCCAAAACCTTTCTTCAAAGTGAGGAAACTTCAAATCTGCCCAAGCCACTTCATTTGCCAATAAATAGGACTCTCCCTCAATTCATTTTGAACATCAACAATCTTCTAAAAACCAGAAAGATTGAAAACCTTCACTCTTTCCATTCTTTGCTCTCAATTCACAAAATTGCAAAATCACCAAAAACCTCCAAAATCTGTCTTGGACAGTTCAACACCCAAAACCATTTCCAACCATTCTAAACATTCAATTGTCATCCGCACAGTCCATAAACATAATATAAAAGGTGTCCAAACCATTAAACCTCTCAAAAACCTTATTTTGCAAAAAGTCAACTTCTACATCAAGATACTTTGACCAAAAGCTACAAATTCTACCAAATCTTGTTCTAAGCATTTTCTGTGTTTTAATCACTCAAACACCTCTCATATTGTATTTATCAACTGTCCAAAGTGCTAGAAATCATTGGTGGACTGCATTTCTCCATTTGTCATCATATTTGCATATTGCTTCAAAGAGAAGAAAGGACTCAAGGCAAAAAGGTAGATTGAAGTTCCCTGGGTTTCTTGATTATTCTAGCTTGTTCAACAAAGTCTATAAGAGGTATGTAGCTTATAAACATTTCCCTTTGCATCATTTTCCATACTTTGGCATTTTTGAGCAATATTGAGAAATATGAGCTATGGACTTTTAATGATTTTCATGACACTTGATTTTGATGAATGTAAGGATTGGATGAATCTTAACATGTGTGTTTAGCTTGTTCTTGTCAGGTTTCCAACATTGGTATGTTGAATTTTGTTGTTTTGCTATCAAAACAGTTTTGGAGTAAATTGTTAACTCATGATTTCTTGCTAGAACATAAGTTTGGTTGATTTTGATGCTATTGATTTCTGATGTGGTTTTGGTTCTGGTGTTTCTTGTTACATTTGTGCTCATGAATATTATGCTTGGTTTGCCTCAATCTAGAACCTTGACATTAGGTTACACTAGCAATGTTTTTGGTGGGCATTTCTTGTTAGGTAGGACTGTTTTGTTTCTTTTTGTGGTGAGCCTTGTTTGTTAAAATATCAGAGCATAGAGGGACATTCCTGTTTGGTTACCATATCATGTTACATCTATTCACTCTGTTTGGCCCTGATAATCACCCTGTGGGGTTTGGCCATGGAGGGGTTGTTTGAAGTTGGCCTTTGGTTCAAGGATGTTAGTAAGATTAAGTTGGCAGGTGGCCTGTTTGTGTTCTAGGTAGTGGGGCATAGGTTGGTAAAGGAGTAGAAATCTTTGCTAGAACACCATGACTTGATGATTTTGCTGCTGCAGCCACAAACGTATGTGCATCTCCTTTGGAATCACAACTTGTTTCATTTTTCTGTGCTTCATTTTAAGACACTAGAAAGTAAACCTCATGGCCTGTTAAGATGGAATTTTCCTTGGGGGTCTGCAGTTGGTTTTGGTGGAGACTTGGACATTTTGAGTTTCATGTTGATAACTCTTGATGTCTGTTTGGGTTGAGAGTGATAATGGTTGGAAGTTGTGTGAATTTTGGAGGAGGGTGATATCATCATGTTAAATGTCCAAATTCATATCAGGTTTGAGTTTCACGATAGGTGGCATGCTAAGTTGGAGGAAGGTGCCAGTTACATTTTGGAGGAAGGCTGCTAAGTTGGAATTTGAAATTCTCAACCTGCTTGTGTTTGGATTTTGGATCATGAGATGGTGTTTAATTCTTGAGGTAGCCCTTTCTTTGTTTGTCAAGACTAAAGTTTGATGGTGTGTTGGAGGTCTGCTTTGGACTGTTGGCTGGTGTGGTTGTGTTCAGACCTTACTCTCCCTGCTGCTAGTGTTGCCAAGCCAGTTTGGATCAGTGGTGCTATTTTGGAGGAAGGTATGTCAGCATGGTTTGGTGCTTACTCTAGGAAAAATAATGTGTGTTTGATTAGTGGCCCCTTTTGCTGAAGCCATTGTTGACATGATACAATTATTTTGGTCTGGTGCTGTGTTTGGTCTATCTTCATAGGATAGTTTCCCTGCTGTCACAGCCTGATGGGAGAATTTAGAGTGTAGGTTAGGACTGTTTGATACCAGTTTATACATCAATGCTTGTTTTGAGGCCTGGGGTATCAACTTATGTTTGGCCTACTGCTTTTCTTTTCATTTGATCATTGCAGCCAGACCATTGTGTGTCTGTCTGAGAATTGGATAGTACCTTGATTTGTGGCTGCATCATAACCCTTACCTTGCTCCAAATTATTCTAAACTCGGTGATGTGTGAATCATGTTGTCAATAGTTTTTGAGAACTGTGTGTGAATTTGGTTTGACTTAACATGTTTGCACTAATTTGATCTCTTTCACATACCACAAAGCACTCAAACTGCAACTCACATGCTAATCTTTGACAGGCTGTGTTTGGATTTTTTTTGGTTTGGATATCACTTATTAATGCATTTCCAAAGTGTATGTGTGATTTGCATTGGCTTTCTACTCATGAACTTGAACTTTACATCATCAAGCATTTTTCAAAACAACATTAAGCAACTCACATGCCAATTTTCCATATAAGCCTGTTCTGCATCAAATTCATGTTGAAAAACTTTGCATTAATTATTTATGAGTTGCTTGCATGATTCTTTATCATTTAAACCAACTGTCATGAGTTGTTCATTGCAAAATGCATCTCAAAGTAAAATGGCAACTTGACATGTCATTTTCATAAACTGTTTGCCTTGAGCTTGGCTTAAGTGCTAATATCATTCATTATCATATATTTGAGCTGTGTGTATCTTTGGTTTGGATCAAAAATGGTTGAAACAAGTTGTTCACTTCAAAATGCATTTTCAAGTTTCAAAAGACACATGCTATCGAATTTTTAAATGGAAGGAGAATCTCAAAAAACTAAGTGCACCATCTTGTTCCTCGTGTTTTTTTGGTCAAGATTCATATAAATTTCATCTTGTTTGGTTAAGAATCGAGAAAGTTACGATCGAAAACCTAAACCACTTTTTGAGTGTTATTATTGCCCAAGTCAACTAGCTTCTCATCCCATATATATTTATGGGGTGGCTTTCATCAACGAATGTATAGCCACCCCAGTGGTAAGACCATTATGCCAAACACGCCTTGCACGCCTTGTACCTGAGTTCGACCCCTGAGGAGGGCAACTCTTTTGACTATGTGCAAATTGTGTACTTTCTGTGATCGTTTTGACAGATGCAGATGAATTTTCTCCTAATGTACTTATAATTATTTGTGATGCTTGTTTGCATTCTCATTCTTAAATGTTTATTAACATGATTAGGACTTCATCTTTGGTTATTACCATGTTCACGTTACTTCATCTGATAGCTTAATTAAACTCGATCTATCGTCACAGTTCCTGTTAATTCATCTGTTTTGATTGTCATCAATGCACCTTCATCTTTATCGTTCCACATGTTTATTTAATGGTTGTTACCATGAATATGCCTTTATCATGTTGTTATTTTACTTGTTAAGTTATCTTCTTTCCCCAAGTGATGAAGCTTGTTAGCTCTCATCCTGTTGCCTCCCCTTTCTGCTTCCAAAGGAAAAGTCTGACCATTGGACCCTCATGTCATGGATACCTCTTTTATCCTCCCCTTGACTTTGTTAAGTCATTTTAACCCTAGATTATAAGCCATTAGACTTTGCTTCAAGTCTAAGAAACCCACATGTACTAGGAGTGTTCTTCAACTAGAACCCTAGGAAAGAGTTTGTCAACTTTGTGTAAGAATCATTGTCATGATTTCTTGCTTCCCCTTTTGAATCTTACAACTTAGATTAGGGAGTTTAGTCAAACTCCACACAAACATTGTCATGTTTGTTCCCCCTTGAACCTTGATCATAATCAAGTGTTCTTCTTCCCTTGTGAGGTGAACTACGATTGCTTTGATTCTATCCTAGTTAGGATACGTAGGCAGAAGATGCGACGTCTTTGCGAGCAAATTTAGTGTATATAACTTTAGGTTTCCACTCATATCTTTTCCTAATCCATAGTACACATTTCACAAACTTAGCAAGCAATCAAACAAAAGGTTCCTGTAGAGTACTACAGATGCTTAGGGTGCTAACACCTTCCCTATGTATAACCAACCCCCGATCCCCGAATCTCTTAAGCGTTGTTGTTACATCGCGAAAAAATAAAGTCTGGTTGTAAAAAGAATTAAGATTCAAGTTAATTTAATAGCTTGATATCCAATTTAAAAGGATCGGACACGAACGTCGGCTCAACACGAAGTTCATAGGAATATCTGACCTCGCCATCAGGGATCTGTTAAACAAATAGGCATCGAACCCGACGGCCGGCTCAATCCAAAGTTGAGAAGAACATTTGACCTTGCCGTCAGGTATCTGTTAAACAAACAGGGATCAAACCCGAAGCTTAACACGAAGCTGAGAGGAACATTTGACCTTGCCGTCAGGCATCGAACCCGAAGGGCGGCTTAACCCGAAGTTGAGAAGAACATATGACCTCGCTGTCAGGCTTCTGTTAAACAAACATGCATCGAACCCGTAGGCCGTCTCAACCCGTAGTTGAGAAAAAAATCTGACCTCGCCGTCAAGCATCTGTTAAAAAAAAGGCATCGAACCCGAAGGCCGACTCAACCTGAAGTTGAGAATAACATTTGACCTCGCCGTCAGGTATCTGTTAAACAAACAGGTATCGAACCCGAAGGCCGGTTCAACACGAAGTTAAGAGGAACATTTGACCTCCCCGTCAGGTATCTTTTAAAAAAACAGGGATCGAATCCGAAGTCCGGCTCAACCCGAAGTTGAGAAGAATATCTGACCTTGCCGTAAGGTATCTGTTAAATAAATAGGCATCGAACCCGAAGGCCGGTTCAACACGAAGTTGAGAGGAACATTTGACCTCGCCTTCAGGCATCTGTTAGACAAACAGGAATCGAACCCGAAGGGCGGCTCAACCTGAAATTGAGAAGAACATCTTACCTCACCGTCAAGCATCTGTTAAACATACATGCATCAAACTTGAAGGCTGGCTCAAACCGAATTTGAGAAGAACAACTAACCTCGCCGTCAGGCATTTGTTAAACAAACAGGCATCGAACCCGATGGCCGTCTCAACCCGTAGTTGAGAAAAACATCTGACCACGCCGTCAGGCATCTGTTAAAAAAATAGGCATCAAACTCTAAGGTCGGCTTAACCTGAAGTTGAGAAGAACATTTGACCTCTCCGTCAGGTATCTATTACACAAACAGGCATCGAACCCCAAGGACGGCTCAACACGAAGTTGAGAGGAACATTTGACCTCGCCATCAGGCATCTGTTAAAAAAACAGGCATCAAATTTGATGGCCACCTCAACCCGAAGTTTTGAAGAACATTTGACCTCGCCGTTAGGTATCTGTTAAATAAACAGGCATCGAACCCGAAGCCCGGCTCAACACGAAGTTGAGAGGAACATCTGACCTCACTGTCAGGCATCTATTAATCACACATGCATCAAACCTGAAGGCTGGCTCAAATCGAAGTTGAGAAGAACATCTAACCTCGCTGTCAGGCGTTTGTTAAATTAACAGGCATCAAACTCGAAGGCCGTCTCAACCCGTAGTTGAGAAAAACATCTGACCTCGCCGTCAGGCATCTGTTAAAAAATAGGCATCTTACCCCAAGACCGGTTCAACCTGAAATTGAGAAGAACATTTGACCTCGACGTCAGGTATCTGTTAAACAAACACGCCTCGAACCCGTAGGCCAGCTCAACACGTAGTTGAAAAGGACATTTGACCTCGCCGTCTGACATCTTTTAAACAAACAGGGATCGAACCCGATCGCCGGCTCAACACGAAGTTCATAGGAATATCTGACCTCGCCGTTAGGGATCTGTTAAACAAATAGGCATGGAACCCGAAGGCCGGCTCAATCCGAAGTTGAGAAGAACATCTGACCTCGCCGTCAGGTATCTGTTAAACAAACACGGATCGAACCTGAAGGCCGACTCAACACGAAGTTGAGAGGAACATTTTACCTTGCCGTCAGGCATCTATTAAACAAACAGGCATCGAACCCGAAAGGCGGCTTAATCCGAAGATGGGAAGAACATCTGACCTCGCCGTCAGGCATCTGTTAAACAAACATGCATCGAACCCGAAGGTCGTCTCAACTCGTAGTTGAGAAAAAAATCTGACCTCACCGTCAAGCATCTGTTAAAAAAACAGGCATCGAACACGAAGGCCGACTCAACCTGAAGTTGAGAAAAACATTTGACCTCGCCGTCAGGTATCTGTTAAACAAACAGGCATCGAACCCGAAGGCCGGTTTAAAACAAAGTTGAGAGGAACATTTGACCTCCCCGTCAGGTATGTTTTAAAAAAACAGGGATCGAATCTGAAGTCCGGCTCAACCCGAAGTTGAGAAGAACATCTGACCTTGCCGTAAGGTATCTGTTAAATAAATAGGCATCGAACCCGAAGGCTGGCTCAATAAGAAGTTGAGAGGAACATTTGACCTCGCCCTCAGGCATCTGTTAGACAAACAGGAATCGAACCCGAAGGGCGGCTCAACCTGAAGATGAAAAGAACATTTTACCTCACCATCAGGCATCTGTTAAACACACATGCATCCAACTTGAAGGTTGGCTCAAACCGAATTTGAGAAGAATAGCTAACCTCGCAGTCAGGCGTCTGTTAAACAAACAGGCATCGAACCCGAAGGCCATCTCAACCCGTAGTTGAGAAAAACATCTGACCTCGCCGTCAGGTATCTGTTAAAAAACAGGCATCGAACCCGAAGACCGGCTAAACCTGAAATTGAGAAGAACATTTGACCTCGACGTCAGGTATCTGTTAAACAAACAGGCATCGAACCTGAAGGCTGGCTCAAAATGAAGTTGAGAGGGACATTTGACCTCGCCGTCAGGGATCTTTTAATTAAAAAAGGATCAAACCCGAACGCCGGCTCAACACGAAATTCATAGGAATATATGACCTCGTCGTCAGGGATCTGTTAAACAAATAGGCATCGAACCCGAAGGCCGGCTCGACACGAAGTTGAGAGGAACATCTGACCTCACCGTCAGGAATCTGTTAAACACACATGCATCAAACTTGAAGGCTGGCTCAAAGCGAAGTTGAGAAGAACATCTAGCCTCGCAGTCAGGCGTCTGTTAAACAAACAGGCATCGAACTCGAAGGCCGTCTCAACCCGTAGTTGAGAAAAACATCTGACCTTGCCGTCAGGCATCTGTTAAACAAACAGGCATCGAACCCGAAGACCGGCTCAACCTGAAATTGTGAAGAACATTTGACCTCGACGTCAGGTATCTGTTAAATAAACAGGCATCGAACCCGAAGGCCGGCTCAACACGAAGTTGAGAGGGACATTTGACCTTGCTGTCAGGCATCTTTTAAACAAACAGGGATCGAACCCGAACGCCGGCTCAACACGAAGTTCATAGGAATATCTGACCTCGCCGTCAGGGATCCTTTAAACAAATAGGCATCGAACCCGAAGGTCGGCTCAATCTGAAGTTGAGAAGAACATCTGACCTCGCCGTCAGGTATCCACTAAATAAACAGGGATCGAACCCAAAGGCCGGCTAGACACGAAGTTGAGAGGAACATTTGACCTTGCTGTCTGGCATCTGTTAAACAAACAGGCATCGAACCCGAAGGGCGGCTTAACCCGAAGTTGAGAAGAACATCTGACCTCGCTGTCAGGCATCTGTTAATCAAACATGCAGCGAAACCCGAAGGCCGTCTCAACTCGTAGTTGAGAAAAAAATATGACCTCGCCATCACGCATCTGTTAAAAAAACAGGCATCGAACCCGAAGGCCGACTCAACCTGAAGTTGAGAAGAATATTTGACCTCGCCGTCAGGTATCTGTTAAACAAACAGGCATCGAACCCGAAGGCCGGCTCAACACGAAGTTGAGAAGAACATCTGACCTTGCCGTAAGGTATCTGTTAAATAAATAGGCATCGAACTCGAAGGCCGGCTTAACACGAAGTTGAGAGGAACATTTAACCTCGCCGTCAGGCATCTGTAAGACAAACAAGAATCGAACCCGACGGGCGGCTCAATCTAAAGTTGAGAAGAACATCTTAACTCACCATCAGGCATCTGTTAAATACACATGCATTAAATCAGAAGGCTGGGTCAGACCGAATTTGAGAAGAACAGCTAACCTCGCCATCAGGCATTTGTTAAACAAACAGGCATCAAACCCGAAGGCGATCTCAACCCGTAGTTGAGAAAAACATCTGACCTCGCCGTCAGGAATCTGTTAAAAAAATAGGCATCGAACTCGAAGTCCGGCTCAACCTGAAGTTGAGAAGAACATTTGACCTCGCCGTCAGGTATCTGTTAAACAAACAGGCATCGAACCCGAAGGCCGGCTCAACACGAAGTTGAGAGGAACATTTGAACTCGCCGTCAGGCATCTGTTAAAAAAACAGGCATCAAATTTGATGGTCGACTCAACCCGAAGTTTTGAATAACATTTGACCTCGCCGTCTGGTATCTGTTAAACAAACAGGCATCGAACCCGAAGGTCGGCTCAACAAGAAGTTGAGAGGAACATCTGACCTCACCGTCAGGCATCTGTTAAACACACATGCATCAAACCTGAAGGCTGGCTCAAACCGAAGTTAAGGAGAACATCTAATATCGCAGTCAGGCGTCTGTTAAACAAACAGGCATCAAACTTGAAGGCCGTCTCAACCCGTAGTTGAGAAAAATATCTTACCTCACCGTCAAGCATCTGTTAAAAAACAGGCATCGAACCCGAAGACCGGCTCAACCTGAAATTGAGAAGAACATTTGACCTCGACATCAAGTCTCTGTTAAACAAACAGGCATCGAACCCGAAGGCCGACTCAACATGAAGTTGAGAGGGACATTTGAGCTCGCCGTCAAGCATCTTTTAAACAAACAGGGATCAAACCCGAACGCCGGCTCAACACGAAGTTCATAGGAATATATGACCTCGCCGTTAGGGATTTGTAAAACAAATAGGCATCGAACCCGAAGGCCGGCTCAATCCGAAGTTGAGAAGAACATCTGACTTCGCCGTCAGGTATCTGTTAAACAAACAGGGATCGAACCCGAAGGCCTACTCAACACGAAGTTGAGAGGAACATTTGACCTTGCCGTCAGGCATCTGTTAAACAAACAGGCATCGAACCCGAAGGGCGGCTTAACACGAAGTTGAGAAGAACATATGACCTCGCCGTCAGGCATCTGTTAAACAAACATGCATCGAACCCGAAGGCCGTCTCAACCTGTAGTTGAGAAAAAAATCTGACCTCGCTGTCAAGCATCTGTTAAAAAAACAGGCATCGAACTCGAAGACCGACTCAACCTGAAGTTGAGAAGAACATTTGACCCCGCCGTCAGGTATCTGTCAAACAAACAGGCATTGAACCCGAAGGCCGGTTCAACACCAAGTTGAGAGGAACATTTGACCTCCCCGTCAGGTATCTTTTAAAAAAACAGGGATCGAATCCGATGTTCGGCTCAACCTGAAGTTGAGAAGAATATCTGACCTTGTCGTAAGGTATCTGTTAAATAAATAGGCATCGAACCCGAAGGCCGGCTTAACACGAAGTTGAAAGGAACATTTTGACCTCGCCGTCAGGCATCTGTTAGACAAATAGGAATCGAAACCGAACGGCGGCTCAACCTGAAGTTGAGAAGAACATCTTAACTTATCGTCAGGCATCTGTTAAATACACATGCATCAAATCTTAAGGCTAGCTCAAACCGAATTTGAGAAGAACAGCTAACCTCGCCATCAGGCATTTGTTAAACAAACAGGCATCAAACCCGAAGGCCATCTCAACCCGTAGTTGAGAAAAACATCTATCCTCTCCGTCAGGCATCTGTTAAAAAAAATAGGCATCGAACTCGAAGGCCGGCTCAGCCCGAAGTTGAGAAGAATATCTGACCTCGCCGTCAGGGATCTATTAAACAAATAGGCATGGAACCCGAAGGCCGGCTCAATCTGAAGTTGAGAAGAACATCTGACCTCGCCGTCAGGTATCTGTTAAAAAACACGGATCGAACCTGAAGGCCGACTCAACACAAAGTTGAGAGGAACATTTGACCTTGTCGTCAGGCATCTATTAAACAAACAGGCATCGAACCCGAAAGGCGGCTTAATCCGAAGTTGGGAAGAACATCTGACCTCGCCGTCAGGCATCTGTTAAACAAACATGCATCGAACCCAAAGGCCGTCTCAACCCGTAGTTGAGAAAAAAATCTGACCTCGCCGTCAAGCATCTGTTAAAAAAACAGGCATCGAACCCGAAGGCCGACTCAACCTGAAGTTGAGAATAACATTTGACCTTGCCGTCAGGTATCTGTTAAGCAAACAGGTATCGAACCCGAAGGTCGGTTCAACACGAAGTTAAGAGGAACATTTGACCTCCCCGTCAGGTATCTTTTAAAAAAACAGGGATCGAATCCGAAGTCCAACTCAACCCGAAGTTGAGAAGAACATCTGACCTTGCCGTAAGGTATCTGTTAAATAAATAGGCATCGAACCCGAAGGCCGGCTCAACACGAAGTTGAGAGGAACATTTGACCTCGCCTTCAGGCATCTGTTAGACAAACAGGAATCGAACTTGAAGGGCGGCTCAACCTGAAATTGAGAAGAACATCTTACCTCACCGTCAGGCATCTGTTAAACATACATGCATCAAACTTGAAGGCTGGCTCAAACCGAATTTGAGAAGAACAGCTAACCTCGCTGTCAGGCATTTGTTAAACAAACAGGCATCGAACCCGATGGTCGTCTCAACCCGTAGTTGAGAAAAACATCTGACCACGCCGTCAGGCATCTGTTAAAAAAATAGGCATCAAACTCTAAGGCCGTCTCAACCTGAAGTTGAGAAGAACATTTGACCTCGCCGTCAGGTATATATTAAAAAAACAGGCATCGAACCCGAAGGACGGGTCAACACGAAGTTGAGAGGAACATTTGACCTCGCCATCAGGCATCTGTTAAAAAAACAGGCATAAAATTTGATGGCCACCTCAACCCGAAGTTTTGAAGAACATTTGACCTCGCCGTTAGGTATCTGTTAAATAAACAGGCATCGAACCCGAAGGCCGGCTCAACACGAAGTTGAGAGGAACATCTGACCTCACTGTCAGGCATCTATTAAACACACATGCATCAAACCTGAAGGCTGGTTCAAATCGAAGTTGAGAAGAACATCTAACCTCGCTGTCAGACGTCTGTTAAACAAACAGGCATCAAACTCGAAGGCCGTCTCAACCCGTAGTTGAGAAAAACATCTGACCTCGCCGTCAGGCATCTGTTAAAAAATAGGCGTCGTAGCCCAAGACCGGCTCAACCTGAAATTGAGAAGAACATTTGACCTCGACGTCAGGTATCTGTTAAACAAACACGCATCGAACCCGTAGGCCAGCTCAACACGAAGTTGAAAGGGACATTTGACCTCGCCGTCAGGCATCTTTTAAACAAACAGGGATCGAACCTGATCGCCGGCTCAACACGAAGTTCATAGGAATATCTGACCTCGCCGTCAGGAATCTGTTAAAAAAATAGGCATCGTACCCCAAGACCGGCTCAACCTGAAATTGGGAAGAACATCTGACCTCGCCGTCAGGCATCTGTTAAACAAACATGCATCGAACCCGAAGGTCGTCTCAACTCGTAGTTGAGAAAAAAATCTGACCTCACCGTCAAGCATCTGTTAAAAAAACAGGCATCGAACACGAAGGCCGACTCAACCTGAAGTTGAGAAAAACATTTGACCTCGCCGTCAGGTATCTGTTAAACAAACAGGCATCGAACCCGAAGGGAGGCTTAACCCGAAGTTGAGAAGAACATTTGACCTCCCCGTTAGGTATCTTTTAAAAAAACAGGAATCGAATCCGAAGTCAGGCTCAACCCGAAGTTGAGAAGAACATCTGACCTTGCCGTAAGGTATCTGTTAAATAAATAGGCATCGAACCTGAAGGCCGGCTCAATACAAAGTTGAGAGGAACATTTGACCTCGCCGTCAGGCATCTGTTAGACAAACAGGAATCGAACCCGAAGGGCGGCTCAACCTGAACTTGAAAAGAACATCTTACCTCAACATCAGGCATCTGTTAAACAAACAGGTATCGAACCCGAAGGCCGTCTCATCCCGTAGTTGAGAAAAACATCTGACCTCGCCGTCAGGTATCTGTTAAAAAACAGGCATCGAACCCGAAGACTGGCTCAACCTGAAATTGAGAAAAACATCTGACCTCGCCGTCAGGTATCTGTTAAACAAACAGGCATCGAACCTGAAGGCTGGCTCAAAATGAAGTTGAGAGGGACATTTGACCTCGCCGTCAGGGATCTTTTAATTAAAAAAGGATCAAACCCGAACGCCGACTCAACACAAAATTCATAGGAATATATGACCTCGCCGTCAGGGATCTGTTAAACAAATAGGCATCGAACCCGATGGCCGGCTCGACACGAAGTTGAGAGGAACATCTGACCTAACCGTCAGGAATCTGTTAAACACACATGCATCAAACTTGAAGGTTGGTTCAAACCGAAGTTGAGAAGAACATCTAACCTCGCAGTCAGGCATCTGTTAAACAAACAGGCATCGAACTCGAAGGTCGTCTCAACCCGTAGTTGAGAAAAACATCTGACCTTGCCGTCAGGCATCTGTTAAACAAACAGGCATCGAACCCGAAGACCGGCTCAACCTGAAATTGAGAAGAACATTTGACCTCGACGTCAGGTATCTGTTAAACAAACAGACATCGAACCCGAAGGCCGGCTCAACACGAAGTTGAGAGGGACATTTGACCTTGCTGTCAGGCATCTTTTAAACAAACAGGGATCGAACCCGAACGCCGGCTCAACACGAAGTTCAAAGGAATATCTGACCTCGCCGTCAGGGATCCTTTAAACAAATAGGCATCGAACCCGAAGGTCGGCTCAATCCGAAGTTGAGAAGAACATCTGACCTCGCCGTCAGGTATCCACTAAAGAAACAGGGATCGAACCCAAAGGCCGGCTAGACACGAAGTTGAAGGAATATTTGACCTTGTTGTCTGGCATCTGTTAAACAAACAGGCATCGAACCTGAAGGGCGGCTTAACCCGAAGTTGAGAAGAACAGCTAACCTCGCCATCAGGCATTTGTTAAACAAACAGGCATCGAACCCGAAGGCGATCTCAACCCCTAGTTGAGAAAAACATCTGACCTCGCCGTCAGGAATCTGTTAAAAAAATAGGCATCGAACTCGAAGGTCGGCTCAACCTGAAGTTGAGAAGAACATTTGACCTTGCCGTCAGGTATCTGTTAAACAAACAGGCATCGAACCCGAAGGCCGGCTCAACACGAAGTTGAGAGGAACATTTGAACTCGCCGTCAGGCATCTGTTAAAAAAACAGGCATCAAATTTGACGATCGACTCAACCCGATGTTTTGAATAACATTTGACCTCACCGTCTGGTATCTGTTAAACAAACAGGCATCGAACCCGAAGGCCGACTCAACACGAAGTTGAGAGGAACATCTGACCTCACCGTCAGGCATCTGTTAAACACACATGCATCAAACCTGAAGGCTGGCTCAAACCGAAGTTGAGGAGAACATCTAATCTCGCAGTCAGGCGTCTGTTAAACAAACAGGCATCAAACTTGAAGGCCGTCTCAACCCGTAGTTGAGAAAAACATCTTACCTCACCGTCAGGCATCTGTTAAAAAACAGGCATCGAACCCGAAGACCGGCTCAACTTGAAATTGAGAAGAACATTTGACCTCGATATCAGGTCTCTGTTAAATAAACAGGCATCGAACCCGAAGGCCGGCTCAACATGAAGTTGAGAGGGACATTTGAGCTCGCCGTCAAGCATCTTTTAAACAAACAGGGATCAAACCCGAACGCCGGCTCAACACGAAGTTCATAGAAATATATGACCTCGCCGTTAGGAATCTGTAAAACAAATAGGCATCGAACCCGAAGGCCGGCTCAATCCGAAGTTGAGAAGAACATCTGACTTCGTCGTCAGGTATCTGTTAAACAAATAGGGATCGAACCCAAAGGCCTACTCAACACGAAGTTGAGAGGAACATTTGACCTTGCCGTCAGACATCTGTTAAACAAACAGGCATCGAACCCGAAGGGCGGCTTAACACGAAGTTGAGAAGAACATCTGACCTCGCCGTCAGGCATCTGTTAAACAAACATGCATCGAACCCGAAGGCCGTCTCAACCCGTAGTTGAGAAAAAAATCTGACCTCGCCGTCAAGCATCTGTTAAAAAAACAGGCATCGAACTCGAAGACCGACTCAACCTGAAGTTGAGAAGAACATTTGACCCCGCCGTCAGGTATCTGTAAAACAAAAGGGCATTGAACCCGAAGGCCGGTTCAACACCAAGTTGAGAGGAACATTTGATCTCCCCGTCAGGTATCTTTTAAAAAAACAGGGATCGAATCCGATGTTCGGCTCAACCTGAAGTTGAGAAGAATATCTGACCTTGCCGTAAGGTATCTGTTAAATAAATAGGCATCGAACCCGAAGGCCGGCTTAATACGAAGTTGAGAGGAACATTTTGACCTCGCCGTCAGGCATCTGTTAGGCAAACAGGAATCGAACCCGAAGGGCGGCTCAACCTGAAGTTGAGAAGAACATCTTAACTCATCGTCAGGCATCTGTTAAATACACATGCATCAAATCTTAAGGCTAGCTCAGACCGAATTTGAGAAGAACAGCTAACCTCGTTGTCAGGCATTTGATAAACAAACAGGCATCGAACCCGAAGGCCATCTCAACCCGTAGTTGAGAAAAACATCTAACCTCTCCGTCAGGCATCTGTTAAAAAAATAGGCATCGAACTCGAAGGCCGGCTCAGCCTGAAGTTGAGAAGAACATTTGACCTCGCCGTCAGGTATTTGTTAAACAAATAGGCATCGAACCCGAAGGTCGGCTCACCACAAAGTTGAAAGGAACATTTGAACTCGCTGTCAGGCATCTGTTAAAAAAACAGGCATCAAATTTGATGGTCGGCTCAACCCGAAGTTTTGAATAACATTTGACCTCGCCGTCAGGTATCTGGTAAACAAACAGGCATCGAACCCGAAGGCCGGCTCAACACGAAGTTGAGAGGAACATCTGACCCGAGGACCGGCTCAACCTGAAATTGAGAAGAACATTTGACCTCGACGTCAGGTATCTGTTAAACAAACAGGCATCGAACCCGAAGGCCGACTCAATATGAAGTTGAGAGGGACATTTGACCTCGCCGTCCGGCATCTTTTAAACACACAAGGATTAAACCCGAACGCCGGCTCAACACAAAGTTCATAGGAATATATGACCACGCCGTCAGGGATCTGTTAAACAAATACGCATCGAACCCGAAGGCCGGGTCAATCCAAAGTTGAGAAAAACATCTGACCTCGCCGTCAGGTATCTGTTAAACAAACAGAGATCGAACCCGAAGGCCGACTCAACACGAAGTTGAGAGGAACATTTGACCTTGCCGTCAGGCATCTGTTAAACAAACAGGCATCGAACCTGAAGGGCAGCTTAACACGAAGTTGAGAAGAACATTTGACCTCGCGGTCAGGCATCTGTTAAACAAACATGCATCGAACCCGAAGGCCGTCTCAACCCGTAGTTGAGAAAAAAATCTGACCTTGCCATCAAGCATCTGTTAAAAAAACATGCATCGAACCCGAAGACCGACTCAACCCGAAGTTTTAAGGAAGATTTGACCTCGCCGTCAGGTATCTGTTAAACAAACAGGCATCGAACCCGATGGACGGCTCAACACGAAGTTGAGAGGAACATCTGACCTCATCGTCAGGCATCTGTTAAACACACATGCATCAAACCTGAAGGCTGGCTCAAACCGAAGTTGAGAAGAACATCTAACCTCGCAGTCAGGCGTTTGTTAAACAAACTGGCATCGAACTCAAAGGCTGTCTCAACCCGTAGTTGAGAAAAACATCTTACCTCGCCGTCAGGCATCTGTTAAAAAACAGGCATCGAACCCGAAGGCCGGCTCAACCTGAAATTGAGAAGAACATTTGACCTCGACGTTAGGTATCTGTTAAACAAACAGGGATCGAACTCGAACGCCGGCTCAACACGAAGTTCATAGGAATATCTAACCTCGCCGTCAGGGATCTGTTAAACAAATAGGCATCGAACCTGAAGGTCGGCTCAATCCGAAGTTGAGAAGAACATCTGACCTCAGATTCACGTATCTGTTAAACAAACAGGCATTGAACCCGAAGGCCGACTCAACACGAAGTTGAGAAAAAAACTTGACCTTGCCGTCAGGCATCTGTTAAACAAACAGGCATCGAACCCGAAGGGAGGCTTAACCCGAAGTTGAGAAGAACATTTGACCTCGCCGTCAGGCATCTGTTAAACAAATATGCATAAAACCCGAAGGCTGCCTCAACCCAAATTTGAGAAGAACATCTTACCTTTCTGTCAGGCATCTGTTAAACAAACAAGCATCGAACCCGAAGGCCGTCTCCACCCGTAGTTGAGAAAAACATCTGACCTCGCTGTTAGACATCTGTTAAACAAACAGGCATCAAACTCTAAGGCCGGATCAACACAAAGTTGAGGAACATCTGACCTCGCCGTCAAGCATATGTTAAACAAACAGGCATCGAACCCGAAGGCCGGCTCAACCCGAAGTTGAGAAGAACATCTGACCTCACCGTAAGGTATCTGTTAAACAAACAGGAATCGAACCCGAAGGCCGGTTCAAGACGAAGTTGAGAGGAACATTTGACCTCTCTGTCAGGCATCTGTTAAACAAACATGCATCAAATTTGATGGCCGACTCAACCCGATGTTTTGAAGAACATTTGACCTCGCCGTCAGGTATCTGTTAAACAAACAGGCATCGAACTTGAAGTCCGGCTCAACACGAAGTTAAGAGGAACATCTGACCTCACCGTCAGGCATCTGTTAAACACACATCCATCAACCTGAATGTTTCCACTATTCCATCTCTTTCCAGGTTTTAATACTCCCAGCTGGAAGTGAGTAGAACCATTCTTTCGCATCATCATTCAGTGTGAACGGAAACATAACCAGTATCTTAGCTTCTTCTGAATGGCCTTCTATCTTCAAAGATGTGGTAGTCGTTAGGAATCTCTGTAGATGCTTGTTTGCATCTTCATTGATTCTTCCTGCGAAAGGCTTACTCTCCAACTGGCGAATAGTGGAAGGATGTAGCTGAATGTGTGCCACATTCGTCAGTTGATTCACGATGGTCATCCGGTTTGGTTGAGCATTTACCCTTCCATAGTCTCCCAAAAGTCTTTCAGGCTGAGGTGGATTCCCAGCCATTTGAACAGTTTCAGGTGTTGTCTCTCTCTCTCTCTCTCTCTGCTTCTGAGTCACTGTGCACAGATATAACTTCTTCTATTTCTAGCAACAGAACGCCGGAGCTTGAACTTGACCCTGCCAGTCTTTCAACTCTAGCTTTTCTCAGTCTCTCGTGCAATGCTCGCTCTGGTTATGTATCAAAAGAATATTTATCTGAGGCCTGACCTCGCATACACAGTTAGACAAACGTTAGATATTTTAAGCACAGAGAAAATACAACGAATAATTAAAAAACTTAGTCGCAGAGCAACAAAATTTTTTTTGGATCCTAAAAACAACGTTAATTTGGCAGTCCCCGACAATGGCGCCAAAAACTTGATCGGGAAAAAGTCCCAAGTAATAAGGGAAAAAGTCCTAAGTATCGATCTCGAGGACTGCGTAGTAACTAACAAGAGTTTTAGTATTCAAAGGAACAAAAATGCCTAAGGGGTTGTTTGGTAGCAAAGTATCAAAACAAGTAAATAATGACTTTTAGATTGATCTAAGAACAATGTTAGGGAAGTGGACAAATTGCGAGTAAAGACCATGTAGGATTATTTTGAGATAATTGTTTTTAACCTTAATACATCAGTTTTCCTTAATTCCTTAATGAAAAACTCTTTGATGAATTTCATGCACACTAATTCCTTAGTGCCCATGAAAAGCATCAAGCAATAGCTCTGACATAAAATACGTGCTACGGGATATCCCCATTCCTAAGCAATATCTACCGTAATTTTATTTTGCAAAAGCATTAGGTTGACTTTCCAGACCAAAACCTAATAGTAAATCAAACTCTATTTTCCAATACGAATAAGCATTAAGATCGTTGCAAAATAAAAGATATAAGGTGTCCTTCCTAACGCGGGCCATGTTGTGCAACACGGGCACCCATGTCAGGCCTCTGCTTTCCACTTTTTCGGATCTTCAAATTCACCGAAACCGCACTGATTTCGGGTCACCATTTCCTGCCAAAAACACACTAAAAACAACCATATCAAATGCACCAGCGGCAAAAGTGATACAAGCCTCAAAATACAACTCACACAAAGATGACCGAAAATAGCTATGACAACATAAACAAAAAATTCGGAAACGGATAAAACAATGCAAAATAAACGACAAACACCGTTTGAAAAACACCAGTAATATCCACCGATCAGCCGGCTCAACCCGAAGTTGAGAAGAACACCTAACCTCGCCGTCAGGCATCTGTTAAACAAACAAGCATCGAATTTGAAGGCCGGCTCAGCCTGAAGTTGAGAACAACATCTGACCTCGCTGTCAAGCATCAGTTAAACAAACAGGAATCGAACCCGAAGGCCGGCTCAACCCGAAGTTGAGAAGTACATCTGACCTTGCCTCCAGGCATCTGTTAAAGAAACAGGCATCGAACCCGAAGGTCGGCTCAACCCGAAGTTGAGAAGAACATCTGACCTCACTGTTAGGCATCTGTTAAACAAAAAGGCATCGAACCCGAAGGCCGGCTCAACTGGAAGTTGAGAAGAACATCTGACCTCACCGTCAGGAATCTATTAAAAAACAGGGATCGAACCAAAAGGCCGGCTCAACAAGAAGTTGAGAAGTACATCTGACCTCGCCGTCAGGCATCTTTTAAATAAACAGGCATCGATCCTGGAGGCCAACTCAACACGAATTTGAGAAGAACATCTGACCTCGCCGTCAGACATCTTTTAAAAAATAGGCATCGATCCCGAAGGCCGGCTCAACACGAAGTTGAGAGGAATATTTGACCTTGTCGTCAGGCATCTGTTAAAGAAACACGCATCAAACCCGAAGGCCGGCTCAACACAAAAATGAGAGGGACATTTGACCTCGCCGTCAGGCATCTGTTAAAAGAAATGGGCATTGAACCCGAAGGCCGTCTCAACACGAAGTTGAGAGAAACATCTGACCTCGCTGTCAAGCATCTGTTAAACAAACAGGCGTCGAATCCGAAGGCCGGCTCAACCTAAAGTTGAGAAGAACATCTGACCTCGCCGTCAAGCATCTGTTAAACAAGTAGGCATCGAACCCGAAGGCCGGCTCAAACTAAAGTTGAGAAGAACATCTAACCTCACAGTCAAGTATCTGTTAAAGAAACAGGCATCGAACCCGAAGGCCGGCTCAACGCGAAGTTTAGAGGAACATCTGACCTCGCCGTGAGGCATCTCTCAAATAAATAGGCATCGAATCGTAAGGGCGGATCAACCCGGAGTTGATTAGAACATTAGACATCGCCACCAGACATCTGTTAAACAAACAGGCATCGAACCCGAAGGTCAGCTCAACACGAAGTTGATAGGAACATTTGACCTCGTTGTCAGGCATCTTTTAAACAATCAAGAATTGAACGCGAAGGGCGGTTCAACCCGAAGTTGAGAAGAACATCTGACCTCATTGACAGGCATCTGTTAAATAAACAGGCATCGACCCTGATGGTCGGCTCCATCCGAATTTGTGAAGAACATCTAACCTTGCCGTCAAGCATCGAACCCGATGGTCGTCTCAACCTTTAGTTCAGAAGAACATCTGAACTCGCTGTCAAGCATCTGTTAAACGTGAAGGTCGGCACAACACAAAGTTGAGAGGAATATCTGACCTTTCCGCCAGGCATATGTTAAACAAACACGTATCGAACCCGTAGGGCGGCTCAAACCGAAGTTAAGAAGACCATCTGACCTCGCCGTCAAGGATCTGTTAAACAAACAGGCATCGAACCCTAAGGCCGGCGCAACCCGAAGTTAAGAAGAACAACTTACATCACTGTCAAGAATCTATTAAACAAATAGGTATCGAATTTGATGGCCGGCTCAATCTGAAGTTTAAAAGAACATTTGACCTCACCGTCAGGTATCTGTTAAACAAACAGTCATCGAACGTGAAGGTCGGCTCAATACGAAGTTGAGAGGAACATTTGACCTCCCCGTCAGGCATCTGTAGACAAAAAGGAATCGAACCCGAAGGCCGGCTCAACCCAAAGTTGAGAAGAACATCTGACCTCACCTTCAGGCATCTGTTAAACAAACAGGCATCGAACACGAAGGCCGGCTCAACTCAAAGTTGAGAAGAACATCGGACCTCACCGTCAGGCATCTGTTAAAAAACCAGGCATCGAACCTAAAGGTCGGCTCAACACGAAGTTGAGAAGTACATTTGACATCACTGTTAGACATTTGTTAAACAAACAGGCATCGAACCCGGAGGTCGGATCAACACGAAGTTGAGAAAAACGTCTGAACTCCCTGTCAGGCATCTGTTAAACAAACAGGCATCGAACTCGGAAGCCGGCTAAACAAGAAGTTAAGAGGAACATCTGAACTTGCCGTAAGGCATCAAACCCGAAGGATGGCTAGATACGAAGTTGAGAGGAACATCTGATCTCGTTGTCAAGCATCTGTTAAACAAACAGGCATCAAATTCGATGGCCAGCTCAACCCAAATTTAACAAGAATATCTGGCCTTGCCGTCAGGTATCTGTTAAAGAAATAGGCATCGAACCCGAATCTTGGCTCAACCTGAAGTTGAGAAGAACATCTGACCTCGCCGTCAGGTATCTGTTAAACAAACATGCATCCAACCCGAAGGCCGGCTTAACATGAAGTTTCGAGAAACATCTGACCTCGCCGTCAGGCATCTTTTAAACAAACAGACATCGAACCAGAAAGGCGGCTCAACACGAAGTTGATAAAAACATCTGACCTCGACGTCAGGCATGTGTTAAACAAACAGGCATCAACCCCGAAGGCCGGCTCAACCCGAAGTTGAGAAGAACATCTGACCTCGTCGTCAGGCATCTGTTAAACAAATAAGCATAGAATTTGAAGGCCCGCTTAACCAGAAGTTGAGAAGAACACCTGACCTCGTTGTCAGGCATCAGTTAAACAAATAGAAATCGAACCCGAAGGCCGCCTCAAACCGAAGTTAAGAAGTACATCTAACCTCGCCGCCAGGCATCTGTTAAACAATCAGGCATCGAAGCCGAAGGTCAGCTCAACTCGAAGTTAAGAAGAACATTTGACCTCACTGTGATGAATCTATTAAACAAACAGGCATCGAACCCATAGGCCGGCTCAACACGAAGTTGAGAAGTACATCTGACCTCGCTGTCCGATATCTGTTAAAAAAACAGGCATCGAACCCGGAGGCCGGCTCAACACGAATTTGAGAAGAACATCTGACCTCGCCATCAAGCATCTTTTAAACAAACAGGCATCGATCCCGAAGGCCGGCTCAACACGAAGTTGAGAGGAATATCTGACCTTGCCGTCAGGCATCTGTTTAACAAACACGCATCAAACCCGAAGGCCGACTCAACACAAAGTTGAGAGGAACATCTGACCTTGTCGTCAAGCATCTGTTAAACAAATAGGCCTCGAACCCAAAGGTCGGCTCAACACGAAGTTGAGAGGATCTTCTGACCTCGCTGTCAAGCATCTGTTAAACAAACAGGCATCGAATCCGAAGGCCGGCTCAGCCTAAAGTTGAGAAGAATATCTGACCTCGCCGTCAAGCATCTGTTAAACAAATAGGCATCGAACCCGAAGGCCGGCTCAAACTGAAGTTGAGAAGAACATATGACCTTACCGTCAGGTATTTGTTAAAGAAACAGGCATCGAACCCGAATGTCGCCTCAACGTAAAGTTGAGAGGAACATCTGACCTCGCTGTGAGGCATCTGTCAAATAAACAGGCATCGAACCCGAAGGACGGCTTAACCCGAAGTTGATAAGAACA
The DNA here is from genome assembly GCA_963859935.3 of Lathyrus sativus. NCBI lineage: Eukaryota > Viridiplantae > Streptophyta > Magnoliopsida > Fabales > Fabaceae > Lathyrus > Lathyrus sativus. Next base: position 381,592,863 of record OZ012735.1, read on the forward strand.
TTAGACCTCGCCATCAGGCATCTGTTATACAAAAAGGCATCGAACCTGAGGGTCGGCTCAACACGAAGTTGACAGGAACATTTGACCTCACTATCAGACATCCTTTGAACAATCAGGCATTGAACGCGAAGGGCGGCTCAACCCGATGTTGAGAAGAACATCTAACCTCGATGACAGGCATCTGTTAAACAAACAGGCATCAAACCCGAAGGTCGGCTCAATCCGAAGTTGTGAAGAACATCTGACCTTGCTGTCAGGCATCTGTTTAACAAACAGGCATAGAACTCGATGGTCGTCTCAACCCTTAGTTGAGAAGAACATCTGAAATCGCTGTCAAGCATCTTATAAACAAAGAGGCATCCAACCCGAAGGCTGGCTCAACTTGAAGTTGAGAGGAACATCTGACCTCACCATCAGGCATCTGTTAAACAACCAGGCATCGAACGGGAAGGCCAGCACAACACGAAGTTGCGAGGAACATCTGACCTTGCCGCCAGGCATCTTTTAAACAAACACGTATCAAACCCGTAGCGCGGCTCAAACCGAAGTTGAGAAGACCATCTGACCTCGCCGTCAGGCATCTGTTAAATAAACAGGCATCGAACCTGAAGGCCGGCACAACATGAAGTTCATAGGAATATCTGACCTCGCAGTCAGGGATCAGTTAAACAAATAGGCATCGAACCCGATGTTCGGCTCAACCCAAGTAGAGAAGAACAACTCACCTCGCTGTCAGGCATCTGTTAAACAAACAGGCATCAAATTTGACTGTCTGCTCAACCCGATGTTTAGAAGAACATTTGACCTCACCGTCAGGTATTTGTTAAACAAACAGTCATCGAACCCGAAGGTCGGCTCAACACAAAGTTGAGAGGAACATTTGACCTCGCCGTCAGGCATCTGTAGACAAACAGGAATTGAACTCGAAGGCCGGCTCATTCCGAAGTTGAGACGATCTTCTGACCTCGCTGTCAAGCATCTGTTAAACAAACAGGCATCGAATCCGAAGGCCGGCGCAACCTAAAGTTGAGAAGAACATCTGACCTCGCCGTCAAGCATCTGTTAAACAAATAGTTATCGAACCCGAAAGGCGGCTCAAACTGAAGTTGAAAAGAACATATTACCTCACCGTCAGGTATCTGTTAAAGAAACAGGCATCGAACCCGAAGGTCGGCTCAACGCAAAGTTAAGAAGAACATCTGACCTCGCCGTGAGACATCTGTCAAATAAACAGGCATCGAACCCGAAGGACGGCATAACCCGAATTTGATAAGAACATTAAACCTCGCCATCAGGCGTCTGTTATACAAACAAGCATCGATCCTGAAGGTCGGCTCAACACAAAGTTGAGAGGAACATTTAACCTTGTTGTCATACATCTTTTGAACAATCAGGCATTGAACGCGAAGGGCGGCTCAACCCGAAGTTGAGAAGAACATCTGACCTTGCTGACAGGCATCTGATAAACAAACAAGCATCGAACCCGAAGGTCGGCTCAATCCAAAGTTGTGAAGAGCATCTGACCTCGCTGTCAGACATCTGTTAAACAACCAGGCATCGAACGGGAAGGCCAGCACAACACGAAGTTGCGAGGGGCATCTGAACTTGCCGCCAGGCATCTTTTAAACAAACACGAATCGAACCCGTAGCGCGGCTCAAATCGAAGTTGAAAAGACCATCTGACCTCGCCGTCAGGCATTTGTTAAACAAACAGGCATCGAACCTGACGGGCGGCACAACACGAAGTTCATAGGAATATCTGACCTCGCAGTCAGGGATCTGTTAAACAAATAGGCATCGAACCCGAAGGCCGGCTCAACCCAAGTAGAGAAGAAAAACTCATCTCGCTGTCACGCATCTGTTAAACAAACAGGCATCAAATTTGACGGTCTGCTCAACCCGATGTTTAGAAGAACATTTGACCTCACCGTCAGGTATTTGTTAAACAAACAGTCATCGAACCCGAAGGTCGGCTCAACACAAAGTTGAGAGGAACATTTGACCTCGCCGTCAGGCATCTGTAGACAAACAGGAATTGAACTCGAAGGCCGGCTCATTACGAAGTTGAGAGGATCTTCTGACCTCGTTGTCAAGCATCTGTTAAACAAACAGGCATCGAATCCGAAGGCCGGCTCAACCTAAAGTTGAGAAGAACATCTGACCTCGCCGTCAAGCATCTGTTAAACAAATAGTTATCGAACCCGAAGGCCGGCTCAAACTGAAGTTGAAAAGAACATATGACCTCACCGTCAGGTTTCTGTTAAAGAAACAGGCATCGAACCCAAAGGTCGGCTCAACGCAAAGTTAAGAAGAACATCTGACCTCGCCGTGAGGCATCTGTCAAATAAACAGGCATCGAACCCGAAGGACGGCATAACCCGAAGTTGATAAGAACATTAAACCTCGCCATCGGGCGTCTGTTATACAAACAAGCATCGATCCTGAAGGTCGGCGCAACACGAAGTTGAGAGGAACATTTAACCTCGTTGTCATACATCTTTTGAACAATCAGGCATTGAACGCGAAGGGCGGCTCAACCCGAAGTTGAGAAGAACATCTGACCTTGCTGACAGGCATCTGATAAACAAACAAGCATCGAACCTGAAGGTCGGCTCAATCCAAAGTTGTGAAGAACATCTGACCTCGCTGTCAGGCATCTGTTAAACAACCAGGCATCGAACAGGAAGGCCAACACAACACGAAGTTGCGAGGAACATCTGAACTTGCCGCCAGGCATCTTTTAAACAAACACGAATCGAACCCGTAGCGCGGCTCAAATCGAAGTTGAAAAGACCATCTGACCTTGCCGTCAGGCATCTGTTAAACAAACAGGCATCGAACCTGAAGGCCGGCACAACACGAAGTTCATAGGAATATCTGACCTTGCAGTCAGGGATCTGTTAAACAAATAGGCATCGAACCCGAAGGCCGGCTCAACCCAAGTAGAGATGAAAAACTCATCTCGTTGTCAGGCATCTGTTAAACAAACAGGCATCAAATTTGACGGTCTGCTCAACCCGATGTTTAGAAGAACATTTGACCTCACCGTCAGGTATTTGTTAAACAAACAGTCATCGAACCCGAAGGTCGGCCCAACACAAAGTTGAGAGGAACATTTGACCTCACCGTCAGGCATCTGTAGACAAACAGGAATTGAACTCGAAGGCCGGCTCATTACGAAGTTAAGAGGATCTTCTGACCTCGTTGTCAAGCATCTGTTAAACAAACAGGCATCGAATCCGAAGGCCGGCTCAACCTAAAGTTGAGAAGAACATATGACCTCGCTGTCAAGCATCTGTTAAACAAATAGTTATCGAACCCGAGGGCCGGCTCAAACTGAAGTTGAAAAGAACATATGACCTCACCGTCAGGTATCTGTTAAAGAAACAGGCATCGAACCCGAAGGTCGGCTCAACGCAAAGTTAAGAGGAACATCTGACCTCGCCCTGAGGCATCTGTCAAATAAACAGGCATCGAACCCGAAGGACGACATAACCCGAAGTTGATAAGAACATTAAACCTCGCCATCAGGCGTCTGTTATACAAACAGGCATCGATCCTGAAGGTCGGCTCAACACGAAGTTGAGAGGAACATTTAACCTCGCTGTCATACATCTTTTGAACAATCAGGCATTGAACGCGAAGGGCGGCTCAACCCGAAGTTGAGAAGAACATCTGACCTTGCTGACAGGCATCTGATAAACAAACAAGCATCGAACCCGAAGGTCGGATCAATCCAAAGTTGTGAAGAACATCTGACCTCGCTGTCAGGCATCTGTTAAACAACCAGGCATCGAACGGGAAGGCCAGCACAACACGAAGTTGCGAGGAACATCTGACCTTGCCGCCAGGCATCTTTTAAACAAACACGAATCGAACCCGTAGCACGGCTCAAATCGAAGTTGAGAAAACCATCTGACCTCGCCGTCAGGCATCTGTTAAACAAACAGGCATCGAACCTGAAGGCCGGCACAACACGAAGTTCATAGGAATATCTGACCTCGCAGTCAGGGATCTGTTAAACAAATAGGCATCGAACCCGAAGGCCGGCTCAACCCAAGTAGAGAAGAAAAACTCACCTCGCTGTCAGGCATCTGTTAAACAAACAGGCATCAAAGTTGACGGTCTGCTCAACCCGATGTTTAGAAGAACATTTGACCTCACCGTCAGGTATTTGTTAAACAAACAGTCATCGAACCCGAAGGTCGGCTCAACACGAAGTTGAGAGGAACATTTGACCTCGCCGTCAGGCATCTGTAGACAAACAGGAATTGAACTCGAAGGTCGGTTCATTACGAGGTTGAGAGGATCTTCTGACCTCGCTGTCAAGCATCTGTTAAATAAACAGGCACGAATCCGAAGGCCGGCTCAACCTAAAGTTAAGAAGAACATCTGACCTCGCCGTCAAGCATCTATTAAACAAATAGGCATTGAACCCGAAGGCCGGCTCAAACTGAAGTTGAAAAGAACATATGACCTCACCGTCAGGTATCTGTTAAAGAAAAAGGCATCGAACCCGAAGGTCGGCTCAACGCAAAGTTAAGAGGAACATCTAACCTCGCCATGAGGCATCTGTCAAATAAACAGGCATCGAACCCGAAGGATGGCATAACCCGAAGTTGGTAAGAACATTAAACCTCAGCATCAGGCGTCTGTTATACAAACAGGCATCGAACCTGAAGGTCGGCTCAACACGAAGTTGAGAGGAACATTTGACCTCGCTGTCAGACATCTTTTGAACAATCAGGCATTGAACGCGAAGGGCGGCTTAACCCGAAGTTGAGAAGAACATCTGACCTCGCTGAGAGGCATCTGATAAACAAACAGGCATCGAACCCGAAGGTCGGCTCAATCCGAAGTTGTGAAGAACATCTCACCTCGCTGTCAAACATCTGTTAAACAAACAGGCATCGAACTCGATGGTCGTCTCAACCCTTAGTTGAGAAGAACATCTGAACTCGCTATCAAGCATCTAATAAACAAAGAGGCATCCAACCCGAAGGCCGGCTCAACTTGAAGTTGAGAGGAACATCTGACCTCGCCATCAGGCATCTGTTAAACAACCAGGCATCGAACGGGAAGGCCAGCACAACACGAAGTTGCGAGGATCATCTGACCTTGCCGCCAGGCATCTTTTAAACAAACACGTATCGAACCCGTAGTGCGGCTCAAACCGAAGTTGAGAAGACCATCTGACCTCGCCGTCAGGCATCTGTTAAACAAACAGGCATTGAACCTGAAGGCCAACACAACACGAAGTTCATAGGAATATCTGACCTCGCAGTCAGGGATCTGTTAAACAAATAGGCATCGAACCCGAAGGCCGGCTCAACCCAAGTAGAGAAGAACAACTCACCTCGCTGTCAGGCATCTGTTAAACAAACAGGCATCAAATTTGACGGTCTGCTCAACCCAAAGTTTAAAAGAACATTTGACCTCACCATCAGGTATTTGTTAAACAAACAGTCATCGAACCCGAAGGTCGGCTCAACACGAAGTTGAGAGGAACATTTGACCTCGCCATCAGGCATCTGTAGACAAACAGGAATTGAACTCGAAGGCCGGCTCAACACGAAGTTGAGAGGATCTTCTGACCTCGCTGTCAAGCATCTGTTAAACAAACAGGCATCGAATCCGAAGGCCGTCTCAACCTAAAGTTGAGAAGAACATCTGACCTCGCCGTCAAGCATCTGTTAAACAAATAGGCATCGAACCCGAAGGCCGGCTCAAACTAAAGTTGAAAAGAACATATGACCTCACCGTCAGGTATCTGTTAAAGAAACACGCATCGAACCCGAAGGTCGGCTCAACGCAAAGTTGAGAGGAACATCTGACCTCGCCGTGAGGCATCTGTCAAATAAACAGGCATCGAACCCGAAGGACGACATAACCCGAAGTTGATAAGAACATTAGACCTCGCCATCAGACGTCTGTTATACAAACAGGCATCGAACTTGAAGGTCGGCTCAACACGAAGTTGAGAGGAACATTTGACCTTGCTGTCAGACATCTTTTGAACAATCAGGCATTAAACGCGAAGGGCGGCTCAACCTGAAGTTGAGAAGAACATCTGACCTCGCTGATAGGCATCTGTTAAACAAACAGGAATCGAACCCGAAGGTCGGATCAATCCGAAGTTGTGAAGAACATCTGAACTCGCTGTCAGGCATCTGTTAAACAAATAGGAATCGAACTCGATGGTCGTCTCAACCCTTAGTTGAGAAGAACATCTGAACTCGCTATCAAGCATCTAATAAACAAAGAGGCATCCAACCCGAAGGCCGACTCAACTTGAAGTTTAGAGGAACATCTGACCTCGCCATCAGGCATTTGTTAAACAACCAGGCATCGAACGGGAAGGCCAGCACAACACGAAGTTGTGAGGAACATCTGACCTTGCTGCCAGGCATCTTTTAAACAAACACGTATCGAACCCGTAGTGCGGCTCAAACCGAAGTTGAGAAGATTATCTGACCTCGTCGTCAGGCATCTGTTAAACAAATAAGCATCGAACCTGAAGGCCGGCACAACACGAAGTTCATAGGAATATCTGACCTCGCTGTCAGGGATCTGTTAAACAAATAGGCATCGAACCGGAAGGCCGGCTCATCCCAAGTAGAGAAGAACAACTCACCTCGCTGTCAGGCATCTGTTAAACAAACAGGCATCAAATTTGACGGTCTGCTCAACCCGAAGTTTAGAAGAACATTTGACCTCACCGTCAGGTATTTGTTAAACAAACAGTCATCGAACCCGAAGGTCGGCTCAACACGAAGTTGAGAGGAACATTTGACCTCGCCGTCAGGATCTGTAGACAAACATGAATTGAACTCGAAGGCCGGCTCAAGACGAAGTTGAGAGGATCTTCTGACCTCGCTGTCAAGCATCTGTTAAACAAATAGGCATCGAATCCGAAGGCCGTCTCAACCTAAAGTTGAGAAGAACATTTGACCTCGCCGTCAAGCATCTGTTAAACAAGTAGGCATCGAACCCGAAGGCCGGCTCAAACTGAAGTTGAAAAGAACATATGACCTCACCGTCAGGTATCTGTTAAAGAAACACACGTCGAACCCGAAGGTCGGCTCAACGCAAAGTTGAGAGGAACATCTGACCTCGCCGTGAGGCATCTGTCAAATAAACAGGCATCGAACCAGAAGGATGGCATAACCCGAAGTTGATAAGAACATTAAACCTCGCCATCAGGCGTCTGTTATACAAACAGGCATCGAACCTGAAGGTCGGCTCAACACGAAGTTGAGAGGAACATTTGACCTCGCTGTCAGACATCTTTTGAACAATCAGGCATTGAACGCGAAGAGCGGCTTAACCCGAAGTTGAGAAGAACATCTGACCTTGCTGAGAGGCATCTGATAAACAAACAGGCATCGAACCCAAAGGTCGGCTCAATCCGAAGTTGTGAAGAACATCTCACCTCGCTGTCAAACATCTGTTAAACAAACAGGCATCGAACTCGATGGTCGTCTCAACCCTTAGTTGAGAAGAACATCTGAACTCGCTATCAAGCATCTAATAAACAAAGAGGCATCCAACCCGAAGGCCGGCTCAACTTGAAGTTGAGAGGAACATCTGACCTCGCCATCAGGCATCTGTTAAACAACCAGGCATCGAACGGGAAGGCCAGCACAACACGAAGTTGCGAGGATCATCTGACCTTGCCGCCATGCATCTTTTAAACAAACACGTATCGAACCCGTAGTGCGGCTCAAACCGAAGTTGAGAAGACCATCTGACCTCGCCGTCAGGCATCTGTTAAACAAACAGGCATTGAACCTGAAGGCCAACACAACACGAAGTTCATAGGAATATCTGACCTCGCAGTCAGGGATATGTTAAACAAATAGGCATCGAACCCGAAGGCCGGCTCAACCCAAGTAGAGAAGAACAACTCACCTCGCTGTCAGGCATCTGTTAAACAAACAGGCATCAAATTTGACGGTCTGCTCAACCCGAAGTTTAGAAGAACATTTGACCTCACCGTCAGGTATTTGTTAAACAAACAGTCATCGAACCCGAAGGTCGGCTCAACACGAAGTTGAGAGGAACATTTGACCTCGCCGTCAGGCATCTGTAGACAAACAGGAATTGAACTCGAAGGCCGGCTCAACACGAAGTTGAGAGGATCTTCTGACCTCGCTGTCAAGCATCTGTTAAACAAACAGGCATCGAATCCGAAGGCCGTCTCAACCTAAAGTTGAGAAGAACATCTGACCTCGCCGTCAAGCATCTGTTAAACAAATAGGCATCGAACCAGAAGGTCGGCTCAAACTGAAGTTGAAAAGAACATATGACCTCACCGTCAGGTATCTGTTAAAGAAACACGCATCGAACCCGAAGGTCGGCTCAACGCAAAGTTGAGAGGAACATCTGACCTCGCCGTGAGGCATTTGTCAAATAAACAGGCATCGAACCCGAAGGACGGCATAACCCGAAGTTGATAAGAACATTAGACCTCGCCATCAGGCGTCTGTTATACAAACAGGCATCGAACCTGAAGGTCGGCTCAACACGAAGTTGAGAGGAACATTTGACCTTGCTGTAAGACATCTTTTGAACAATCAGGCATTGAACGCGAAGGGCGGCTTAACCCGAAGTTGAGAAGAACATCTGACCTCGCTGAGAGGCATCTGATAAACAAACAGGCATCGAACCCAAAGGTCGGCTCAATCCGAAGTTGTGAAGAACATCTCACCTCGCTGTCAAACATCTGTTAAACAAACAGGCATCGAACTCGATGGTCGTCTCAACCCTTAGTTGAGAAGAACATCTGAACTCGCTATCAAGCATCTAATAAACAAAGAGGCATCCAACCCGAAGGCCGGCTCAACTTGAAGTTGAGAGGAACATCTGACCTCGCCATCAGGCATCTGTTAAACAACCAGGCATCGAACGGGAAGGCCAGCACAACACGAAGTTGCGAGGATCATCTGACCTTGCCGCCAGGCATCTTTTAAACAAACACGTATCGAACCCGTAGTGCGGCTCAAACCGAAGTTGAGAAGACCATCTGACCTCGCCGTCAGGCATCTGTTAAACAAACAGGCATTGAACCTGAAGGCCAACACAACACGAAGTTCATAGGAATATCTGACCTCGCAGTCAGGGATCTGTTAAACAAATAGGCATCGAACCCGAAGGCCGGCTCAACCCAAGTAGAGAAGAACAACTCACCTCGCTGTCAGGCATCTGTTAAACAAACAGGCATCAAATTTGACGGTCTGCTCAACCCGAAGTTTAGAAGAACATTTGACCTCACCGTCAGGTATTTGTTAAACAAACAGTCATCGAACCCGAAGGTCGGCTCAACACGAAGTTGAGAGGAACATTTGACCTCGCCGTCAGGCATCTGTAGACAAACAGGAATTGAACTCGAAGGCCGGCTCAACACGAAGTTGAGAGGATCTTCTGACCTCGCTGTCAAGCATCTGTTAAACAAACAGGCATCGAATCCGAAGGCCGTCTCAACCTAAAGTTGAGAAGAACATCTGACCTCGCCGTCAAGCATCTGTTAAACAAATAGGCATCGAACCAGAAGGTCGGCTCAAACTGAAGTTGAAAAGAACATATGACCTCACCGTCAGGTATCTGTTAAAGAAACACGCATCGAACCCGAAGGTCGGCTCAACGCAAAGTTGAGAGGAACATCTGACCTCGCCGTGAGGCATTTGTCAAATAAACAGGCATCGAACCCGAAGGACGGCATAACCCGAAGTTGATAAGAACATTAGACCTCGCCATCAGGCGTCTGTTATACAAACAGGCATCGAACCTGAAGGTCGGCTCAACACGAAGTTGAGAGGAACATTTGACCTTGCTGTAAGACATCTTTTGAACAATCAGGCATTGAACGCGAAGGGCGGCTTAACCCGAAGTTGAGAAGAACATCTGACCTCGCTGAGAGGCATCTGATAAACAAACAGGCATCGAACCCAAAGGTCGGCTCAATCCGAAGTTGTGAAGAACATCTCACCTCGCTGTCAAACATCTGTTAAACAAACAGGCATCGAACTCGATGGTCGTCTCAACCCTTAGTTGAGAAGAACATCTGAACTCGCTATCAAGCATCTAATAAACAAAGAGGCATCCAACCCGAAGGCCGGCTCAACTTGAAGTTGAGAGGAACATCTGACCTCGCCATCAGGCATCTGTTAAACAACCAGGCATCGAACGGGAAGGCCAGCACAACACGAAGTTGCGAGGATCATCTGACCTTGCCGCCAGGCATCTTTTAAACAAACACGTATCGAACCCGTAGTGCGGCTCAAACCGAAGTTGAGAAGACCATCTGACCTCGCCGTCAGGCATCTGTTAAACAAACAGGCATTGAACCTGAAGGCCAACACAACACGAAGTTCATAGGAATATCTGACCTCGCAGTCAGGGATCTGTTAAACAAATAGGCATCGAACCCGAAGGCCGGCTCAACCCAAGTAGAGAAGAACAACTCACCTCGCTGTCAGGCATCTGTTAAACAAACAGGCATCAAATTTGACGGTCTGCTCAACCCGAAGTTTAGAAGAACATTTGACCTCACCGTCAGGTATTTGTTAAACAAACAGTCGTCGTACCCGAAGGTCGGCTCAACACGAAGTTGAGAGGAACATTTGACCTCGCCGTCAGGCATCTGTAGATAAACAGGAATTGAACTCGAAGGCCGGCTCAACACGAAGTTGAGAGGATCTTCTGACCTCGCTGTCAAGCATCTGTTAAACAAACAGGCATCGAATCCGAAGGCCGTCTCAACCTAAAGTTGAGAAGAACATCTGACCTCGCCGTCAAGCATCTGTTAAACAAATAGGCATCGAACCCGAAGGTCGGCTCAAACTGAAGTTGAAAAGAACATATGACCTCACCGTCAGGTATCTGTTAAAGAAACACGCATCGAACCCGAAGGTCGGCTCAACGAAAAGTTGAGAGGAACTTCTGACCTCGCCGTGAGGCATCTGTCAAATAAACAGGCATCGAACCCGAAGGACGGCAAAACCCGAAGTTGATAAGAACATTAGACCTCGCCATCAGGCGTCTGTTATACAAACAGGCATCGAACTTGAAGGTCGGCTCAACACGAAGTTGAGAGGAACATTTGACCTTGCTGTCAGACATCTTTTGAACAATCAGGCATTGAACGCGAAGGGCGGCTTAACCCGAAGTTGAGAAGAACATCTGACCTTGCTGAGAGGCATCTGATAAACAAACAGGCATCGAACCCAAAGGTCGGCTCAATCCGAAGTTGTGAAGAACATCTCACCTCGCTGTCAAACATCTGTTAAACAAACAGGCATCGAACACGATGGTCGTCTCAACCCTTAGTTGAGAAGAACATCTGAACTCGCTATCAAGCATCTAATAAACAAAGAGGCATCCAACCCGAAGGCCGGCTCAACTTGAAGTTGAGAGGAACATCTGACCTCGCCATCAGGCATCTATTAAACAACCAGGCATCGAACGGGAAGGCCAGCACAACACGAAGTTGCGAGGATCATCTGACCTTGCCGCCAGGCATCTTTTAAACAAACACGTATCGAACCCGTAGTGCGGCTCAAACCGAAGTTGAGAAGACCATCTGACCTCGCCGTCAGGCATCTGTTAAACAAACAGGCATTGAACCTGAAGGCCAACACAACACGAAATTCATAGGAATATCTGACCTCGCAGTCAGGGATCTGTTAAACAAATAGGCATCGAACCCGAAGGCCGGCTCAACCCAAGTAGAGAAGAACAACTCACCTCGCTGTCAGGCATCTGTTAAACAAACAGGCATCAAATTTGACGGTCTGCTCAACCCGAAGTTTAGAAGAACATTTGACCTCACCGTCAGGTATTTGTTAAACAAACAGTCATCGAACCCGAAGGTCGGCTCAACACGAAGTTGAGAGGAACATTTGACCTCGCCGTCAGGCATCTGTAGACAAACAGGAATTGAACTCGAAGGCCGGCTCAACACGAAGTTGAGAGGATCTTCTGACCTCGCTGTCAAGCATCTGTTAAACAAACAGGCATCGAATCCGAAGGCCGTCTCAACCTAAAGTTGAGAAGAACATCTGACCTCGCCGTCAAGCATCTGTTAAACAAATAGGCATCGAACCCGAAGGCCGGCTCAAACTGAAGTTGAAAAGAACATATGACCTCACCGTCAGGTATCTGTTAAAGAAACACGCATCGAACCCGAAGGTCGGCTCAACGCAAAGTTGAGAGGAACTTCTGACCTTGCCGTGAGGCATCTGTCAAATAAACAGGCATCGAACCCGAAGGACGGCATAACCCGAAGTTGATAAGAACATTAGACCTCGCCATCAGGCGTCTGTTATCCAAACAGGCATCGAGCTTGAAGGTCGGCTCAACACGAAGTTGAGAGGAACATTTGACCTTGTTGTCAGACATCTTTTGAACAATCAGGCATTGAACGCAAAGGGCGGCTCAACCTGAAGTTGAGAAGAACATCTGACCTTGCTGATAGGCATCTGTTAAACAAACAGGAATCGAACCCGAAGGTCGGATCAATCCGAAGTTGTGAAGAACATCTGAACTCGCTGTCAGGCATCTGTAAAACAAACATGCATCGAACTCGATGGTCGTCTCAACCCTTAGTTGAGAAGAACATCTGAACTCGCTATCAAGCATCTAATAAACAAAGAGGCATCCAACCCGAAGGCCGGCTCAACTTGAAGTTGAGAGGAACATCTGACCTCGCAATCAGGCATCTGTTAAACAACCAGGCATCGAACGGGAAGGCCAGCACAACACGAAGTTGTGAGGAACATCTGACCTTGCCGCAGGCATCTTTTAAACAAACACGTATCGAACCCGTAGCGCGGCTCAAACCGAAGTTGAGAAGACTATCTGACCTCGCCGTCAGGCATCTGTTAAACAAATAAGCATCGAACGTGAAGGCCGGCACAACACGAAGTTCATAGGAATATCTAACCTCGCTGTCAGGGATTTTTTAAACAAATAGGCATCGAACCGGAAGGCCGGCTCATCCCAAGTAGAGAAGAACAACTCACCTCGCTGTCAGGCATCTGTTAAACAAACAGGCATCAAATTTGACGGTCTGCTCAACCCAAAGTTTAGAAGAACATTTGACCTCACCGTCAGGTATTTGTTAAACAAACAGTCATCGAACCCGAACGTCGGCTCAACACGAAGTTGAGAGGAACATTTGACCTCGCCGTCAGGATCTGTAGACAAACAGGAATTGAACTCGAAGGCCGACTCAAGACGAAGTTGAGAGGATCTTCTGACCTTGCTGTCAAGCATCTGTTAAACAAACAGGCATCGAATCCGAAGGCCGTCTCAACCTAAAGTTGAGAAGAACATCTGACCTCGCCGTCAAGCATCTGTTAAACAAATAGGCATCGAACCCGAAGGCCGGCTCAAACTGAAGTTGAAAAGAACATATGACCTCACCGTCAGGTATCTGTTAAAGAAACACACATCGAACCCGAAGGTCGGCTCAACGCAAAGTTGAGAGGAACTTCTGACCTTGCCGTGAGGCATCTGTCAAATAAACAGGCATCGAACCCGAAGGACGGCATAACCCGAAGTTGATAAGAACATTAGACCTCGCCATCAGGCGTCTGTTATACAAACAGGCATCGAGCTTGAAGGTCGGCTCAACACGAAGTTGAGAGGAACATTTGACCTTGCTGTCAGATATCTTTTGAACAATCAGGCATTGAACGCAAAGGGCGGCTCAACCTGAAGTTGAGAAGAACATCTGACCTTGCTGATAGGCATCTGTTAAACAAACAGGAATCGAACCCGAAGGTCGGATCAATCCGAAGTTGTGAAGAACATCTGAACTCGCTGTCAGGCATCTGTAAAACAAACAGGCATCGAACTCGATGGTCGTCTCAACCCTTAGTTGAGAAGAACATCTGAACTCGCTATCAAGCATCTAATAAACAAAGAGGCATCCAACCCGAAGGCCGGCTCAACTTGAAGTTGAGAGGAACATCTGACCTCGCAATCAGGCATCTGTTAAACAACCAGGCATCGAACGGGAAGGCCAGCACAACACGAAGTTGTGAGGAACATCTGACCTTGCCGCCAGGCATCTTTTAAACAAACACGTATCGAACCCGTAGCGCGGCTCAAACCGAAGTTGAGAAGACTATCTGACCTCGCCGTCAGGCATCTGTTAAACAAATAAGCATCGAACGTGAAGGCCGGCACAACACGAAGTTCATAGGAATATCTGACCTCGCTGTCAGGGATTTTTTAAACAAATAGGCATCGAACCGGAAGGCCGGCTCATCCCAAGTAGAGAAGAACAACTCACCTCGCTGTCAGGCATCTGTTAAACAAACAGGCATCAAATTTGACGGTCTGCTCAACCCAAAGTTTAGAAGAACATTTGACCTCACCGTCAGGTATTTGTTAAACAAACAGTCATCGAACCCGAACGTCGGCTCAACACGAAGTTGAGAGGAACATTTGACCTCGCCGTCAGGATCTGTAGACAAACAGGAACTGAACTCGAAGGCCGGCTCAAGACGAAGTTGAGAGGATCTTCTGACCTCGCTGTCAAGCATCTGTTAAACAAACAGGCATCGAATCTGATGGCCGTCTCAACCTAAAGTTGAGAAGAACATCTGACCTCGCCGTCAAGCATCTGTTAAATAAATAGGCATCGAACCCGAAGGCCGACTCAAACTGAAGTTGAAAAGAACATATGACCTCACCGTCAGGTATCTGTTAAAGAAACACACATCGAACCCGAAGGTCGGCTCAACGCAAAGTTGAGAGGAACATCTGACCTCGCCGTGAGACATCTGTCAAATAAACAGGCATCGAACCCGAAGGACGGCATAACCCGAAGTTGATAAGAACATTAGACCTCGCCATCAGGCGTCTGTTATACAAACAGGCATCGAACTTGAAGGTCGGCTCAACACGAAGTTGAGAGGAACATTTGACCTTGCTGTCAGACATCTTTTGAACAATCAGGCATTGAACGCGAAGGGCGGCTCAACCTGAAGTTGAGAAGAACATCTGACCTCGCTGACAGGCATCTGTTAAACAAACAGGAATCGAACCCGAAGGTCGGCTCAATCCGAAGTTGTGAAGAACATCTGAACTCGCTGTCAGGTATCTGTTAAACAAACAGGCATCGAACTCGATGGTCGTCTCAACCCTTAGTTGAGAAGAACATCTGAACTCGCTATCAAGCATCTAATAAACAAAGAGGCATCCAACCCGAAGGCCGGCTCAACTTGAAGTTTAGAGGAACATCTGACCTCGCCATCAGGCATCTGTTAAACAACCAGGCATCGAACGGGAAGGCCAGCACAACACGAAGTTGTGAGGAACATCTGACCTTGCCGCCAGGCATCTTTTAAACAAACACGTATCGAACCCGTAGCGCGGCTCAAACCGAAGTTGAGAAGACCATCTGACCTCGCCGTCAGGCATCTATTAAACAAACAGGCATCGAACCTGAAGGCCGGTACAACACGAAGTTCATAGGAATATCTGACCTCACTGTCAGGGATCTGTTAAACAAATAGGCATTGAACCGGAAGGCCGACTCAACCCAAGTAGAGAAGAACAACTCACCTCGCTGTCAGGCATCTGTTAAACAAACAGGCATCAAATTTGATGGTCTGCTTAACCCGAAGTTTAAAAGAACATTTGACCTCACCATCAGGTATTTGTTAAACAAACAGTCATCGAACCCGAAGGTCGACTCAACACGAAGTTGAGAGGAACATTTGACCTCGCCGTCAGGCATCTGTAGACAAACATGAATTGAACTCGAAGGCCGGCTTAACACGAAGTTGAGAGGATCTTCTGACCTTGTTGTCAAGCATCTGTTAAACAAACAGGCATCGAATCTGAAGGGCGGCTCAACCTAAAGTTGAGAAGAACATCTGACCTTGCCGTCAAGCATCTGTTAAACAAATAGGCATCGAACCCGAAGGCCGACTCAAACTGAAGTTGAAAAGAACATATGACCTCACCGTCAGGTATCTGTTAAAGAAACAGGCATCGAACCCGAAGGTCGTCTCAACGCAAAGTTGAGAGGAACATCTGCCCTCGTCATGAGGCATCTGTCAAATAAACAGGCATCGAACCCAAAGGACGGCTTAACCCGAAGTTGATAAGAACATTAGACCTCGCCATCAGGCGTCTGTTATACAAACAGGCATCGAACCTGAAGGTCGGCTCAACACGAAGTTGAGAGTAACATTTGACCTCACTGTCAGACATGTTTTGAACAATCAGGCATTGAACGCGAAGGGTAGCTCAACCCGAAGTTGAGAAGAACATCTGACCTCACTGACAGGCATCTGTTAAACAAACAGGCATAGAACCCGAAGGTCGGCTCAATCTGAAGTTGTGAAGAACATCTGACCTTGCTGTCAGGATCTGTTAAACAAACAGGCATCGAACTTGATGGTCGTCTCAACCCTTAGTTGAGAAAAACATCTGAACTCACTGTCAAGCATCTTATAAACAAAGAGGCATCCAACCCGAAGGCCGGCTCAACTTGAAGTTGAGAGGAACATCTGACCTCGCCATCAGGCATCTGTTAAATAACCAGGCATCGAACGGGAAGGCCAGCACAACACGAAGTTGTGAGGAACATCTGACCTTGCCGCCAGGCATCTTTTAAACAAACACGTATCGAACCCGTAGCGCGGCTCAAACCGAAGTTGAGAAGACCATCTGACCTCGCTGTCAAGCATCTGTTAAACAAATAGGCATCGAACCTGAAGGTCGGCACAACACAAAGTTCATAGGAATATCTGACCTCGTTGTCAGGGATCTGTTAAACAAATAGGCATTGAACCCGATGTTCGGCTCAACCCAAGTAGAGAAGAACAACTCACCTCGCTGTCAGGAATCTGTTAAACAAACAGGCATCAAATTTGATGGTCTGCTCAACCCGAAGTTTAGAAGAACATTTGACCTCACCGTCAGGTATTTGTTAAACAAACAGTCATCGAACCCGAAGGTCGGCTCAACACGAAGTTGAGAGGAACATTTGACCTCGCCGTCAAGCATCTGTAGACAAACAGGAATTGAACTCGAAGGCCGGCTCAACACGAAGTTGAGAGGATCTTCTGACCTCGCTGTCAAGCATCTGTTAAACAAACAGGCATCGAATCCGAAGGCCGACTCAACCTGAAGTAGAGAAGAACATTTGACCTCGCTGTCAAGCATCTGTTAAAGAAATAGGCATCGAACCCGAAGGCCGGCTCAAACTGAAGTTGAAAAGAACATATGACCTCACCGTCAGGTATTTGTTAAAGAAACATGCATCGAACCCGAAGGTCAGCTCAACGCAAAGTTGAGAGGAACATCTGACCTCGCCGTGAGGTATCTGTCAAATAAACAGGTATCGAACCCGAAGGACGGCTTAACCCGAAGTTGATAAGAACATTAGACCTCGCCATCAGGCGTCAGTTATACAAACAGGCATCGAACCTGAAGGTCGGTTCAACACGAAGTTGAGAGGAACATTTGACCTTGCAGTCAGACATCTTTTGAACAATCAGGCATTGAACGCGAAGGGCGGCTCAACCCGAAGTTGAGAAGAACATCTGACCTTGCTGACAGGCATCTGTTAAACAAACAGGCATAGAACCCGAAGGTCGCTGTTGCACCCTAAAATTTGACCAACCGATTCTCCTATCTGGTTCATGGTTCAGTTCGTATTCGCAAATCAGATGCATGACATTTGTGCACAGACAGAGGATGTCAGGGTTACAGCTTGGTTTTCATTTACCGGATATTTCAGATCCAGTCCAGATCATCAGGGTTTTATTTCGGGAAATTGTGCGCTCCTCGGTGTTTGCAGCTCACATGGTGGTTTTCGGGATATTTTGGTGCCGGGGTTTACTGTTTGCTTTAATCTGGTCTCGCGCTATCTTTTACGTTGGTCATTTGCATTTGTTTGTATTTTTTAGGGTTTAATAGCCTTTTGAGGATTTTTAATAGGCTTTATAGGTTTTTAAGAATTTAAATAGATTTTTTAACATTTTTTTAAATAGTTTAAATCTTTTTTTAGAATTTTATAGAATTTTTTAAATAGATTTAATAGTTTTTTTTTTATCTTTTTTAGAATATAATAGATTTTAATAGTTTTAAATAAATGGTAGATTTTTAATAGGATTTTGATAGAGATTTTATAGAAATTAGTAGAGTTTTAATCATTTTTGGTTAAATAGAGTTAATTAGATTTTAATCATGTTTTTAGATTTAATTAGGATTTAATTGATTTAATTAGAGTCTAATATTAGTTAGATTTTAATTGAGTCATTTAGATTTAATCAGAATTAGGTTAGTTTAATTGTAGTTTTAGAATTAATTAGTCAGGTTAATTAGTTAATTAGGTTTTGATTAGTTTCAATTAGGCCTAATCAGTTTTTAACCCATTTTCATATTAATCCTTTAATTCAGTTTTTTGGAGTTTATTGGTCTTATTTCGTGGGCCAGCATATGCAGGTTGGAGGCCCATTTCAATTTTCAGTCTAGTCTTTTTTGTCATTTTTGTCCAGCAGATGCCACTTGGCCAGTATATAGTGCGCCACGCGTTCGCTTCTAGAGGGACCACCTCATTCTGACTTCACTCCCAGAAGATGACACCTCACCCACTATCTCTCCCCCTTCTGCTGCCACGCGCCCCACTAACCCTATCTCACGCCACCTGTCGCCTCACCAAGCTTCACCGGAACCCCTACCGCCGGCCATGCATCCGCCTTGACCAACTATCTCCGGCCACCCTAATAGTCTCCGGCCGCCGTCCCTTACCGGAAACTGCAAAATTGCAGAAAATCCTCCCCTCTTCTTCTTCCTCCCCCTTCCTCCTCCGTCCAACTTGATCAATACCTCACTGGAAAATTTAAACTCCGCCGGAAACCGCATTCAAACCTCCCTCGTTCTTCAAAGAATTTTTCCAGAAATTCTTCAAACCTTCATCGTTCTTCACGTTTCCAACACCTTCAATCTTCCTCCGTTTCCAGATCGTGAGAACATTCAAGAACGTCCAAGCAACTCCGAAGACCCTCAACCTCCATCAACCTTCATCGTTCCCAGATTTTCTCCCATTCATCTTCGTATACACGACGTTCATCAATTCCCCGAACGCTCATGCATCGTCAGACCGTAGTTGTAGGTTCCCAGACCATTAAGACCAGTTAGTTTCTCACTGCTGTGTGAGAACCCCCTGTTTAGTCGTAGTTAGTCGAACTACGTTTGCTCTGATCTTCCATGCTGTGTGGAAGTACGTAGGCACGGGACGCGATGTCCTGGCGAGCAACCTTCCCCCTGTCTAGACGTAGGCAGTCGAACTACGTTGACTCTGACTTTCCCATTGCACGAGGGAGTATGTAGGCCCAGAACACCGTATGTTCTGTCGAGTCCTGTCCTTTTCTTTTCTTTTCAGACTGACCATTAGCGTAGATAGATAAACACACCCTTTTCCTTATAAACACCAAGCGTGGATCCCGTCGAGTACGACGGACGTGAGGGGTGCTAATACCTTCCCCTTGCGTAACCGACTCCCGAATCCAGGTTTTGATTGCGATGACCATACCTTTCCCCGTGTTTTTGCGAGGTTTACTTCGAGCGTTTCCTTTCCCTCCTTTGGGATAAATAACGCACGGTGGCGACTCTTCTGTTCAGCCAGCGCCGATTTTCGCAGTAGCGACAGTCGGCATTGAACCCGAAGGCCGGATCAACCCAAGTAGAGAAGAATAACTCACCTCGCTGTCAGGCATCTGTTAAACAAACAGGCATCAAATTTGATGGTCTGCACAACCCGAAGTTTAGAAGCACATTTGGCCTCATCGTCAGGTATTTGTTAAACAAACAATCATCGAACCTGAAGGTCGGCTCAACACGAAGTTGAGAGGAACATTTGACCTCGCCGTCAGGCATCTGTAGACAAACAGGAATTGAACCCGAAGGTCGGCTCAACCCAAACTTGAGAAGAACATATGACCTCGCTATCAGGCATCTGTAAAATAAACAGGCATCAAACCTGAAGGCCGTCTCAACACGAAGTTGAGAAGTACATTTGACATCACCGTTAGGCATCTATTAAACAAACAGGCATCGAACCCGGAGGCCGGCTCTTCATGAAGTTGAGAAGAACATCTGAACTCACTGTCAGGAATCTGTTAAACAAACAGGCATCGAACCTGAAGGCCGGATAAACACGAAGTTAAGAGGAACATCTGCCCTCGCTGTAATGAATCGAACCCGAAGGCCGACTCAAGACGAAGTTGAGATGAACATTTGACCTCGCTGTCAAGCATCTGCTAAACAAACAGGCATCGAACTGGAAGGCCCGCTCAACCCGTAGTTGAGAAGAACATCAGACCTCGCTCTCAGACATCTGTTAAACTAATAGGCATCGAACCCGAAGGCCGACTCAACACGAAGTTGAGAAGAACATCTGACCTCGCCATCAGGAATCGAACCCGAAGGCCGGCTAGACACAAAGTTGAGAATAACATCTGACCTCGCTGTGAAGCATCTATTAAACAAACAGGCATCGAATCCGAAGGCCGGCTCAACCCGAAGTTAAGAAGAACATCTAACCTTGCTGTCAGGAATCTGTTAAAGAAACATGCATCGAACCCGAAACCCGGCTCAACCTAAAGTTGAGAAGAACATCTGACCTCGCCGGCAGGTATCTGTTAAACAAACAGGCATCGAACCCGAAGTTCATCTCAACACGAAGTTGAGAGGAACATCTGACCTCGCCGTGAGGCATCTGTTAAATAAATAAGCATCGAATTTGAAGTCCGGCTCAACTCAAAGTTCAGATGAACATCTGACCTCACTGTCAGGCATCAGTTAAAAAAACAGGAATCGAACCCGAAGGCTGGCTCAACCCGAAGTTGAGAAGTACATCTGACCTTGCCGCCAGGCATCTTTTAAACAAACACGTATCGAACCCGTAACGCAGATCAAACCGAAGTTGAGAAGACCATCTGACCTCGCCGTCAGGATTCTGTTAAACAAATGGGCATCGAACCCGAAGGCTGGCTCAACTCGAAGTTGAGAAGAACATCTGACCTCACCGTCAGGCATCTATTAAACAAACAAGCATCGAACCCGAAGGATGGCTAACCACGAAGTTGAGAAGTACATCTGACCTCACCGTCAGGCATCTGTCGAATAAATAGGCAACGAACCTGAAGGGCGGCTCAACCTGAAGTTGATAAGAACATTAGACCTCGCCATCAAGCATCTGTTAAACAAACAAGCATCAAACCCGAAGGGCGGCTCAACACGAAGTTGAGAGGAACATTTGACCTCACTGTCAGGCATCTGTTAAACAATTAGGCATCGAACGCGAAGGGCGGCTCATCCCGAAGTTGAGAAGAACATCTAACCTCGCTGACAGGCATCTGTTAAACAAACAGGCATCAAACCCGAAGGTCGGCTCAACACGAAGTTGATAGGAACATCTGACCTCGCCGTGAGGCATCTTTTAAACAAACAGGCATAGAACCTGAAGGGCGGCTCAACACGAAGTTGAGAAGAACATCTTATCTCGCTGTCAAGCATCTGTTAAACAAATAGGCATCGAACCCAAATGCCGACTCAACCCGAAGTTGAGAAGAACATCTGACCTTTCCGTTAGGCATCTGATAACAAACGGGCATCGAACCCGAAGGCCGGCTCAACTCGAAGTTGAGAAGAACATCTGACCTCGCCGTCAGGCATTTATTAAACAAACAGGCGTCGAACCCGAAGGCTGGCTCAACACGAAGTTGAAAAGTACATTTGACCTCACCGTCAGGCATCTGTCAAATAAACAGGCATCGAACCCGAAGGGCGGCTCAACCCGAAGTTGATAAGAACATTAGACATCGCCATCAGGCATCTGTTAAACAAACAGACGTCGAATTTGAAGGCCGGCTCTGTCGCTTGCGCGAAAATAAGGTGTCGGCATGACAGAAGAGTCGCCACCTTTCGTTATTTATCCCTCGGAGCGGGAAAGGAAACGATCGGAAAAACCTGACGAATAAGGGTAAGACAAGGTCGTCGCAACCATTGTCTGGGTTCGGGAGTCGGTTACGCAAGGGGAAGGTATTAGCACCCCTCACGTCCGTCTTACTCGACGGGATCCTCGCTTTTTTGTTTACTTGGACGGGTTGGTTATAATCTATCTACCTATCAAGGCTGGCTGAAAAAGAAAAGAAAAATGACTCGGCAAAGCGTCGCACTTTATGCCTACGTATTCTCATCTGAGAATGAGAAATCAGAGTCAACGTAGTTCGCCTAACTACGGGGGAAGATGGGGAAGGTTGCTCGCTAGGATATCGCATCCTATGCCTACGTACTTCCATACTGCATGGAAGATCAGAGCAAACGTAGTTCGGGAAACTACGGTTTATTTTCTAAAAGAAGTGTTTTTTATCGTGTTTGCGATCTCAACCGCACTAGAGACTATGACCTGAGAGGGAATGTGTCCTTTCTCAGATAGCTTAAGGCTCGTAACGTACGAAAGAAATCATTCATGATTACTGTATTTTAAACTGCTTCGAGATGAGAAGAGAACAGGCCCAACTAGGAGGGAGACTATCAAGTCCTACTGTTGTCATGCCATGGATTCATCTTATGGTTGAGGTTTGAACAGGGAACTCCTAGATGTTGTCATGCATAGGTTTCAACCTAAAAGTCTATCATCAAATCCTCATCAGAGGAAATGAGAGTCCTAAGGGATCATGTCAATGATACACCAAAACAGACAAAAGCATCAGCTTTAACAGTAAAATGCATGCAATGCAAGTGAGGGAGGAAATGTGTGTGGGGCTTCAGCCTCCACAAGCTCGTCTCGACCTCAAGCCAGTCCTAAAATAACAGTAATCATACTGAAAATAAACCACAGGCTATCAAGCCATACACAGATAGAAGAAATGAAGTGCCATCAGGCAAACAAAACACATGCTTGAGAAAGAATCATCTACTCTCTAATCCTAACCCTAACACAGAATCCTGATCAAATCTAATCAAAGCCCTAAAGCAAAACCTAACCAAAAGAAATCAATCCCAGTCTTCAAGCTTCAGAACAAGCTTACCAAAGAAAGGGAGCTAAGTAAGCAGACTCATAGTGTCTTCCTCAGGAAAGCACTAGAAGGTGTATACTCAGGAGTCATATCCTATGTGGGTCCACCACCGTGATCAGTTTACATTCCTCCTCAGGAGAAATTAAACTCACAAGCAGGCTCCAACATCACTGGATACTTAGGAAATCCTATCTGAACTAGTGGAACTAAGTGAATAGACTCATAGGACCTTCCTCAGGAAAGTACTAGGAGGCTTCCACTTAGGAGTTGTATCCTATGTGGCTCAACAACTGTGATCAGTCTACATTCCTCCTCAGGAGAAATAAAACTCACAAGTTGGCTCCAACATCATTGGATACTTGAGAAATCCTAGATAAACTAATGGAACTAAGTGAATAGACCCCTAGGACCTTCCTCAGGAAAGTACTAGGAGGCTTCCACTTAGGAATTGTATCCCATGTGGCTCAACAACATGTGATCAGTTTACATTCCTCCTCAGGAGAAATTAAACTCACAAGTTGGCTCCAACATCATTGGATACTTGAGAAAGAGGTGAGAAGAAAGAATGAAAGTCATTCATAGTGCCTTCCTCAGGAAAGTACCATGAACTTCCTTCAAACTTCAGGATCTCAAACCTCACAGACAGGGAATAATCCAAGCTCTGGGTCTCTGAGTCTTGATCTACAATCTCCTCTTCATCATGCTCTCCAATAAGATCTTCAAAACAACACAAGCCCCACAACAAATTCCCCAAAACAACCCCTAGAGATGAACAGATAACCACAGAACAGACAAAATCAACAGTCAACTTCAGAAAATACCTAAAAATACTAAACCAAGGGGGAAAAATCTATCAATTATTCACAAGGGTCTACAACATCTATCCATAACATCCACATATTCCCCTACCCAAGAATCAAGGCAAAACTATCTAAAGAAAATGAATTTCCTTACCTATACACAACCTAAACCCTAATTAGGATACCCTAATGCTACCCTAATTAAACTAATCAAATTTTAATCTAAAAATCAAGAATTAAATCCTATGGGGAACTATGATTCAATATCTAATCACACAAAAAAGAATGAATTAAAAATCCTAAGGGAAAGTCTTGAAAGAAATTCTACAAAATTGGATACCAAACTAAACATATTTAAAAGCTATTTAAAAGAAAAATCTAGTAAAAATATGAAAAGAAAATAAAATGGACATTTTATTTATTTATATTTTTCTAGACAGATTTATTAACATATGAAAAAAACAAGAATTAAAAAATATTTAATTTTCTATTTTTTATGAATTTTATAAAGTGCAAGAAATATAAATGGAATTAAAATATAAAAGAAATCAATTAAAGGGGAGGGGGTGCAGATAGAAGGGCGCCTCAGTTTATTATTAGATGGGCTGGATCAGGGGGGTGCGGATAGGAGAGGACACATTAAGCCCAGACGCTGCGTTTAATGAAACGCAGCGTTTCAATTCCAGATTTCCCTCTCAATTCTTTTAAATCACAGCCCTCGGATGAGATGATTTAGTCAAATCCTGGGACTAATCCAACGGCATCTGGCCATCGTCCCCAAATAATTCTAGGGTTTTCAGGAAACCCTTCCTCCATGCACAGACTTTCCATCTCCTATATCTCCCTCGATACTTGATGAATTCCAAATATTCCAAAACCAAAATCACACTACTAAATCCCAGGAATCCAACCATGCTCGTAGTTTCCATTGAATCCTCTTAGAATGCGCAAACAGAAGGGATGAAGACTAGGGTTTCACTTATTTCTACTGAGATCGATCGTGGGGAAACTCAAATCTAGTGGTGTGATTATGTTCTACATGTTATGCTCATCACAATGAACTATCCGTCGTGCATTAAAACCTAACATCCAGCTTGTTCTTGATCATAACAGATTCTTGCACCTGCCATCAATCCTCACCAAATGCCCCCTAATTCTCAGGATTTGATCACCTATCCTCTCTTAACAATTCTATACCTAAAGAACTAACAGAAACCACATGAATAATAGGAAAGGGAGAAGAATCCCAACCTGTCAAGAAGTGATGGTGTGTGCTTGTGGAGATGGTTTCAAGCCTTGTAGTTGGTGCCCAACACTCCTCTAATGGAGAGAAACTTTCTGTTTGCAAGAGCTTTGAAGAAGAAAGCTTGTGGTGGAAGAAATCCCAAGTTGCTTGATCTTGAAGAAAGCTCTTCAATGGCAATTCTTCTCTCTCTTTCTCCTCTGAATTCTTCAACCTTCACCAACCCCTTACTCATCATGATTTACTCTTCTTATAATGATCAATGGAAGCAACTAGATCCTTCTAGAAAGAGCTAGAAAAGTCTTGATTTTCTCATGTGATGATAAGTTGAAAATCCCATGTATCATGCCTTATGCCTTGTAATTTTGTGCCAAAATACCTTCACATGAGATATTGAGAAAATATGTGTGAAAAACAAGCTTACCCTTGGCTTATGTTAAGATTTCCAAAGGTGCCTTATAATTCAAGTAACAATTTTCCAAAGCATGTCCCATTTTAAAGCCTCAAATGAAAATTCTATTTAAACCAATGTTCTCAAAATGATGTTTCCAATCAAAATGATATATTGGATGACCTATTTTGGATTCCTAGATCTTCCAAACCAATTTCCAATTTCAACTTTTTAAACTTATAAGCCATTTTTAGTTCAAATTTACCAAACTTTGGAAATCCTTGCTACAAGCGTTTCCAACAATTCAAGACTTTCTTTCTAGACTTAAAATCCCATTTTGAACAACTTTCATGTTTTGAGTTTTTCCATTTGATGCTTGGAAATAGGAGATATGGCCTTTGCTTAAAATGACCTATAACTGACAAATAACCAAAATACCCCTGTCTTGTTCAGACCATAAGTTGAGTTACACAAATCCTATCAAGGACTTCTACCACTCAAATTAAAGCTAAGAAGATGCCCTTAAACATTCATGTTGACCAAGAGATCATAGGAATCATCCTACTAGCGCAAAAGTTGTCTACAAGTTGGGTGACTTTCAAGGACCCAGATTCACATACCTCTGCTGACCTGTAATTTGTCAAAACCATAACTTGAGCTCTACAAGCTCTACAACATTCATGTTGTGGGGAAGATGAGATATCAATCACATCTAGAGCTAAAACTGCCTGGAAAATAGGGATCAAATTAGGGTTTTTTCACTGACAATCCTCAGAAACCCTGACTTGAAACTTCTCAAACCCCTCAATCATGATGAGTTGGTCTAGGAATCATCTTTATAACATCTCTATGCATCCTTCCATGATCTCATGGCCCTTGGATTAGGTTTCAACCTTTTCCAAATCTTCAGCTGATATAGGGTTGACCCAGTCAAAACCCTAATTCTACCATTCATGGCTGAATCTCCTGCAGCCTTGCATAATGACCTCTCTGGGCTTCATGATGGCTATCAAGACATCTCACACACTTTCTCAAAACATCAAGTTCATTCTAAAAGTCTCAGAATCATCTGAGGAGCACCCACAACTCTCAAGCTATGAAGCACACAACCCTGGTTTCAACCCACTCCTCTGAGGATCTCTTGAACTTTCTGGTGAAGGTATCAACTTTCAAACACTAGATGGATAAATAATTGTTGGTCAAATTTTGGGGTGCAACAGCTGCCCCTATTCAAACGGCTTGAACCTGACTGGGTGAGAAGCGAACGGCTCTCAACCAATCAAGGTGCGAGACGATTGAATACCGGTAAACCCGAAAATTTGCCAACTGCGCGAGCACACGGTACTCTGCGGGGAACAAATCTTTGAATACTGCAACACTAGCTGCTCGACAGCTAGCTGGAGAGATACTGAACTGACATCGCCGTCAGTCATCCACATTAACTTCTTCTGATATTTCCTTCAGACAACCACAACACCCAACATCGCCGCTGGAGGATTAACCTATCTGATATACCCAACATCGCCGCTGGAACTGAATCTGCCAAAATACCCCGCATTGCCGCTGGAGACCTAAAGGATCTGCATCACCTAACATCGCCGTCAGAAGACTGGATTAACTTGACATGCCCAACATCGCCGCTGGAAAACTGAATCTGACGTCGCCGTCAGAAACAAACATCCTTTTAGAGCCACTCGACATCGCCGTCGTACAAACATCATCTCTACTGGGGATTTAAAGAGTCTGACCTCGCCGTCAAACAAATATCCAACCTCGCCGTCGAACAAACATAATCTGACCTCGCCGTCAAATCCAAACGTTCAACCTCGCCGTCGAACAAACAACCAACCTCGCCGCCGGACAACTGATGATCTGACCTCGCCGTCAAATCCAAACGTTCAACCTCGCCGTCGAACAAACATCCAACCTCGCCGCCGGACAAATGATGATCTGACCTCGCCGTCAAATCCAAACGTTCAACATCGCCGTCGAACAAACATCCAACCTCGCCGTCAAACAAACATCCAACCTCGCCGCCGGACAAATGATGATCTGACCTCGCCGTCAAATCCAAACGTTCAACCTCGCCGTCGAACAAACATCCAACCTCGCCGCCGGACAAAACATGATCTGACCTCGCCGTCAAATCCAAACGTTCAACCTCGCCGTCGAACAAACATCCAACCTCGCCGCCGGACAAAACATGATCTGACCTCGCCGTCAAATCCAAACGTTCAACCTCGCCGTCGAACAAACATCCAACCTCGCCGCCGGACAAATGATGATCTGACCTCGCCGTCAAATCCAAACGTTCAACCTCGCCGTCGAACAAACATCCAACCTCGCCGCCGGACAAAACATGATCTGACCTCGCCGTTAAATCCAAACGTTCAACCTCGCCGTCGAACAAACATCCAACCTCGCCGCCGGACAAAACATGATCTGACCTCGCCGTCAAATCCAAACGTTCAACCTCGCCGTCGAACAAACATCCAACCTCGCCGCCGGAAAAAACATGATCTGACCTCGCCGTCAAATCCAAACGTTCAACCTCGCCGTCGAACAAACATCCAACCTCTCCGCCGGACAAATGATGATCTGACCTCGCCGTCAAATCCAAATGTTCAACCTCGCCGTCGAACAAACATCCAACCTCGCCGTCGAACAAACATCCAACCTCGCCGCCGGACAAATGATGATCTGACCTCGCCGTCAAATCCAAACGTTCAACCTCGCCGTCGAACAAACATCCAACCTCGCCGCCGGACAAAACATGATCTGACCTCGCCGTCAAATCCAAACGTTTAACCTCACCGTCGAACAAACATCCAACCTCGCCGCCGGACAAAACATGATCTGACCTCGCCGTCAAATCCAAACGTTCAACCTCGCCGTCGAACAAACATCCAACCTCGCCGCCGGACAAATGATGATCTGACCTCGCCGTCAAATCCAAACATTCAGCCTCGCCGTCGAACAAACATCCAACCTCGCCGCCGGACAAAATGCAACACTGAACAACTCTGACCTGGGGCTCACCCCTGGTAAATGGAACAAAAAGTACACTTGCGTATTCTGAAACTACTCCGCTGGGAATGAGAGACTAACCGAGCACGCTCTGATCTGGGGTTCACCCTCAGCACCGTAACGAACATCCGAATATTACTGCACAATGATCCCACTGTAGAACTTAAATATTAAAGATATATGAAACCCTGGCCCCTGGCCATTTCCAGCTTCAGCTAGAAAAAATCTTCAGGTATTTCTGAAGATAGATGGAACCCTGGCCCCTGGCCACTCCAGATCCGCTGGAGAATCTTCAAGTTCTTCTGAAGACAGATGAAACCCTGCCCGTCGGCTATTCCAGCTTCAGCTAGAAAAAACATCCTTGGCCTTCGAGGATGTAAACTTTGCCCGTCGGCAACTCTGCAGGAGGTATCTTCGACTTCAGTCTAAAGAAATGGTCCTTGGCCTTCAAGGATACATGGATCTGCCTTCAGGCAACTCCACCTCTGCTATAGAGCATCCGAGACTTCAGTCAGGGATATATTTCGACCTTCAGTCTGAAAAATGAATCCTAGGTCATTCATGACCTTGGGGATAACCTTGCCCTTAGGCACCTTTGCTTCAGCTTAGGAAATCTGTGACTTCAGTCAGAGAAGTGGTATCCTGAGCCATTCATGACTCTACGGGGATTCAAACACTTTGCCTTCAGGCAAAACTCCGCTTCAGCTGGAGAAACATCTTCGACTGCAGTCAGAAGAAATATCATTCACTTGATCGCAATCAATCATCACCTAAGGACAACTGACTTGGTCTTCAGGCCAACACGGATCATCTTGTTATATCTACAAACTTTGGAACCTTGTCTTCAGCCACACGTTGATTCATCAACCAGGAAATCTGAACTTACAGGAACCTTTGATACCACCTTCAGGCGCTTACGAAGTCAATCTTCAGATTAGACATCACTGTTGGAGCAGACATATCACGCTGCTAAGGACTTCAAGAATCATCTTGAACAAACAGCTCCGTCGGGCCCCTTCAAGAATTATCCTGAACCGATAACCATCCTGGAGACTTTATTCTGCTGGGCGTTCCAGGAACCTTCCTGGGCAACTCTTACTGGGGACGCTACCGGGGAGCTCAAGGATTATCCTAAGCAAACAACTCGGGAAACTGCTCTGAGGCCTCAAGAATCACCTTAAGCAAACGGCCCTACTGAGGAATTCAAGAATCGTCTTGAACTGAAGACTTCGCTGGGGATCTCAAAAATCATCTTGAGCGAGCGACTGTGGGGATTACACCGGGGTCCTAAGAATCATCTTAAGAAAGCGACCTTGCTGGAGAGAATATAAGGAATCGTCCTGAGCAAATGGTCCTTCGGCCGAACACCTGTAAGGCAAGAATAATAATGACCTAGATCATGCTTATGATGCATATGCTTCTGCGCTATGCCCCACACGGTGGGAATGATATGCGTTTATGCTAAATGCCCTGCAATCATGCATAATGCTATGCAACGTTAAATGCTATGCAGCGTTGAATGCTATGCAGTCATGCACAATGATGCGATCCCGTCAGCAACATAAATGTCGAGGGGGAAATCCTCCTGTCAAGGAGAAAGAACTACTCAGACAGAGGAATCATCCTGCTGAGGAGAAAACTGCACGCCAATATCGATCAGGCTCTGTCTGGGGAACTGATCTTCCGCGGACTGCTGCATGGAAAACAACTTCAGCTGATTTCTGCAGGGGACGAAGCTCTACGAGAACCCGAACCTGCTGAAGGAAAGCGATGTCAATCGCGGGAGTGAACTGCGTGGCCGTCTCGGCTACTCTTCTGGTGATGACAACTCTGTGGGGAGGCAACTTCAGCTGCAACACTCCACCGGGGACTAAACCGACCATGGTCTGATCAACTTCCAAGGGCCCGACTCTCTTGGACATCTGCAAACTCGGCTGGGGAAGGAGAAGTCATTCTGCTTCATTGGAGAGAGTGCGACTCCGGGGAAGTACAGCATCAGCTGTTCACTATCTGCTAGGGAACATCCATTCGTGGTCCCAACTGCTTCCAAGGATTCAACGGACTTGGGGGTTTGTGGACTCAGCCGGGGAGAGAAATCGTTCCACTTCATTGGAGAGTACAACTCTGATGCGAAATTTCAATTTCGCTAAGAAAGAATCATCTGACTTCGGGGGAGAGTACAACTCTGCAGAGGAATACAACATCAGCTGTTCCAACACTCTACTGGGGAAGAGGGAATCATCCAACTTCAGGAGAGAGCATGACTCTGGTGGGGAATCTCAATTCCGCTGGAGACTTTACTGGGGAAACACGAGCTTCGGCACCCGAACACTTCTATGAAATCTGCACTTGTGACCCGGTGCTGGGGAAAGATGACATCATTCTTCGGTGCTTGGTTCAGCTGATGGGGTGACGCTCCTTCAGTATGCGTCTGCTTGGGGAGGAGAATCATCTCTGCGCGGGGAGACATATCAATGCTCACTATTTGCGTTCAGATTCTGCGGAGGAGAGACTACTGAACTCTGCTGGAGAAGGAGGGCTCGCCCTGCTTCGGGGATGCGCACGGCACGTCTTCTGGAAGGCTCTACACCTGCAACAACACAAACAAACAGACAAGGTACCCTCCTCAAAGGGGCCTATCCAGGTTATTATCTCGTGACAATATTCAGTTAATTAATTGTTTCAACAATCAATGGGCCTAGGCCCGTAAGTTTATGTATGCGCATTTTATTAAAAACATCGGCGTTTTCATTCGCAAACAAAACAGATAAATGCTAAACAGACAAGCAGAATTGCTGAATAATGTGCATTTTATTGATGATGAACCCCTGAATGGGCAAAAATGTTTTACAACAGAGGCAAGCTCCTGGAATGAGGAAGCCGCACAAAAAGAAAACATAAATATACATCAGTATATACAAATGTCGGCAATCGAGGCGTAGACGAACACCATGAGTTGATCCCTCTAAGGCCCACTCGACTTCGATACTTCTCCGATGCTTCAGCTTCGGAAGAGATTGATTCAGATAAACGGCCCTCAGGTCCTCCAAACCACTAAACAATGAAAGTCCACACGCGGAACGCAGTCATTTGCTTATTCAAATCCCTAACTTTTGCGTGAACCGCCCTTTACGGGTTTTCAGTTCACCGGGATACCCTTTTTTGCCGAAGCCGCCCAGTGTAGGTTTTCGACTTCGCGGGTGTACATTTTTTCAATATATCCCTAATTTTTGCCCGAACCTTTTATTCTGTTTTTGGTTCGCCGGGATGCCCCTTTTTGCCTGGACTCTTTCTTTTTTGTCCAGCGGGTCTCTTTCAAGCAAAGTATTTTTTAACTGCGTCCGTGTTCACCGGGGATGCAAAATCTTCACCATCCATCATGGATAACAACAAAGCTCCTCCCGAGAAGACCTTGCTGACGACATACGGCCCTTCGTAATTCGTTGTCCACTTGCCCCGGTGATCGGAATGTGGCGGAAGAATCTTCTTCAGGACGAGATCACCCGTCTGAAAGCTTCTAGGACACACCTTCTTATCATAAGCTTTTTTCATTCGGCTTTGGTACAGACGACCAAATGCAATCGATGCTAACCTCTTCTCGTCCATTAGGCTGAGTTGATTCAAGCGATTCGTAATCCATTCTGCCTCGTCGAGTTTCACATCAACCAAAACTCGCAAAGAAGGAATCTCCATTTCTAACGGTAGGACAACTTCCATACCGTACACCAAGGAGAAAGGAGTTGCCCCGGTCGACGTACGCACCGTCGTACGATAACCGTGCAAGGCAAACGGCAGCATCTCGTGCCAATCTTTGTACGTCACAACCATCTTCTGAACAATCTTCTTGATGTTCTTGTTGGCCGCTTCAACAGCGCCATTCATCTTCGTCCGGTAAGGAGATGAGTTGTGGTGTTCAATTTTGAAGCTCTGGCACAGCTCCTTCATCATCTTGTTGTTCAAATTCGAACCATTATCAGTAATGATTCGCTCGGGAATTCCATAGCGACAGATGATGTCCCTCTTTATGAATTTAGCTACCACCTGCTTGGTCACATTAGCGTACGAGGCTGCCTCCACCCATTTGGTGAAGTAGTCGATAGCTACCAGAATGAAACGATGACCATTAGATGCAGTGGGCTCGATCCTGCCTATCATGTCGATGCCCCACATGGAGAATGGCCAAGGGGAGGACATGACATTCAGTGGGCACGGCGGCACATGTACTTTATCAGCATAAATCTGGCATTTGTGACATTTCTTCGCGAATCTGAAGCAATCCGACTCCATAGTCAGCCAGTAATACCCTGCTCTCAGGATCTTTCTCGTCATGGCATGCCCGCCGGCGTGCGTACCAAATGTGCCCTCATGGACTTCTTCCATGAGCATACTTGCCTCTTTCTCATCCACACATCTGAGCAGCACGAGATCGTGGTTTCTTTTATATAACACTCCATCAGGATTGAGATAAAAGTTTCCAGACAGCCTCCTCAGAGTCTTCTTATCCTGGGTTGACGCACCCGCAGGATACTCCTTAGTCATAAGGAAGGTCTGGATATCGTGGAACCATGGCTTGCCGTCATTGGCATCCTCTATTGCAAAGACAAATGCTGGTCTGTCAAGACGCGAAAGAACAATGCTTGGAGCTTCATTCCAAAGATTGACCTTATACATCGAAGCCAACGTGGCTAAGGCATCAGCCATCTGATTTTCAGCCCTGGGTACATGATGAAGTTCCACTCGATCGAAGAAAGGAAGCATCCTCCTGGCATAATTCATGTACGACACTAAATTCGCTTGACGAGTTTCCCACTCCCCTTTAATCTGGTTGATTACAAGCGCTGAGTCACCATATATGTCTAGATTCTTGATTCTCAAATCAATTGCCTCTTCTAGACCCATAGTACATGCTTCATACTCGGCTTCATTGTTGGTAACTGAGAACGTCAGTCTCGCTGTAAACGGGATGTGGGATCCGTGAGGAGTCGTGATGATGGCCCCGATACCACTTCCGTAGGAATTAACCGCTCCGTCAAATATCAACTTCCACTGAGACTTCCTATCTGGCCCCTCATCGGGCAATGGCTCATCGCAATCCTTCGCTTTGAGAAACATAATGTCCTCGTCGGGGAATTCGAACTTCATCGGCTGGTAGTCTTCGATTGGCTGTTCGGCAAGGTAATCAGACAATACGCTTCCCTTGATGGCTTTCTGGGAGACATACTGAATATCATATTCTGTTAACACCATTTGCCATCTGGCAATCCTGCCTGAAAGAGTCTGCTTCTCGAAGACGTACTTGATCGAATCCATCTTCGAAATTAGCATAGTGGTGTGATTGAGCATATACTGTCGTAGACGTTTGGAGGCCCAAGCTAGTGCACAACACGTCTTCTCCAGCATTGAGTATCGAGATTCACACTCAGTGAACTTTTTACTCAAATAATAGATGGCATGCTCTTTTCTGCCCGTCTCGTCGTGCTGACCGAGAACACACCCCATACTATTCTCCAGAACCGTCAGGTACATGATCAATGGCCGTCCAGCCACTGGGGGTATCAAGATTGGAGGTTCTTGAAGATACTGCTTTATTTTGTCGAATGCCTTCTGGCAATCCTCATTCCAAGTAATCGTCTGATTTTTCTTTAAAAGCTTGAACATCGGTTCACAAGTGGCCGTGAGCTGAGAGATAAACCTTGCAATGTAGTTTATTCGGCCCAAGAAACCACGAACTTCTCTTTCTGTTTTCGGCGCTGGCATTTCTTGGATAGCTTTTATTTTCGCAGGATCAACTTCAATACCTCGTTTACTAACGATAAACCCCAATAACTTTCCGGACCGCACTCCGAAAGTGCACTTGTTAGGATTCAGCCTCAGCCTGAACTTCCTAAGCCTCTCAAACAGCTTCAGTAGGTTGACCAGATGCTCTTCCTCCGTTTGGGACTTTGCAATCATGTCATCAACATAGACCTCGATCTCATGATGAATCATATCATGAAACAAAGTTACCATTGCTCGCTGGTAAGTGGCCCCTGCGTTCTTCAGACCGAAGGGCATTACCTTGTAGCAAAATGTTCCCCAGGGGGTGATAAACGTCGTTTTCTCCATGTCCTCCGGTGCCATCTTAATCTGATTGTAACCGGAGAAGCCATCCATGAATGAAAACACGGAAAACTGGGTTGTGTTATCGACCAACACATCGATATGAGGCAACGGGAAATCATCCTTAGGGCTCGCCCTATTCAAATCCCGATAATCGACGCACATGCGTACCTTACCGTCCTTCTTCGGTACAGGCACTATATTGGCGACCCACGGAGGGTAAGTGGTAACGGCTAGAAATCCCGCGTCCAACTGCTTCTGGACCTCTTCTTTGATTCTTACAGCCATGTCTGGTCTCGTCCTCCTAAGCTTCTGCTTGACTGGAGGGCAATCTTCTCGCAACGGCAAGCGATGAACCACGATATCAGTGTCAAGTCCGGGCATATCCTCGTATGACCAAGCAAAGACGTCACTATACTCTCGAAGCATCTCGACCAGTCTATGCTTGACATCATTCTGCAGCGCAGCCCCCACTCTGACATTTCTGACGAGCTCCTCAGAACCCAGATTTACACTCTCAATATCCTCCTCGTGAGGCAGAATAACCTTTTCTTCTTGTCTCAACAAGCGGGCCAACTCTTCCGGAAGGTCCTCGTCTTCATCAATCTCATCCTCGGCTTGATAGATCGGGCAATCAAAGTCGTAGTGAGCCGTAGTGGGCCCAGAGTCGATGTCATCTGTTACGTGGATCCTGCAATAACAAGGGTTAAGTTTAAAGCAAGAATATGCAGGTTAGCACAAACCTCGTTGCCATTTTGCTGTTTTTCGGAATAAACATAAAACAGGAATAACAGAGAAAACAATATTTGATTACGAAGAAAACGCCTTTTATTTATTAACAAAATGCATACACATAATCCAACAAGGCCCTGACAGTAAAACCACTATGCCCCGGGCAGGACATAGGGTTGTACAAAGATTGTAAAAAGCAAATCATTACTCTTCACTTGTCAGCTTGATAATCTCCTTGATGGTCCAATTGTGGAGGCGCTCGCCCGGCTTGCTCGGTTGAATCCAGGCGTCAAGGTCACAATCACTATCCCCGCTGTCCTCAGACGCAGCGTTGATGCTCTCGAAAATTACTCCCCCTTGGTGAATAGGATCGGTCCTTTCCCACGAGACGAGCTGCTAGAAGAAGATGAAGCTTCAGCTCCAGGAGAATACCCCAATCCAAACTTATCCTGCTTGATTGGTATATCCAAAACATGCCCCCAGCCTGGGGTGGAACCGGCTTCGACAACGGCCCGAGCTTCCTTAAACGAGGAGAGATTCATCTCCTGCTTCTCTGCGACGACAGCAGCTACCTCTTTTACCCTGACGGTTTCAAATGCTTGGCAGAGCGTTTCATGGATCTCGCCATCCATTTCAACATATTTAAAGGACGACATGTGGCTCACCATGATGTCCTCCTCACCCCAGACGGTCACTCTGCTGCCCCCAACGGCATATTTGAGCTTCTGATGCAGCGTGGATGTCACGGCACCAGCGGAATGGATCCATGGCCGCCCTAAGAGGCAACTATAGGCTGGCATGATATCCATGATATAGAAAACCGTATTGAACGTCTCTGGACCAACTTGAATTGGCAGGGTCAATTCTCCGAAGACGTGGCGCTTGGTCCCATCAAAGGCTTTTACGACCAGATCACTGGGCGTGCACAGCAATCCACGGGTATCCAACTTCATCAGTGCCTTCTTCGGAAGCACATTAAGCGAGGAGCCCGTATCCACGAGGACATGCGACATAATCGTGCCTCTGCACTCTATTGAGACGTGCAAGGCGCTGTTGTGATCCTTTCCTTTAGGAGTCAGCTCCAGATCTGTGAATCCCAGCCCATTACCCGCATTGACATGGGCTACCACTTCTTCCAGTTGATTTACTGATATCTCCTGCAGCACGTATGCAGCATTCAATACCTTCAGTAATGCGTTGCGGTGCGCTTCAGAACACAGCAACAAGTTAAGAATCGAGATCTTTGACGGAGTCTGATGAATATGATCTACAATTTTGTAGTCACTTTTCTTGATTAGTCGCATGAACTCTTCAGCATCTTTAACCAGTAAGTCCTTCTCTGCCCCTGCAGGGACCTCTTCGACAGCTTTACCTTTACCCTTATCTACAGCGTCAGCTCGGACCACTTTCTCTGCTGCAACCTCTGCTGGCGCAAACACTCTACCGCTTCTAGTGATACCACTGACCTCGGCAAGATTCTGCACAGTCGATCCGAACGGCTCTAGCTCTATCCTCTGACCATTGCAGTAAACTTCGGCGCCGTAATGCCATGGAACAGCATTAGTACTCTCGAATGGGATTGGTCCGGCCCTGGTGATAGTGATTGTAGGCGGTCGGGGCGCAGAAATAGTAATAGGGTGACGATGAATAGTAATGGTAGCAACTTCGTCTGCCTGCTTCAGCACGACTTCCCCTGAGGCACTATCAACGCTCCGGCTGAACTGTAAGATACCCTCAGACATCAGACTTTGGATACCTTCGATCAGCTGCTCACACCCATCAGGAAGTGTAGCACAAGCCATACATAACTCTCCGCATCCAGGAAAGAAGCCCTTCTTCAGCAACTTAGCCTTGACAAAACTCAACGGCGTCTTCAAATCTTTGACGTCAGTCAGCAAGTCTGAACTCTCCTTAGTGATAATGGCATTCACTCCGCCCCCTTTGTGATGAGGCATGGGGTTTTTGGTGACGTTGGGCACATTGTCAGAAAAGTTGATAATCTTGGCGTCCACCAAGTCCTGGACTTTGTGCTTAAAAGCTTTACAATTCTCAACCGTATGGCCTGGTGCCCCAGTATGGAACTCACAAGTAGCACTGGCATCATACCCTGGTGGTGGTGCCCCTGTTAAGGGAGCCATTGTCCTCTTTTGCACTAACTGGAGCTGAAGCAACGTTTGCAGAAGCTGTGCATACGACATAGGAGGAGTTTCAAAATAACGATTTGTCAGAGGAGCCCGATTCTGATATCTTCCATACCCCTGCTAATTCTGCTGCTGAGGTTGTTGCTGCTACTGCGGCTGCGGTGGAGCAGCTGGGATATTTATGCTAGCAATCTGAGGCTGAGGGCCCTTGCCCTTTCTCCGAACATTAGTGACAGCACTTGCATCCCCCTTTCGACGCTTGCCAGCGTAAGGTTTCTTACTACCTCCTCCAGCTGAGGATGATTCGCCCTGAATTTTTCCAATCTTTATACCGTTCTCAACATGCTCGCCCAGAGTGATGAGAGCCGAGAATGTTCCAGACATGCCACTGACCAGCTTTTCATAGTAGATTCCAGGAAGGGTAGCCACGAACATTTGCACCAACTCACGCTCAACCATTGGCGGTTGAACCCGAGCGGCCAATTCACGCCACCGCTGGGCGTACTCTTTAAAGCTTTCATTGTTCCGCTGTGAAAGATTCTGAAGCTGAACTCGGTTGAGAGCCAAGTCGCTATTATATTGATAGTGGAGGACAAACGCTTCTGCGAGGTCTTTCCAGGTGCGCACAGTAGCGGGCTCCAAACCCATATGCCATTCGAGCGATGGACCAGAAAGACTATCCTGAAAGAAGTGCATCAGCAACTTCTCATCGTCAGAATAGGCGGACATCTTTCTATAATAAGATCGGAGGTGAACACGGGGGCAAGTAGTACCCTTATACTTCTCAAAGGTAGGCACCTTGAACTTGTGAGGTACTTTAAAGTCAGCAATCAGCCCGAGCTTGGACATGTCGACGCCCAATGTGTTCTGATTTTCGATGTCTCTCATCTTGTTTTCCAGCGCTTTGAACCTGAATCGAGCTTCAGCATTCAACTCTGCTTCCACACCTCTCTGAGAGAATATGTCATCCTGATGGTCCTCAAGCCACGGTTGAGGCACCAGCAGATTTCCTGTACCAGCATTGTCGTTGACCGGCCCTACGTTAACATTGGCTCCCAAACTACCATTGCCGACGCCTGCCGCATTGAGTCCGAGATTAGTCATTAGATTGCCGTTAGCACTGCCGTTGCCCCCGGCAACAGGAACAACATTCTGTGGAGCATCCACTGGAGGAGGAGTAGGCACGGCCCCGCCGTGAAGTATGCCATTACTGTCAACCCTGGAGATCAGAGGTTGAACCAAAGTACGAAGCTGGTCCTGCCCATTCGCGACTACTTGCATCAGCTCCATAAAACGATCCATCCGTTCACGGAGCTCATGAACATCTGACTGCACCTGGTCCATTATCCTTGTCTGATTAGCGCGAGTTGAGTAGCGGTGGATGAGTCTTTGATCAATCCTGGAGATCGAGGGCAGCTCGGAGCCTGAGTACCTGGAAAACCTGTCAACATTAAAGGTTAGGAAAAGCCACAAAATGTATGTCATGCAAAATGCTTCATGCAGATGTATGCGTGTGTCTGTGTGCTTGAGAGATTTCCCCCGATCCGGGCACCTTAGTACCAATGCTGACAATAATAAGGAGGGGAATCTGGGCCCAATCATGGAAACAATAATCTCACATATACATAGTACCAATGATAGCCAACTTCGACACATCAGGGATCGAGAACTCGTACGCAACAGTCTTTCTGAGAGAGGCTGTAATAACACAATAAGAGGCGAGAGATCCTGGATCGGGGAAATGGTACCTGTCACAGACACACACCAATGGAATGCGAATGATTATGCAAACTAATGCAAAATGCAGGCATGCAGCAATATATCCAGGTGGCTGCTGTGGAGATTCGGTGTCAACAGTCACTGATGAGAAGGAAACCCCGGTGTAAAACCACTGATCTGATCTGCTGAGAATAACCATCTGATAGGATCGAGATCAAAATTCTGTTCTGTCAAGAATAAGTGCCTGATAATAAGGACCCCGGGATGTATGATCAAAAAACGTCCGCTGATGAAGTCTTCAGACCCCAAATCAAAAATCTGCCCCATCCAGAACAAACACGAAGCTGCTGATGAGATCTTCAGACCCCACTCAAAATCTGCCCTATCAAGAACAAACAACAACTGCTGATGAGATCTCCAGACCCCACTCAAAAATCTGCTCCATCTAGGACAAACCACTGATAACAATATCCTGATCGAAACCTGCTCTATCAAGAACAGACAAACACCTGATGATAAGATCCTCTGATCAAACCCTCGCTCTGCCAAGAACAATCAAATCTGAAACTGAGAACCTTGATACCAACAAAAATGATTCGCTGTCAAGAAAACCAGGTAGTCTGAAGGTATAAGTTTCCTGCAATATCCCAACCTCACTCACAGGTATGGACCTAATCCACGGACAAAGGTATGGCATCCTATGCGGTCATCAGCGTCACAGACTTTCATGAGTGACGATACGATTCCCAGAAGGAGTGGCATCATCAAGTCATGAAGAGGCCTCTCTTAGCTGACTTCCAAATGATCGGTCCCCAGAGTCGACAATCCTCACGTCTGGACTCCCCTTAGATCCTCAGGACCGGAAAGGAGCACCTCTGCAAGAATCTCGTCTGAGCGCAGATTTTCGTAGGGAACTGTGCCTGCTCAGCAGACAGGTTCGTCTACTACTTCTCCGCAACTATATCTAGGTGTGTACTCAAGCCCAGGTCCGGCTTCTCACTCATAGTAACATCCCTCTCCCACAGCAGCACAGATAATCATATCAAACTGGAAATAAAATGCGGGAAATAAAATGCGTGAAGTAAAAATGCGATAAATAAACGCAACCCAACAAGCAAACACACAAACGATAGGATTGACTCTCATAGGGAACCGGAGAACCAGAGA
Source organism: Lathyrus sativus (assembly GCA_963859935.3). Lineage (NCBI taxonomy): Eukaryota > Viridiplantae > Streptophyta > Magnoliopsida > Fabales > Fabaceae > Lathyrus > Lathyrus sativus. The sequence goes on from OZ012735.1 coordinate 381,633,233, forward strand.
TTCTGGGTTCGATCCCCAGCAGAGTCGCCAGCTGTCGCTTGCGCGAAAATAAGGTGCCGGCATGACAGAAGAGTCGCCACCTTTTGTTATTTATCCCTCGGAGCGGGAAAGGAAACGATCGGAAAAACCTGACGAATAAGGGTAAGACAAGGTCGTCGCAACCATTGTCTGGGTTCGGGAGTCGGTTACGCAAGGGGAAGGTATTAACACCCCTCACGTCCGTCGTACTCGACGGGATCCTCGCTTGTTTGTTTACTTGGACGGGTTGGTTATAATCTATCTACCTATCAAGGCTGGCTGAAAAAGAAAAGAAAAATGACTCGGCAAAGCGTCGCACTTTATGCCTATGTATTCTCATCTGAGAATGAGAAATCAGAGTCAACGTAGTTCGCCTAACTACGGGGGAAGATGGGGAAGGTTGCTCGCTAGGATATCGCATCCTATGCCTACGTACTTCCATACTGCATGGAAGATCAGAGCAAACGTAGTTCGGGAAACTACGGTTTATTTCCTAAAAGAAGTGTTTTTTATCGTGTTTGCGATCTCAACCGCACTAGAGACTATGACCTGAGAGGGAATGCGTCCTTTCTCAGATAGCTTAAGGCTCGTAACGTACGAAAGAAATCATTCATAAATACTGTATTTTAAACTGCTTCGAGATGAGAAGAGAACAGGCCCAACTAGGAGGGAGACTATCAAGTCCTACTGTTGTCATGCCATGGATTCATCCTATGGTTGAGGTTTGAACAGGGAACTCCTAGATGTTGTCATGCATAGGTTTCAACCTAAAAGTCTATCATCAAATCCTCATCAGAGGAAATGAGAGTCCTAAGGGATCATGTCAATGATACACCAAAACAGACAAAAGCATCAGCTTTAACAGTAAAATGCATGCAATGCAAGTGAGGGAGGAAATGTGTGTGGGGCTTCAGCCTCCACAAGCTCGTCTCGACCTCAAGTCAGTCCTGAAATAACAGTAATCATACTGAAAATAAACCACAGGCTATCAAGCCATACACAGATAGAAGAAATGAAGTGCCATCAGGCAAACAAAACACATGCTTGAGAAAGAATCATCTACTCTCTAATCCTAACCCTAACACAGAATCCTGATCAAATCTAATCAAAGCCCTAAAGCAAAACCTAACCAAAAGAAATCAATCCCAGTCTTCAAGCTTCAGAACAAGCTTACAAAAGAAAGGGAGCTAAGTAAGCAGACTCATAGTGTCTTCCTCAGGAAAGCACTAGAAGGTGTATACTCAGGAGTCATATCCTATGTGGCTCCACCACCGTGATCAGTTTACATTCCTCCTCAGGAGAAATTAAACTCACAAGCAGGCTCCAACATCACTGGATACTTAGGAAATCCTATCTGAACTAGTGGAACTAAGTGAATAGACTCATAGGACCTTCCTCAGGAAAGTACTAGGAGGCTTCCACTTAGGAGTTGTATCCTATGTGGCTCAACAACTGTGATCAGTCTACATTCCTCCTCAGGAGAAATAAAACTCACAAGTTGGCTCCAACATCATTGGATACTTGAGAAATCCTAGATAAACTAATGGAACTAAGTGAATAGACCCCTAGGACCTTCCTCAGGAAAGTACTATGAGGCTTCCACTTAGGAATTGTATCCCATGTGGCTCAACAACATGTGATCAATTTACATTCCTCCTCAGGAGAAATTAAACTCACAAGTTGGCTCCAACATCATTGGATACTTGAGAAAGAGGTGAGAAGAAAGAATGAAAGTCATTCATAGTGCCTTCCTCAGGAAAGTACCATGAACTTCCTTCAAACTTCAGGATCTCAAACCTCACAGACAGGGAATAATCCAAGCTCTGGGTCTCTGAGTCTTGATCTACAATCTCCTCTTCATCATGCTCTCCAATAAGATCTTCAAAACAACACAAGCCCCACAACAAATTCCCCAAAACAACCCCTAGAGATGAACAGATAACCACAGAACAGACAAAATCAACAGTCAACTTCAGAAAATACCTAAAAATACTAAACCAAGGGGGAAAAATCTATCAATTATTCACAAGGGTCTACAACATCTACCCATAACATCCACATATGCCCCTACCCAAGAATCAAGGCAAAACTATCTAAAGAAAATGAATTTCCTTACCTATGCACAACCTAAACCCTAATTAGGATACCCTAATGCTACCCTAATTAAACTAATCAAATTTTAATCTAAAAATCAAGAATTAAATCCTATGGGGAACTATGATTCAATATCTAATCACATAAAAAAGAATGAATTAAAAATCCTAAGGGAAAGTCTTGAAAGAAATTCTACAAAATTGGATACCAAACTAAACATATTTAAAAGCTATTTAAAAGAAAAATCTAGTAAAAATATGAAAAGAAAATAAAATGGACATTTTATTTATTTATATTTTTCTAGACAGATTTATTAACATATGAAAAAAACAAGAATTAAAAAATATTTAATTTTCTATTTTTTATGAATTTTATAAAGTGCAAGAAATATAAATGGAATTAAAATATAAAAGAAATCAATTAAAGGGGAGGGGGGTGCAGATAGAAGGGCGCCTCAGTTTATTATTAGATGGGTTGGATCAGGGGGGTGCGGATAGGAGAGGACACATTAAGCCCAGACACTGCGTTTAATGAAACGCAGCGTTTCAATTCCAGATTTCCCTCTAAATTCTTTTAAATCACAACCCTCGGATGAGATGATTTAGTCAAATCATGGGACTAATCCAACGGCATCTGGCCATCGTCCCCAAATAATTCTAGGGTTTTCAGGAAACCCTTCCTCCATGCACAGACTTTCCATCTCCTATATCTCCCTCGATACTTGATGAATTCCAAACATTCCAAAACCAAAATCACACTACTAAATCCCAGGAATCCAACCATGCTCGTAGTTTCCATTGAATCCTCTTAGAATGCGGAAACAGAAGGGATGAAGACTAGGGTTTCACTTATTTCTACTGAGATCGATCGTGGGGAAACTCAAATCTAGTGGTGTGATTATGTTCTACATGCTATGCTCATCACAATGAACTATCCATCGTGCATTAAAACCTAACATCCAGCTTGTTCTTGATCATAACAGATTCTTGCACCTGCCATCAATCCTCACCAAATGCCCCCTAATTCTCAGGATTTGATCACCTATCCTCTCTTAACAATTCTATACCTAAAGAACTAACAGAAACCACATGAATAATAGGAAAGGGAGAAGAATCCCAACCTGTCAAGAAGTGATGGTGTGTGCTTGTGGAGATGGTTTCAAGCCTTGTAGTTGGTGCCAAACACTCCTCTAATGGAGAGAAACTTTCTGTTTGCAAGAGCTTTGAAGAAGAAAGCTTGTGGTGGAAGAAATCCCAAGTTGCTTGATCTTGAAGGAAGCTCTTCAATGGCAATTCTTCTCTCTCTTTCTCCTCTGAATTCTTCAACCTTCACCAACCCCTTACTCATCATGATTCACTCTTCTTATAATGATCAATGGAAGCAACTAGATCCTTCTAGAAAGAGCTAGAAAAGTCTTGATTTTCTCATGTGATGATAAGTTGAAAATCCCATGTATCATGCCTTATGCCTTGTAATTTTGTGCCAAAATACCTTCACATGAGATATTGAGAAGATATGTGTGAAAAACAAGCTTACCCTTGGCTTATGTTAAGATTTCCAAAGGTGCCTTATAATTCAAGTAACAATTTTCCAAAGCATGTCCCATTTTAAAGCCTCAAATGAAAATTCTATTTAAACCAATGTTCTCAAAATGATGTTTCCAATCAAAATGATATATTGGATGACCTATTTTGGATTCCTAGATCTTCCAAACCAATTTCCAATTTCAACTTTTTAAACTTATAAGCCATTTTTAGTTCAAATTTACCAAACTTTGGAAATCCTTGCTACAAGCTTTTACAACAATTCATGACCTTCTTTATAGACTTAAAATCCCATTTTGAACAACTTTCATGTTTTGAGTTTTTCCATTTGATGCTTGGAAATAGGAGATATGGCCTTTGCTTAAAATGACCTATAACTGACAAATGACCAAAATACCCCTGTCTTGTTCAGACCATAAGTTGAGTTCCACAAATCCTATCAAGGACTTCTACCACTCAAATTAAAGCTAAGAATATGCCCTTCAACATTCATGTTGACCAAGAGATCATAGGAATCATCCTACTAGGGCAAAAGTTGTCTGCAAGTTGGGTGACTTTCAAGGACCCAGATTCACATACCTCTGCTGACCTGTAATTTGTCAAAACCATAACTTGAGCTCTGCAACTCCTATCAAGGACTTCCACCACTCAAATTAAAGCTAAGAACAGTCTCTACAACATTCATGTTGTGGGGAAGATGAGATATCAATCACATCTAGAGCTAAAAATGCCTGGAAAATAGGGATCAAATTAGGGTTTTTTCACTGACAATCCTCAAAAACCCTGACTTGAAACTTCTCAAACCCCTCAATCATGATTAGTTGGTCTAGGAATCATCTTTATAACATCTATATGCATCCTTCCATGATCTCATGGCCCTTGGATTAGGTTTCAACCTTCTCCAAATCTTCAGCTGATCTAGGGTTGACCCAGTCAAAACCCTAATTCTACCATTCATGGCTGAATCTCCTGCAGCCTTGCATAATGACCTCTCTGGGCTTCATGATGGCTATCAAGACATCTCACACACTTTCTCAAAACATCAAGTTCATTCTAAAAGTCTCAGAATCATCTGAGGAGCACCCACAACTCTCAAGCTATGAAGCACATAACCCTGGTTTCAACCCACTCCTCTGAGGATCTCTTGAACTTTCTGGTGAAGGTATCAACTTTCAAACACTAGATGGATAAATAATTGTTGGTCAAATTTTGGGGTGCAACAGGCTCAACACGAAGTTGAGAGGAACATTTGACCTCACTGTCAGGCATCTGTTACACAATTAGGGATCGAACGCGAAGGGTGGCTCAACCCGAAGTTGAGAAGAACATCTAACCTCACTGGCAGGCATCTGTTAAACAAACAGGCATCGAACCTGAAGGTCGGCTCAATACGAAGTTGAGAAGAACATCTGACCTTGTCGTCAGGTATCTGTTAAACAAACAAGCATAGAACCTGATGGTCGTCTCAACCATTAGTCGAGAAGAACATCTGAACTCGCTGTCAAGCATCTGTTAAACAAACATGCATCCAACCCGAAGGCCGGCTCAACTTGAAGTTGAGAGGAACATCTGACCTCGCCATCAGGCATCTGTTAAACAACCAGGCATCAAACGCGAAGGCCGACACAACACCAATGTTAAGAGGAACATCTGACCTTGCCGCCAGGCATCTGTTAAACAAACACGCATCGAACCCTTAGGGCAGCTCAAACCGAAGTTGAGAAGACTATCTGATCTTGCCGTCAGGCATCTGTTAAACAAACAGGCATCGAACCCGAAGGCCGGCTCAACACGAAGTTCATAGGAATATCTGACCTCGCTGTCAGGGATCTATTAAACAAATAGGCATCGAACCCGAAGGCCGGCTCAACCCGAAGTTGAGAAGAACAACTGACCTAGCTATCAGGTATCTGTTAAACAAACAGGCATCGAATTTGATGGCCGGCTCAAATCGAAGTTTAGAAGAACATTTGACCTTGCCGTCAGGTATCTGTTAAACAAACAGTCATCGATACTTCTCCGCAAGAATCTCGTCTGAGCGCAGATTTTCGTAGGGAACTGTGCCTGCTCAGCAGACAGGTTCGTCTACTACTTCTCCGCAACTATATCTAGGTGTGTACTCAAGCCCAGGTTCGGCTTCTCACTCACAGTAACATCCCTCTCCCACAGCAGCATAGATAATCATATCGAACTGGAAATAAAATGCGGGAAATAAAATGCGGGAAGTAAAGTGCGGGAAGTAAAAATGCGATAAATAAACGCAACCCAACAAGCAAACATACAAACGATAGGATTGACTCGCACAGGGAACCGGAGAACCAGAGATTCTGGGTTCGGTACCCAGCAGAGTCGCCAGCTGTCGCTTGCGCGAAAATAAGGTGCCGGCAAAACAGAAGAGTCGCCACCTTTCGTTATTTATCCCTCAGAGCGGGAAAGGAAACGATCGGAAAAACCTGACGAATAAGGGTAAGACAAGGTCGTCGCAACCATTGTCTGGGTTCGGGAGTCGGTTACGCAAGGGGAAGGTATTAGCACCCCTCACGTCCGTCGTACTCGACGGGATCCTCGCTTGTTTGTTTACTTGGACGGGTTGGTTATAATCTATCTACCTATCAAGGCTGGCTGAAAAAGAAAAGAAAAATGACTCGGCAAAGCGTCGCACTTTATGCCTACGTATTCCCGTCTGGAACGAGAAATCAGAGTCAACGTAGTTCGGCTAACTACGGGGGAAAGGTTGCTCGCTAGGATATCGCATCCTATGCCTACGTACTTTCATCTGGTATGAAAGATCAAAGCAAACGTAGTTCGGCTAACTACGGGTTATCTCCTGAAAGAAATGTTTTTTATTACGTTTGCAATTTCAACCGCACTAGAGACTATGACCTGAGAGTGAATGCGTCGCATGTCACCCCAAGGGTACCATACTAAACATCCATCCTCAGATGGCTTAAGGCTCGTAACGTACGAAAGAAATCATTCATGATTACTGTATTTTAAACCGCTTCGAGATGAGAAGAGAACAGGCCCAACTAGGAGGGAGACTATCAAGCCCTACTGTTATCATGCCATGGATTCATCCTATGGTTGAAGTTTAAACAGGGAGCTCCTAGATGTTGTCATGCATAGGTTTCGACCTAAAAGTCTATCATCAAATCCTCATCAGAGGAAATGAGAGTCCTAAGGGATCATGTCAATGATACACCAAAACAGACAAAAGCATCAGCTTTAACAGTAAAATGCATGCAATGCAAGTGAGGGAGGAAATGTGTGTGGGGCTTCAGCCTCCACAAGCTCATCTCAACCTCAAGCCAGTCATGAAATAACAGTAATCATACTGAAGATAAACAACATGCTATCAAGCAATATCAGATAAAAGAAATGAAGTGCCATCAGGCAAACAAAACACACTTGAGAAAGAATCATCTACTCTCTAATCTTAACCCTAACACAGAATCTAAATCAAATCTAAGCAAAGCCCTAAAGCAAAACCTAACCAAAAGAAATCAATCCCAGTCTTCAAGCTTTAAAACAAACTTACCAAAGAAAGGGAGCTAAGTAAGCAGACTCATAGTGTCTTCCTCAGGAAAGCACTAGGAGGTGAATACTCAGGAATCATATCCTATGTGGCTCAACCAATGTGATCAGTTTACATTCCTCCTCAGGAGAAATTAAACTTACAAGCAGGCTCCAACATCACTGGATATTTAGGAAATCCTATCTGAGCTAGTGGAACTAAGTGAATAGACTCATAGGACCTTCCTCAGGAAAGTACTAGGAGGCTTCCACTTAGGAGTTGTATCCTATGTGGCTCAACAACTGTGATCAGTTTACATTCCTCCTCAGGAGAAATTAAACTCACAAGTTGGCTCCAGCATCATTGGATACTTGAGAAATCCTAGATAAACTAATGGAACTAAGTGAATAGACCCATAGGACCTTCCTCAGGAAGGTGCTAGGAGGCTTCCACTTAGGAATTGTATCCCATGTGGCTCAACAACATGTGATCAGTTTACATTCCTCCTCAGGAGAAATTAAACTCACAAGTTGGCTCCAACATCATTGGATACTTAAGAAAGAGGTGAGAAGAAAGAATGAAAGTCATTCATAATGCCTTCCTCAGGAAAGTACCATGAACTCCCTTCAAACTTCAGGATCTCAAACCTCACAAACAGGGAACAAGCCATGCTCTGGGTCTCTGAGTCTTGATCTACAATCTTCACTTCATCATGCTTTCCAACAAGATCTTCAAGACAACACAAACCCCACAACAAATTCCCCAAAAACAAACCCCAAAGGTGAACAGATAACCACAAGACAGACAAAATCAATAACTAACTTCAGAAAATACCTAAAAATACTAAACCAATGGGGAAAAATCTATCAATTATTCATAAGGGTCTATAACATCTACCCTTAACATTCACATAGGCCCCTACCCAAAAATCAATTAAAAAGCTATTTAAAAGAAAAATCTATTAAAAATATGAAAAGAAAATAAAATGGACATTTTATTTATCTATATTTTTCTAGACAAATTTATGAACCCATGAAAAAAACAAGAATTAAAAAATATTAAGTTCTCTATTTTTTATGAATTTTTTAAGAACAAGAAAATATTAAAAGAATAAAAAATAAAAGAAACAATTAAAGGGGAGGGGGGTGTGATAAGCAATGCTCGCTGGTTGGTTTTTTAATGGGCCAGAATTAGGTGGGGTGCGAATAGAAGGCAGATAAGCCCAGGCGCCCTCACTTAACAAAACGCGGCGTTTTGGCTGAATTTTTCCCTCCCATTCGGTATTCAATTTGGACCGTTGGATGGGTTGAATTAGTCAAGATTTCCAAACGAATCAAAGGTGGGGATTACGTCTTCTACCTTGGCTCAGCTAGGGTTTCATGAAAACATCTCACACGTGAATCTTCCAGCATCCATAGCTCCCTCATCTCTCCATGAAAACTCACGATCCAAACATCAAACTTGATCCTCTCACTGCCCTCTACACAGCCATGGTCGTGGATTTCATTAAGACTCACTCCACAAAGAGATACGCACGATGGAAGTCTTGGACACCATTACTTTCTTCTGTTATGCATGATCATGGTTTTGGCTGATACTAACCTAGAATGGTCTACACTCCATGGTGATTATTCTAAGCTACAAAACTAAGATTATAGTACACTAAGGCATGAGTTCTTGCTCCCTAAACAGAAACGGCCATACAACAAACTTCCATGGAATGCTTTCATACTCATCAAGATTCATCCCTAATTGGTCTCTATCATGTTTACCCTAACAACAAACCTTAACTATGCATAAATAATGAGATTCAAGAGAAAACGCATACCTTGCAAGTGGTGATGGCTATGGTGTTTCTTCTCCAATCCAAGCCTTGGTACTTGCTACAAGTGATCTTCAATGGACCTATGTGCTTCTGTTTGCAGTGGTTCTTGATCACACTTCTTGAATCAACCTGGCCAATCCTTTATGCAAGTTGGAGTGATCACTTGGAATACATGAGCCAGCCACGAATTCTCTTCAATCTTTCTTGCCAAATACTCAATGTTGATTATGGATGATGATGATGATCAGAATTGTAGTGATTGATGGAGTTTTAATGGAGTTTGGAATGAAAATGCAATTTTGGAGTGAAGGAATCAAAGTGTAGTATGCAAGCTTGAAAATCTCTAACCAATGCATGGAGCCACCCTAGGGCTTATATAGATGAGAATAGAAATGTCTAGAACCTTGGAGAACCTTCCATGAAGTTTCTAGAACTTCTCATGCAATGATAATTTTGATTTGTCATCTTGAGTGAATCTCATGCCATCTCATGATAAACCATGCACTCTTACTTAAATTCTCCCCATATGGTATTATGACCTGAAAATAAGGTCTTACAAACCTTTATGTAGCATTTTTCCATCTTTCCTTTTGATGCCTTAAAGTGCAAGTAACAAATTTACAAAGCAACTCCAATTTTTAAGCCTAAACTCAAAAATGTGGCTAAACCATTGTTTTTAAAATGATGTTTCCAATAAAAATGATATATTGGATGACCTATTTTGGATTCCTAGATCTTCCAAACCAATTTCCAATTCCAACTTTTTCAACTTATAAGCCATTTTTAGTTCATTTTGACCATTTTAAAATATCCATGCTCCATGCATTTCCAAACTCTCAAGACCTACTTTCTAGACTTAAAATCCCATTTTGAACAACTTTCATGTTGGACATTTTTCCATTTGAAGCTTGGAAGTAGGAGTTTTAGGCATTGGCTAAAAATGACCTGTAATTCCAAATTACCAAAATACCCCTGTCTTGCACAAGCCATAAGTAGAGTTCCACAAGTCCTATCAAGGACTTCTACCACTCAAATTAAAGCTAAGAAGATGCCCTCCAACATTCATGTTGACCAAGAGATCATAGGAATCATCCTACTAGGGCAAAAATTGTCTGCAAGTTGGGTGACTTTCAAGGACCCAGATTCACACACCTCAGCTGACCTGTAATTTGTCAAAACCATAACTTGAGCTCTGTAACTCCTATCAAGGACTTCCACCACTAAAATTAAAGCTAAGAACAAGATCTACAACATTCATGTTGTGGGGAAGATGAGATATCAATCACATCTAGAGCTAAAACTGCCTGGAAAATAGGGATCAAATTAGGGTTTTTCACTGACAATCCTTGGAAACCCTGACTTGAAACTTCTCCAACTCCTCAATCATGATGAGTTGGTCTAGGAATCATATTTATAACATCTCTATGCATCATTCCATGATCTCATGGCCCTTGGATTGGGTCTCAACCTTCTCCAAATCTTCAGCTGATCTAGGGTTGACCCAGTCAAAACCCTAATTCTAACATTCATGGCTGGACCTCCTGCAGCCTTGCATAATGACCTCTCTGGGCTTCATGATGGCTATCAAGACATCTCATAGGCTTTCTCAAAACATCAAGTTCATTCTCAAAGTCTCAGAATCATCTGAGGGGCACCCACAACTCTCAAGCTATGAAGCACACAACCCTGGTTCCAACCAATTCCTCTGAAGATCTCTTGAACTGTCTGATGAAGGTATCAACTTTCAAACACTAGATGGATAAATAATTGTTGGTCAAATTTTGGGGTGCAACTGCTGCCCCTATTCAAACGGCTTGAACCTGACTGGGTGAGAAGCGAACGGCTCTCAACCAATCAAGGTGCGAGACGATTGAATATCGGTAAACCCGAAAATTTGCCAACTGCGCGAGCACACGGTACTCTGCGGGGAACAAATCTTTGAATACTGCAACACTAGCCGCACGGCAACTAGCTGGAGAAATATCGATCTGACGTCACCGTCATTTATCCACATTAAATTCTTCTGACATTGCCTTCAGACAACCACAACACCCAACATCGCCGCTGGAGAAACACATCTGACAGAATACCACGCATCGTCGCTGGAAAACTGAATCTGACATCGCCGTCTGAAACAAACATCGCTCTGAGAGACACTCGACATCGCCGTCATACAAACATCATCTCTGATGGGGATTCAAAGAGTCTGACCTCGCCGTCAAAAAAACATTCAACCTCGCCGTCGAACACAAACCCGGTCCGGGAATCCGAAGTATACATCTCAAAGGTACAAAACCTGAGCTTGGGATGGAGACAAACACTTCCAACGGTACATATCCTAATATTGGAGGCAAACATATCCAAAGGTACGAAACCTGAGCTTGGAAGCAAACATATCCAAAGGTACGAAACCTGAGCTTGGAAACAAACACATCCAAAGGTACTAAACCTGAGCTTGGAATCAAACACATCCAAAGGTACTAAACCTGAGCTTGGAAGCAAACACATCCAAAGGTACTAAACCTGAGCTTGGATTCAAACGCATCCAAAGGTACTAAACCTGAGCTTGGATTCAAACACATCCAAAGGTACGAAACCTGAGCTTGGATTCAAACATATCCAAAGGTACGAAACCTGAGCTTGGAATCAAACACATCCAAAGGTACGAAACCTGAGCTTGGAAACAAACACATCCAAAGGTACTAAACCTGAGCTTGGAAGCAAACACATCCAAAGGTACGAAACCTGAGCTTGGAAGCAAACACATCCAAAGGTACTAAACCTGAGCTTGGAAGCAAACACATCCAAAGGTACTAAACCTGAGCTTGGATTCAAACGCATCCAAAGGTACTAAACCTGAGCTTGGATTCAAACACATCCAAAGGTACTAAACCTGAGCTTGGAAGCAAACACATCCAAAGGTACGAAACCTGAGCTTGGAATCAAACACATCCAAAGGTACGAAACCTGAGCTTGGAAGCAAACACATCCAAAGGTACTAAACCTGAGCTTGGAAGCAAACACATCAAAAGGTACTAAACCTGAGCTTGGAAGCAAACACATCCAAAGGTACTAAACCTGAGCTTGGAAGCAAACACATCCAAAGGTACGAAACCTGAGCTTGGAATCAAACACATCCAAAGGTACTAAACCTGAGCTTGGAAGCAAACACATCCAAAGGTACTAAACCTGAGCTTGGATTCGGACATACACGCTGCTGTTCTCTTGACATCTTGTCAAGTCGTTGCTAAATAAAAGCAAACACGCCGGGTCACCGGACATAATCATCAAGTTAGCAACTCTGTTGAGGAGAGAGGAATGAGGGTTCACCCAAACAATCCTGACGACTCACTGGGGAAAAGGAAGAAGGGTTCACCCAAACAACCTTGTAGACTTTGCTGCAGAAAGACGAGAGAGTTCACCCAAACGACTTCAACAACTGCTTGGGGAATAACGACAGAGTTCACTCAGATGATTCCTACCAACTTTACTAGGGAGCAAGTACTTCTGTACGGTAACCACCTGCAAATGCTGGAAGAATGAGCGTGATGCTCCGCGCGAAACGGAATACTACACTCTTGAATAAATGTTATGCAATCATGCAAGGAAATGCCCCAGCAAAATAAATGCTGGGAAGAGGAACCATCCACTCGGGGAGAGTAACCCTTATGCTGAGGAAGAGCTACCCTTCCAGGGAGCTGCATTTTCTGCCAATCTCGTCTGGACTTACACTTGAGGACGACGGGCTCCTCTGGAGAACACAACACATCAAGCCGACTAACACACTATCTTCTGCTATACTCTGCACGGGGAAAGCGATAAATGTCCTGAACGGCTTTCTGGGGGAACGACCCTTCTAGGGAACATAGCCTTCGGGCTACAAGACACTCATGTCATTAAGTCCTCAAACTCACGGGGATAAACAAACTTCGGCTTGCTGGACAATCCTTCAGGATCCGCTTGGGGAAACATTCCATCTGCCAATCATGACTGTGCTCGGCTGGGGATATCAATCTACCTGCCTGCTGCTGGGGAAGTGCCAACCACCTGCTGGGGAAAAGCCCTCCACTCTGTTGGGGGTTCCAGGAGTCATTTCGAACAAACAACTCCGTAGGGCGCTTCCAAGAATTATCCTGAACTGATAACCTTTTTGGAGACTTTATTCTGTTGGGTATCCCAGGAATCTCCCTGGGCCACTCTTGCTGGGGACGCTATTGGGGAGCTCAAGAATCATCCTGAGCAAACCATTCGGGAACCTGCACTGAGGTCCTAAGAATCATCTTAAGCAAACGGCCCTGCTGAGGAATTCGAGAATCAACTTGAACTGGAGACTTCGCCGGGGATCTCAAAAATCATCTTGAACGAGCGACCGTGGGGATTACACCGGGGTCTTAAGAATCATCTTAAGAAAGCGACCTTGTTGGAGAGAATATCAAGAATCATCCTGAGCAACCGATCCTTCGGCCGAACACCTGTAAGGCAAGAATAATAATGACCTAGATCATGCTTATGATGCATATGCTTCTGCGCTATGCCCCACACGGTGGGAATGATATGCGTTCATGCTAAATGCTGTGCAATGTTAAATGCTATGCAGTGCTAAATGTTATGCGGTGTTAAATGCTATGCAGTCATGCACAATGATGCGATCCCGTCCGCAAAATAAGTGCTGAGGGGAGGAAACCCTTTTGTCAAGGAGACAAGAACTACTCAGGTAGAGGAATCATCCTGCTGAGGAGAACGTGGACACGCCAATATCAATCGGACTCTGTCTGGGGAACTGATCTTTCGGTTGACTGCTGCATGGAAAGCAACTTCAGTTGATCTGCTGCGAGGGAACGAAGCTCTACGAGAACTTGGACCTGCTGATATTAATCGCGAGAATGAACTGCACGGCCGCCTCGGCTACTCTTCTGGGGAGGATAACTCTGTGGGGAAACAACTTCAGCTGCTCCACACTCTACTGGGGAAAAACCAATCATGATCTGACCAACTTCCAAGGACTCTGCTTTCTCGGGCATCTGCACACTCGGCTGGGGAAGGAGAAATCATTCTGCTTCGCTGGAGAGAGCATGACTCTGGTGAGGAATCTCAATTCTACTAGAGACTTCAGTCTGGCACCATCAGTTACTGCATCCTCCGGCATACGAACAGCTTCCTACGAGACTTGCACTTGTGACCCGGTGCTTGGGGGAGGCACCCGCTTCGGTGACTTTACTTGGGAAAACACGAGCTTCGGCACCCGAAGATTCCTCTGAAATCTGCACTTGTGACCCGGTGCTGGGGAAAGATGACATCCTTCTTCGGTGCTTGGTTCAGCTAATGGGGCGACGCTCCCTCAGGATGCGTCTGCTTGGGGAAGAGAATCGTCTCTGCCCGGGGAGACATATCAATTCTCACTATCCTGCGTTCAGATTCTGCGGAGGAAAGACTACTGAACTCTGCTGGGGAAGGAGGACTCATCCAACTTCGGGGATGCGCACGGCACATCTTCTGGAAAGTGCTACACCTGCAACAACACAAACAAACAGACAAGATACCCTCCTCAAAGGGGCCTATCCAGGTTATTATCTCGTGAAAATATTCAGTTAATTAATTGTTTCAACAATCAATGGGCCTAGGCCCGCAAGTTTATGTATGCGCATTTTATTAAAAACATCGGCGTTTTCATTCGCAAACAAAACAGATAAATGCTAAACAGACAAGCAGAATTGCTGAATAATGTGCATTTTATTGATGACGAACCCCTGAATGGGCAAAAATGTTTTACAACAGAGGCAAGCTCCTGGAATGAGGAAGCCGCGCAAAAATAAAACATAAATATACATCAGTATATACAAATGTCGGCAACGAGGCGCAGACGAACACCATGAGTTGATCCCTCTAAGACCCACTCGACTTCGATACTTCTCCGACGCTTCCGCTTTGGAAGAGATTGATTCAGATAAACGGCCCTCAGGTCTTCCAAACCACTAAACAATGAAAGTCCACACGCGGAACGCAGTCATTTGCTTATTCAAATCCCTAACTTTTGCGTGAACCGCCCTCTACGGGTTTTCAGTTCACCGGGATACCCTTTTTTGCCGAAGCCGCCCAGTGTAGGTTTTCGACTTCGCGGGTGTACATTTTTTTAATATATCCCTAATTTTTTCCCGAACCTTTTATTCTGTTTTTGGTTCGCCGGGATGCCCTTTTTTTGCCTGGACTCTTTCTTTTTTGTCCAGCGGGTCTCTTTCAAGCAAAGTATTTTTTAACGGCCTCCGCGTTCACCGGGGATGCAAAATCTTCACCATCCATCGTGGATAACAACAAAGCTCCTCCTGAGAAGACCTTGCTGACGACATACGGCCCTTCATAATTCGGAGTCCATTTGCCCCGGTGATCGGAGTGTGGCGGAAGAATTTTCTTCAAGACGAGATCACCCGTCTGAAAGCTTCTAGGACGCACCTTCTTATCATAAGCTTTCTTCATTCGGCTTTGGTACAGGCGACCAAATGCAATCGATGCTAACCTCTTCTCGTCCATCAGGCTGAGCTGGTTCAAGCGATTCGTAATCCATTCTGCCTCGTCGAGTTTCACATCAACCAAAACTCGCAAAGAAGGAATCTCCACTTCTAACGGCAGGACAGCTTCCATACCGTATACCAAGGAGAAAGGAGTTGCCCCGGTCGACGTACGTACCGTCGTACGATAACCGTGCAAGGCAAACGACAGCATCTCGTGCCAATCTTTATACGTCACAACCATCTTCTGAACAATCTTCTTGATGTTCTTGTTGGCCGCTTCAACAACGCCATTCATATTCGGCCGGTAAGGAGATGAGTTGTGGTGTTCAATCTTGAAGCTCTGGCACAGCTCCTTCATCATCTTGTTATTCAAATTCGAACCATTATCAGTAATGATCCGCTCGGGAATTCCATAGCGACAGATGATGTCCCTCTTTATGAATTTAGCTACCACCTGCTTGGTCACATTAGCGTACGAGGCTGCCTCCACCCATTTGGTGAAGTAGTCGATAGCTACCAGAATGAAACGATGACCATTGGATGCAGTGGGCTCGATCTTGCCTATCATGTCGATGCCCCACATGGAGAACGGCCAAGGGGAGGACATGACATTCAATGGGCACGGCGGCACATGAACTTTATCAGCATAAATCTGGCATTTGTGACATTTCTTCGCGAATCTGAAGCAATCCGACTCCATAGTCAGCCAGTAATACCCTGCTCTCAGGATCTTTCTCGTCATGGCATGCCCGCCGGCGTGCGTACCAAATGTGCCCTCATGGACTTCTTCCATGAGCATACTTGCTTCTTTCTCATCTACACATCTGAGTAGCACGAGATCGTGGTTTCTCTTATACAGCACTCCATCAGGATTGAGATAAAAGTTTCCAGATAGCCTCCTCAGAGTCTTCTTATCCTGGGTTGACGCACCCGCAGAATACTCCTTAGTCATAAGGAAGGTCTGGATGTCGTGGAACCATGGCTTGCCGTCGGTGGCATCCTCGATATAAAACACAAATGCTGGTCTGTCAAGACGCGAAAGAACAATGCTTGGAGCTTCATTCCAAAGATTGACCTTATACATCGAAGCCAACGTGGCTAAGGCATCAGCCATTTGATTTTCAGCCCGGGGTACATGATGAAGTTCCACTCGATCGAAGAACGGAAGCAGCCTCCTGGCATAATTCATGTACGGCACTAAGTTCGCTTGACGAGTTTCCCACTCCCCTTTGATCTGATTGATCACAAGCGCTGAGTCACCATATATGTCTAGATTCTTGATTCTCAAATCAATTGCCTCTTCTAGACCCATAATACATGCTTCATACTCGGCTTCATTGTTGGTAACTGGAAACGTCAGTCTCGCAGTAAAAGGGATGTGTGATCCGTGAAGAGTCGTGATGATAGCCCCGATACCACTTCCATAGGAATTAACCGCTCCGTCGAATATCAACTTCCACTGAGACTTCCTATCTGACCCCTCATCGGGCAATGGCTCATCGCAATCCTTCGCTTTGAGAAACATAATGTCCTCGTCCGGGAATTCAAACCTCATCGGCTGGTAGTCTTCGATTGGCTGTTCGGCAAGATAATCAGACAGTACGCTTCCCTTAATGGCTTTCTGGGAGACGTACTGAATATCGTATTCCGTTAACACCATCTGCCACCTGGCAATCCTGCCCGAAAGAGCCTGTTTCTCGAAGACGTACTTGATCGGATCCATCTTCGAAATTAGCATAGTGGTGTGGTTGAGCATATACTGTCGTAGACGTTTTGCGGCCCAAGCTAATGCACAACACGTCTTCTCCAGCATCGAGTATCGAGATTCACACTCAGTGAACTTTTTACTCAAGTAATAAATGGCATGCTCTTTTCTGCCCGTCTCGTCGTGTTGACCGAGAACACACCCCATACTATTCTCCAGAACCGTCAGGTACATGATTAATGGCCGTCCAGCCACTGGGGGTATCAAGATTGGAGGTTCTTGAAGATACTGCTTTATTTTGTCGAACGCCTTCTGGCAATCCTCATTCCAAGTAATCGCCTGATTTTTCTTTAAAAGCTTGAACATCGGTTCACAAGTGGCCGTGAGCTGAGAGATAAACCTTGCAATGTAGTTTATTCGGCCCAGGAAACCACGAACTTCTTTTTCCGTTTTCGGCGCTGGCATTTCTTGGATAGCTTTTATCTTCGCAGGATCAACTTCAATACCTCGTTCACTAACGATAAACCCCAATAACTTTCCGGACCGCACTCCGAAAGTGCACTTGTTAGGATTCAGCCTCAGCCTGAACTTCCTAAGCCTTTCAAACAGCTTCAACAAATTGACCAGATGCTCTTCCTCCGTTTGGGACTTTGCGATCATGTCATCAACATAGACCTCGATCTCATGATGAATCATATCATGAAACAAAGTTACCATTGCTCGCTGGTAAGTGGCCCCTGCGTTCTTCAGACCGAAGGGCATTACCTTGTAGCAAAATGTTCCCCAGGGGGTGATGAACGTTGTTTTCTCCATGTCCTCCGGTGCCATCTTAATCTGATTGTAACCGGAGAAGCCATCCATGAACGAAAACACGGAAAACTGGGTTGTGTTGTCGACCAACACATCGATATGAGGCAACTGGAAATCATCCTTAGGGCTCGCCCTATTCAAATCCCGATAATCGACACACATGCGTACCTTACCGTCCTTCTTCGGTACAGGCACTATGTTGGCGACCCACGGAGGGTAAGTGGTAACGGCTAGAAATCCTGCGTCCAACTGCTTCTGGACTTCTTCCTTGATTTTTACAGCCATGTCTGGTCTCGTCCTCCTGAGCTTCTGCTTGACTGGATGGCAATCTTCTCGCAACGGCAAGCGGTGAACCACGATATCAGTGTTGAGTCCAGGCATATCCTCATATGACCAAGCAAAGACGTCACTATACTCTCGAAGCATCTCGACCAGTCTATGCTTGACATCATTCTGCAGCGTAGCCCCTACTCTGACATTTCTGGCGAGCTCCTCAGAACCCAGATTTACTATCTCAATATCTTCCTCGTGAGGCAGAATAACCTTTTCTTCTTGTCTCAACAAGCGGGCCAACTCTTCCGGAAGGTCCTCGTCTTCATCAATCTCATCCTCGGCTTGATAGATCGGGCAATCAAAGTCGTAGTGAGCCGTAGAGGGTCCAGAGTCGATGTCATCTGTCATGTGGATCCTGCAATAACAAGGGTTAAGTTTAAAGCAAGAATATGCAGGTTAGCACGAACCTCGTTGCCATTTTGCTGTTTTTCGAAATAAACATAAAACAGGAATAACAGAGAACACAATATTTGATTACGAAGAAAACGCCTTTTATTTATTAACAAAATGCATACACATAATCCAACAAGGCCCTGACAGTAAAACCACTATGCCCCGGGCAGGACATATGGTTGTACAAAGATTGTAAAAAGCAAATCATTACTCTTCACTTGTCAGCTTGATAATCTCCTTGATGGTCCAATTGTGGAGGTGTTCTCCCGGCTTGCTCGGTTGAATCCAGGCGTCAAGATCGCAATCACTGTCCCCGCTGTCCTCCGACGCAGCGTTGATGCTCTCGAAAATTACTTCCCCTTTGGTGAATAGGATCGGCCCTTTCCCACGAGACGAGCTGCCAGAAGAAGATGAAGCCTCAGCTCCAGGAGAATATCCCAATCCAAACTTATCCTGTTTGATTGGTATATCCAAGACGTGCCCCCAGCCTGGGGTGGAGCCGGCTTCGACAACGGCCCTAGCTTCCTTGAACGAGGAGAGATTCATCTCCTGCTTCTCTGCGACGACGGGAGCTACCTCCTTCACCTTGACGGTTTCAAAAGCTTGGCAAAGAGTCTCATGGATCTCGCCATCCATTTCGACGTATTTAAAGGACGATAGGTGGCTCACCATGATGTCCTCTTCACCACAGACGGTCACTATGCTGCCCCCGACAGCATACTTAAGCTTCTGATGCAGCGTGGACGTCACGGCACCAGCAGAATGGATCCATGGCCGACCTAAGAGGCAACTATAGGCGGGCATGATATCCATGATATAGAAAACCGTATTGAACGTCTCTGGACCAACTTGAATTGGCAGGGTCAACTCTCCGAAGACGTGGCGCTTGGTCCCATCAAAGGCTTTCACGACCAAATCACTGGGCGTGCACAGTAGTCCACGGGTATCCAACTTCATCAGTGCCTTTTTCGGAAGCACATTAAGCGAGGAACCCGTATCCACCAGGACATGTGACATAATCGTGCCTCTGCACTCTATCGAGACGTGCAGGGCGCTGTTGTGATCTCTTCCCTTAGGAGTCAGCTCTAGATCTGTAAATCCCAGCCCATTACCAGCATTAACATGGGATACTACCTCCTCGAGTTGATTTACTGATATCTCCTGCGGCACGTACGCAGCATTCAGTACCTTCAGTAACGCGTTGCGGTGTGCTTCAGAACACAGCAACAAGTTAAGAATCGAGATCTTTGACGGAGTCTGATGAAGATGATCTACAATTTTGTAGTCACTCTTCTTGATTAGTCGCATGAACTCTTCAGCATCTTTAACTAGCAAGTCTTTCTCTGCCCCAGAAGGGACCTCTTCGACAGCTTTACCTTTACCCTTATCCACAGCATCGGCTTGGACCACTTTCTCTGCCGCAACCTCTGCTGGTGCGAACACTCTACCGCTTCTAGTGATACCACTGACTTCGGTAAGATTCTGCACAGTCGATCCGAACGGCTCAAGCTCTATCTTCTGACCATTACAATAAACTTCGGCGCCATAATGCCATGGAACGACATTGGTACTCTCGAATGGGATTGGTCCGGCCCTGGTGATGGTGATAGTAGGCGGACGGGGCGCAGAAATAGTAATAGGGTGACGAGGAATAGTAATGGTAGCAACTTCGTCTGCCTGCTTTAGCACGACTTCCCCTGATGCACTCTCAATGCTCCGGCTGAATTGCAAAATACCCTCGGTCATCAGACTTTGGATACCTTCGATCAGCTGCTCACACCCATCAGGAAGTGTAGCACAAGCCATACACAACTCTCCGCATCCAGGAAAGAAGCCCTTCTTTAGCAACTTAGCCTTGACAAAACTCAACGGCGTCTTCAAATCCTTGACATCGGCCAGCAAGTCTGAACTCTCCTCAGTGATAACAGCATTCACTCCGCCTCCCTTATGATGAGGCATGGGGTTTTTGGTAACGTTGGGCACGTTGTCAGAAAAGTTGATAACCTTGGCGTCCACCAAGTCCTGGACTTTGTGCTTAAAAGCTTTACAATTCTCAATCGTATGGCCAGGTGCCCCAGTATGGAACTCACAAGTAGCATTGGCATCATACCCCGGCGGTGGTGCCCCTGTTAAGGGAGCCAACGTCCTTTTTGAATTAATTGGAGGTGAAGCAACGTTTGCAGAAGCTGTGCATACGACATAGGTGGGGTTTCAAACTGACGGCTTGTCATAGGGGCCCGATTCTGATATCTTTTATACCCCTGCTGATTCTGCTGCTGAGGCTGCTGCTGCTGCGGTGGGGCAGCTGGGATATTTATGTTAGCAATCTGAGACTGGGGACCCTTGCCCTTTCTCCTAGCATTAGTGACAACACTGGCATCTCCCTCTCGACGCTTGCCAGTATAGGGTTTCTTGCTAGCTCCTCCAACTGAGGATGATTCGCCCTGAATTTTTCCAATCTTTATACCGTTCTCAACATGCTCGCCCAAAGTGATAAGAGCCGAGAATGTTCCCGACATGCCACTGACCAGCTTTTCATAATAGATTCCAGGAAGGGTAGCCACGAACATTTGCACTAGCTCACGCTCAACCATCGGTGGTTGAACCCGAGCAGCCAATTCACGCCACCGCTGGGCGTACTCTTTGAAGCTTTCATTGTTCCGCTGTGAGAGATTCTGAAGCTGAACTCGGTTGGGAGCCAAGTCTCTATTATATTGATAGTGGAGAACAAACGCTTCTGCAAGATCTTTCCAGGTGCGCACAGTAGCGGGCTCCAAACCCATATACCATTCGAGCGATGGACCAGAAAGACTATCCTGAAAGAAGTGCATCAGCAGCTTCTCATCGTCAGAATAAGCGGACATCTTTCTATAATAAGATCGGAGGTGGACTCGGGGGCAAGTAGTACCCTTATACTTCTTAAAGGTAGGCACCTTGAACTTGTGAGGTACTTTAAAGTCAGCAATCAACCCGAGGTTGGACATGTCAACGCCCAATGTGTTCTGATTTTCTATGCTTCTCATCTTGTCTTCCAGCGCCTTGAACCTGAGTCGAGCCTCAACATTCAACTCTGCCTCTAAACCTCTCTGAGAGAATATGTCATCCTGATGGTCCTCCAGCCACGGTTGAGGCACCACCAGATTTCCTGCACCAGCATTGCCGTTGACCGGCCCTATGTTAACATTGGCTCCCAGACTACCATTGTCGACGCTTGCCGCATTGAGTCCGAGATTAGTCATCAGATTGCCGTTAGCACTGTCGTTGCCCCCGGCAGCAGGAACAACGTACGGCTCCTCCATGCAGTATGCCATTACTGTCAACCCTGGAGATGAGAGGTTGAACCAAAGTACGAAGCTGGTCCTGACCGTTCGCAACTACTTGCATCAGCTCCATAAAACGATCCATCCGTTCACGGAGCTCTTGAACATCTGACTGTACCTGGTCCATTATCCTTGTCTAATTAGCGCGAGTTGAGTAGCGGTGGATGAGTCTTTGATCAATCCTGGAGATCGAAAGCAGCTCGGAACCTGTGTACCTGAAAAACCTGTCAACATTAAAGGTTAGGAAAGGCAACATAATGTATGTCATGCAAAGTGCTTTATGCAGATGTATGCGTGTGTCTGTGTGCTTGAGAGATTTCCCCCGATCCTGGCGCCTTAGTACCGGTGCTGACAATAATAAGGAGGGGAATCTGGGCCCAATCATGGAAACAGCAATCTCACACATAGTATCAGCAATAGTCAGATTCAACACATCAAGGACCGAGAACTCGTAGGCAACAGTCTTCCCGAGAGAGGTTGTAGTAACACGATAAGAAGCGAGAGATCCTGGATCGGAGAAACGGTACCTGTCACAGACACACGCCAATGGAATGCGAATGATTATGCAAACTAATGCAAAATGCAGGCATGCAACAATATATCCAGGTGGCTGCTGTGGAGATTCGGTGTCAACAGTCACTAATGAGAAGGAAACCCCGATGTAGACCCACTGATCTGATCTGCTGAGAATAACCATCTGATAGGATCGAGGTCAAAATCCTGCCCTGACAAGAATAAGTCTCTGATAATAAGGACCCCGGGTGCAATATCAAGGAATATCTGTTGATGAAGCCTTCAGACCCCAAATCAGAAATCTGCCCTATCAAGAGCAAATGCACAGCTGCTGATGAGACCTTCAGACCCCACTCAAAATCTGCCCTATCAAGAACAAACAACAACTGCCGATGAGGTCTTCAGACCCCACTCAAAAATCTGCTCCATTCAGGACAAACCACTGATAACAATATCCTGATCGAAACCTGCTCTATCAAGAACAGACAAACACCCGATGATAAGATCCTCTGATCAAACCCTTGCTCTATCAAGAACAGTCAAATCTGCCACTGAGAACCCAACATAACTGATTCACTGTCAAGAAAACCAGGTAGTCTGGAGGTCAAAGTTTCCTGCAATATCCCAACCCCACTCACAGGTATGGACCTAATCCACGGACAAAGGTACGGCATCCTATGCGGTCATCAGCGTCACAGACTTTCATGAGTGACGATACGATTCCCAGAAGGAGTGGCATCATCAAGTCATGAAGAGGCCTCTCTTAACTGACTTCCAAATGATCGGTCCCCAGAGTCGACAATCCTCACGTTTGGACTCCCCTCAGATCCTCAGGACCGGAAAGGAGCACCTCTGCAAGAATCTCGTCTGAGCGCAGATTTTCGTAGGGAACTGTGCCTGCTCAGCAGACAGTTTCGTCTACTACTTCTCCGCAACTATATCTAGGTGTGTACTCAAGCCCAGGTTCGGCTTCTCACTCACAGTAACATCCCTCTCCCACAGCAGCATAGATAATCATATCGAACTGGAAATAAAATGCGGGAAATAAAATGCGGGAAGTAAAGTGCGGGAAGTAAAAATGCGATAAATAAACGCAACCCAACAAGCAAACATACAAACGATAGGATTGACTCGCACAGGGAACCGGAGAACCAGAGATTCTGGGTTCGGTCCCCAGCAGAGTCGCCAGCTGTCGCTTGCGCGAAAATAAGGTGCCGACAAAACAGAAGAGTCGCCACCTTTCGTTATTTATCCCTCAGAGCGGGAAAGGAAACGATCGGAAAAACCTGATGAATAAGGGTAAGACAAGGTCATCGCAACCATTCTCTGGGTTCGGGAGTCGGTTACGCAAGGGGAAGGTATTAGCACCCCTCACGTCCGTCGTACTCGACGGGATCCTCGCTTGTTTGTTTACTTGGACGGGTTGGTTATAATCTATCTACCTATCAAGGCTGGCTGAAAAAGAAAAGAAAAATGACTCGGCAAAGCGTCGCACTTTATGCCTACGTATTCCCGTCTGGAACGAGAAATTAGAGTCAACGTAGTTCGGCTAACTACGGGGGAAAGGTTGCTCGCTAGGATATCGCATCCTATGCCTACGTACTTTCATCTGGTATGAAAGATCAGAGCAAACGTAGTTCGGCTAACTACGGGTTATCTCCTGAAAGAAGTGTTTTTTATTACGTTTGCAATTTCAACCGCACTAGAGACTATGACCTGAGAGTGAATGCGTCGCATGTCACCCAAAGGGTACCATACCAAACATCCATCCTCAGATGGCTTAAGGCTCGTAACGTACGAAAGAAATCATTCATGATTACTGTATTTTAAACCGCTTCGAGATGAGAAGAGAACAGGCCCAACTAGGAGGGAGACTATCAAGCCCTACTGTTATCATGCCATGGATTCATCCTATGGTTGAAGTTTAAACAGGGAGCTCCTAGATGTTTTCATGCATAGGTTTCGACCTAAAAGTCTATCATCAAATCCTCATCAGAGGAAATGAGAGTCCTAAGGGATCATGTCAATGATACACCAAAACAGACAAAAGCATCAGCTTTAACAGTAAAATGCATGCAATGCAAGTGAGGGAGGAAATGTGTGTGGGGCTTCAGCCTCCACAAGCTCATCTCAACCTCAAGCCAGTCATGAAATAACAGTAATCATACTGAAGATAAACAACATGCTATCAAGCAATATCAGATACAAGAAATGAAGTGCCATCAGGCAAACAAAACACACTTGAGAAAGAATCATCTACTCTCTAATCTTAACCCTAACACAGAATCTAAATCAAATCTAAGCAAAGCCCTAAAGCAAAACCTAACCAAAAGAAATCAATCCCAGTCTTCAAGCTTTAAAACAAGCTTACCAAAGAAAGGGAGCTAAGTAAGCAGACTCATAGTGTCTTCCTCAGGAAAGCACTAGGAGGTGAATACTCAGGAATCATATCCTATGTGGCTCAACCAATGTGATCAGTTTACATTCCTCCTCAGGAGAAATTAAACTTACAAGCAGGCTCCAACATCACTGGATATTTAGGAAATCCTATCTGAGCTAGTGGAACTAAGTGAATAGACTCATAGGACCTTCCTCAAGAAAGTACTAGGAGGCTTCCACTTAGGAGTTGTATCCTATGTGGCTCAACAACTGTGATCAGTTTACATTCCTCCTCAGGAGAAATTAAACTCACAAGTTGGCTCCAACATCATTGGATACTTGAGAAATCCTAGATAAACTAATGGAACTAAGTGAATAGACCCATAGGACCTTCCTCAGGAAGGTGCTAGGAGGCTTCCACTTAGGAATTGTATCCCATGTGGCTCAACAACATGTGATCAGTTTACATTCCTCCTCAGGAGAAATTAAACTCACAAGTTGGCTCCAACATCATTGGATACTTAAGAAAGAGGTGAGAAGAAAGAATGAAAGTCATTCATAATGCCTTCCTCAGGAAAGTACCATGAACTCCCTTCAAACTTCAGGATCTCAAACCTCACAGACAGGGAACAAGCCAAGCTCTGGGTCTCTGAGTCTTGATCTACAATCTTCACTTCATCATGCTTTCCAACAAGATCTTCAAGACAACACAAACCCCACAACAAATTCCCCAAAAACAAACCCCAAAGGTGAACAGATAACCACAAGACAGACAAAATCAATAGCTAACTTCAGAAAATACCTAAAAATACTAAACCAATGGGGAAAAATCTATCAATTATTCACAAGGGTCTATAACATCTACCCTTAACATTCACATAGGCCCCTACCCAAAAATCAAGACAAAACTATCTAAAGAAAATGAATTTCCTCACCTATGCACAACCTAAACCCTAATTAGGATACCCTAATGCTACCCTAATTAAACTAATCAAATTTTAATCCAAAAATCTAGAAATAAATCCCATGGGGAACTATGATTCAATGTCTAATTACACAAAAAAGAATGAGTTAAAAAGATTAAAGGAAGGTCCTAAAACAAATTCTACAAAATCATGACATCAAACTAAACATTATAAAAGCTATTTAAAAGAAAAATCTATTAAAAATATGAAAAGAAAATAAAATGGACATTTTATTTATCTATATTTTTCTAGACAAATTTATGAACCCATGAAAAAAACAAGAATTAAAAAATATTAAGTTCTCTATTTTTTATGAATTTTTTAAGAACAAGAAAATATTAAAAGAATAAAAAATAAAAGAAACAATTAAAGGGGGGGGGGGTGTGATAAGCAATGCTCGCTGGTTGGTTTTTTAATGGGCCAGAATTAGGTGGGGTGCGAATAGAAGGCAGATAAGCCCAGGCGCCCTCACTTAACAAAATGCAGCGTTTTGGCTGAATTTTTCCCTCCCATTCGTTATTCAATTTGGACCGTTGGATGGGTTGAATTAGTCAAGATTTCCAAACGAATCAAAGGTGGGGATTACGTCTTCTACCTTGGCTCAGCTAGGGTTTCATGAAAACATCTCACACGTGAATCTTCCAGCATCCATAGCTCCCTCATCTCTCCATGAAAACTCACGATCCAAATATCAAACTTGATCCTCTCACTGCCCTCTACACAACCATGGTCGTGGATTTCATTAAGACTCACTCCACAAAGAGATACGCACGATGGAAGTCTTGGACACCATTACTTTCTTCTGTTATGCATGATCATGGTTTTGGCTGATACTAACCTAGAATGGTCTACACTCCATGGTGATTATTCTAAGCAACAAAACTAAGATTATAGTACACTAAGGCATGAGTTCTTGCTCCCTAAACAGAAACGGCCATACAACAAACTTCCATGGAATGCTTTCATACTCATCAAGATTCATCCCTAATTGGTCTCTATCATGTTTACCCTAACAACAAACCTTAACTATGCATAAATAATGAGATTCAAGAGAAAACGCATACCTTGCAAGTGGTGATGGCTATGGTGTTTCTTCTCCAATCCAAGCCTTGGTACTTACTACAAGTGATCTTCAATGGACCTATGTGCTTCTGTTTGCAGTGGTTCTTGATCACACTTCTTGAATCAACCTGGCCAATTCTTTATGCAAGTTGGAGTGATCACTTGGAATACATGAGCCAGCCACGAATTCTCTTCAATCTTTCTTGCCAAATACTCAATGTTGATTATGGATGATGATGATGATCAGAATTGTAGTGATTGATGGAGTTTTAATGGAGTTTGGAATGAAAATGCAATTTTGGAGTGAAGGAATCAAAGTGTAGTATGCAAGCTTGAAAATCTCTAACCAATGCATGGAGCCACCCTAGGGCTTATATAGATGAGAATAGAAATGTCTAGAACCTTGGAGAACCTTCCATGAAGTTTCTAGAACTTCTCATGCAATGATAATTTGGATTTGTCATCCTGAGTGAATCTCATGCCATCTCATGATAAACCATGCACTCTTACTTAAATTCTCCCCATATGGTATTATGACCTGAAAATAAGGTCTTACAAACCTTTATGTAGCATTTTTCCATCTTTCCTTTTGATGCCTTAAAGTGCAAGTAACAAATTTACAAAGCAACTCCAATTTTTAAGCCTAAACTCAAAAATGTGGATAAACCATTGTTTTTAAAATGATGTTTCCAATCAAAATGATATATTGGATGACCTATTTTGGATTCCTAGATCTTCCAAACCAATTTCCAATTCCAACTTTTTCAACTTATAAGCCATTTTTAGTTCATTTTGACCATTTTAAAATATCCATGCTCCATGCATTTCCAAACTCTCAAGACCTTCTTTCTAGACTTAAAATCCCATTTTGAACAACTTTCATGTTGGACATTTTTCCATTTGAAGCTTGGAAGTAGGAGTTTTAGGCATTGGCTAAAAATGACCTGTAATTCCAAATTACCAAAATACCCCTGTCTTGCACAAGCCATAAGTAGAGTTCCACAAGTCCTATCAAGGACTTCTACCACTCAAATTAAAGCTAAGAAGATGCTCTCCAACATTCATGTTTACCAAGATATTATAGGAATCATCCTACTAGGGCAAAAATTGTCTGCAAGTTGGGTGACTTTCAAGGACCCAGATTCACACACCTCAGCTGACCTGTAATTTGTCAAAACCATAACTTGAGCTCTGTAACTCCTATCAAGGACTTCCACCACTCAAATTAAAGCTAAGAACAAGCTCTACAACATTCATGTTGTGGGGAAGATGAGATATCAATCACATCTAGAGCTAAAACTGCATGGAAAATAGGGATCAAATTAGGGTTTTTCACTGACAATCCTTGGAAACCCTGACTTGAAACTTCTCCAACTCCTCAATCATGATGAGTTGGTCTAGGAATCATCTTTATAACATCTCTATGCATCATTCCATGATCTCATGGCCCTTGGATTGGGTCTCAACCTTCTCCAAATCTTCAGCTGATCTAGGGTTGACCCAGTCAAAACCCTAATTCTAACATTCATGGTTGGACCTCCTGCAGCCTTGCATAATGACCTCTCTGGGCTTCATGATGGCTATCAAGACATCTCATAGGCTTTCTCAAAACATCAAGTTCATTCTCAAAGTCTCAGAATCATCTGAGGGGCACCCACAACTCTCAAGCTATGAAGCACACAACCCTGGGTCCAACCAATTCCTCTGAAGATCTCTTGAACTGTCTAATGAAGGTATCAACTTTCAAACACTAGATGGATAAATAATTGTTGGTCAAATTTTGGGGTGCAACACATGCCGCCAGGTATCTGTTAAACAAACAGTCATCGAACCCGAAAGTCGGCTCAACACGAAGTTGAGAGGAACATTTGACCTTGCCGTGAAGCATATGTAGACAAACAGGAATCGAACCCGAATGCCGGCTCAACCCAAAGCTGAGAAGAACATCTGACCTTGCTGCCAGGCATCTGTTAAACAAACAGGCATCGAACCCGAAGGCTTGCTCAACCCGAAGTTGAGAAGAACATCTGACCTCAGTGTCAGGCATCTGTTAAACAAACAAGCATCGAACCTGAAGGCCGGCTCATCCCAAAGTTGAGAAAAACATCTGACCTCACTGTTAGGCATCTGTTAAACAAACAGGAATCGAACCCGGAGGCCGGCTCAAAATGAAGTTGAGAAGAACATCTGACCTCGCCATCAGGAATCGAACCCGAAGGCCGGCTCGACACGAAGTTGAGAGGAACATCTGACCTCGCTGTCAAGCATCTGTTAAACAAACAGGCATCGAACCCGAAGGCCGGCTTAACCCGTAGTTGAGAAGAACATCTAACCTCACCGTCAGACATCTGTTAAACTAACAGGCATTGAACCGAAGGCCGGCTCAACACGAAGTTGAGAAGAACATCTGACCTCTCCGTCAGGAATCGAACCCGAAGGCCGGCTAGACACAAGGTTAAGAGGAACATCTGACCTCGCTTCCAGGCATATATTAAACAAACAGGCATCGAACTTGAAGGTCGGCTCAACCCGAAGTTGAGAAGAACATATGACCTTATCGTCAGGCATCTGTTAGACAAACAAGCATCGAACCCGAAGGCCGGCTCGACCCAAAGTTGAGAAGAACATCTGACCTCGCCGTCAGGCATCTGTTCAACAAACAGGCATCGAACCCGAAGGCCGGCCCAACACGAAGTTGTGAGGAACATCTGACCTCGCCGTGAGGCATCTGTCAAATATACAGGCATCGAACCCGAAGGGCGGCTCAACCCGAAGTTGATAAGAACGTTAGACTTCGCCATTAGGCATCTGTTAAACAAACAAGCATCGAACCCGAAGGTCGGCTCAACACGAAGTTGAGAGGAACATTTGACCTTGCGGTCAGGAATCTTATAAATAATCGGGCATCGAACGCGAAAACCGGCTCAACCCGAACTTGAGAAGACATCTGGCTTCACTAACAGGCATCTCTTAAACAAACAGGCATCGAATTCGAAGGTCGACTCAATCTGATGTTGTGAAGAACATCTGACCTCGCCGTCAAGCATCTGTTAAAGAAACAAGCATCGAACCCGGTGGTCGTATCAACCCTTAGTTGAGAAGAACATCTAAACTCTCTCTCAAGCATCGATTAAACATACATGCGTCCAACCCAAAGGCCGGCTCAACTTGAAGTTGAGAGGAGCATCTGACCTCGCCATCAGGCATCTGTTAAACAAACAGGCATCGAACGCGAGGTCCGGCACAACACGAAGTTGAGAGGAACATCTGACCTTGCCGCCAAGAATCTGTTAAACAAACATGTATCAAACCCTTAGGACAGTTCAAACCGAAGTTGATAAGACCATCTGACCTTTCCGTTAGCATCTGTTAAACAAACAGGCATCGAACCCGAAGGCCAGAACAACACGAAGTTCATAGGAATATCTGAAGTTGCCGTCATGGATCCATTAAAAAAATAGGCATCAAACGCGAAGGTAGACACAACACGAAGTTGAGAGGAACATCTGACCTTGCCGCCAAGCATCTGTTAAACAAACACGTATCAAACCCTTAGAGCGACTCAAACCGAAGTTGAGAAGACCATCTGACCTTGCCGTTAGGCATATGTTAAATAAACAGGCATCGAACCCGAAGGCCGGAACAACACGAAGTTCATAGGAATATCTGAAGTTGCCTTCAGAGATCTGTTAACAAATAGGTATCGAACCCGAAGGCCGGTTCAACACGAAGTAGAGAAGAACAACTTACCTCGCTGTTAGGCATCTGTTAAACAAACAGGCATCAAATTTGATGGCTGGCTCAACCCGAAGTTTAGAAGAACACTTGACCTCACCGTCAAGTATCTGTTAAACAAACAGTCATCGAACCCGAATGTTGGCTCAACACGAAGTTGAGAGGGACATTTGACCTCTTCGTCGAGCATCTATAGACAAACAGGAATCAAACCCGAAGGCCGGCTCAACCCAAAGTTGAGAAGAACATCTGACCTTGCTTCCAGGCATCTGTTAAACAAACAGGCATCGAACCTGAAGGCCGACTCAACCCGAAGTTGAGAAGAACATCTGACCTCGCCGTCAGGCATCTATTAAACAAACAGGCATCGAACCCGAAGGCCGGCTCAACCCGAAGTTGAGAAGAACATATGACCTCGCCGTCAGGCATCTGTTAAACAAACAGGCATCGTACCTGAAGGCCGGCTCAACACGAAGTTGAGAAGTACATTTGACCTCACCATTAGGCATCTGTTAAACAAACAGGCATCGAACCCGGAGGCCGGCTCAACACGAAGTTGAGAAGAACATTTGAACTCGCTGTCAGGCATTTGTTAAACAAATAGGAATCGATCCCGAAGGTCGGCTCAACACGAAGTTGAGAGGAATATCTGACCTCGCCGTCAGGCATCTGTTAAACAAACAGACATCGAACCTGAATGTCGGCTAAACACGAAGTTAAGAGGAACATCTGACCTCGCTGTCTGGAATCGAACCCAAAGGTTGGCTTAACACGAAGTTGAGAGGAACATCTGACCTCGCTGTCAAGCATTTGTTAAACAAACAGGCATCGAATCCGAAGGCCGGCTTAACCCGTAGTTGAGAACAACATCTGACCTCGCCGTCAGACATTTGTTAAACTAACAGGCATCAAACTCGAAGGCCGGCTCAACATGAATTTGAGAAGATCATCTGATCTCGCCGTCAGGAATCGAACCCGAAGGCTGGCTAGACAAAAAGTTGAGAGGAACATCTGACCTCGCTGTCAAGCATCTGTTAAACAAACAGACATCGAATCCAAAGGCCGGCTCAACCCGAAGTTAAGAAGAACATCTGACCTTGCCGTCAGGCATCTATCTAAGAAACAGGCATCGAACCCGAAACCCGACTCAACCTGAAGGTTAGAAGAACATCTGACCTTGCTGTCAAGTATCTGTTAAACAAACAGGCATCGAACACGAAGGCCGGCTCAACACGAAGTTGAGGGGAACATCTGACCTCGCCATGAGATATCTTTTAAACAAACAGGCATCGAACCTGAAGGGCGCTTCAACACGAAGTTGAGAAGAACATCTGACCTCGCCGTCAGGCATCTATTAAACAAAAAGGCATTGAATATGAAGGCCGGCTCAACCCAAAGATCAGAAGAACATCTGACCTCACTGTCAGGCATCAGTTAAACAAACAGGAATCGAACCTGAAGGCCGGCTCAACCAGAGGTTGAGAAGTACATCTGACCTTGCCGCCAGGCATCTGTTAAACAAACAGGCATCAAACCCGAATGCCGACTCAACCTGAAGTTGAGAAGAACATCTGACCTCGCTGTTAGGCATCTGTTAAACAAACAAGCATCGAACCCGAAGGCCGGCTCAACTCGAAGTTGAGAAGAACATCTGACCTCGCCGTCAGGCATCTATTAAACAAACAGGCATCGAACCCGAAGGCCGGCTTAACACGTAGATGAGAAGTACATCTGACCTCGCCGTTAAGCATCTAAGAAATAAATAGGCATCAAACCCGAAGGGCGGCTTAACCCGAAGTTGATGAGAACATTAGACCTCACCATCAAGCATCTGTTAAACAAACAGGCATCGAACCCGAAGGCCGGCTCAACACGAAGTTGAGAGGAACATCTGACCTCACTGTCAGGCAATTGTTAAACAATCAGGCATCGAACGTGAAGTGTGGCTCAACCCGAAGTTGAGAAGAACATCTGCCTCACTGACAGGCATCTGTTAAACAAACAGGCATCGAACCCGAAGGTCGGCTCAATCCGAAGTTGAGAAGAACATCTGACCTCGCCGTTAGGCATCTGTTAACCAAACAGGCATCGAACCCGAAGGCCGGCTCAACCTGAAGTTGAGAAGAACATCTGACCTTGCCGTAAGGCATCTATTAAACAAAAAGGTATCGAACCCGAAGGTCGGCTCAACACGTAGATGAGAAGTACATCTGACCTCGCCGTTAGGCGTCTAACCAATAAACTGGCATCGAACCCGGAGGGCGGCTCAACCCGAAGTTGATGAGAACATTAGACCTCACCATCAGGCATCTGTTAAACAAACAGGCATCGAACCCGAAGGCCGGCTCAACATGAAGTTGAGAGGAACATTTGACCTTACTATCAGGCATCTGTTAAACAATCAGGCATCGAACGCGAAGGGTGGCTCAACCCGAATATGAGAAGAACATCTGACCTCGCTGATAGGCATCTATTAAACAAACAGGCATCGTATCCGAAGGCCGGCTTAATCTGAAGTTGAGAAGAACATCTGACCTCACCGTTAGGCATCTGTTAAACAAACAGGCATCGAACCCGAAGGTCGGTTCAACACGAAGTTGAGAAGTTCATTTGACCTCGCCATGAGGCATCTTTTAAAAAAAAGGCATCGAACCTGGAGGCCGGCTCAACACGAAGTTGAGAAGAACATCTGAACTCGCTGTAGGCATCTGTTAAACAAATAGGCATCGATCCCGACGTTCAGCTCGACATGAAGTTGGGAGGAATATCTGACCTAGCCGTCAGGCATCTGTTAAATAAACAGGCATCGAACCCGAAGGGCGACTCACGACGAAGTTGAGAAGTACATCTGACCTCGTCGTCAGGCATCTGTTAAACAAACAGGCATCGAACCCGAAGACCGGCTCGACACAAAGTTGAGAGGAACATCTGACTTTGTTGTCACGCATCTGTTAAACAAATAGGCATCGAACCCAAAGGCCGGCTCAACCCGTAGTTGAGAAGAACATCTGACCTCGCCGTCAGGCATCTATTAAACAAACAACCATCGAACCCGAAGGCCGGCTCAACCCGTAGATAAGAAGAACATCTGAGCTCGTTGTTTGGCATCTAACAAATAAACAGGCATCGAACCCGAAGGCCGCCTAAACACGAAGTTGAGAGGAACATCAAACCTAACTGTTAGGCATCTTTTAAAAAAACAGGCATCGAATCTGAAGGCCGCCTGAACTTGCCGTCGAGCATCTGTTAAAGAAACAAGCATCGAACCCGAAACCTGGCTCAACCAGAAGTTGAGAATAACATCTGACCTCGATGTCAGGTATCTGTTAAACAAACAGGCATCGAACCCGAACGCCGGCTCAACACGAAGTTGAGAGGAACATCTGACCTCGCCGTCAGGGATCTGTTAAACGGATAGGCATCGAACACGAAGGCCGGCTCAACCCGAAGTTGAAAAGAACAACTGACCTTGCTGTCAGGCATCTGTTAAACAAACAGGCATCGAACCCGAAGGCCGGCTCAACCCGAAGCTGGGAAGAACATCTGACCTCGCCGTCAGGCATCTGTTAAACAAACAGGCATCGAACCCCAAGGTCGGCTCACCCAGAAGTTGATAAGAACATTAGACCTTGCCGTAAGGCATCTGTTAAACAAACAGGCATCGAACCCGAATGCCGGCTCAACCCGAAGTTGAGAAGAAAATCTGACCTCGCCGTCAGGCATCTGTTAAACAAACAGGCATCAAACCCGAATGCCGACTCAACCCGAAGTTGAGATGAACATCTGACCTCGCCGTCAGGCATCTATTAAACAAACAGGAATCGAACCCGAAGGCCGTCTCAACCCTTAGTTGAGAAGAACATCTGAACTCACTGTCAAGCATTTGTTGAACAAACAGGCATCAAACCCGAAGGCCGACTCAACTTGAAGTTGAGAGGAACATCTGACCTCGCCATCAGGCATCTGTTAAACAACCAGGCATCAAATGCGAAGGCCGGCACAACACGAAGTTGAGAGGAACATCTGACCTTTCCGCCCGGAATCTGTTAAACACACACGCATTGAACCAATAGGGCGGCTCAAACCGTAGTTGAGAACACCATCTGACCTCGCCGTCAGGCATCTGTTAAACAAACATGCATAGAACTCGAAGTCCGGCTCAACACGAAGTTCATAGGAATATCTAACCTTGCCGTCAGGGATCTGTTAAACAAATAGGCATCGAACCCGAAGGCCGGCTCAACCCGAAGTTGAAAGAACAATTGACCTCGCTGTCAGGCATCTGTTAAACAAACAGGCATCGAATTTGAAGGTCGGCTCAACCCGAAGTTTAGAAGAACATTTGACCTCGCCGTCAGGTATTTGTTAAACAAACAGTCATCGAACCCGAAGGTAGGCTCAACACGAAGTTAAAAGGAACATTTGACCTCGATGTCAGGCATCTACAGACAAACAGGAATCGGACCCAAATTCCGGCTCAACCCAAAGTTGAGAAGAACATCCGACCTCGCTGCTAGGCATCTGTTAAACAAACAGGCATCAAACCTGAAGGTCGGCTCAACCGAAGTTGAGAAGAACAACAAACCTCGTCTTCAGGCATCTGTTAAACAAACAGGCATCGAACCCGAAGGCCGGCTCAACCCAAAGTTGAGAAGAATATCTGACCTCGCCGGCAGGCATATGTAAAACAAACAGGCATCGAACCCGAAGGCCGGCTCAACACGAAGTTGAGAAGTACATTTGACGTCACCGTTAGGCATCTGTTAAACAAACAAGCATCGAACCCGGAGGCCGACTCAACACGAAGTTGAGAAGAACATCTGAACTCGATGTTAGGCATCTGTTAAACAAACAAGCATCGATCCCGACGTTCGGCTCGACATGAAGTTGAAAGGAATATATGACCTCGCCGTCAGGCATCTGTTAAGCAAACAGGCATCGAACCCGAAGGCCGGCTCAACACGAAGTTGAGAGGAACATCTGACTTTGTTTTCACGCATCTGTTAAACAAATAGGCATCGAACCCAAAGGCCGGCTCAACCCATAGTTGAGAAGAACATCTGACCTCGCTGTCAGACATGTGTTAAACAAACAGGCATCGAACCCGAAGGCCAGCTTAACACGAAGTTAAGAAGAACATCTGACCTCGCCGTCAAGCATCGAACCCGAAGGCCGGAAGGACACGAAGTTGAGAGGAACATCAGATCTAATTGTTAGGCATCTATTAAACGAACAAACATCGAATCTGAAGGCCTGCTCAACCCGAAGTTAAGAAGAACATCTGAACTTGCTGTCAAGCATCTGTTAAAGAAACAAGCATCGAACCTGAAACCCGGCTCAACCTGAAGTTAAGAAGAACATCTGACCTCGACTTCAGGTATCTATTAAACAACCTAAAGTTGAGAGGAACACCTGACCTCGCCGTGAGGCATCTTTTAAACAAACAGGCATCGATCCCGAAGGTCGGATCATCACGAAGTTTAGAGGAATATCTGACCTCGCCGTCAGGAATCTGTTAAATAAACAGGCATCGAACCCAAAGGTCTGCTCAACACGAAGTTAATAGGAACATCTGACTCGCCGTCAGGCATCGAACCCGAAGGCCGGCTCGACACGAAGTAGAAAGGAACATCTGACCTCACTGTCAAGCATCTGTTAAACAAACAGGCATCGAACCCGAAGGATGGCTCAACCCGTAGTTGAGAAGAACATCTGACCTCACCGTCAGACATCTGTTAAATAAACAAGCATCGAACCTGAAGGCCGACTCAACACGAAGTTAAGAGGAATATCTGACCTCGCCATTAGGCATCGAACCCGAAGGCCGGCTCGACACGAAGTTGAGAAGAACGTCTGACTTTGCTGTCAAGCATCTGTTAAACAAATAGGCATCGAACCCAAAGGCCAGCTCAACCCGTAGTTGAGAAGAACATCTGACCTCGCCGTCAGACATGTGTTAAACAAACAGACATCGAACCCGAAGGCCGGCTTAACACGAAGTTCAGAAGAACATTTGACCTCGTCGTCAGGCATCGAACCCGAAGGCCAGCTAAACACGAAGTTGAGAGGAACATATGACCTCAATGTCAAGAATCTGTTAAACAAACAACATCGAATCTGAAGGTCGGCTCAACCCGAAGTTAAGAAGAACACCTGACCATGCCGTCAGGCATTTGTTAAAGAAACAGGCATCAAACCCGAAACTCGGCTCAACCTTAAGTTTAGAAGAACATTTGACCATGACGTAACGTATCTGTTAAACAAACAGGCATCGAACTCGAAGGCCGGCTCAACACAAAGTTGAGAGGAACCTCTGACCTCGTCGTGAGGCATCTTTTAAACAAACAGGCATCGAACCCGGAGTGCGGCTACACACAAAGTTGATAAGAACATCTGACCTCATCGTTAGGCATCTGTTAAACAAACAGGCATCGAACCTGGAGGCCGGCTCAACACGAAGTTGAGAAGAACATCAGACCTCGCTGTCAGGCATCTGTTAAACAAACATGCATCGATCCCGAAGGTCGGCTCAACACGAAGTTGAGAGGAATATCTGACCTCCTCGTCAGGAATCTATTAAATAAATAGGCATCAAACCCAAAGGTCGGCTCAACACGAAGTTAAGAGGAACATTTGACTCGCCGTCAGGCATCGAACCTGAAGGTTGGCTCGACATGAAGTTGAGAGGAACATCTGACCTCGCTGTCAAGCATCTGTTACACAAACAGGCATCGAACCCGAAGGCTGGCTCAACCCGTAGTTCAGAAGAACATCTGACCTCGCCGTCAGACATTTGTTAAACAAACAGGATCAAACCCGAAGGCTGGCTCAACACGAAGTTGTGAAGAACATCTGACCTCGCCGTCAAGCATTGAACCCAAAGGCCGGCTAGACACGAAGTTGAGATTAACATCTTACCTCGCTGTCAAGCATCTGTTAAAAAAACAGGCATCCAATCCGGAGGTCGGCTCAACCCGAAGTTACGAAGAACATCTGACCTTGCCGTCAGGCATCTGTTAAAGAAACATGCATCGAACCCGAAACCCGGCTCAACCTGAAATTGAGAAGAACATCTGACCTCGCCATCAGGTATCTATTAAACAAACAGGCATCGAACCCGAAGGCCGACTCAACACGAAGTTGAGAGGAACATCTGACCTCGCCGTGAGGCATCTTTTAATAAAATAGGCATCTAACCCGAAGGGCGGCTCAACACGAAGTTGATAAGAACATCTGACCTAACCGTTAGGCATTTGTTATCCAAACAGGCATCGAACCCAAGGGCCGACTCAACACGAAGTTTAGAAGAACATCTAAACTCGCTGTCAGGCATCTGTTAAACAAACAGGCATCGATCCCGAAGGTCGGCACAACACGAAGTAGAGAGGAATATCTGACCTCACCGTCAAGAATCTGTTAAACAAACAGGCATCGAACCCGAAGGCAGACTTGACACGAAGTTAAGAGCAACATTTGACCTCGCCGTTAGGCATCAAACCCGAAGGCCGACTCGACACGAAGTTGAGAGGAACATCTGACCTTGCTGTCAAGCATCTGTTAAAGAAACAGGCGTCGAACCCGAAGGCCGGCTCAACCCGTAGTTGAGAAGAACATCTGACCTCGCTGTCAGGCATCGAACCCGAAGGCGGGCAGGACACGAAGTTGAGAGGAACATCAGATCTAACTATTAGGCATGTGTTAAACGAACAGGCATTGAATCTGAAGGCCTGCTCAACTCGAAGTTAAGAAGAACATCTGAACTTGCCGTCAAGCATCTGTTAAATAAACAAGCATCGAACCTGAAACCCGGCTCAACCTGAAGTTGAGAAGAACATCTGACCTCGACTTCAGGTATCTATTAAACAAACAGGCATTGAACCCGAATGCCGGCGCAACACGAAGTTGAGAGGAACACCTGACCTCGCCGTGAGGCATCTTTTAAACAAACAGGCATCGATCCCGAAGGTCAGATCATCACGAAGTTTAGAGGAATATCTGACCTCGCAGTCAGGAATCTGTTAAATAAACAGGTATCGAACCCAAAGGTCGGCTCAACACGAAGTTAATAGGAACATCTGACCTCACTGTCAAGCATCTGTTAAACAAACAGGCATCGAACCCGAAGGCTGGCTCAACCCGTAGTTGAGAAGAACATCTGACCTCGCCGTCAGACATCTGTTAAATAAACAAGCATCAAACCTGAAGGCCGACTCAACACGAAGTTAAGAGGAATATCTGACCTCGCCGTCAGGCATCGAACCCGAAGGCCGGCTCGACACGAAGTTGAGAGGAACGTCTGACTTTGCTGTCAAGCATCTGTTAAACAAATAGGCATCAAACCCAAAGGCCAGCTCAACCCGTAGTTGAGAAGAGCATCTGACCTCGCCGTCAGACATGTGTTAAACAAACAGACATCGAACCCGAAGGCCGGCTTAACACGAAGTTCAGAAGAACATTTGACCTTGCCGTCAGGCATCGAACCCGAAGGCCAGCTAGACACGAAGTTGAGAGGAACATATGACCTCGATGTCAAGAATCTTCTAAACAAACAACATCGAATCTGAAGCTCGGCTAAACCTGAAGTTAAGAAGAACACCTAACCTTGCCGTCAGGCATTTGTTAAAGAAACAGACATCAAACCCGAAACCCGGCTCAACCATAAGTTTAGAAGAACATTTGACCTCAACGTAAGGTATCTGTTAAACAAACAGG
Source organism: Lathyrus sativus (assembly GCA_963859935.3). Classification (NCBI taxonomy): domain Eukaryota; kingdom Viridiplantae; phylum Streptophyta; class Magnoliopsida; order Fabales; family Fabaceae; genus Lathyrus; species Lathyrus sativus. Next base: position 381,672,661 of record OZ012735.1, read on the forward strand.
CATCGAACCCGAAGGCCAGCTCAACACAAAGTTGAGAGGAACCTCTGACCTCGCCTTGAGGCATCTTTTAAACAAACAGGCATCGAACCCGAAGTGCGGCTCAACACAAAGTTGATAAGAACATCTAACCTCATCCTTAGGCATTTGTTAAACAAACAGGCATCGAACCTGGAGGCCGGCTCAACACGAAGTTGAGAAGAACATCAGAACTCGCTGTCAGGCATCTGTTAAACAAACATGCATCGATCCCGAAGGTCGGCTCAACACGAAGTTGAGAGGAATATCTGACCTCCCCGTCAGGAATCGATTAAATAAACAGGCATCGAACCTAAAGATCGACTCAACACGAAGTTAAGAGGAACATTTGACTCGCCATCAGGCATCGAACCCGAAGGCTGGCTCGACACGAAGTTGAGAGGAACATCTGACCTCGCTGTCAAGCATCTGTTACACAACCAGGCATCGAACCCGACGGCTGGCTCAACCCGTAGTTCAGAAGAACATCTGACCTCGCCGTCAGGCATTGAACCCAATGGCCGGCTAGACACGAAGTTGAGATGAACATCTGACCTCGCTGTCAAGCATCTGTTAAAAAAACAGGCATCCAATCCGGAAGTCGGCTCAACCCGAAGTTACGAAGAACATCTGACCTTGTCGTCAGGCATCTGTTAAAGAAACATGCATCGAACCCGAAACCCGACTCAACCTGAAATTGAGAAGAACATCTGACCTCGCCATCAGGTATCTGTTAAACAAACAGGCATCAAACCTGAAGGCTCACTCAACACAAAGTTGAGAGGAACATCTGACCTCGCCGTGAGACATCTTTTAAAAAAACAGGCATCTAACCCGAAGGGCGGCTCAACACGAAGTTGATAAGAACATCTGACCTAACCGTTAGGCATCTGTTATAGAAACAGTCATCGAACCCAAAGGCCGACTCAACACGAAGTTTAGAAGAACATCTAAACTCGCTGTCAGGCATCTGTTAAACAAACAGGCATCGATCCCGAAGGTCGGCACAACACGAAGTAGAGAGGAATATCTGACCTCACCGTCAGGAATCTGTTAAACAAACAGGCATCGAACCCGAAGGCAGACTTAACACGAAGTTAAGAGGAACATCTGACCTCGCCGTCAGGCATCAAACCCGAAGGCCGGCTCGACACGAAGTTGAGAGGAACATCTGACCTCGCTGTCAAGCATCTGTCAAACAAACAGGCATCGGACCCGAAGGTCGGCTCAACCCGTAGTTGAGAAGAACATCTGACCTTGCCGTCAAACATCTGTTAAACAAACAGGCATCGAACCCGAAGGCCGACTCAACACGAAGTTGAGAAGAACATCTGACCTCTCCGTCAGGCATGGAACCGAAAGGCCGGCTAGACACGAAGTTGAGAGGAACATCTGACCTCGCTGTCAAGCATTTGTTAAACTAACAGGCATCCAATTCGGAGGTCGGCTCAACCCGAAGTTACGAAGAACATCTGACCTTGCCGTCAGGCATCTGTTAAAGAAACAGGCATCGAACCCGAAGGCCGGCTCAACCTAAAGTTGAGAAGAACATCTGACCTTGCCATCAGGTATCTGTTAAAAAAACAGGCATCGAACCCGAAGGCTGGCTCAACACAAAGTTGAGAGGAACATCTGACCTCATCGTGAGGCATCTTTTAAACAAATAGGCATCGAACCCGAAGGGAGGCTCAACACGAAGTTGATAAGAACATCTGACCTCACCGTTAGGCATCTGTGAAACAAACAGGCATCAAACCCGGAGGCCGGCTCAACAGGAAGTTGAGAAGAACATCTGAACTCGCTGTCAGGCATCTGTTAAACAAACAGGCATCGATCCCGAAGGTCGGCTTAACCCGAAGTTGAGAGGAATATGTGACCTCGCCTACAGGAATCTGTTAAACAAACAGGCATCGAACCCGAAGGCCGGCTCAACACGAAGTTAAGAGGAACATCTGACCTTGCCGTCAGGCATCGAAACCGAAGTCCGGCTCGACACGAAGTTGAGAGGAACATCTGACCTCGCTGTCGCTACCGCGAAAATAAGGTGCCGACAGAACAGAAGAGTCACCACCTTTCATTATTTATCCCTCAGAACGGGAAAGGAAACGATCGGAAAATCCTGACGAAAAGGTATAAGACAAGGTCATCGCAACCATTGTCTGGGTCCGGGAGTCGGTTACGCAAGGGGAAGGTATTAGCACCCCTAACGTCCATCGTACTCGATGGGATCCATGCTTGTTGTGTTTATCTGACGGGTTGGTTTAATCTATCTACCTATCAAGGCTGGCTTAAAAAGGAAAGAAAAATGACTCGGAAAAGCGTCGCACTTTATGCCTACGTATTCTCATCAGAGAATGAGAAATCAGAGTCAACGTAGTTCGCCTAACTACGGGGTACGGGGAAGGTGGCTCGCCAATACGTCAGTATTGTGCCTACATACTCTCAACAGGTATGAGAGATCAGAGCTTACGTAGTTCGGGATAACACGGATAAACGGGGTTTCAGATTCATCTGTTTTATCGAGTAGGGTTAACAAACAGTTCTAGCAGTTTGGTGTATGCAGCTCGACCTTTGGAGACTTAGGCGTTACCGTTTGCAGTAGAACTGGGAGTTAACAACACTCTTTTCTTCAGAAAAGCTTCCTTTGAATTATGGGCCCACGGGGCAAAAAGGTTTGAAGTTTGTTTTCTGTCTTTTACGGAAGAACTGTTTTTTATGTTTGTCTGTAGTTCGTACAACACTAGAGACTATGACCTGGGAGCGAATGCGTCGCATATCGTCCAAAGGACGTATACTAAACATTCTAGACGATTGAGAGGAGGCCACTCAATTATCATTACCCAAGTAGCTTAAGGCTCGTAACGCGCTTATACTAAATTGCCTTTATTACGTTTTTTACTGTTGTTTGAGATGAGAAGAGAGGGGAGACAACTACGGGGGGACTATCAAGTCCTACTGTTGTCATGCCAAGGATTCATCCTATAGTTGAAGTTTGAAACAGGGATCTCCTAGAAGTTATCATGCATAGGTTTCAACCTAAAGTTCTAATCATCACTTCCTTGTCAAAGGAAGGGAGATTCCTAGGGGATCATGTCAATGATAAATAGAACAGCTAAAGCATCAGCTTAAACAGTAAACATAAAACAGTAAATGATTATAAAATGCATGCAATGCAAGTGAGGGAGGAAGTGTGTGTGGGGCATCAGCCTCCACAAGCTCGTCTCGACCTCAAGCCAGATATGAATAACTGCAATCATACAGAAGAATAAAATAAAATGCCATCAGGCAAACCACATAGGCAAGGGAGCTGAGCCCTACCGAGTACCCGCAAGCAAAGCCACACAGTAACAATACAAGCAGAGGGAGCAACTCAACCTCTAGTGAAATCATGATCCTAGATTAAATCAGTCTAAGCATGAACTTATTCTAATGCATCAAGCAAATCAAACAAGTCACATCAATACAGTTGCACAGAAAGCAAACAGACAAGAAAGAAAGCAGATCAACAACTTCCACAGCTTCACAGCAAAGCAATCTTCTGACGGCAGTTCAGTCTTCAGTCTGTAATTGTTCTTCAAGGCTCTCATCTTCAATAGCAAGTGTCAACTTGCTTCTTCAAGTTTTCAATGCATCAAACACAAGTATCAACTTGTTCTCCAACTTCAAGCTTCAGCTCTTCATTTGATCTCAGCTGGATTTTCTTCACAAGTGTCAACTTGTTCTTCTTGGTCTTCAAGCTTCAGCTCTAATGGCAGTCTTCAACTACATGGAAGTGGAAACTTCTAGCATCTTCAATCTTCTAGCAAGTAACTCCATCCTCTAGCAAGGGAGAAAGATTCATCTAACAAGAGCAAGGTGTGGATAGTGGAAAGCAAAGTGAAGACCAAAGGTCCCCTCTAAGCATTCTACCATCAAGGAAAGGAACCCTCAAAGGTTTACCAATTTGTGAGAAGCCAATCATCCTACCAAAGGAGGGATGAGGCCTTCACAATGGGACCTTACATCATAGGGAGGGATGGAAGTGATCAACACCTTCCATGTTTCATGAAGGAAGAAAAATCTATTCTAAGAGATCTCCCTGAAAACCCTAATCCTTAACCCTAAACAAACTACACCAAAGGAAGAGCAAACTTCAATTCCAAGCTCCACCATGCATTCCTCAGCAGCCCACACATGTCTTCATCATCATCCAAGAGCAAGAGAAGCAAAAACCTAATCTAAGGGAACTAAAGAAGTCATTCTAGTTGAGTTAGCAAGTTAGGATCACCTAAAAACCTAGTACTAAAGTTAATCCTAACTAAAATACTAAAACCAATTTTAAAATCCTACAAAAATAACAATGGGAACCTAAGTCAATCATGACTCCATCATGTTAATTCCAGGGATAAAATCATCCAATAAGCCCTGGAATTAAATTCTAAACTATGAGGTACTAAGGTTAAACCCTAAAACTAGAGCACCTAAAGTTTCAATCTAAACACCTCATCTAATTTCATCACAAAAATGTGAGAAAAATACTAAGGGAGCATACATATCTAAACTAGCTACACATAAAAAATCAGCTCAAAATTCATCATCAAATGATCACACAAAATTTCACAAGACAAGGTATCAACCATAATGAAATTAATGTCAATTAAAATACCAAAAATGCAATTAAAATCACAAATGCATGAATTCCTAATCTTTTAATTTCCTAAAATTCTAGACTCATTCATGAGTCAGGGGAAAAAAACTTGGATCAATTTGAGTTATTTTCCTATTTATTATGAATTATTTTCTAAACTACATGAAATGATGAAAAATAAGAAAATAAGAAGAAAATAATAAAACCGGCGTATCAAATAGCAATTCACATCAGTTCATTTCAGGAATTTGGGCCAAACGGGGGTGTGGATATCAATCTGTGCACTAAACCCAAACCAAACCAATTAATGAAACGGTGCGTTTCATTCAGAGTCTCTCTTCAGAATTTGAAATCAAATCGTGGCCGTGTATCCCTTGCCTGAGTCAAAGGTCCACCCTTCATCCAATGTCCAGTATGCTTCGTCCCCAATTTGAATCAGATGGAGGGAAATAACCAGACGGTGGCCTGAGCTGCAGCGCCACCGTCTTCTCCGGTGAGGTGCTCGTCTCAGGTCATCAAAAATGTCAAACCAATACCCAATCCTACTCAATTTTTCATCCTGATCATGAATCCATCATCCAAATTCACTAATTCCTTCTCTAACTCCAAACACGATAGAATTTTCAGAAATCCACCAAATCTTGATCATCACAATTCTCAAAGATAATGATCCTAATGTAATCTACACTCTTCACTGATCAATTTCCACTATCCAATCATGAATGTATCACCAAGAATCTTGAGAAATCAGGCTCAACAGAAAATGGTCCATACCCTAGAGTGTCTCTATCCATCAAATTCTTGTACCAAAATCCATCTATGCCATGATAAGAAACTAACCACATAAAGATTTCTAGCTATCTCCCTATAGATTAAGCACAATTTCGATTTGTACAAACCTGGTTTCAGATGAAGAACAGGTGCAACTCTTGCTCGATTCCTCCTCCACAATGATCCAGATTCACTCCAAATCTTCCTTTGAAGCCAATGCACACCTCAATTTGGCTTGATTCCTCTTCAATCTCCAAACACGATCTTGAGTTGCAGCTCTGAGTTTTCACTTGCTATCTCTGCTACCAGCTTCAATGCTTCCAAAAAAAATGGCTGAACACACTCCAAATCTTATATAGAACTCATTAGAATCATCTAGAAAGTTCTGTAACCACCCAAATGAGATTTTGCAATTTCAATTTCTCTTCAAAATGTCATCCACACCAGTCACCATTATGGCTCTCTTTGGGCATGAAAATGCTTGTAAAATTCATCTCATGAGATATTGAATTAGTTTGTTATGTTCTCTTCCTTGTTTGCAATCCAATGGCTCATGTTGGTTATGTTGCTTCATCATGAAGAAATGAAATGAAATGGCATGAATTTGACCTCAAACCAAAATTCTAGCATTGCCAAAGTTTCTAAAATGATTTTTCCATTCAAAATGACCTATAATTTTGCCTTGTTTGGACACAAAATGAATTATTTCAATTTTTTGGTCATTAAATGCCTTAATTCTTCTTTTTTCAAAATTCCTTGAACCACATCATTCCTTGAGCCATTTCAATGTCTCCTTGATCCATGGTCAAGGATAAAACCCCATTTTGAGCAACTTTCAAGTTGAATAAAATTTCATTTGAGGTGTCTAAGTTGGTGAAAATGACCTATGATCATAAATGACCTATAATCACAAATTCCCAAAATACCCTTGACTTGTCAAAGCCATAACTTGAGTTCTATAAATCCTATCAAGGACTTCTAGTACTCTATGGAAAGCTAAGAGGACAAGCAACAACATTCATATTAACCAAAAGCTCATAGGAATCATCCTTCTTGGGCAAAGGTTTCATGCAAGTTGGGTAACTTTCAAGCCCCAAATTCACATACCTCAGATGACTTGTAACTTGGCAAAGCCATAACTTGAGTTATACAAATCCTATAAAGGACTTCTAGCACTCAAATTAAAGCTAAGACCATGATATACAACAATCATGTTGGGGGCAAGATGAGATGACAATCATATACTGAGCTAAATTGCCTTGAAGATAGGGGCCAAATTAGGGGATTTTACACTGTCAAGCCTTAGAAACCCTAACTTGAAACTTCTCAAACTCTTCAGTTATGATGAGTTAACCTTGGAATCATCCTTATAACATCCCAATGTATCAATCCATGATCCCATGGATCTTGGATTAAGTCTCAACTTTCTTCAAATCATCAGTTGACTTAGGGTTGACCCAGTCAAACCCTAGCTGCACCACTCATGGCTGAGCCTTCTTAATCTTGCACAATGACCTGTCTAGGCCTCAAAGTGATCTTCAACACCTCTCATGAGCTTTCTCAAGACCTCAAGTCTAACTTCACTGCTTCATAATTATCTGATGACTTCCCACAACTCTCAAGTTAGGAGACCTACACACTCTTGGTTTCAACCACTCTTTCTGAGGATCTTTTAACTTCTCTGACAAGGATGTCAACCCTTGGACATATGAATAACCTTCTTTGCTAGCTTCATAGTCTTGTGTAGCTCTTAATTGGTAATCATACCTCTTGATCTCCTGCATACATGTCAATGAAATGCAAATGATAATGCTAATGTGCATGAAATGAAACATAAGCTAGGTAAAGAAATGTTGGGAAAATTTTGGGGTGCAACACTTGCTATCAAGCATCTGTTAAACAAACAAGCATCTAACCCGAAGGCCGGCTCAGCACGAAGTTGAGAAGAACATCTGACCTCGCCGTTAGACATCTGTTAAACAAACAGGCATCGAACCTGAAGGTCGGCTCAGCACGAAGTTGAGAAGAATATCTGACCTCGCCGTCAGGCATCGAACCCGAAGGCCGGCTAGACACGAAGTTTAGAGGAATATTTGACCTTGCTGTCAAGCATCTGTTAAACAAACAGGCATCAAATCCGGAGGCCGGCTCAACCCAAAGTTAAGAAGAATTCTAACCTTGCCGTCAGGCATCTGTTAAAGAAACAGGCATCGAACCCGAAACCCGTCTCAACCTGAAGTTGAGAAGAACATATGACCTCCCCATCACGTATCTGTTAAACAAACAGGCATCAAACCTGAAGGTCGGATAAACACGAAGTTGAGAGGAACATTTTTCCTTGCTGTGAGGAATCTTTTAAACAAACAGGCATCGAACCTGAAGGGCGGCTCAACACGAAGTTGATAAGAACATCTAACCTCACTGTTAGGCATCTGTTAAACAAATAGGCATCGAACCCGAAGGCCGGCTCAACACGAAGTTGAGAAGAACATCTGAACTCGCTATCAGGCATCTGTTAAACAAATAGGCATCGATCCCAAAGGTCGGCTCAACAAGAAGTTGAGAGGAATATCTGACGTCGTCGTCAGGAATCTGTTAAACAAACAGGCATCGAATCCGAAGGCCGACTCAACACGAAGTAAAGAGGAACATCTGACCTCGTCGTCAGGCATCGAACCCGAAGGCCGGCTCGACACGAAGTTGAGAGGAACATCTAACCTCGCTTTCAAGCATCTGTTAAACAAACCGGCATCGAACCCGAAGGCCGACTCAACCCGTAGTTGAGAAGAACATCTGACCTAGCCGTCAGACATCTGTTAAACAAACAGGCATCGAACCCGAAGGCCGGCTCAACACGAAGTTGAGAAGAACATCTGACCTTGCCGTCAGGCATCGAATCCAAAGGTCGGCTAGACACGAAGTTGAGAGGAACATCTGACCTTGGTGTCAAGCTCCTGTTAAACAAACAAGCATCAAATCCGGAGGTCGACTCAACCCGAAGTTACGAAGAATATCTGACCTTGCCGTCAGGCATCTGTTAATGAAACAGGCATCGAACCCGAAACCCGGCTCAACCTGAAGTTTAGAAGAACATCTGACCTTGCCGTCAGGTATCTGTTAAACAAACAGGCATCGAACCCGAAGGCCGGCTCAACACGAAGTTGAGAAGAACATCTTGTTGCACCCTAAAATTTGACCAACCGGTTCTCCTATCTGGTTCATGGTTCAATTCGTATTCGCATATCAGATGCATGACATTTGTACACAGACAGAGGATGTCAGGGTTACAACTTGAGTTTCATTTACCGGATATTTCAGATTCAGTCTAGATAATCAGGGTTTTATTTTCGGGGAATCGCGCGCTCCTCGGTGTTTGCAGCTTACATGGTGGTTTTGGGATATTCTGATGCCCGGGGTTTACTGTTTGCTTCGATCTGGTCTCGCGTTATCTTTTATGTTGGTCATTTGCATTTGTCTGCATTTTTTTTAGGATTTAATAGCCTTTTGTGGATTTTAAATAGGCTTTTCAGATTTTTAGGATTTAAATAGATTTTTTTAACTTTTTTTAATAGTTTTAAATCTTTTTTTAGAATTTTTAATAGGTTTAATAGTTTTTTAATCATTTTTAGAATATAATAGATTTTAAATAGCTTTTAAATGTTTTAGAATAATATAGAGAGAATATAGTTTTTTCTTTTATTAATAATAGATTTTCTTTTAAATAAATGGTATAGATTTTATTAGAGATTTAATAGAATTTTAATGGCTTTTTAGATAGAAATTAGTAGAGTTTAGAAATTAATTTGGTTTAATAGAGTTTAGCTATATTTTAATCATTTTAGATTTAATTAGGGTTTAATTAGGTTAATTAGGATTTAATCTTTTGTTTAGATTTTAATTGAATTTGTTAGAATTAATTAGGATAGATTAATTTTGGTTAGAGTTAATTGTAGTTTAACCATTAGTTAATTAGGTTTAATTTCTGATTAGTGTTCAATTAGGGTTAACCATTTTTAATTCAGTTTTTTTGAGTCTTTTTGGTCTTTTTTCGCTGGGCCCAGTCCTTGGAGGCCCACTCCAATCCATCTCAGTCCATTGTCAGCATTTTTGTCCAGAAAATTAAAGTGACACTTGTCACTATATAAATAAGGCCACGCGTTCACTTCTGGGGCCCCCACGCACTGCCACCTCCACTCCCAGAAACCTGCCACGCGTCCCACTCAGCCCCTCTCCCTGGCCTGCGTGTCACCTCCTCCTCCTCCCTAGCTTGAATGCACGCCAGCTGGATCCCACTACCAGCTCCTCACCGGCCGGCATGCACACGCCGGTAACTACCGCCGGAGCCGCCGCAACAGACTCCTCACCATCGCCGGAAACTGCAGAAAAAACTCCAGAATTCGTCCAAACGCTTCGCATCTTCATCTTCTACCTCTGATCTTCAACAATAATCACCGTCCACCTTCATAGTTCTTCAAAGAAATCCCAGAAAATCATCACACCTTCATTGTTCTTCAAAGAAATCCCAGAAAATCATCAAACCTTCATCGTTCTTCAAAGAAATCCCAGAAAATCATCAAACCTTCATCGTTCTTCCAAAAATTTCCAGAAAACCTTCAAACCTTCAGCGAGATTACCAGAAACTTGTTTAGATCTTCTTGATCTTCGTTCGCCCTCAATTGAGGATTTCCAGAGTCGTCCTCCTCATCCGTATTCCTCAACAACAAGTTCTTCAGCAAGCGTCTTGGATCTTCATCGGAAGATTTTCTCCGGTTGTGGATCTTCAGTGAACGATCAGCTTCTTCAACGAGCTTCAAGTATCGTTCGTCTTTCCAGGTTCCTAACTTCTTTCCTCCTTGCATGCGTGTGGTAGCTTAGCTGTAGATGCCAGTCTTGAGATGTTTAGTTTGGAGTTTCTTGTTCTAATGAGCGTTGTTGAGGCCGTGTGATAGTTGATTAGGGTATGTTTCGTTCATGATGTGTGAGGTTTTAGGGTTGTTTAGAGGAGTTCAGGAGAGGAGTTGCAGAGGGGATTTGGGGACGAACGCGGTTAGGGTTTGGGTAGTGAACAGTAGACGGGTTTGGGGAGAGAAGAAGTTGGTTTTGTGGTTCGATTACTACTGGGATTAGGGTTTGGGTTGGGCCCAAGCCCATGTTCGTTTTGCTGAAGCACACCCCGGTTTGCTCGTTACCCCCCCCCCCCTTGTGAGAAAGCTGAATAGGATGTTAGAATGGGCTTAAGCCCTAACTGCTAAACGCACCTCCCATCCCTGGCCCATCTAGATATTACAACTAGGATTAGTGCTATTTGCACCCCCCCTGTTTTATTTCTTTTTTTACTTTCCTTATCTTTCTTTGTTTTGCATCATGTTAGAAATTAATTCCTAAAAAATAGTAGGAGTGTCCAAATAATTCCATTCTTTTTTCTGTAGATTCGTGATTCAATTTAGAATTTTATAATGCAAAAATATTGATTAGATCATGCATTTTCATTTTTAATTGCATTTTTGTGTTTTAATTGCTATTGAATAATTGGTTTGTGACGTGTCTGCCTTGTTGATTTTAGTTCTTTCATTTGGTAATGAATTTTGCTCTAGATTTTTAGTATGTTGTACTAGACTGATGCATGCTCCCCACATATTTTTCATAGATTTTTTAGAGGTTGATTGATGTTGTTTCAGGGCTAGAGAATAGAGACCTCATAACTTGCTGGTTAACCCCTGACCATTCATATGTTAGGGATTGTTTAGTAGCCTTAGAAGTTGACTTAGGCTTTGAGATTTGATCTTGGGATCATAGAAGCATGTAGGTTTCCCCTAGATTTTTGGTAGATTTTTATAGGGTGTTCTGGTATTTTTGTTTGAGCCTGAGAATAGGAGAAGTCTTGATAAGCTTCTGACTTTGAAGTTCAACTGTGGTTGAACTTCAGAGATAGTTTCTTTGGGTTTGAGGGCCTGTGGTTTCTTCTTGAGGATGGAGGCTGGGTGAAGTCTTGTTGGAGCTTGCAAGGATGCATAGATGAAGACCTAGCCTAGGAGCTTGCTCTCTGTTTGTGAGGTTTGAGATCCTGATGTTTGGGGGGAAATTCATGGTACTTTCCTGAGGAAGGCACTATGGATGTCTTTCATTCTTTCTTCTCACCTCTTTCTCAAGTATCCAATGATGTTGGAGCCTTCATGTGAGTTTAGATTCTCCTGAGGAGGAATGTAAACTGATCACAGTTGTTGAGCCACATGGGATATGATTCCTAAGTGGAAGCCTCCTAGTACTTTCCTGAGGAAGGCACTATGGGTCTGCTCACTTAGTTCCTCTAGGATTTCTTAAGTATCCAAGGATGTCGGAGCCTTCATGTGAGTTTAGTTTCTCCTGAGGAGGAATGTAAACCAATCACAGTTGTTGAGCCACATGGGATATGATTCCTAAGTGGAAGCCTCCTAGTACTTTCCCGAGGAAGGCACTATGGGTCTGTTCACTTAGTTCCCTTAGTTCAGGTAGGATTTCCCAAGTATCCAATGATGTTGGAGCCTTCATGTGAGTTTAGTTTCTCCTGAGGAGGAATGTAAACTGTTCACAGTTGTTGAGCCGCATAGGATATGATTCCTGAGTGGTAACCTCCTAGTACTTTCCTGAGGAAGGCGCTATGGGTTTGTCTACTTAGCTTCCTTTCTTTGGTAAGCTTGTTTTGAAGCTTGAAGACTGGTTTGTTTTCTCTTGTGTTAGGGTTTTGCTTAGAGATTTGATTAGGGCTTTGCTTAGAGTTTTGCTTAGAGATTTGATTAGGGCTTTGCTTAGAGTTTTGCTTAGAGATTTGATTAGGGTTTTGCTTAGGGTTTTGCTTAGAGAGTTGATTAGGGTTTTGTTTAGGGGTCCTGCTCAGGGTTTTGGTTTAAGTTTTGAATAGGGGCTTGTCAGACTGGTTCGCCTTCTCTTTGTGTTGTTTGACTTGTGTGGTGTTGTGCTGCATTAGACTTAGGGGTTCATCTAGATATTTATGAGGTAGGTGCATCTTAGAAGTAGGCTTTGTGTGCATGAGAAGTTGAGGTGGTTCTCCTTCTGCTTGTTTGTTATTGAGTGGCTTTGCTTGCTGGTATTTGGTAGAGCTGAGCTCCCTTACCTCTGTGGTTTGCGGCCTTTGCGCCTTGTTTGTTTGGTTGTTGCATTCATGCATATTTCCAGTATTTCTTTACTTTGCAGTTGATTCCTGTTTGTTGTTTAGCCCTGTTGCCATGATCCCTTAGGAGCTCTAACTTCTCCGCTACGAAGGAGTTATGATAGACACTAGGATGGTCAACCAGGCATGATAACAGTAGGTAGATTCCCCTTTTTTTTTCAACCATAGTTTTAGGGTGTCTCTTTCCTTTCTCAAAACAACAGAAAAACACTTAATAAAGGATAAAACAAAAGTGAATTCATTTCTTCCGTAGTTAGCCGAACTACAACTGCTCTGATTTCTCGTACCAAACGAGAATATGTAGGCATAGGATGCGATATCCTAGCGAGCACACTAACAACTAACCTTTTGTTCTCTCGCGGCTGTGCGATCGAGACTTTCCCGCTGACGACTGATTGTTATCCCTTTTCTCTTGCCCGAGTGCATTTGAGACCAGACCGTAGCTGTAGGTTCCAGGACCTTCATAACCAGTTTAATTTCTCACTGCTGTGTGAGAATACCCAGATTAGCCGTAGTTAGTCGAACTACGTTTGCTCTGATCTTCCATGCCGTGTGGAAGTACGTAGGCACAGGATGGGACGTCCTGGCGAGCAACCTCCCCCCGTTTAGACGTAGGTAGTCGAACTACGTTGAATCTGACTTTCCCATTGCACGAGGGAGTACGTAGGCCCAGAACGCCGTATGTTCTGTCGAGTCCTGTCCTTTTCTTTTCTTTTCAGACTGACCATTAGCGTAGATAGATAAACAAACCCTTTTCCTTATAAACACCAAGCGTGGATCCCGTCGAGTACGACGGACGTGAGGGGTGCTAATACCTTCCCCTTGCGTAACCGACTCCCGAATCCAGGTTTTGGTTGCGATGACCATACCTTTTCCCGTTTTTGCGAGGTTTACTTCGAGTGTTTCCTTTCCCTCCGTTGGGATAAATAACGCACGGTGGCGACGATTCTGTATTGTCGGCGCCGATTTTCGCAGTAGCGACAGCTGGCGACTCTGCTGGGGAAAATAGCATCTAGGGACTTTTCCCATCCCTTATGCTGGGACCGTTTCCCATCCCCTACGCGAGTCAATCCTAGCACTTGGGTGTTTATCTGTTGGGTGTTGTGCATATGTGTTTTATCTTTCCGCACTTTACTTTCCCGCGCCTTTACCTTTCCGCATTTTACTTTCAGCACTATATTATTATGATTATTGTTGTGGGAGAGGGAGGCTAGTATGAGTGAGAAGCCGGACCTGGGCTTGAGTATGCACCTAGACATAGTTGCGGAGAGTAGTAGACGGACCTGTCTGCTGAGCAGGCACAGTTCTCTACGAAATCTGCTCTCAGACGAGGTTCTCGCAGAGGTGCTCCTTTCCGGTCCTGAGGATCTGAGGGGAGTCTAGACGTGAGGATTGTCGACTCTGGGGACCGATCATTTGGAAGTCAGCTAAGTGAGGCCTCTTCATGACTTGATGATGCCACTCCATCTGGGAATCGTATCGTCACTCATGAAAGTCTGTGACGCTGATGACCGCATAGGATGCCGTACCTTTGTCCGTGGATTAGGTCCATACTGGCCTTCAGAAACCATGATTCAGTATTTATCAGACGATGTTCTTGATTCATCTCCAGGTGTGTTGTTTGGATCAGATGGGATTCTTGTTTGAGGTTGATACTATTATCAGATGGTTTTCTTGTCAGATACAGAGGTTCAGATGGATTTCTTACCAGGGGATTGGTATTTTGAGTGTCAGATGATAGTTAGTGTCATGAAGTTTTGGTGACTGTGGTGGTTTTCTGTTCTTGACGTCATAGAGATGTTCCTCTTCGGGCTACAGCATGGCCCCTGTGTTCACTGATTGCATCATTTATCATATTGCATTATTGCATTACCATCTGCATCCAACTAACGTGTGTGTATTGCAGGTACGTACGTATTTTCCCTCCCAATTCCGGTGTTTGTTCCCTAGCAAGACATGGAAGCCATGAAGAGAGTGTTACCCTACAGATTCCCGTCTCCAGATATCAGTCTGTTGTCAGAGTTGATTACTATTGCTAAGAAGAGGGTGATGGGAGATTTCAGGAAGACATATGGGAGGATCCTGACTTATGTTTACCAGCCCTCGGCTTATGAGATCAGCGGCATTTACACCCTGTTGCAGTTTTATGATGCGGAGCTCAGGTGTTTCGTATTTCCTGATTTTGTTTTGGCTCCTACCCTGGAGGAGTATTCTGCACTCTTGGATATACCGATTCGCGAGCAGATGCCTTTCTATCACACGGACGCTAAGCCTAATCTGGCTGAGCTTTCTGATATTTTGTACTTAAGAGAGTTTGAGCTGACAGGGAAGATGATCAAAAGAGGAGATGTGTGGGGATTTCCGTTGGATGTTTTGGTGGAGAAGGCTCGGGAGTATGCCAAGAAAGGTGGCTGGGTTGTTTTTGACGCCATCCTTGCTGTGTGTGTTTATGGCATTGTATTGTTCCCAAACATTCCTGATTTGTTGATGCGGATGCTTTCTATATTCTGGCTGCAAAGAACCCAATTCCTACCTTGCTGGGAGATATCCACCATTCTACTCACTACCAAAATGAAAAGCGACGAGGAAGGAATGTCTCTTGCTGTGTACCTCTGTTGTGCCGGTGGTTTACTAGTCATATGCCGAAGTCAAGGCCTTTTATCACTTCTATTGATTCTTTAGGATGGCCTGAGCGCTTGATGGGGTTGACTTCTGAGAATGTGGTGTGGGTTAATGAGGAGGTGTTCGGAGTTGAGGTCATATACAGATGCGAAGGATTCCCTAATGTTCCTTTAATAGGAAGGAAAGGGTGTGTCAATTACAACCCCTCCTTATTAATCAGGCAGTTTGGGTATGCACCTCAGGAAGCGCCGAAGCCCGAGGAGATACAGGAATCTCTGTATCTCACTGGGGCAATAGGGGAAGAGATGTTGATCAAGCTTGAGAAAGCATGGAAGAACCTGCATAAGAGAGGGAAGCCTTCAGGTAGCAAAGGGGGTACTCGAGTTCTTGGTCCGTATGTGGAATGGATTCGTGAACGAGCTACGAAATTCCTTATGCCTTATCCTGCAGTTCAGCCATTGTATCCTTCTCCGGTGGAGGAGCCCACCACTATAGACATACAGGTATACAAGCAGCTGATGGCGGAGAAAGAAGAGTTAGCATAGGCTAAGGAAGCTTTAGAGAAAGAGAATGCCCAGCTTCGTCATGAAAAGATTGAAACAGGATATTTTTCCAAGCAACAGGCCGAGACTTTGAAACATCTGAAGACCACTTTATTGGAGTTTAATGAAACCAAGAAGCGTCTGGAGTTATATGTAGACTCAGTTAGCAGTGTGTTGGCTACTAAGAAACAAGAGCTGGAAAGGGCCTACACGAAGTTAGCTAAGTTCAGAGAGCACTGGGATCTCACTATGGCTAAACGCAAAGAACGGGAAGAAGAGCTAAAGACACAGGTTGCTCAGTTGGGAGAACAGGTTAGAGTGAAGACTGAAGCGCTTGAAGAAGAAGCATGTCGTCGATACGAGGCCGAACGCCAACTGATTGATGCCTTGAAGAATCTGGAAGATTGTCAGCGCAGAGCAGACGTCAAGAGGCCCAAACCTGAGGATGGTGCCCAGGATAAGGCTTGGGAAGATTTTGTCAGAGATATCCATGGAACAGTCAGGAAAAGGGATCAGTTGATAGAAGGCTTGATTCATCGACCGGATCACCCAGAGACGAAGAAGTTGCTCGAGGATTTCTGCGACCGTACCCGCACTTGATTTCTCTCTTGTATTCTGTGTGTTGAGATCACCACCAGGCATGTTGGTCAGGATCCTCCTTTATCATATCAGTTGTATGGAACGTAGTTGTGTAACGTCTTGACAAGACTGTTATTCCAATAAATATATGAGGGTGTTTCTAAATATTGTCTTTATGGTTTATCTTGTCTTGCTACCATTGACACTGGAATTGGAGGGGAAATATCCCCAATGCACACATGCACGTTAGAATTTTTTTTGTATTCTGTTTGCATAAATCATATTGCATAACATTTCTCTAGCTGGCCAGAGCACTTATCCAGCCTTTGTTTTCACCAGAGGGTGATTCTCGGAGGATTGTTCGAGGCAAGAGTGGAGTGTTGAAGACGGCCAAGAGGCTGAAGCAGATTTGAGCAGAATCAAGCAGTGTAGTCAGTTACAGGTAATTGATAGCCATGTCTGAAGGCAACTTCCAGTCTCCTAACACCTTGACAGGGTTTACTATGACGTCCCACCCTCGGTATGATTCTATGGAAGACTTCCCGCAAGCGAACAACGTTACTGCAGACCAAGTTGTACAGCCTACTGTTGAGAACCGAGATCGACATGAACAGTTTGTTGCCCGAAATGAACGTCCTCCTCCTGTTAACAATCAAGGTGATGTTTTCCCTGAGAGGAATCCACGCCGATGTATCCCAGTAGCCAGGACTGTAAACTCAAGAGCTCTTGAAGGTGATAGAAGGTTCCGAGGATTGGAAGAAAGAGTTAAAGCTTTGGAGGTCAAAGATGCTGTTAACCTGGATGCTGCAGACATGTGTTTGGTTCCTGACCTGGTGTTGCCGTATAAGTTCAAAGTGCCGGAATTCGAGAAGTACATGGGAGATAGTTGTCCGAAGCTGCATTTGAGGATGTTCTGTCGAAGAATGACTTCGTTTGTGCGAGATGACAAATTGATGATCCACTGCTTTCAGTATAGCCTGACTGGGGCATCCTTGAGGTGGTATGTGCAGTTAGAGAGTAATCTGATTCGATCATGGGTGGATTTAGCCAGAGCTTTCATGAAGCAGTACGATTACAACCTGGATTTGGCCCCTAGTCTCGTACATCTGCAAGAATTATCTCGGGCGGAGAATGAATCATTCAGAGGGTATTTGCAAAGATGGAAAGAATTGGCTGCTAGTGTTCAACCACCGCTTCAGGAAAGAGAAATGGTTGACATCTTCTTGGGTACTCTGAAAGGCCATTATTATGACAAATTGTTCGGTTGCACAAGCTTTGTGGGCCTGATGAGAATGGGGGAGCTTGTTGAGAGAGGACTCAAGAGTGGAAAGCTTCGAGATGCTCCTTATATCCCAGTTAATAAGAATGAATCAGTTGTCAGTCCTAAAGAAGAGTGGGAGGAAGGAAATGACGTCGTCTCAGAATCTCTAGCATCTCAGGATCGGTTTTCAGACACTTCAAGTCAACGGACATCCCGTCGTCGATCGCGTCAGCACGCCCGACGAAGACCAAGGAAACCTGAAAGGCAGTTTACTCAGCTACCGGTGTCGTACAGTCAGTTGTTGCCAGATCTGGTCAGAAGTGGATTGATAGTGCCGAAAGAGACTAGTCCAATGATTCCACCATTTCCTCCAGGTTTTGATGCCAGCGCCCGTTGTGAGTATCATATTGGGGCACAGGGGCATTCAACAAATGATTGTAAAGTGCTTAGAAGCCAGGTTCAGGATCTGTTAGACTCTAACCGGATTTTCATCACGCCCCAGGGTTTTGTTCAGATTAACGATTCTCCCTCATCCAGTTGTGTGGGTTCGTCAATTAATGTCATGGAAGACTCCACGGGAAGTGTGTGTTCTGAAGATTGTCAATCAGAGAGTTCAGTTGAATATGGGAGAAGTTTCTAGAGGTTTCGGTGCCGGGTGTCGCATCTGTTTTCTCTGCCTACCAGTTTAGCTTTTGTGCACTAGTGTTTGCTGACCACCACCAGGATTGTTGGCTGGGGTCATTGTATTCATACTCATTTGCGTTTACGTGCTGCTTTTGTTGGTTGTACACGAGTGGGAGATGTTCGTCTGGGTGCTTATAGTTTGAGTTTCCTTTTGTCTTGTCATGAATATGTGTTTGCTTTCTGCGTTGCATTATTGTTTAACAGGTACATCAGAACCGTGGGTCTTATTTCCTCATCGTCCAGTTTGTTGCAGGAATTCCTTCAGAGATATGGAACGGAATCAGGTTGAATTGATTGAAGTTCGAAGCCAGCTGGGGCAGATGATGAGAGACATGCAAGAGATGCGTCTGGAGCAGAAGATTCTCAAAGAGGAAAATAGTCAGCTGAAGACCCAAATGAGTTTGATCATGGAAGTAGTCAAGAGTGTGCTTAGGAAAGAGGATGATCAGCTATTTGAAGTCGCAGTGAAGAAGCTCGTGCCACCTGTGCCTGTGGAACCTGAGCAACAGTAACAGAGGGTGCATCCGGCTCAAAGGAGGATTCAGGAGGGGAAGCCAAAGAGGATATTTGAGGTGCCACCTACAACGTATGCTGAGTTCTTGCAGATTTTATTGAGGTTTAATCTGGTTGAGAAGAGAATGTTGGACCCACCCACAGGAGCGCTTCCTTATGGGTACGATGCTAATAAGCAATGTGAATTTCATTCTGGGGCACTCGGACATGACATCGAGGGTTGTCATGCTTTTAAGAACAATGTTCAAGACCTGATTGACTCGAAAGATATTGAATTCACGCCGAGCGGCGTAGCTGTACGTATTGCTCCTATCCCAGTTGATGCTAAGATGATGGATGTTTCTAAAGCTGCAGTAGGTCAGAAGCGTATCCTGGACTCCATGGTGTCAGAATCTCCATGCCCACAACTGTTGCCTATTCCTGGGGCAGATCTGAGAAAGAAAATGGCTAAGCATAAGGAGTGCCTTAATCAGTATGGTGAAAGTCAAGAAACCGAGGTTGTATTTGCTACGAAGGTGGTTCAAGAGTCAACCCGATACCAGCGACAACAGCAACGATCTCAACAGTGGAAGAGGCAGCAGCTTCCCAATCAGGGAAAAGCTCAAAGTCATAGGCCGGTGAGGGTATTTAGTGTGCCTCCGATGCCATATGCCGAACTTCCTCAGGTGTTGCTACGATTGCAGTTGGTTGAGAAGAGGAAGTTAGCCCCGCTGACAGGTACGCCTCCAGCAGGGTATGATATCAAGGAGCGCTGTGATTTCCATTCAGGAGCACAAGGGCACAATATTGAAGATTGTCTGGCCTTCAAGCACAAGGTGCAGGACCTACTTGATAGTGCAGCAATCAGCTTCGGGCAGGAAGGGTCCAAAATCATCTGAATGAAGAGGAGGGGCTCTATAATTTGTTTGGGTCGCTGTAAGCAGATCAGGACAACTTCGAGTTGCCTCTAATAACTGACAGTGAAGATGGTTGGTTCAGCAGCAAGACAGATGTGAAAGCCCGGTTCTCGGAAGCTGGCATTTTTCTTTGTTTTATCTTGTCATTTCTTTCGTAGTTTCTTTCCTGTTTAATTTGCAATCTTGTTTGTAAAACTTGTTGTTTTCATTCAATTGATGATAATGAAATAAATATGCATGCTTTGATTAAATCCCGTCGCGTTCACTAATTGTTGTTACAAATGTCCAACGCCTGGTTAAGAGGAATCTGGGGAGGATGACGAAATGAACGACGGGCAACTTCCGATATTGTATGCTTTTGAAATAAAACCTGCTGATGATGTACAAGCATTGTTTCGAATCCCTAAACACCGGTGATATAAGGAAGATAATCCCTTGTCAACCCCTTTGAGCCTTGTAGTAGGAGTTTCTTTTTGTGAATGAAAAACCCTCAATCTTAACTTGGGGCAGGTTAGGTGTTAGCTAATTTGGCCGAGCGTTCAAGTTGCAAAAGGAGTGTCCGTTCGAGGATCAATCACACCTCTAGAGGTCGTGCCTAAAAAATCACAATGGTTAAAGCAAGAGTTAGACAGTCACACCATTCTCCAATGAGTCAGGCAACCAGTGTCACACGACTTGTTCGGAAAAAGAGAAAGCAAAAAGAAGTCAAAAGCCCGCTAAGTCAAGAAAAGAAAACAAATGACTTAGGCAAAAATGAGGGCATCCTGCTGGACTTAAAAGAATCAAAAGAAACTCAAAAAGAGTCAGTCCAGGCAAAAGTTAGGGATAAGAAAGAAGATGAAAGGATGACAAAAGAAAAATCCTCAAATGAAACACGAGTCGTGTGACCTCAAGTGTCAAAGACGAAAGGTGAGTGGCTGTCACTCCAAAAACTCATGGTTTCTCGAACTATCACTCCTATCTTTCAGCCTCTGAGAGGTGAGCACTAAGGTCGAATTAGCTAAACGTAGGATGGGAGAACATCAAGGAGAATGGGTGGGTTAAAATAAACTTTGAGCCTTTATCCTTTCCTTCAAAACCGTGAACCTGACCACGTTACAACCTTCAAAAGTCCTAATTGAAGCAGGTTATTTCGAAAGCATACTTCGGTAAAGGTCGTGTCGATTCTGACTCCTAAAAGGGTCCCTCTTACCATGTTGGTACTGATATTGATATCTTGATAATTGTTTTGCGCATTTTATGCCATAAACTGTTTTTTCCTTTTCCCAGTGAACAGATTGGATGTCAAAGCTGTCATATGTGTTGCATTAATATGTCTTTTACGCAGAACAACTTGTTTTACTTGCGAGTAAGCGCTTGACAGCAGGAAAGTTTCCTACAATGGAAGGTATGGTCAGGATAGAATACAGAGCGCCGAATGTTCCGAGAGCAGGGGCAAGCTACAATCCAGTGATCCCCAGTCAAGTCAGACTTTCAAAGTCAGTTACTCCTGGGGCAATCAGGTTGAGATTCGGTAAATATCTCGTAGTCAGGGGCACTACTCTGAATCAGATAATCAGGGGCAAAGTTATTGCAGTCAGGGGCAGGCCATCGTAAGAGCGCAGAAGTTATTCTTTATTCGAGAAGCATTTGGTGTGAAGTATTTCTCCGAAGTTCAGAATGTTGGGGCAGTTCATATCAGACCATCAGGGAACAGATTTGCAGATTTCCTCTCGAGGACCATCCCCACAGAGGTCCCGCAGGCTGGGGCATATCAGAAGCGAAAGGATTGTTCTTCTCCGTATCAGCAGGGTTATTCAGAGCTATTCGAGCAGATTCAGCCAATTTTCGAGTGCGGGACGAATGTCGGGAAGTCGTGTTACTCTCCCTTGACTCTTCAACTAGAAAACTGTGTATTCAGGCAGAATGTTTTCCAGCGTCAGTTGTACCTGACTCATCACAGATAGCCTAAAAGTTCAAGTCCATGTTGGCGGTCAATGTGAGGCCCATCCGTGTTGGCGCATCAGTTTCCAAATCCAATCGTCATCAGTACGTAGGAAGACTCCGGTTATTTTCTCCAGCAAAGTCCAATTTCTCATTGGCACGGGTCAGCTATCCCCAGAGAAGTCCAATCATACTTGGCACATCTGCTATTCCCCAGCTGAGTTATATTCCCCAGCGGGGTGTTACTTCGTCGAGGTGCCGGTTAAGTTCCCAATTTCCCCAGCAGAGTTGATTTCCCTCTTCCAGCATTTATTTTGCTGGAATAATTTTGTGATATCCGGTTTATCCCCAGCGGAGGTGGCTTCGTCTTCAGCATTTATTTTGCTGAAGTGGTTTTCTGTACCCGACTTTCTCCAGCAGCCCGAGCCTGCATTAGCATATTGCATGCATCATCATATTTGCATCATACTTGCATTTCATTTTCAAAATGCGTAGTATTTCCATCCTGAATGGGGCATTATGCCATAGAAAAATTCAAACATATGCATATGCATACGAAGCATAAGCCAGGGTTTCTAGCAGCCTCATATGGCGCGTGAGCTATTCTGTTATCAGCTCAGGGGCGTTCATCCAACAGTAGTGTTCAGGCAATTCGGCAGTTTATTCGTATTTCAGATCATACAACAGTTGTGCCTTGATCAATCAGTCATCTGGTATCGACAGGCTTTCTTCCCGTCTATCATTAGACGATGAAAAGCTTCGGGTGATTTTTTTCAGTAGGGTTGCAAGATGGGGTTCTGTAGCAGGTTGGTTTCTTTCCGTCTATCAGTAGACGATGTGAAGTTTCGGGTGGTAATTTTCCAATGGGGTTTCAAGTTGGGGTTTCTCAGACGAGGTGAAGTTTCGGTTAATTTTCCAGTGGGGTTTCAAGATGGGGTTTCTCTAAGTGGTGTTCTTTCCGTCTATCAGTAGGCGATGTGAAGTTGCAGGGGATTTTTCAGCGGGTTTCTTATCGTCAGATCATATGGATGGCGTGTTTCCCCAGCGAGTCTTCTTCGGCTATCTTTAGATGTTGAGGGGTTTCAAAGCGATCTTTCGGATAGTGGTTTTCTTTCTGTGTATTGGATGAGATGGCATTGCAAGAGGGGTTTTTCCTGATTGTCGATTCTCATTGACGACAGGGCTATTTGAAGGTGGTTTTCTTCCCGTCGGTTCTTATTGATGATGTGGCCCCTTTAAGGATATTGATCTTTCCATCAAGTCCCGTAGACGAAAGGATTCTGAAATTTGATGGATGGTGTGGAAGTGAATTTTGGGTGTCTTCCCGTCTATCCTTAGACGATGTGAGTATGGATTTTGGGTGTCTTCCCGTCTATCATTAGACGATGTGAGTATGGATTTTGGGTGTCTTCCCGTCTATCATTAGACGATGTGAGTATTGATCGATTGGGTGTCTTTCCGTCTATCATTAGACGACGTGAGTATGGATTTCAGGGTGTCTTTCCGTCTATCATTAGACGATGTGAGTATTGATTTTTTCCCTTCGGGATTATGGGTGTCTTCCCGTCTATCATTAGACGATGTGAGTATTGAATATTTTTCCTTCGGGATTCAGGGTGTCTTTCCGTCTATCCTTAGACGATGTGAGTATTGAATGTTTCCTTCGGGATTTTGGGTGTCTTCCCGTCTATCATTAGACGATGTGAGTATTGAATATTTTTCCTTCGGGATTCAGGGTGTCTTTCCGTCTATCCTTAGACGATGTGAGTATTGAATGTTTCCTTCGGGATTTTGGGTGTCTTTCCGTCTATCCTTAGACGATGTGAGTATTGAATATTTTTCCTTCGGGATTCAGGGTGTCTTTCCGTCTATCCTTAGACGATGTGAGTATTGAATGTTTCCTTCGGGATTTTGGGTGTCTTTCCGTCTATCATTAGACGATGTGAGTATGGATTTATGGGTGTCTTTCCGTCTATCCTTAGACGATGTGAGTATGGATTTATGGGTGTCTTCCCGTCTATCCTTAGACGATGTGAGTATTGGTTTGTTTCTTCGGGATTTTGGGTGTCTTTCCGTCTATCCTTAGACAATGTGAGTATGGATTTTGGGTGTCTTCCCGTCTATCTTTAGACGATGTGAGTTTGAATGTGGTGTTCTTTCCTTCTATCATTAGACGATGTGAGTATTGAATTTTGGGTGTCTTTCCGTCTATCTTTAGACGATGTGAGTATTGATTCTTCCTTCGATTTGGGTGTCTTCCCGTCTATCTTTAGACGACGTGAGTGTATTTCTCTTCCTGTCTATCAGAAGACGATGTGAGAGGATCAGGTGTTTTGTTGCAACCCTCGGGTTTGTTGTATGGGGGTATCACGCGGATAACCGGCGTTAAAATCAGGAGTTCTTTATCAGATGATTGATCAGTTTGTTGCTGTAATGACTGGACTCGGTTTTCTGGATTTTATTCCCCAAGCAGTTTTACAGTATATTCTCACGGTTGGAAAATTTTTGGGTTTTATTGGTATTCAACCGTCTCATACCTCCGAATGTTTGAAGGCTGAGCGCTCTTCAACCCTTTCAGGTCCAAGTCGCTTGAATAGGGGCAGCTGTTGCAGCCTAAAATTTGACCAACCGGTTCTCCTATCTGGTTCATGGTTCAATTCGTATTCGCATATCAGATGCATGACATTTGTACACAGACAGAGGATGTCAGGGTTACAGCTTGAGTTTTATTTACCGGATATTTCAGATCCAGTCTAGATAATCAGGGTTTTATTTTCGGGGAATCGCGCGCTCCTCGGTGTTTGCAGCTTACATGGTGGTTTTGGGATATTCTGATGCCCGGGGTTTAATGTTTGCTTCGATCTGGTCTCGCGCTATCTTTTATGTTGGTCATTTGCATTTGTCTGCATTTTTTTTAGGATTTAATAGCCTTTTGTGGATTTTAAATAGGCTTTTCAGATTTTTAGGATTTAAATAGATTTTTTAAACTTTTTTTAATAGTTTTAAATCTTTTTTTAGAATTTTTAATAGGTTTAATAGTTTTTTAATCATTTTTAGAATATAATAGATTTTAAATAGCTTTTAAATGTTTTAGAATAATATAGAGAGAATATAGTTTTTTCTTTTATTAATAATAGATTTTCTTTTAAATAAATGGTATAGATTTTATTAGAGATTTAATAGAATTTTAATGGTTTTTTAGATAGAAATTAGTAGAGTTTAGAAATTAATTTGGTTTAATAGAGTTTAGCTATATTTTAATCATTTTAGATTTAATTAGGGTTTAATTAGGTTAATTAGGATTTAATCTTTTGTTTAGATTTTAATTGAATTTGTTAGAATTAATTAGGATAGATTAATTTTGGTTAGAGTTAATTGTAGTTTAACCATTAGTTAATTAGGTTTAATTTCTGATTAGTGTTCAATTAGGGTTAACCATTTTTAATTCAGTTTTTTTGAGTCTTTTTGGTCTTTTTTCGCTGGGCCCAGTCCTTGGAGGCCCACTCCAATCCATCTCAGTCCATTGTCAGCATTTTTGTCCAGAAAATTAAAGTGACACTTGTCACTATATAAATAAGGCCACGCGTTCACTTCTGGGGCCCCCACGCACTGCCACCTCCACTCCCAGAAACCTGCCACGCGTCCCACTCAGCCCCTCTCCCTGGCCTGCGTGTCACCTCCTCCTCCTCCCTAGCTTGCATGCACGCCAGCTGGATCCCACTACCAGCTCCTCACCGGCCGGCATGCACACGCCGGTAACTACCGCCGGAGCCGCCGCAACAGACTCCTCACCATCGCCGGAAACTGCAGAAAAAACTCCAGAATTCGTCCAAACGCTTCGCATCTTCATCTTCTACCTCTAATCTTCAACAATAATCACCGTCCACCTTCATCGTTCTTCAAAGAAATCCCAGAAAATCATCACACCTTCATTGTTCTTCAAAGAAATCCCAGAAAATCATCAAACCTTCATCGTTCTTCAAAGAAATCCCAGAAAATCATCAAACCTTCATCGTTCTTCCAAAAATTTCCAGAAAACCTTCAAACCTTCAGCGAGATTACCAGAAACTTGTTTAGATCTTCTTGATCTTCGTTCGCCCTCAATTGAGGATTTCCAGAGTCGTCCTCCTCATCCGTATTCCTCAACAACAAGTTCTTCAGCAAGCGTCTTGGATCTTCATCGGAAGATTTTCTCCGGTTGTGGATCTTCAGTGAACGATCAGCTTCTTCAACGAGCTTCAAGTATCGTTCGTCTTTCCAGGTTCCTAACTTCTTTCCTCCTTGCATGCGTGTGGTAGCTTAGCTGTAGATGCCAGTCTTGAGATGTTTAGTTTGGAGTTTCTTGTTCTAATGAGCGTTGTTGAGGCCGTGTGATAGTTGATTAGGGTATGTTTCGTTCATGATGTGTGAGGTTTTAGGGTTGTTTAGAGGAGTTCTGGAGAGGAGTTGCAGAGGGGATTTGGGGACGAACGCGGTTAGGGTTTGGGTAGTGAACAGTAGACGGGTTTGGGGAGAGAAGAAGTTGGTTTTGTGGTTTAATTACTACTGGGATTAGGGTTTGGGTTGGGCCCAAGCCCAAGTTCGTTTTGCTGAAGCACACCCCGGTTTGCCCGTTACCCCCCCCCCCCCCCCCTTGTGAGAAAGCTGAATAGGATGTTAGATTGGGCTTAAGCCCTAACTGCTAAACGCACCTCCCATCCCTGGCCCATCTAGATATTACAACTAGGATTAGTGCTATTTGCACCCCCCTGTTTTATTTCTTTTTTTACTTTCCTTATCTTTCTTTGTTTTGCATCATGTTAGAAATTAATTCCTAAAAAATAGTAGGAGTGTCCAAATAATTCTATTCTTTTTTCTGTAGATTCGTGATTCAATTTAGAATTTTATAATGCGAAAATATTGATTAGATCATGCATTTTCATTTTTAATTGTATTTTTGTGTTTTAATTGCTATTGAATAAATGGTTTATGACGTGTCTGCCTTGTTGATTTTAGTTCTTTCATTTGGTTATGAATTTTGCTCTAGATTTTTAGTATGTTGTACTAGACTGATGCATGCTCCCCATAGATTTTTCATTGATTTTTTAGAGGTTGATTGATGTTGTTTTAGGGCTAGAGAATAGAGACCTCATAACTTGCTGGTTAACCCCTGACCATTCATATGTTAGGGATTGTTTAGTAGCCTTAGAAGTTGACTTAGGCTTTGAGATTTGATCTTGGGATCATAGAAGCATGTAGGTTTCCCCTAGATTTTTGGTAGATTTTTATAGGGTGTTCTGGTATTTTTGTTTGAGCCTGAGAATAGGAGAAGTCTTGATAAGCTTCTGACTTTGAAGTTCAACTGTGGTTGAACTTCAGAGATAGTTTCTTTGGGTTTGAGGGCCTGTGGTTTCTTCTTGAGGATGGAGGCTGGGTGAAGTCTTGTTGGAGCTTGCAAGGATGCATATATGAAAACCTAGCCTAGGAGCTTGCTCTCTGTTTGTGAGGTTTGAGATCCTGAAGTTTGGGGGGAAATTCATGGTACTTTCCTGAGGAAGGCACTATGGATGTCTTTCATTCTTTCTTCTCACCTCTTTCTCAAGTATCCAATGATGTTGGAGCCTTCATGTGAGTTTAGTTTCTCCTGAGGAGGAATCTAAACTGATCACAGTTGTTGAGCCACATGGGATATGATTCCTAAGTGGAAGCCTCCTAGTACTTTCCTGAGGAAGGCACTATGGGTCTGTTCACTTAGTTCCCTTAGTTCCTCTAGGATTTCTTAAGTATCCAAGGATGTCGGAGCCTTCATGTGAGTTTAGTTTCTCCTAAGGAGGAATGTAAACCAATCACAGTTGTTGAGCCACATGGGATATGATTCCTAAGTGGAAGCCTCCTAGTACTTTCCCGAGGAAGGCACTATGGGTCTGTTCACTTAGTTCCCTTAGTTCAGGTAGGATTTCCCAAGAATCCAATGATGTTGGAGCCTTCATGTGAGTTTAGTTTCTCCTGAAGAGGAATGTAAACCGTTCACAGTTGTTGAGCCGCATAGGATATGATTCCTGAGTGGTAACCTCCTAGTACTTTCCTGAGGAAGGCGCTATGGGTTTGTCTGCTTAGCTTCCTTTCTTTGGTAAGCTTGTTTTGAAGCTTGAAGACTGGTTTGTTTTCTCTTGTGTTAGGGTTTTGCTTAGAGATTTGATTAGGGCTTTGCTTAGAGTTTTGCTTAGAGATTTGATTAGGGCTTTGCTTAGAGTTTTGCTTAGAGATTTGATTAGGGTTTTGCTTAGGGTTTTGCTTAGAGAGTTGATTAGGGTTTTGTTTAGGGGTCCTGCTCAGGGTTTTGGTTTAAGTTTTGAATAGGGGATTGTCAGGCTGGTTCGCCTTCTCTTTGTGTTGTTTGACTTGTGTGGTGTTGTGCTGCATTAGACTTAGGGGTTCATCTAGATATTTCTGAGGTAGGTGCATCTTAGAAGTAGGCTTTATGTGCATGAGAAGTTGAGGTGGTCCTCCTTCTGCTTGTTTGTTATTAAGTGGCTTTGCTTGCTGGTATTTGGTAGAGCTGAGCTCCCTTACCTCTGTGGTTTGCGGCCTTTGCGCCTTGTTTGTTTGGTTGTTGCATTCATGCATATTTCCAGTATTTCTTTACTTTGCAGTTGATTCCTGTTTGCTGTTTAGCCCTGTTGCCATGATCCCTTAGGAGCTCTAACTTCTCCGCTGCGGAGGAGTTATGATAGACACTAGGATGGTCAACCAGGCATGATAACAGTAGGTAGATTCCCCTTTTTTTTCCAACCATAGTTTTAGGGTGTCTCTTTCCTTTCTCAAAACAACAGAAAAACACTTAATAAAGGATAAAACAAAAGTGAATTCATTTCTTCCGTAGTTAGCCGAACTACAGCTGCTCTGATTTCTCGTACCAAACGAGAATATGTAGGCATAGGATGCGATATCCTAGCGAGCACACTAACAACTAACCTTTTGTTCTCTCGTGGCTGTGCGATCGAGACTTTTCCGCTGACGACTGATTGTTATCTCTTTTCTCTTGCCCGAGTGCATTTGAGACCAGACCGTAGCTGTAGGTTCCCGGACCATCAAAACCAGTTTAATTTCTCACTGCTGTGTGAGAACACCCAGATTAGTCGTAGTTAGTCGAACTACGTTTGCTCTGATCTTCCATGCCGTGTGGAAGTACGTAGGCACAGGATGTGACGTCCTGGCGAGCAACCTCCCCCCGTTTAGACGTAGGTAGTCGAACTACGTTGACTCTTACTTTCCCATTGCACGAGGGAGTACGTAGGCCCAAAACGCCGTATGTTCTGTCGAGTCCTGTCCTTTTCTTTTCTTTTCAGACTGACCATTAGCGTAGATAGATAAACACACCCTTTTCCTTATAAACACCAAGCGTGGATCCCGTCGAGTACGACGGGCGTGAGGGGTGCTAATACCTTCCCCTTGCGTAACCGACTCCCGAATCCAGGTTTTGGTTGCGATGACCATACCTTTTCTCGTTTTTGCGAGGTTTACTTCGAGTGTTTCCTTTCCCTCCGTTGGGATAAATAACGCACGGTGGCGACTCTTCTGTCAGCCGGCGCCGATTTTCGCAGTAGCGACACATCTGACATCACCGTGAGGCATCTTTTAAATAAACAGGCATCGAACTCGAAGGGCGGCTCAACACGAAGTTGATAAGAACATATGTCCTCAACGTTAGGCATCTGTTAAACAAACAAGCATCGAACCCGTAGGCCGGCTCAACACGAAGTTGAGAGGAACATCTGACCTCGTTGTCAGGCATCTGTTAAACAAACAGGCAACGAACCCGAACGACGGCTCAACCCATTGTTGAGAGGAATATCTAACCTCGCCGTCAGGAATCTGTTAAATAAACAAGCATCGAACCTGAAGGCCGGCTCAACACGAAGTTGAGAAGAACATCTGACCATGCCATCAGGCATGGAACCGAAAGGTCGGCTAGACACGAAGTTGAGAGGAACATCTGACCTCACTGTCAAGCATCTGTTAAACAAACAGGCATCCAATTCGGAGGTCGGCTCAACCCGAAGTTACGAAGAACATCTGACCTTGCTGTCAGGCATCTGTTAAAGAAACAAGCATCGAACCCGAAGGCCGGATCAATCTGAAGTTGAGAAGAACATCTGACCTTGCCATCAGGTATCTGTTAAAAAAACAGGCATCGAACCCGAAGGCTGGCTCAACACAAAGTTGAGAGGAACATCTGACCTCGTCGTGAGGCATCTTTTAAACAAATAGGCATAGAACCTGAAGGGCGGCTCAACACGAAGTTGATAAGAACATCTGACCTCACAGTTAGGCATCTGTTAAAAGAACAGGCGTTGAACCCGAAGGCCGGTTCAATAGGAAGTTGAGAAGAACATCTGAACTCGCTGTCAGCTGTTGCACCCCAAAATTTGCGGTTGGCAAATTTTCGGGTTTCTTGGTATTCAACCGTCTTCTACCTATCAAGGACTTCTAGCACTCAAATTAAAGCTAAGACCATGCTCTACAACAATCATGTTGGGGGCAAGATGAGATGACAATCATATCTTGAGCTAAATTGCCTTGAAGATAGGGGCCAAATTAGGGGATTTTACACTCTCAAGCCTTAGAAACCCTAGCTTGAAACTTCTCAAACTCTTCAATTATGATGAGTTAACCTTGGAATCATCCTTATAACATCCCAATGTATCAATCCATGATCACATGGCTCTTGGATTAAGTCTCAACTTTCTTCAAATCATCAGTTGACTTAGGGTTGACCCAGTCAAACCCTAGCTGCACCACTCATGGCTGAGCCTTCTTAATCTTGCACAATGACCTGTCTAGGCCTCAAAGTGATCTTCAACACCTCTCATGAGCTCTCTCAAGACCTCAAGTCTAACTTCATGGCTTCAGAATCATCTGATGACTTCCCACAACTCTCAAGTTAGGAGACCTACACACTCTTGGTTTCAACCATTCTTTCTGAGGATCTTTTAACTTCTCTGACAAGGATGTCAACCCTTGGACATATGAATAACCTTCTTTGCTAGCTTCATAGTCTTGTGTAGCTCTTAATATGTAATCATACCTCTTGATCTCCTGCATACATGTCAATGAAATGCAAATGATAATGCTAATGTGCATGAAATGAAACATAAGCTAGGTAAAGAAATGTTGGGCAAATTTTGGGGTGCACAGTTGCCCCTATTCAAACGGCTCGGACCTGACTGGGTGAGAAGCAAACGGCTCTCAAAAAATCAAGGTGAAAGACTGTTGAGTACCAACAAACCCGGAAATTTGCCAACTGCACAAGTATACGGTACTCTGATGGGGACAAATCTTCGGAAACTAAAATAATAGCTGCACGGCAACTAGCTGGAGAAATACTGATCTGAATCTCCGTCAGGATGATTCTCTGATTTATCTGATATCATTGCATCCTCAAATCATCGAGGGATCACTGGTTACATGGTAATGGGTGATTTTCCAACCACGCACAAGTAAACGATACTCTGATTGGTCGGAACATCTTCAAAACTGAGCATGACAGTTGCACGACAACTTTGCTAGGGAATTGGTCACACGATAATTGGTGAATGGTCTAATCTCAAATCTCCGTCAGGATGATCATCTGATTTTGTTGTAGATATTCGTCCTCAAGTCATCAAGGAGTCACCGGTTACGCGGTAACTGGTAATGAATGGTTGGTATTACCGTCAGGCATTCTGCGGCACGGCGGCAAAAGAATTCCTCGGGACTCATCAGGTCATTTAGGAACTTTTTTTTTTACAATCCAGTTAATTATGCCATCGGGCATTCAAAGACAATTTCGGGCGTCAGCCAGACTTCGTCAGTGAATCTGAACTAGAATCCTTGGTCAATCATGAACCAAACAGGGATACCCAAACTTCTTCCATCAGGCACTCCGCATCAGCTGAGAGAACTGCTTCGATATCACCGTTGGACTTCATCAGTAAGTCAGGAGTTTTGGCACTACTGCCAGACTTCAATCATTAAGTCTTCAAGGAAATCTCAACTTCTCTGTTCAAAAACCTGCCGGGGATGACACATCTCCGCTGGGGATTCTGGAGAACTATCAAGTAACTCTGCTTCGGGGATCCAGAAATCATTATGGGTGAATCAACTCTGCTAAGGACTTCAAGAATCATCTTGGACAAATAACTCCGCCGGGGACTTCAAGGATCACCCTGAACCAATAACTCTGTTGGAGATTTCAGGAATCATCCTGAGCAAACACTCTGCCGAGGAATCTAAGCATCAACTTGAGCAATCTGCTCTGGCGACTTCACTGAGAATTTTAAGAATCATCTTAATCAAACAACTTCGCTGGGGATTTCAAGAATCATCTTGAGCAGACCATTCTGCGGAGGAACATCTGCAAAACAAGAACGGTAACGACCTAGCTCATGTTTCATATGCATATGTTTGGTAAATGGCGCAATGCTCCACACGGTGGAAATGCTACGTGTTTTTAGGGTAAATGCTATGACCCCATCAGCAAAATAAGTGCTGAAGGGAAAAGCCTCCTGTCAAGGAGAAAGAACCACTCTAGTGGGGGAAGGAATCATCCTGCCGAGAAGAAGAAGTCACGCCAATCTCAATTGGATTCCGCCTGGGGAAACGATCTTCAGTTGACTGCTGCAGGGGGACAAAGTTCTACGAGAACTGGGACCCGCTCAACCAGGTACTCAAACCACAAGCTGAGGAAACGATATCAGTCGTAGAAATAAACTGCACGACCTTCGTGGAAAAACTTCCCTGGAGATAACGACTCCGATGGAGAAATACAACATCAACTATTCAGCATTCTACTGGGGAAAACCAATCATGGCCCGCACGGCTTCCAAGGACTCAGCTCTCTTGAGGATTTGCAAACTTGACTGGGGAAGAAGGAATCATCCTGCTTGCTAGGGAGAATACAACTCTGTGGGGAATCTCAATTCCGCTGGAGACTTCAGTCTTGAACTATCGAGTGCTACATACTTGCGGATAGTTTTCTATGAGAATCTGCATATTGACCCAGTGCTGGGGATGAACATACACTTCAGTGTATTGCTCAGCTGGGGAGATGACGATCCTGCAGGATACCTCTGATTGGGGAGAATCTTCTCTGCTTGGGGAGACATATCAACGTTCACCATCCCACGTTCCGGCTCCGTGGGGAGATGCTGCTAAACTCACTGGGGTAGAAGGAATCATACTGCTTGGGGACGCATACGACGTACTGCCTGGAATATGCTACCTGCAACAACAAAAACAAACAGACAGGATACCCTTCTGAAAGGGACCTATCAAGATTATCATCTTGTGACAATGTTCAAGTAATTCATTGTTTCAACAATCAGTGGCCTAGGCCAGTAAGTTTATGTATGCGTATTTTATCAAAAACATCGACGTTCTTTTTCGCAAACAAAACAGATAAATGCTAAACAAGCAAACAGAATTGTTGAATAGTATATATTTTATTGATGATGAACTCCTGAATGGGTGAAGATGTTTTACAACAGATGCAAGCTCCTGGAATGAGGAAGCTGCGCAAATATAAAAACATAAATATACGTCAGTATATACACAAATGTCGGCAATGCAGCGTAGACGAACACCATGAGTTGATCCCTCTATGACCCACTCGACTTCGATACTTCTCCGATGCTTCAGCCTCAGAAGAGATTGATTCAGATAAACGACCCTCAGGTCTTCCAAACCACTAACTAATGAAAGTCCATACGCGGAACGCAATCATTTGCTTTTTCAAATCCCTAACTTTTACCTGAATCGCCCTTCCGGGTTTTCGATTCACCGGGATACCCTTTTTTGCCAAAGTCTCCCTTCCAGGTTTTCGACTTTGCGGGTGTACATTCTTTTCTTTTATATCCCTAATTTTTGCCCGAACCCTTTTCCTTTTTTATGGTTCTCCGGGATGCCCCATTTTTTCCTGGTTATTCTTTTTCTTTCCAGCGGGTCGTTTTTTAAGCAAAGTATTTTTTAACTGCGTCCGCGTTCGCCGGGGATGCAAAATCTTCGCCATCCATCGTGGATAACAACAAGGATCCTCCCGAGAAGACCTTGCTGACGATGTACATACCTTCGTAATTGGGAGTCCACTTACCCCGGTGATCGGAGTGTGGAGGAAGAATCTTCTTCAGGACGAGATCACCCGTCTGAAAGCTTCTAGGACGAACCTTCTTGTCATAAGCTTTCTTCATTCGGCTCTTAAACAGACGACCATATGAAATCGATACTAACCTCTTCTCATCCATCAGGCTGAGTTGGTTTAGTCGGTTCTTAATCCATTCTACCTCATCGAGTTTAACATCAACCAAAACTTGTAAAAAAGGGATCTCAACTTCTAACGGTAGGACAGCTTCCATACCGTACACCAGTGAGAAAGGAGTTGCCCCGGTCGATGTACATACCATTGTACGATAACCGTGCAGTGCAAATGGCAACATCTCGTGCCAATCCTTATAGGTCACAACCATCTTTTGCACAATCTTCTTGATGTTCTTATTGGCCGCTTCAACGACGCCATTCATCTTCGGCCGGTAAGAAGATGAGTTGTGGTGTTCAATCTTGAAATTCTGGCATATCTCCTTCATCATCTTGTTATTCAGATTCGAACCATTATCAGTAATGATCCGCTCGGGAATTCCGTATCGACAAATGATGTCCCTCTTTATGAATTTAGCCACCACCTGCTTGGTCACGTTAGCATACGAGGCTGCCTCCACCCACTTGGTGAAGTAGTCGATGGCTACTAGAATGAAGCGATGACCGTTAGATGCGGTGGGCTCGATCTTGCCTATCATGTCGATGCCCCACATGGAGAATGGCCACGGGGAAGACATGACATTCAACGGGCACGGCGGTACATGAATCTTATCAGCATAAATCTGGCATTTATGACATCTCTTCACGAATTTAAAGCAATCCGACTCCATCGTCAGCCAGTAGTACCCTGCTCTCAGGATCTTTCTCGTCATCGCATGCCCGCCGGCGTGCGTACCAAATGTGCCTTCATGGACTTCTTCCATGAGCATATTCACTTCTTTCTCATCTACACATCTGAGTAGCACGAGATCGTGGTTTCTTTTATACAAAACTCCATCAGGATTGAGATAAAAATTTCCAGACAGCCTCCTCAGAGTCTTCTTATCCTAGGTTGACGCTCCCGCGGGATACTCCTTAGTCATAAGGAAAGTCTGGATATCATGGAACCATGGCTTGCCGTCGGAGGCTTCCTCGATCGCAAAGACGAATGCAGGTCTATCAAGACGAGAAAGGACAATTCTTGGAGCTTCATTCTGTTGCACCCCAAAATTTGACCAACATTTATTTACCCATCAAGTGATTGAAGGTTGATACCTTCATCAGAAAGCTCAAGAGATCCTCAGAGGAATTGGTTGAAACCAAGGTGGTGTGCCTCAAAACTTGAGAGTTGTGGGTGCTCCTCAGATGATTCTGAGACTATGAGGATAGACTTGAAGCTTTGAGAAAGATTATGAGATGTCTTGAAAGCCATCATGAAGCCCAGAGAGGTCATTATACAAGAATTCAGAGGATTCAACCATGAGTGGTAGAATTAGGGTTTGACTAGGTCAACCCTGGGTCAGCTGAAGATTTGGAGAAGGTTGAGACCTAATCCAAGGGCCATGTGATCATGGAATGATGTATTGGAATTCTATAAGGATGATTCCTAGACCAACTCATCATGATTGAGGAGTTTGAGAAGTTTTAAGCTAGGGTTTCTAAGGATTGATAGTGTAAAATCCCCTAGTTTGATCCCTATCTTCCAGGCAGTTTTAGCTCAAGATGTGATTGTCATATCATCTTCCCCACAACATAAAAGTTGTAGAGCTTGTTCTTAGCTTTAATTTGAGTGGTGGAAGTCCTTGATAGGATTTGTGGAGCTCAAGTTATGGTTTTGGCAAATTACAGGTCATCTGAGGTATGTGAATCTGGGTCCTTGAAAGTCACTCAGCTTGCAGACAACTTTTTCCCTAGTAGGATGATTCCTATGGATTCTTGGTCATCATGAATGTTGAAGAGCATCTTCTTAGCCTTCTAGAGAGTACTATAAGTCCTTGATAGGATTTATAGAACTCAACTTATGGCTTTGACAAGCCAAGGGCATTTTGGTCATTTGGAAGTTATAGGTCATTTCAAGCATATGGCCATATCTCCTACTTCCAAGCTTCAAATGGAAAAATCTTCAACATCAAAGCTGCTTATAATGATGTTTTAAGGCTAGTAGGGTGGTCATGAGATGTTGGAAAGGCTCATATCAAAAAGTGATAAAAATAGCCTAAAAATGAGGCATAAGTTAATTCAAGTGAAATGGAAAATCATAAATCCCAAGTTCTAAATCCAAACCATGCCATATGATAGGCCATTTTGACTCTAAATGACATTCTAAGAACAATGGTTCAGCCACAATTTTGATTTGAGGCTTGCATCTTAGGGTTGCTTTGTAAAAGTCTTGCTTGCATAATGGGGTACCAAACCAAAACAAGGAAAAGCTTAATAAACAAGGGAGATATGCATTGTATTTTGTCCTAAATCTCATGTAAGGAGAAAATCAAGTTAGTTACCCAAGTTACAAGGGTTTTTTCATGATATACCATGTGGTGAGAATTGAAATGCAAATTACCATGACATGGAAAATTCAAGTTCTTTCTAGATGGTTCTAGACCTTTCTAAACCTCTCTATATATTGAGTACAACTTCCATTGGTGAGAGGTTGGTGATAGTTGGTGTTAATTGTGGAAGAGAATAGAGATTGAAATCCAAAAACTCCATTTGCAAATCACATTGAATCTTCATATTCTTCTTCATTACCTTTCCATTTTTCTCCACAAATCATCTCCATAAACATTTCTGATTGTGTTCATATTGATTTGCAACTCCATTGATGAAGATTTGAAAGCTTTCACATTGAATTTGCAAGGAAGCAAATTGCATTGGATCTTGGAGTGCAAGTCCTCTACATCAAATCTTGTGCAAGCAGAAGAAAATTCACCATTCAAGGAGTGTTCTTGAGGAGTTACAAGGCTTGGATTGAAGCTTTTCACCACCTACCATTTCAAGGAGAAAGGTATGCAAAACCACTTCTACACCCTATTCTAGGCATGGCTAGGATTAATTATTAGTGTGAAACTGTTAGAGACAATTAGGTGGTTCATTTTGATGAGTTTAAGATCAATTGGTGAGGTTTCATTAATGGTGGTCAATTCTTGGATGAGCTGAAACGAGTGATTTAATGGATGATAATGCAAGATATATGGCTGATTTTAATGAGGGTAACATGAGGATCATTTTTGTATAAAGAATGTTGAGTTTGGTGAAGGTCGAAAGCTGATGAAATTTTGAGTTCATGAGGTTATACCGTTCGGTTTGGATGATAGAGGTTGTTTCAATGCAAACTAAGATCACAGTTGTATTCTACGTGAAATTCTAGTCAAGTTTGGTTCTTATAACGTGTAATTTGGTGGAGGAACAAGGCCATACGAATGAGAGGAAGAGGAATGCATGGGAGCTGTTTTCATGGAGTTCTGCAAACCCTAATATTCCAAGGTGGAAGATGACTTTTCTACCGTTCGATGGCGCCTTGACCACTTGACTGAGAAGTAGATCCAATGGCTTGGATTTAAACACGAATTGGAGGGAGAGCTGACCCATGGAACGCTGCGTTTTATTAAACGCGTTCCTGGACTTAAGTGAGTTTAATGCTATCCAAACCCCCAAGCGTGGCCCAATTCCAATTTCAACTGTATTTCTTTCCTATTTGCACCGCGATTTTATTTTTTTCTTTCCATTTTAGTTTGTTTTTCTGATTAATTCATTGGGCCCAGCGTATTCCTATACGCACCCCTCATGTTGGGCCCAGATGTGAAAATAACTGGGTATTCTTACTAGCTGCACCCCATGCATTCATAAATCATTTTAATTTTCTCCAAAATTTATCCAACTTTAAAAATGCATATTAAATTGAAAAATGAATATTTTTCAATGGGAATTTTTTCCCACTTTCCATTTTTTTGTCAAGAAAAATATAAAATCATAAAATTGCCATTTTATTTCATTTTTATATTTTTTGCATATTTTCTCTTTTAATGCATTTTTAATTCTTTTAGTTGATATGTGAATTTGTAGATTTTAGTTTAGATAGCTCCCTTTATATTTTTAATTCAATCTTCTTAGGGTAGTTAGATGAATGTCTTAGGTTACCCCTGAATTAAGTCCATATTTTTGTCATGATTTTTAGGATAGTTTTGATTATGTAATTCTAGGTAGTGTAGAATTAGGTTAAAACTTCAACATAGGTCCATAACAACTTTAGATATTGGGTTTTTAGGAGAATTTAGACTATGGGGCATATATGGGACTTAAGGGTAGGTAGGTAGGACCCCTTAGAAATTACATTAGGATTTAATATAATAGTATGCTATTTTTAGTTGATTTTTGTATTGAATGATTGTTTGTGTTGCCTTTAGGGCATGTATTGTTAGTTTGCTTTGCTTTGGAGTTTTCCTTTGGCTTGAGGAGCTTGGTATCTCTTTGTGGAGCATTGTGAAGCATGGTTGAAGACTTGAAGATGCAGGGAGGAGCTTGAGGAGCTTGTTCTTCTTTTCTTTTTGTTGTTTTAGGGTTAGGAACTAGGAAGAGCTTAGATGCAGATAACTTCTTTCTCAAACATAGATGGTATCATTCACCTCCATTCCTCCCTATGATTCAAAGTCCTTCCATGGTGTGCACCTCTCTCCTTTGGAGGGATAAGTGCTATACCTAGGAGGTAGAACTTTTGAGGGACCATTCCCTTGATATTGAACCCTTAAAGGTCACCTTTGGTGATCAAATAAGCAGTTCAATATCCCCTAGCTTATCCGGTAAGTGATTTTCTCTGGTTTGACTGTCTTGAGAGCTGCTGAGCCTGAGCTTGAAGATGAAGACTTCATTGAAGAGTATTGAAAAGGATGAATCCCTGAGTAGTGCCATTCCAGCTGAAGCTTGAAGAGCATGAAGATCAAGTTGATACTTAAAGATCCCTGAAGATTAGGTGAAGCCTGAAGGTGGAGCTGATCAAAGAAGCTGAAGCTTAGGGAAGAAGATGAGTTGAAACTCATGTTGTAGGGTGAAACCTGGAAAGCAATTGATATCTGAAGTCTGAAGACTGAGTTGCTGCTGGAGGAGCTGAGGCTTTCTTCTGTTTTCTTTTCTGTATTGTGTGTTTTGCTTGATTTGTCTGTTGCATTAGAATAAGTTCATCTAGAATGAGTAGAATCTAGGAGCATGACTGTATTAGAGGTTGAGTTACTCCCTCTGCTTGTATTGTTATTGCGTGGCTTTGCTTGCGGGTATTCGGTAGAGCCCAGCTCCCTTGCCCATGTGGTTTATTTGCCCGATGGCATTTCCTTTCATTTTATCTGTATGATTGCAGTTTACTGTTTATTGCTTGATAGCATGTTGTTTATATTTCAGTATGATTACTGTTATTTCATGACTGGCTTGAGGTTGAGATGAGCTTGTGGAGGCTGAAGCCCCACACACATTTCCTCCCTCACTTGCATTGCATGCATTTTACTGTTAAGCTGATGCTTTGTCTGTTTTGGTGTATCATTGACATGATCCCTTAGGACTCTCATTTCCTTGGATAAGGATTTGATGATAGACTTTTAGGTTGAAACCTATGCATGACAACTTCTAGGAGTTCCCTGTTCAAACCTCAACCATAGGATGAATCCATGGCATGCCAACAGTAGGACTTGATAGTCTCCCTCCTAGTTGGGCCTGTTCTCTTCTCATCTCAAAACAGTTTAATATACAGTAATCATGAATGATTTCTTTCGTACGTTACGAGCCTTAAGCTACCTGAGAAAGGATTGTGGGAGAGTTTCTTTTCCACAGTCTGGATATTTAGTATGGTACCCTTTGGGTGACATGCGACGCATTCACTCTCAGGTCATAGTCTCTAGTGCGGTTGAAATCGCAAACACAATAAAAAACACTTCTTTCGTAAAAGACAGGAAATAAACCGTAGTTTCCCGAACTACGTATGCTCTGATCTCTCATGCCTGTTGAGAGTACGTAGGCACAAGATGGCGATGTCTTGGCGAGCTACCTTCCCCCATAACCCTTCGTAGGCCGAACTACGTTGACTCTGATTTCTCATTCTCTGATGAGAATACGTAGGCATAAAGCGTGACGCTTTGCCGAGTCATTTTTCTCTTCTTTTTCATCCAGCCTTGATAGGTAGATAGAATAAAACCAACCCGTCCAAGTAAACACAACAAGCGAGGATCCCGTCGAGTACGACGGACGTGAGGGGTGCTAATACCTTCCCCTTGCGTAACCGACTCCCGAACCCAGACAATGGTTACGATGACCTTGTCTTACCCTTTTTCGTCAGGTTTTTTCCGATCGTTTCCTTTCCCGCTCTGAGGGATAAATAACGAAAGGTGGCGACTCTTCTGTCATGCCGGCACCTTATTTTCGCGCAAGCGACAGCTGGCGACTCTGCTGGGGACTCCAACGGTTCCCTGCGAGAGTCAATCCTACCGCTTGTATGTTTACCTGTTGGGTTGCATCTATTTATCGCATTTTACTTCTCGCACTTTATTTCCCGCATTTTATTTTCAGTATAATATGATTATTTGTGCTGCGGTGGGATGGGAGTTCTGATGAGTGAGAAGCCAGACCCAGGCTTGAGTGCACCATAGACTTAGAGTGGAAATTAGTGGGCGCGTGCTTGCTTTGCAGGCACTAGTGTCTCATGAAATCCACGCTCAGACGAGGTTCATCCGGTTGGCTTCACTTTCAACCCTTTGGGTTGAGACGGTTGCTGGTTTGGTGGATTGTCGACTCTGGGGACCGATCATTTGTGATTCAGCTAAGTGAGGCCGCTTCATCAGCTGGTGATGCCACACCTTCTGGGTATCGTATCACCCCTCTTGAAAGTCTGTGACGCTGATGAATGCATAGGATGCCGTACCATGAGTCAGTTTAGGTCCATACCTGTGAGTGGGATTGGGTTTATTGCAGGAAACTTAGACCTTCAGACTACCTGGTTTTCTCGACAGTGAATCAGTTGTGTTGGTACCAGGATTTCTCAGTTGCAGATTTGTCTGTTCTTGATAGAGCAGGTTTTGATCAGAGGATCTTATCATCAGGTGTATGTCTGTTCTTGATAGAGCAGGTCTTGATCAGAGTATTGTCATCAGTTGTTTGTTCATGATAGAGCAGATTTTTGGGGTCTGAAGATCTCATCAGCAGATGTTGTTTGTTCTTGATAGGGCAGATTTTTGATTTGGGGTCTGAAGACTTCATCAACAGATATTTCTTGATCATACATCCGAGGTCCTTATTATCAGACATTTGTTCTTGACAGAGCAGGATTTTGATCCTATGTATATGGTCCTATCAGATGGTTGTTCCTGGTAGATCAGATTTGTGGTCTTACACCGGGGTTTTCTTCTCATCAGTGGTTTTGTTGATACAAAATCTCCGCAACACCAGCTACCTGGATATATTATTGCATGACTGCATTTTGAATTAGTTTGCATACTCATTTGCATTCCATTAACGTGTGTCTGTGTTGCAGGTACCGTTTCCCCGATCCAGGATTTCTCGCCTCCTATTGTATTGTTATGGCCTCTCTCAGGAAGACTGTTGCGTACAAGTTCCCGACCCCTGATGTGTCGAAGTTGACTGGTTTGATAGCTCTAGCAGGGGATTCTCTGAAGGATGAGTTCAGGAAATCTTATGGACGGTTGCTCAGTTTGGTTTGCAAGCCTTCTACGTTCGAGCTGAATGGGTTGCATGCTCTGTTGCAGTTCTACGACCCTCCGCTGAGATGTTTCACTTTTCAGGACTTCGTTCTCGCGCCGACACTGGAAGAATATGCTGATTTGCTGGGTGTGCCTATCAAAAGGCAGATGCCTTTTGTCCACATGGATGTTGAGCCTGATCTGGCTGGTTTAGCTTCTGATAGGTAGGAAGGGCTGCATAAACTACAATCCATCGTTGTTGGTTCGACAATTCGCGTATGCTTTGAGGACTCCGCCGAAGGAGGAAGAGGTACAGGAATCTCTGTACCTCACGGGTACTTTAGAAGGGGATTTGTTGTCCAAGCTTCAGCGTGCATGGAACAGTATCAGTAAGAGAGGAAAGCCTTTGTTGGGAAAAAGCAACAGTCAAGCCTACCCTCCATATTCAGCATGGATCAGAGCCAGGGCCAATGCGATAGGAATGCCATTTCCTCATGCCAAGCCAGAAAGCTCTCTAGCAGTCGAAGAGCCTACTACTGTGCCCATCCATCAGCATAACCAGGTATTAGCTGAGCGGGATGAATTGAAGCGGGCGAACGCAGAACTGGAGAAGGAGTTAGCTCAGCTTCGAAGTGAGAGGAACGAAGCCGTGCATGCTTTCAAAAAGCAAATAGAGTTGGTAAACCAATTGGGTACATACCTGGCAAAGCAGATTGCCGATCGTGAGCGCATGGGTCAAGACTTCAGGGCTGTCAACGACGTACTAGCTACGAAGAAGCAGCATTTGGACGAGGCATATCGGAGGATATCCAAGTTCGACCAGCACTGGAAGGCTTCCCTGGCCACCAGGAAAGAGCGGGAGGATAAGCTGATGCTGTGAATATCCAAACTGGAAGCCGAGGTGAAGGACAGTGAGCGAAGGTTTGATGAAGAAACCGCCCGCAGGTACGCCGCCGAAGGCCAACTCAACAAAGCACTTGCCAACCTGAAGGAGCACAAGCTGATGTTTGAGTCTAAGAAGCGGAAACTGGAAGATTGCTTCGGCGAAGGAGCATGGGAAAGTTCAGTTCAGGGGCTTCAGTATACCATTGCACAGAGGGAACTACTCGTCGAGGGGTTGCTCACTTTGCCAGATTGTCCAAAGACGAAGGAGTTATTAGCAGAGTATCGCGCCCGTGGCCATACTTGACTAACTTGTATTCCTTTTGTTTTGATCTTTGTTGTATACTGACCATCACCAGGCTTGTTGGCTGAGGTCACGTTGTTGATTTGTCTTGTACTTGCTGATGCTATGTACTGCCTTGATAGGCTTTCCTTATATATATATATATATATATATATATATATATATATATATATATATATATATATATATATATATATATATATATATATATATATATATATATATATATATATATATATATATATATATATATATATATATATATATATATATATATATATATATATATATATATATATATATATATATATATATATATATATATATATATATATATATATATATATATATATATATATATATATATATATATATATATATATATATATATATATATATATATATATATATATATATATATATATATATATATATATATATATATATATATGAGATTGATGTTTCCATGATTGGGCTCGGACTTCTTCTTCTTATTATTATTATCAGCACTGGCACTAAGGCACTAGGATCGGGGGAAATCTCCCAAGCACACAGACACACGCATGCATCTGCATGAAGCATTTGCATGGCGTACATTTTGTTGTTTTTCCTAACCTTTAGTGTTTGAAGGTTTTTTCAGGTTCACAGGTTCCAGGCTGTTTCCGGTGACTCCAGAATTGATCAGAGACTCATTCACCATTATCCAACTCGAGCTAATCAGACAAGGATCATGGATCAAGTGCAGAAAGATGTCCAGGAGCTCCGTGAGCGGATGGATCGTTTTATGGAACTGATGCAGGTGGTCGCTAATGGTCAAGATCAACTCCGGACTTTGGATCAACCTTTGATCTCCAGGGTTGATAGTAACAGCATACTTAATGGCGGGGTTGTGCCTACTCCTCCACCAGTGGCAGAATGGTGTCCCTGTTGCCGGGGGCAATGGCAGCGCTAATGGAAATGTGATGGCCAATATCGAACTCAATGCGACAGGCGTCGGCAATGGTAGTCTGGGAGCTAATGTCAACATCGGGCCGGTCAACGGCAATGCTGGCGTCGAAAACATGTTGGTGCCTCAACCGTGGCTTGAGGATCATCAGGATGATGTGTTTTCTCAAAGAGGTGCGGAAGCGGAGCTGAATGCCGAAGCGCGTCTCAGATTCAAAGCACTGGAAGATAAAACGAGAGACATTGAGAATCAGAATACTTTGGGCGTTGATATGTCCAAGCTGGGGTTAATTGCTGATTTCAAGGTACCTCCTAAGTTCAAGGTGCTTGTCTTTGAGAAGTATAAGGGTACTACTTGCCCTCGTGTCCACGTCAGATCGTACTATAGAAAGATGTCTGCCTATTCAGAGGATGAGAAGTTGCTGATGCACTTCTTCCAAGATAGTCTTTCTGGGCCGTCCCTCGAGTGGTACATGGGCTTGGAGTCCACTACCGTGCGCACATGGAAGGATCTCGCTGAAGCGTTTGTCCTCCATTATCAGTACAATAGCGACTTGGCCCCAAACCGAGTCCAGCTCAAGAACCTTTCACAGCGAAATAATGAAGGATTTAAGGAGTACGCCCAGCGGTGGCGTGAGTTGGCTGCTCGGGTTCAACCGCCGATGGTTGAGCGCGAGCTCGTGCAGATGTTTGTTGCTACCCTCCCGGGAATCTACTATGAAAAGTTAGTCAGTGGCATGTCTGGGACGTTCTTAGCTCTCATTACCATGGGCGAGCACGTCGAGAATGGTATCAAGATCGGAAAAATTCAAGGTGAATCATCCTCAGCTGGAGGAGGTGTAAAGAAGCCTTATGCTGGTAAACAACGAGAAGGCGAAGCGAGCGCTGTAACCAACACTCGGAGAAAGGGCAAGGGCCCTCAGCACCAGATAGCCAGTATAAATATCCCAGCAGCTCCGCAGCAGCAGCAGCAGCCGCAGCAACAGAATCAATAGGGCTATAGAAAATACCAGAATCGGGCACCTTTGACAAACCGTCACTTCGAGGCTCCGCCCATGTCGTACACGCAGCTCTTGCAAACTTTGCTTCAGCTTCAGTTGGTTCAGAAGAGGACGATGGCTCCCTTGACAGGGGCACCGCCACCAGGGTACGATGCAAATGCCACTTGCAATTTCCATACAGGGGCACCAGGCCATACAATCGAGAACTGCAAAGCTTTTAAGCACAAGGTGCAGGACCTGGTAGATGCCAAGATTATTAATTTCTCTAATAATGTGCCCAATGTCACGAAAAACCCTATGCCGAATCATAGGGGAGGCGGAGTGAACGCCATTATCGAAGAAGAGAGCGCAGATCTGTTGACTGATGTCAAAGACCTAAAGACGCCGCTTAGTTTCGTCAAAGCTAAGTTGTGAAGAAAAGGTTCTTTCCAAGATGCGGAGAGTTATGCATGAACTGTGCTACACATTCTGATGGGTGTGAGAAGC
The DNA here is from genome assembly GCA_963859935.3 of Lathyrus sativus. Lineage (NCBI taxonomy): Eukaryota > Viridiplantae > Streptophyta > Magnoliopsida > Fabales > Fabaceae > Lathyrus > Lathyrus sativus. The sequence goes on from OZ012735.1 coordinate 381,717,643, forward strand.
TGGTAGAAGGTATCCAAAGTCTGATGACTGAGGGTATTTTGCAGTTCAGCCGGAGGGCTGAAAGTGTATTAGGGGAGGTTGTGTTGAAGCAGGCCGATGAAGTCGCCACCATCACCATTCCACGCCGACCAATAACCATCTTTGCGCCCAGACCGCCTACGATCACTATTACCAAAGCTGGGCCGATCCCATTCGAGAGCACTAATGTCGTTCCGTGGCATTACGGCGCCGAAGTCTATTACAACGGTCAGAAGCTAGAGCTGGAGCCGTATGGGTCGACTGTGGAGAATCTCGCAGGAATCAGTGGTATTACTCGAAGCGGAAGAGTGTTCGCACCGCTAGAGGTCGTGGCAGAGAAAGCGGTCAGAGCTGATGCGGCTGATAAGGGTAAAAGCAAAGTCATCGAAGAGGTCCCGTGTGGGGGAGAGAAAGATTTGCTAGTCAAAGATGCCGAAGAGTTTATGCGGTTAATCAAAAAGAGCGACTACAAGATTGTAGACCATCTCCATCAGACGCCTTCGAAGATTTCTATTCTCAACTTGTTGCTGTGTTCTGAAACGCACCGCAACGCGTTACTAAAGGTATTGAACGCTGCCTATGTACCGCAAGAGATATCCGTGAATCAGCTAGAAGAGGTGGTAGCCCATGTTAATGCTGGCAACGGGCTAGGTTTCACAGATTTAGAGCTGACTCCTAAAGGGAGGAATCACAACAGCGCCTTGCATATCTCGATAGAGTGCAGAGGCACAATCATGTCGCACGTCCTGGTGGACACGGGTTCGTCGCTTAATGTGCTTCCGAAGAAGGAATTAATGAAGTTGGACACTCGTGGATTGCTTTGCACGCCCAGTGATCTGGTGGTGAAAGCATTTGACGGAACTAAACGCCACGTTTTCGGAGAGTTGACCCTACCGATCCAAGTTGGTCCGGAAACGTTCAACACGGTCTTTTATATTATGGACATCATGCCCGCCTACAGTTGCCTCTTAGGTCGGCCATGGATCCATGATGCTGGTGTCGTGACCTCCACGTTGCACCAAAAGCTCAAATTTGCTGTCGGGGGAAGCATAGTAACAGTGTGTGGTGAGGAGGACATCCTGGTGAGCCATTTGTCATCCTTTAAGTATGTTGAAATGGATGGCGAAATCCATGAAACTCTCTGCCAAGCATTTGAAGCCATCAAAGTGAAAGAGGTAGCTCCTGTCGTCACAGAGAAGCAAGATATGAATCTCTCCTCGTTCAAAGAAGCTCGGGCCGTCGTCAAAGTCGGTTCCACCCTAGGCTGGGGGCATATTTTGGAGATACCGATCAAGCAGGATAAGTTTGGATTGGGGTATTCTCCTGAAGCTGAAGCTTCTTCTTCTTCGTCTAGCAGTTCGTCTCGTGGTAAGGGGCTGATCCTATTTACCAGTGGCGGAGTGATCTTCGAAAGCATCAACGCGGCGTCTGAGGACAGCGGGGATAGTGATTGTGATCTTGACTCTTGGATTCAGCCAAGCAAGCCGGGCAAGCACCTCAACAATTGGACCATCAAGGAAATTATCCAGCTGACAAGTGAAGAGTAATGATTTACTTTTTACAATCATTGTACAACCCTATGTCCTACCCGAGGCATAGCGGCTTTATTGTCAGGGCCTTGTTGGATTATGTACATGCATTTTGTTAATAAATCAAAGGCGTTTTTGTCGTATTCAAATATTGCGTTCTCTGTTATTCCTGTTTTATGTTTATTTTTGAAAAAAACAGCAAAATGGCAACGGGGTTTGTGCTAACCTGCATATTCTTGTTTTAAACTTAACCCTTGTTATTGCAGGATCCACATAACAGACGACATCGACTCTGGACCTTCTACGGCTCACTTCGACTTCGATTGCCCGGTCTATCAAGCCGAGGAAGAGATTGATGAAGACGAAGACCTTCCTGAAGAGTTGGCCCGCTTGTTGAAACAAGAGGAAAAGGTTATTCTGCCTCACGAGGAGGAAATTGAGATCGTAAATCTGGGTTCTGAAGAGCTCGTCAAAAATGTCAGAGTAGGGGCTGCGCTGCAGAGTAATGTCAAGCAGAGACTGGTCGAGATGCTTCGAGAGTATAGTGACGTCTTTGCTTGGTCATACGAAGATATGCCCGGACTTGACACGGATATCGTGGTCCACCGCTTACCGCTGCGAGAAGATTGCCCTCCAGTCAAGCAGAAGCTTAGGAGGACGAGACCAGACATGGCTGTAAAAATCAAAGAAGAAGTCCAGAAGCAGTTGGACGCAGGATTTTTAGCCGTTACCACTTACCCTCCGTGGGTTGCCAACGTTGTGCCTGTACCGAAGAAGGACGGTAAGGTACGCATGTGTGTCGATTATCGGGATTTGAATAGGGCAAGCCCTAAAGATGATTTCCCGCTGCCTCATATCGATGTGTTGGTCGACAATACAACCCAATTCTCCGTGTTTTCGTTCATGGATGGCTTCTTCGGTTACAACCAGATCAAAATGGCGCCGGAGGACATGGAGAAAACGACGTTTATCACCCCCTGGGGAACATTTTGCTATAAGGTAATGCCCTTCGGTCTGAAGAACGCAGGGGCCACTTACCAGCGAGCAATGGTGACTTTGTTTCATGATATGATTCATCATGAGATCGAGGTCTATGTTGATGACATGATTGCGAAGTCCCAAACGGAGGAAGAGCATCTGGTCAACTTATTGAAGCTTTTTGAGAGGCTTAGGAAATTCAGGCTGAGGCTGAATCCTAACAAGTGCACTTTCGGAGTGCGGTCCGGAAAGTTTCTGGGGTTTATCGTTAGTGAACGAGGTATCGAGGTTGATCCTGCGAAAATAAAAGCCATTCAAGAAATGCCAGCGCCGAAAACAGAAAAAGAAGTTCGTGGTTTCTTAGGCCGAATAAACTACATTGCAAGGTTTATCTCTCAGCTCACGGCCACCTGTGAACCGATGTTCAAGCTTTTAAAGAAAAATCAGGCAATTACTTGGAATGAAGATTGCCAGAAGGCATTCGACAAGATAAAGCATTATCTTCAAGAACCTCCAATCTTGATACCCCCAATGGCTGGACGGCCTTTAATCATGTACCTGACGGTTCTGGAGAATAGTATGGGGTGTGTTCTCGGTCAGCACGACGAGACAGGCAGAAAAGAGCATGCCATCTACTATTTGAGTAAAAAGTTCACTGAGTGTGAATCTCGATACTCGATGTTGGAGAAGACGTGTTGTGCACTAGCTTGGGCTGCCAAACGTCTACGACAGTACATGCTCAATCACACCACTATGCTAATTTCGAAGATGGATCCGATCAAGTACGTCTTCGAGAAGCAGGCTCTTTCGGGCAGGATTGCCAGATGGCAAATGGTGTTAACGGAATATGATATTCAGTACGTGTCCCAGAAGGCCATCAAGGGAAGCGTATTGTCTGATTACCTTGTCGAGCAGCCGATCGAGAATTACCAGCCGATGAAGTTCGAATTCCCTGACGAGGATATTATGTTTCTCAAAGCGAAGGATTGCGATGAGCCGTTGCCCGGCGAGGGGCCAGATAGGAAATCCCAGTGGAAGTTGATATTCGATGGAGCGGTTCATTCCTATGGAAGTGGCATCGGGGCTATCATCACGACTCCCCACGGATCCTACATCCCGTTTACTGCGAGACTGACGTTTCCAGTTACCAACAATGAGGCGGAGTACGAAGCATGCATTATGGGTCTAGAAGAGGCAATTGATTTGAGAATCAAGAATCTAGACGTATATGGTGACTCAGCGCTTGTGATCAACCAAATCAAAGGGGAGTGGGAGACTCGTCAAGCGAATTTGGCACCGTACATGAATTATGCCAGGAGGCTACTTCCGTTATTCGATCGAGTGGAACTTCATCACGTACCCAGAGCTGAAAATCAGATGGCTGATGCCTTAGCCACGTTGGCTTCAATGTATAAAGTCAATTTTTGGAATGAGGCTCCAAGAATTGTACTCTCGCGTCTTGATAGACCGGCATTTGTCTTTGCAATCGAGGATGCCGCCGACGGCAAGCCATGGTTCCGTGACATCCAGACTTTCCTTATGACTAAGGAGTATCCTGCGGGTGCGTCAACCCAGGATAAGAAGAACCTGAGGAGGCTGTCTGGAAACTTTTATCTCAATCCAGATGGAATGTTGTATAAGAGAAACCACGATCTCGTGCTACTCAGATGTGTAGATGAGAAAGAGGCGAGTATGCTCATGGTGGAAGTCCATGAAGGCACATTTGGTACGCACGCCGGCGGGCATGCCATGACGAGAAAGATCCTGAGAGCAGGATACTACTGGCTGACGATGGAGTCGGATTGCTTCAGATTCGCAAAAAGATGTCATAAATGCCAGATTTATGCTGATAAAGTTCATGTGCCGCCGTGCCCGTTGAATGTCATGTCCTCCCCGTGGCCGTTCTCCATGTGGGGCATCGACATGATAGGCAAGATTGAGCCCACTGCATCCAACGGTCATCGCTTCATTCTGGTAGCTATCGACTACTTCACCAAGTGGGTGGAGGCAGCCTCGTACGCTAATGTGACCAAGCAGGTAGTTGCTAAATTCATAAAGAGGGACATCATCTGTCGTTACGGAGTTCCCGAGCGGATTATTACTGATAATGGTTCGAATTTGAACAACAAGATGATGAAGGAGCTGTGCCAAAGCTTCAAGATCGAACACCACAACTCATCTCCTTACCGGCCGAAGATGAATGGCACCGTCGAAGCCGCCAACAAGAATATAAAGAAGATTGTTCAGAAGACGGTTGTGACGTACAAAGATTGGGACGAGATGCTGCCATTTGCATTGCACGGTTATCGTACGACGGTACGTACGTCGACCAGGGCAACTCCTTTCTCCTTAGTGTACGGTATGGAAGTTGTCCTACCGTTAGAAGTGGAGATCCCTTCTTTGCGAGTTCTGGTTGATGTGAAACTCGACGAGGCAGAATGGATTGCGAATCGCTTGAACCAACTCAGCCTGATGGACGAGAAGAGGTTAGCATCGATTGCATTTAGTCGTCTGTACCAAAGCCGAATGAAGAAAGCTTATGATAAGAAGGTGCATCCTAGAAGCTTTCAGACGGGTGATCTCGTCCTTAAGAAGATTCTTCCGCCACACTCCGATCACCGGGGCAAGTGGACTCCGAATTACGAAGGTCCGTATGTCGTCAGCAAGGTCTTCTCGGGAGGAGCTTTGTTGTTATCCACGATGGATGGTGAAGATTTTGCATCCCCGGTGAACGCGGACGCAGTTAAAAAATACTTTGCTTGAAAGCGACCCGCTGGACAAAAAAGAAAGAGTCCAGGCAAAAAAGGGGCATCCCGGCGAACCAAAAACAAAATAAAAGGTTCGGGCAAAAATTAGGGATATATTGAAAAAATGTACACCCGCGAAGTCGAAAACCTACACTGGGCGGCTTCGGCAAAAAAGGGTATCCCGGTGAACTGAAAACCCGTAAAGGGCGGTTCACGCAAAAGTTAGGGATTTGAATAAGCAAATGACTGCGTTCCGCGTGTGGACTTTCATTGTTTAGTGGTTTGGAGGACCTGAGGGTCTTAGAGGGATCAATTCATGGTGTTCGTCTACGCCTCGTTGCCGACATTTGTATATACTGATGTATATTTATGTTTTATTTCTGCGCGGCTTCCTCATTCCAAGAGCTTGCCTCTGTTGTAAAACATTTTTACCCATTCAGGGGTTCATTATCAATAAAATGTGTACTATTCAGCAATTCTGTTTGCCTGTTTAGCATTTATCTGTTTTGTTTGCGAATGAAGACGCTGATGTTTTTGATAAAATGCGCATACATAAACTTACCGGCCTAGGCCATTGATTGTTGAAACAATTAATTGCTTGAATATTGTCACGAGATAATAACCTTGATAGGTCCCTTTGAGAAGGGTATCTTGTCTATTTGTTTGTGTTGTTACAGGTGTAGCATATTCCAGACAGTGCACCGTGCGCATCCCCGAAGCAGGATGATTCCTCCTTCTCCAGCAGAGTTCAGTGGCCTCTCCTCGCAGAGTATGAACGCAAGACTGTGAGCATTGATATGTCTCCCCAGGCAGAGATGATTCTCTCCCCAAGCAGACGCGTCCCGAAGAAATGTCACCTCCTCAGCTGAGTCACGCGGCGAAGCACGAGTTCATCCCCCCGCACCGGGTCACAAGTGCAGGTTTCGCAGGAAACTACTCGTACGCCGAAGTATGCAACAACTGATGGTGCCAGATTGAAGTCTCCAGCGGAATTGAAATTCCCCACCAGATTCGTACTCTCTCCCGAAGTCGGATGATTCCCTCTTCCCTAGTAGAGTGTTGGAACAGCTGATGTTGTATTCCCCTGCAGAGTTGTACTCTCCCCCGAAGTCAGATGACTCCTTCTTCCCCAGCGAAATTGAAATTCCTCATCAAAGTCGAACTCTCCAGTGAAGTAGAGTGATTTCTCTCTCCCCGGCTGAGTCCGCAGGTCCCCAAGAGAGCCGAATCCTTGAAAGCAGTTGGGACCATGAGTAGTTTTCCCTAGCAGAGCGTTGAGTAGCTGACGCTTTATTCCCCCCAGAGTCGTACTCTCTCCAGTGAAGCAGAATGATTTCTCCTTCCCCAGCCGAGTTTGCAGATACCCAAGAGAGCCGAATCCTTGGAAGTTGTTCAGACAGTGATTGGTTTTCCCCAGTGGAGTGTTGAGCAGCTGAAGTTGTTTCCCCACAGAGTCTTATCATCCCCAGAAGAGTAGCCGAGGCGGCCACGCAGTTCATTCCCGCGATTGACATCGCTTTCCTTCAGCAGGTTCAGGTTCTCGTAGAGCTTCGTTCCCCTGCAGTAATCAACTGAAGTTGTTTCCCCTGCAGCAGTCAACTGAAGATCATTTCCCCAGACGGAGTCCAATTGATATTGGCGTGACCATGTTCTCCTCAGCAGGATGACTCCTCTATCTGAGTAGTTCTTTCTCCTTGACAGGAGGATTTCCCCTTCGGCATTTATTTTGCTGACGGGATCGCATCATTGTGCATGATTGCATAGCATTTATCATAAACGCATAGCATTTCCACCGTGTGGAGCATGGCGCCGAAGCATATGCATAATAAACATGATCTAGGTTGTTGCCGTTCTTGTTTCGCAGGTGTTCCGCCGAAGGATCAGTTGCTCAGGATGATTCCTGAAATTCTCCCCGACGAAGTCGTTTGCCCAAGATGATTCTTGAGATCCCCAGCGAAGTCTTCAGTTCAAGATGATTCTCGAATCCCTCAGCAGGGCCGTTTGCTCGAGATGATTCTTAAGACCCCAGTGCAGTCTCCAGAGTTGGTTGCTCAAGTTGATACTTGGAGTCCCCAGCTAAGATCGCCCAGGATGATTCCTGAAGCCCCAAGAGAGCCGAATCCTTGGAAGCTGCTCAAGCCATGATTGGTTTGTCCCCGACAAGAGTTGTCCAGGATGATTCCTGGAATTCCCAACAGAATGTCTGCTCAGAATGGGTATCGGTTCAAGATGATTCTTGAAGGTCCCCGACGGAGTTATTTGTTCAAGATTATTCTTGAAGTCCTTAGCAGAGTTGATTCCTCCAGAATGATTTCTGGACCCCCGGAGCGGAGTTGCTTGATAGTTCTCCAGATTCCCCAGCGGCGAAGCGTCCTTCCCAGCAGGTTTCCGATGGCGAAGTTGAAATCTCCCTTTGAAGACCCCATGGGTGAAGTCTGATCAACCTGATGGTTGAAGTCCGGCTGATGCCCGACAGTTTCTTTGGATGCCTGATGGCATGATCGACTGCGTATTACCGGTTACCGTACGATCAATTCCCCAATGGATATTTGTTTGACGGCGAGGTCATATCATGTTTGTTTCCAGCGGCGATGTTGGACGTTTGTTTTGGCGGCGAGGTCAGATTATGTTTGTTTCCGACGGCGATGTTGGACATTTGTGTTTGACGGCGAGGTCAGATTATGTTTGGTCCCGACGGCGATGTTGGACATTTGTGTTTGACGGCGAGGTCAGATTATGTTTGTTTCCAGCGGCGATGTTGGACGTTTGTTTTGACGGCGAGGTCAGATTATGTTGAGTTCCCGACGGCGATGTCGAGTATTCCTCAGAGTTATAGGGTTTCTGGCGGCGATGTCAGGTGTTTGTTTCCAGCGGCGATGTTGGATATTTGTTTTGACGGCGAGGTCAGATCATGCTTGTTTCCAGCGGCGATGTTGGATGTTTGTGTTTGACAGCGATGTCAGACTCTTTAGCTCCCCAGCAGAGATTATGTTTGTACGACGGCGATGTCGAGTGTCTCTCAAAGTTATGTTTGTTTATGACGGCGATGTCAGATTCTCTATTTCTCCAGCGGCGATGTTGGATGTTTGTTTCTGGCGGCGATGTCAGTGGATCTAGTTTTCCAGCGGCGATGTTGGGTATTTCTCAGATTCTTTGTTTCCAGCGGCGATGTTGGGTATGTCTCAGATTCTTTGTTTCCAGCGGCGATGTTGGGTATTTCTCAGATTCTTTGTCTTCCGGCGGCGATGTTGGATGTTTGTTCATGACGGCGATGTCAGATTGATTTCGTTTCCCCAGCGGCGATGTTGGATATTTGTTTGTTTCTGACGGCGATGTCAGGTGATTCAGTTCTCCAGCGGCGATGTTGGATGTTTGGTTCTGACGGCGATGTCATATTATTCTTTAGTTCTCGAGCGGCGATGTTTGGTATGTTTGTTTCTGACGGCGATGTCAGGTGATTTAGTCTTCCAGCGACGACGTTGGGTGTTTTGGTTGTCTGATGACAATGCCAGAAGAATTTAGTGTGGATAACTGACGGCGATGTCAGATCAGTATGTCTCCAGCTAGTTGCTGTGCAGCTACTATTCCAGTTTTCGAAGATTTGTTCCCCGCAGAGTATCGTGTGCTCGTACAGTTGGCAAATTTTCGGGTTTACCGGTATTCAACCGTCTCACACCTTGATTGGCTGAGAGACGTTCGCTCCTCACCCAGTAAGGTTCAAGCCGTTTGAATAGGGGCAGCTGTTGCACCCCAAAATTTGACCAACATTTATTTACCCATCAAGTGATTGAAGGTTGATACCTTCATCAGAAAGCTCAAGAGATCCTCAGAGGAATTGGTTGAAACCAAGGTGGTGTGCCTCAAAACTTGAGAGTTGTGGGTGATCCTCAGATGATTCTGAGACTATGAGGATAGACTTGAAGCTTTGAGAAAGCTTATGAGATGCCTTGAAAGCCATCATGAAGCCCAGAGAGGTCATTATACAAGAATTCAGAGGATTCAACCATGAGTGGTAGAATTAGGGTTTGACTGGGTCAACCCTGGGTCAGCTGAAGATTTGGAGAAGGTTGAGACCTAATCCAAGGGCCATGTGATCATGGAATGATGTATTGGAATGCTATAAGGATGATTCCTAGACGAACTCATCATGATTGAGGAGTTTGAGAAGTTTTAAGCTAGGGTTTCTAAGGATTGACAGTGTAAAATCCCCTAGTTTGATCCCTATCTTCCAGGCAGTTTTAGCTCAAGATGTGATTATCATCTCATCTTCCCCACAACATGAATGTTGTAGAGCTTGTTCTTAGATTTAATTTGAGTGGTGGAAGTCATTGATAGGATTTGTGGAGCTCAAGTTATGGTTTTGGCAAATTACAGGTCATCTGAGGTATGTGAATCTGGGTCCTTGAAAGTCACCCAGCTTGCATACAACTTTTGCCCTAGTAGGATGATTCCTATGGATTCTTGGTCAACATGAATGTTTAAGAGAATCTTCTTAGCTTTCTATAGAGTACTAGAAGTCCTTGATAGGATTTGTAGAACTCAACTTATGGCTTTGACAAGCCAAGGGCATTTTGGTCATTTGGAAGTTATAGGTCATTTCAAGCATATGGCCATATCTCCTACTTCCAAGCTTCAAATGGAAAAATCTTCAACATCAAAGTTGCTTTGAATGATTTTTTAAGCCTAGTAGGGTGGTCATGAGATGTTGGAAAGGCTCATATCAAAAAGTGATAAAAATAGCCTAAAAATGTGGCATAAGTTAATTCAAGTGAAATGGAAAATCATAAATCCCAAGTTCTAAATCCAAACCATGCCATATGATAGGTCATTTTGACTCCAAATGACATTATAAGAACAATGGTTCAGCCACAATTTTGATTTGAGGCTTGCATCTTAGGGTTGCTTTGTAAAAGTCTTGCTTGCATAATGGGGTACCAAACCAAAACAAGGAAAAGCTTAATAAACAAGGGAGATATGCATTGTATTTTGTCCTAAATCTCATGTAAGGAGAAAATCAAGTTAGTTACCCAAGTTACAAGGGTCTTGTCATGATATACCATGTGGTGAGAATTGAAATGCAAATTACCATGACATGGAAAATTCAAGTTCTTTCTAGATGGTTCTAGACCTTTCTAAACCTCTCTATATATTGAGTACAACTTCCATTGGTGAGAGGTTGGTGATAGTTGGTGTTAATTGTGGAAGAGAATAGAGATTGAAATCCAAAAACTCCATTTGCAAATCACATTGAATCTTCATATTCTTCTTCATTACCTTTCCATTTTTCTCCACAAATCATCTCCATAAACATTTCTGATTGTGTTCATATTAATTTGCAACTCCATTGATGAAGATTTGAAAGCTTTCACATTGAATTTGCAAGGAAGCAAATTGCATTGGATCTTGGAGTGCAAGTCCTCTACATCAAATCTTGTGCAAGCAGAAGAAAATTCACCATTCAAGGAGTGTTCTTGAGGAGTTACAAGGCTTGGATTGAAGCTTTTCACCACCTACCATTTCAAGGAGCAAGGTATGCAAAACCACTTCTACACCCTATTCTAGGCATGGCTAGGATTAATTATTAGTGTGAAACTATTAGAGACAATTAGGTGGTTCATTTTGATGAGTTTAAGATCAATTGGTGAGGTTTCATTAATGGTGGTTAATTCTTGGATGAGCTGAAACGAGTGATTTAATGGATGATAATGCAAGATATATGACTGATTTTAATGAGGGTAACATGAGGATCATTTTTGTATAAAGAATGTTGAGTTTGGTGAAGGTCGAAAGCTGATGAAATATTGAGTTCATGAGGTTATACCGTTCGGTTTGGATGATAGAGGTTGTTTCAATGCAAACTAAGATCACAGTTGTATTCTACGTGAAATTCTAGTAAAGTTTGGTTCTTATACCGTGTAATTTGGTGGAGGAACGAGGCCATACGAATGAGAGGAAGAGGAATGCATGGGAGTTGTTTTCATGGAGTTCTGCAAACCCTAATATTCAAGGTGGAAGATGACTTTTCTACCGTTCGATGGCGCCTTGACCACTTGACTGAGAAGTAGATCCAACGGCTTGGATTTAAAACACGAATTGGAGGGAGAGCTGACCCATGGAACGCTGTGTTTCATTAAACGCGTTCCTGGGCTTAAGTGAGTTCAATGCTATCCAAACCCCCAAGCGTGGCCCAATTCCAATTTCAACTGTATTTCTTTCCTATTTGCACCGCGATTTTATTTTTTTCTTTCCATTTTAATTTTTTTTCTGATTAATTCATTGGGCCCAGCGTATTCCTATACGCACCCCTCATGTTGGGCCCAGATGTGAAAATAACTGGGTATTCTTACTAGCTGCACCCCATGCATTCATAAATCATTTTAATTTTCTCCAAATTTTATCCAACTTTAAAAATGCATATTAAATTGAAAAATGAATATTTTTCAATGGGAATTTTTTTCCCACTTTCCATTTTTTTGTCAAGAAAAATATAAAATCATAAAATTGCCATTTTATTTCATTTTTATATTTTTTGCATATTTTCTCTTTTAATGCATTTTTAATTCTTTTAGTTGATATGTGAATTTGTAAATTTTAGTTTAGATAGCTCCCTTTATGTTTTTCATTCAATCTTCTTAGGGTAGTTAGATGAATGTCTTAGGTTCCCCCTGAATTAAGTCCATATTTTTGTCATGATTTTTAGGATAGTTTTGATTAGGTAATTCTAGGTAGTGTAGAATTAGGTTAAAACTTCAACATAGGTCCATAACAACTTTAGATTTTGGGTTTTTAGGACAATTTAGACTATGGGGCATATATGGGACTTAAGGGTAGGTAGGTAGGACCCCTTAGAAATTATATTAGGATTTAATATAATAGTATGCTATTTTTAGTTGATTTTTGTATTGAATGATTGTTTGTGTTGCCTTTAGGGCATGTATTGTTAGTTTGCTTTGCTTTGGAGTTTTCCTTTGGCTTGAGGAGCTTGGTATCTCTTTGTGGAGCATTGTGAAGCATGGTTGAAGACTTGAAGATGCAGGGAGGAGCTTGAGGAGCTTGTTCTTCTTTTCTTTTTGTTGTTTTAGGGTTAGGAACTAGGAAGAGCTTAGATGCAGATAACTTCTTTCTCAAACATGGATGGTATCATTCACCTCCATTCCTCCCTATGATTCAAAGTACTTCCATGGTGTGCACCTCTCTCCTTTGGAGGGATAAGTGTTATACCTAGGAGGTAGAACTTTTGAGGGAACCAGTCCCTTGATATTGAACCCTTAAAGCTCACCTTTGGTGATCAAATAAGCAGTTCAATATCCCCCAGCTTATCCGGTAAGTGATTTTCTCTGGTTTGACTGTCTTGAGAGCTGCTGAGCCTGAGCTTGAAGATGAAGACTTCATTGAAGAGTATTGAAAAGGATGAATCCCTGAGTAGTGCCATTCCAGCTGAAGCTTGAAGAGTATGAAGATCAAGTTGATACTTGAAGATCCCTGAAGATTAGGTGAAGTCTGAAGGTGGAGCTGATCAAAGAAGCTGAAGCTTAGGGAAGAAGATGAGTTGAAACTCATGTTGTAGGGTGAAACCTGGAAAGCAATTGATATCTGAAGTCTGAAGACTGAGTTGCTGCTGGAGGAGCTGATGCTTTCTTCTGTTTTCTTTTCTATATTGTGTGTTTTGCTTGATTTGTCTGTTGCATTAGAATAAGTTCATCTAGAATGAGTAGAATCTAGGAGCATGATTGCATTAGAGGTTGAGTTGCTCCCTCTTCTTGTATTGTTATTGCGTGGCTTTGCTTGCGGGTATTCGGTAGAGCCCAGCTCCCTTGCCCATGTGGTTTGTTTGCCCGATGGCATTTCCTTTCATTTTATCTGTATGATTGCAGTTTACTGTTTATTGCTTGATAGCATGTTGTTTATATTTCAGTATGATTACTGTTATTTCATTACTGGCTTGAGGTTGAGATGAGCTTGTGGAGGCTGAAGCCCCACACACATTTCCTCCCTCACTTGCATTGCATGCATTTTACTGTTAAGCTGATGCTTTGTCTGTTTTGGTGTATCATTGACATGATCCCTTAGGACTCTCATTTCCTTGGATAAGGATTTGATGATAGACTTTTAGGTTGAAACCTATGCATGACAACTTCTAGGAGTTCCCTGTTCAAACCTCAACCATAGGATGAATCCATGGCATGCCAACAGTAGGACTTGATAGTCTCCCTCCTAGTTGGGTCTGTTCTCTTCTCATCTCAAAATAGTTTAATATACAGTAATCATGAATGATTTCTTTCGTACGTTACGAGCCTTAAGCTACCTGAGAAAGGATTGTGGGAGAGTTTCTTTTCCACATTCTGGATGTTTAGTATGGTACCCTTTGGGTGACATGCGACGCATTCACTCTCAGGTCATAGTCTCTAGTGCGGTTGAAATCGCAAACACAATAAAAAACACTTCTTTCGTAAAAGACAGGAAATAAACCGTAGTTTCCCGAACTACGTATGCTCTGATCTCTCATGCCTGTTGAGAGTACGTAGGCACAAGATGGCGATGTCTTGGCGAGCTACCTTCCCCCATAACCCTTCGTAGGCCGAACTACGTTGACTCTGATTTCTCATTCTCTGATGAGAATACGTAGGCATAAAGCGCGACGCTTTGCCGAGTCATTTTTCTCTTCTTTTTCAGCCAGCCTTGATTGGTAGATAGAATAAAACCAACCCGTCCAAGTAAACACAACAAGCGAGGATCCCGTCGAGTACGACGGACGTGAGGGGTGCTAATACCTTCCCCTTGCGTAACTGACTCCTGAACCCAGACAATGGTTGCGATGACCTTGTCTTACCCTTTTTCGTCAGGTCTTTTCCGATCGTTTCCTTTCCCGCTCTGAGGGATAAATAACGAAAGGTGGCGACTCTTCTGTCATGCCGGCACCTTATTTCCGCGCAAGCGACGCTTTCCAAAAATTGACTTTATACATCGAAGCCAACGTGGCTAGAGCATCAGCCATCTGATTCTCAGGCCTGGGCACATGATGGAGTTCCACTCGATCAAAGAACGGATGCAGCCTTCTGGCATAATTCATGTACGACACCAAATTCGATTGGCGAGTCTCCCATTCCCCTTTAATCTGGTTGATCACAAGTGCCGAGTCACCATATACATCTAGGTTCTTGATTCTCAAATCAATTGCTTCTTCCAGGCCCATGATGCATGCTTCGTACTCTGCCTCGTTATTAGTGACCAGAAACGTCATTCTAGCGGTGAACGGGATGTAGGATCCATGGGGAGTCGTGATGATCGCCCCAATGCCACTTCCATAAGAGTTAACTGCCCCGTCAAATATCAATTTCCATTGGGATTTCCTATCTGGACCCTCGTCGGGCAACGGTTCATCGCAATCTTTCACCTTGAGAAACATGATATCCTCATCAGGGAATTCAAATTTCATTGGCTGATAATCCTCTATTGGCTGTTCGGCAAGGTATTCAGACAATACGCTTCCCTTGATGGCCTTCTGGGGCACGTACTGAATGTCATATTCCGTCAACACCATTTTCCATCTGGCAATCCTGCCCGAAAGCGCTTGTTTCTCGAAGACGTACTTGATCGGATCCATCTTCGAAATTAGCATGGTTGTGTGATTGAGCATGTACTATCGTAAACGTTTGGCAGCCTAGGCTAGTGCACAACACGTCTTCTCCAGCATCGAGTAACGAGATTCATAGTTCGTGAACTTTTTACTCAAGTAATAAATGGCATGCTCCTTTCTGCCCATCTCGTCGTGCTGATCGAGAACACACCCTATACTATTCTCAAGAACTGTCAAGTACATGATTAAGGGTCGTCCGGCCACTGGGGGTATCAAGATCGGAGGTTCCTGTAGATACTGTTTTATCCTATCAAATGCCTTCTGGCAATCCTCGTTCCAGATAATCGCCTGATCTTTCTTTAGCAGTTTGAACATCGGTTCACACGTGGCCGTGAGCTGAGAGATAAACCTTGCAATGTAGTTTATTCTGCCCAGGAAACCACGAACTTCTTTTTCAGTTTTTGGCGCTGGCATTTCTTGTATTACTTTTATCTTCGCAGGATCAACCTCGATGCCTCTTTCGCTCACGATAAACCCCAGTAGTTTTCCAGACCGTACCCCGAAAGTACACTTGTTAGGATTCAGCCTCAACCTGAACTTCCTAAGCCTCTCAAAAAGCTTCAGCAAATTGACCAGATGTCCCTCCTCCGTTTGGGACTTCGCAATCATGTCATCAACATAGACTTCAATCTCATGATGAATCATATCATGAAACAAAGTAACCATTGCTCGTTGGTAAGTGGCCCCTGCGTTCTTCAGACCGAAAGGCATTACCTTGTAGAAAAACGTTCCCCAAGGTGTAATAAACGTAGTTTTCTCCATGTCCTCCGGTGCCATCTTGATCTGATTGTAACCGGAGAAGCCATCCATGAACGAAAATACGGAGAACTGAGCTATATTGTCGACTAACACATCAATATGAGGGAGCAGGAAATCATCCTTAGGGCTCGCCCTATTCAAATCCCGATAATCGACGCACATTCGCACCTTACCGTCCTTCTTTGGTACATGTACTATGTTGGCGACCCACGGAGGGTAAGTAGTGACCGCTAAGAAGCCAACATCAAGCTACTTCTGCACTTCTTCTTTGATTTTAACGATCATATCTGGTCGCGTCCTCCTAAGCTTATGCTTAACGGGAGGACAATCTTCTCGCAGCGGCAAGTGATGGACCAGGATGTCAGTGTCAAGTCTGGGCATATCTTCGTATGACCAAGCAAAGATGTCACTATACTCTCTCAGCATCTCAACAAATCTCTGCTTGACATCATTCTGCAATGCAGTCCCTATCCTGACGTTACTGACCAGTTCTTCAGAACCTAGATTCACAATGTCAATCTCTTCCTCGTGAGGCAGAATAACTTTCTCTTCTTGTTTCAACAAGCGGGCCAACTCTTCGGGAAGGTCTTCGTCTTCATCAATCTCTTCTTCGGCTTGATAGATCGGACAGTCAAAGTCGAAGTGAGTCGTAGAAGGCCCAGAGCCGATGTCATCTGCTATGCGGATCCTGCAATAACAAGGGTTAAGCTTAAGACAAGGATATGCAGGTTAGCACAAACCCTATTGTCGTTTTATTGTTTTTCAAAACAAACATAAAACAGGAATAACAGAGATCACAACATTTGAATACAAAGAAAAACGCCTTTTGATTTATTGGTAAAATGCATGTACATAATCAAACAAGGCCCTGACAATAAAACCACTATGCCCCGGGTAGGACATAGGGTTGTACAACGATTGGAGAAAGTAAATCATTACTCTTTGTCTGTCACTTGGATGGTATCCCTGATGGACCAGTTGTTGAGGCTCTGGCCTAGTTTTCTTGGCTGGATCCAAGAGTCTAGGTCGCAATCGCTGTCTTCGTCGTCTTTAGACACTGCGTTGACACTTTCGAATATAACCCCGCCACTGGTAAACTGGATTGGCCCTTTACCTCGCGACGCACTGTGAGAAGAGGAAGCTTCAGCCGCAGGAGAGCATCCTAACCCAAACTTGTCCTGTTTGTTAGGTATTTCTAGCACTTGCCCCCAGCCTGGGGTAGATCCGGCTTGAACAACGGCCTGGGCTTCCTTGAAGGAAGAGAGAGTCGTCTCTAGTTTCTCAATCATTACAGGAGTCATGTGCTTGACCTTAACAGCTTCGAATGCATGACATAGGGTTTCATGGATTCCCCATCCATCTCAACATATTTGAAGGAGGACAAATGGCTCACCATTATATCTTCCTTGCCACAAGCAGTTACGATGCTGCCTCCGACAGCATACTTGAGTTTCTGGTGCAACATGGAGGTCACGGCACCAACAGAATGGATCCATGGCCGGCCTAAGAGACAGCTCTAGGCAGGCATGATGTCCATAATGTAGAAGACTGCGTCGAAAGTTTCCGGCCCGACTTGGATTGGCAATGTTACCTCTCCAAAGACATGACGCTTAGTTCCATCGAATGCCTTCACAACCAGATCACTGGGTGTGCAAATCAATCCCCGAGTATCTAACTTCATCAATGCTTTCTTCGGAAGAACATTGAGCGATGACCCAGTGTCCACCAACACATGAGCCATAACTGTTCCCCTACACTCTATCGAGATGTGCAGGGCGCCGTTGTGGTTTCTTCCCTTCGGCGTCAGCTCTAGGTCAGTGAACCCTAAACCGTTTCCAGCATTCACGTGGGCTACTACCCCTTCCAACTGGTTGACCGAGATTTCCTGCGGTAGATACGTGGCATTCAAAACCCTTAACAGCGTGTTGCGATGTGACTCCGAACACAGCAACAAATTCAGGATGGAAATTTTTGAGGGTGTTTGATGGAGGTGATCCACGATCTTGTAGTCACTCTTCTTGATCAACCTCATGAACTCTTCAGCGTCCTTCACAAGTAAGTCCTTCTCTACCCCACGAGGGGTTTCCTCAATGACTTTACTCTTTTCCTTATCAGTTTCCTCAGCTTTGTCCGCTTTGTCCGCCACAATCTCAGGTGGAGCAAATACTCTTCCGCTGCTCGTGATTCCGCCAATTCCCACTAGGTTATCCACAGACTGCCCAGATGGTTCCAGCTCTAACTTCTGTCCATTACAGTAGACGTCTGCCCCATAATGCCATGGGACAACATTGGTGCTTTCGAAAGGTATCGGCCCAGCTTTGGTGATGGTAATTATGGGCGGCCTGGGTGCAGAAATGGTTATCGTTTGGCGAGGGATGGTGATGGTGGCAACCTCATCATCTTGCTTCAGCATTACCTCTCCAGATCCACATTCGGCCCTTCGGCTAAACTGCAAGATTCCTTCGGTCATCAGACTCTGAATCCCCTTCGTCAACTGTTCGCATCCATCAGGACGAGTCGCACAGCCCATACATAGTTCTCCATAGCCCAAAAAGAAGCCTCACTTTATCAGCTTGGCTTTAACGAAGCTAAGCGGTGTCTTTAGATCCTTGACATCGGTCAACAAATCCAAGTTCTCGTCTTCAATAATGGCATTCACCCCACCTCCTCTATGATTCGGCATAGGGTTCTTCGTGACATTCGACACATTATCTGAGAAATTGATGATCTTAGCATCCACCATATCTTGCACCTTGTGCTTGAAGGCTTTGCAGTTTTCTATTGTGTGGACGGGTGCCCCTGAGTAAAATCACATGTTGCATTCGCATCATAACCCTGCGGAGGTGCCCCTGTCAAGGGAGCCAGGGTTCTCTTCAGGACTAGCTGTAACTGAAGCAGAGTTTGTAATAGCTGAGCATAAGACATGGGCGGTGTCTCAAGGTGACGGCTCGACAGAGGTGCCCTGTTCTGATACTTTCTGTACCCTTACTGATTTAGCTGCTGCTGCTGCGGCTAGGGTTGTTGGATAGCAGGGATGGTTCTGCTAGCCACCTGCTGGCGTGGGCCTTTACCTTTCCTGCGAGCGTTGGACACGGCGCCCGTATCCCCTTCACGCCTTTTACTACCATATGGTTTCTTTCCTCCTCCAGTTGAGGATAGATCAACACCTTGAATTTTCCCCAGTTTGATCCTATTTTCAATGTGCTCGCCAGTAATGATGAGATCTGAGAAACTTCCTGACATACCGCTGACTTGTTTCTCGTATTAAATCCCTGGGAGGGTGGCTACAAACATATCAACAAGCTCCCGTTCAACCATCGGCGGTTGAACTCTAGCTGCTAATTCACGCCACCGCTGGGCGTATTCTTTGAACCCTTCATTGTTCCTCTGCGACAAGTTCTACAATTGAACCCGGTTCGGAGCCAAGTCACTGTTATACTGATAATGGTGCACGAATACCTCAACAAGTTCCTTCCACGTGCACACACTGGTAGGTTCCAAACTCATGTACCATTCCAAGGATGGCCCGGACAAGATATCCTGAAAGAAGTGCATCAGCAACTTTTCGTCTTCAGAGTGAGCGGACATCTTTCGGTAGTATGACCTTAAGTGGACACGAGGGAAAGTGGTGCCCTTGTATTTCTCAAAGTCGGGCACCTTGAATTTGGGAGGCACCTTGAAATCAGAAATCAATCCCAATTTAGTCATGTCGACCCCCATAGTGTTCAGGTTCTCGAAATTCCTCATTTTGTCCTCGAGTGCCTTAAACCTCAGACGTGCTTCAGCAGTCAGCTCTCCTTCAGCACTCCTTTGTGAGAAAAAATCTTCTTGACGATCCTCTAGCCATGGCTGAGGCCCATACAGATTTCCAGCACCTGTGTTGCCGTTGCCCATTCCAGCATTGCCATTAGCTTCAAAGTTTCCATTACCGAAGCTAGTCGTATTACCATTGAGCCCTATCTTAGTAATCACATTGTCGTTACCACTTCCATTCCCCCCAGTCACGGGGATGCCATTCTGAGGAGTTTCAACAGGTGGAGGGGTTGGAATGCTCCCTCCATGAAGTACACCATTGCTGTCAACCCTTGAGATCAGAGGCTGGACCAATGTTCTGAGCTGGTCTTGGCCGTTGGCGACCACTTGCATGAGCTCCATGAATCGGTCCATCCTCTCCCGGAGTTCCTGAACGTCAGTCTGCACTTGTTCCATTGCTCTAGCTTGATTTGCTCTGGTCGGATAGCGGTGGATTGGCCTTCGATCAATCCTGGAACAACCTGTATACACAAAGGGTTAGAAAAAACGACAAAGTGCTCGTTATGCAAATGCTTCATGCAAATGCAAATGTGTGTCTGTGCCTTGGGGAGATCCCCCCGATCCTAGCTTCCGAGACAAATAAAGTATATGATCCAATCATGGAAAAGAAATCCTCATATATTCATCTGAACAGCTCGCTTGGGTAGCATACAACTGTAATCACATACAACTGAATCAATAAGGCATGACCCCAACCAACAGACCTGGCGGTGATCAACATATCAATGCATAAAAATGTACAAAGAAAGATACAAAAGATCAGGCATGGCCACGGGCACGAAAATCTTCTATCAACTTCTTTGTAATGGAGTGATCTGACTGAGTAAGCAAACCCTGGGTCAGCAGGCCCTTCTGACTGATGGACTTTGGGAGGTTCTCGGCAATGCTCCTAAAAATACCTTCTTCAGGATGGTTCTCGACTCTTCTTGTCTTAGCATCAGCCCGGAGTTGAGAATCTTGCAGAATCGCCTCGGCTTCAGCCAATCTATACTAGACGTCATGTCGCAGGGAGGCTTCAGCCTCTGTACTCTCGTTTTTCACCATAATTTGAGCTTCCAGCTCGGCTACTCGCCGCTTCAGCTTTTCTTCCTGTTCTTTGTACTTGGCTATGGTGCTTCTCCAGACCCTCTCGTATTGGGTTAGCTTCCGATACACTCTGTCCAGATCCTATTTCTTGGTTGTCAACACGCCATGCACTGACTTCAGATCCAACCCCAGACGTTCCTTAGCATTAGTTTCTGTGGTCAGGTTGGAGCCTAGACGGTTGATCATCTCAGTCTGCTTTTTGCAGGTATAAACGGCTTCACTTTTCTCTTTCCGAAGTTGAGCAATCTCTTTCTCCAACTCTTCGTTCATATGGATGCTAAGCCCAAGCTGGAGGATTTGGTTGTTGCTTTGCATTTAGACTCCTCAGAGTTGCTGTCAACCTCGTGGAATGGAGTTTCTGGTTTTTCTCTCAAGTTCTTGGTTGGGAAAGCACAAGAGTATGCCAAGAGCGGTTGTTGGATTGTGTTTAATGCTATCCTTGCTTTGTGTATCTATGGCATTGTATTGTTCCCTAATATGCCTAACTTTGTTAATTTGGATGCGCTCCATATATTTGCTTCAGGCAATCCTGTGCCTACACTGATTGGAGACTTCTATCACTCTCTGCATTACAAGAACGAGAATAGGAGGGGCAAGAACGTCTCTTGTTGTGTGCCTTTGTTGTATATGTGGTTTGATAGTCACCTACCCAAGAAGGGTATCTTTGCTGAGTCTGCAGCTACGGTGGAATGGTCTGAGCGTCTGATGGGGCTTTCTTCAGAAGATGTTGTCTGGTTTGATAGGGATTTACTGGGATCTGAGATTATCTACAGCTGCACAGGATATCCTAACGTTCCTCTGATTGGGAGGAAAGGGTGCATTAACCACAATCCGTCATTGTTGATCAGGCAATTCGGATATGCTTTGAGAAGCCCACCAAAAGAGGAAGAAGTGCAGGAATCTCTATACTTCACAAGCAATCTGAGTGGAGAATTGTTATCCAAGCTTCAGCATGCTTGGAATAACATCTGCAAGAAAGGGAAGCCGTTGTTGGGTAAGAATGATAGTCAAGCCTATCCTCCGTACCAAGTCTGGATCCAAGATAGGGCAAAGCAGGCACTGATGCCATTTCCTGCAGTATTACCTCCTGCTCCCCACGTGGTTGAGGAGCCAACTACTGTGTCTATTGAGAGATATGAGCAAGTTGTGAAGGAGAAAGAAGAGCTGATGAAAGCCAACGAGAAGTTGGAAGAAGAGCTAGCGCAACTCAGAAGAAATGAAGTCGTACACTCCTTCAAACAGCAAATAGAGCTGGTGAATCAGTTAGGTACAGAACTGACTGAACAACGAAAGAAGCGTGAACGTTTGGGGATAGATTTCAAGAGCTCTCATGACATGCTGGAGTCTAAGAAGAAAGCACTTGATATAGCTTACTTGGAGATCTCTACGTTCAACAAAACTTGGAACGCTACATTGACCAACAACAAGGAGAGAGAAGATAAGCTGAAGTTGCAAATCTCCAAGTTGGAGGATCAGTTGAAAGCTAGCCAGAGGAAGTTTGAGAAAGAAGTTGTGCGTAGTTTTTCCATTCAAGCCTCGTTGAACAAAGCTGTCAAAAACCTGAAGGAGCACAGGCAGAACTTTGAAGCCAAGAAGAGAAAGTTAGAAGACTGTTTTGGCAAGGGAGCTTGGGAAAACTCCAACGAAGGCCTCCAGTTCACTATACGGCAGTTAGCGTTGCTCGTCGAAGGGTTGCTCACTCAGCCAGATCATCCAGAGACCAAGAAGTTGTTAGAAGAGTACCGTGCTCATTGTAACACTTGACTGTTGTATATGCTTTATTTGCATTGTGCTGACCATCACCAGGCTTGTTGGTTGAGGTCATGCCTTCTTGTTATTGTGTACAGTCAGAGATATTGTATTTCTGCCTTGATGGGCTTTTCAGCAATATATGAGATGTTTCTTCTATGAGTGGATTCCAGCTTCTTATCATATCACTTCATTGGCATTGCACTGGCACTTTGGCACTAGAATCGGGGATGATTTCCCTAACGCACGGACACGCATTGCATTTGCATATTCATTTTGCATTGCCAGTTACTTGTTGAATATGTATCTTATTTCCTGCATCTCACAGGTTTTTCCGGATTGACGACCAAAGAATCCACCGCTACTCAACCAGAAACAATTGTAAGAAAGCAATGGATCAAGTTCAAGTCGAGATGCAGGAAATCTGTGAGAAGCTGACTCTGTTCATGCAAGCTATGGAGAGCATGGCCAAGGGCCAAGAGAGCCTTCAGACCTTGGTGCAGCCGCTGCTGACGCGGACAAACGGAAATGGCAATACTGACTACAATTCTGTTGGAACTCCTCGCCGGGAGGATGAGATACCGGTAGTTACTCCACCTGTTGTGACTGTCAACGAAAACACTGGTACTGGTGCAGGTGCTGGCACTGGTAATGGCAATACTGGGAATGGTGGTGATGGGCATGTTGTTAACAACAATGGCAACACTAGGGATGCCAATCAAGGATTCGGTGACAATGCTGGCTTTGGAAATAATGGGTATGGCAATGTCAATCAGGACGGGAACTTCGGGTTCAACAATCAAGGCTTTGGTAATGACGGTTACGGTAACAATCAGGGGTATGGCCACAGTAATGGTGGATTCGGTAATGTGAATAACAACGGCGCTGGAGCATTTCCTTTCAATAATGGTTTTGGACCTGCTGGGGTCAATCAAGGGTTCGGAAACCGAGGACAGGGTCCTATGTTCAATCAGCAAGGATTTGGCCGTAACATGGGTTACGATGGGTATGGCAATGACTGGAATGTGGATCACCAGGACGACGCTTTTTCGGGAAGAGGTATGGGACCTGAGGGCCCCATTGACCCTGTTCAGAGGATCAGAATGCTCGAAGAGCAGATGAAAGGTGTGGTTAATCAGAACTCCGATGGGTTAGATATGACTACTATGGGGTTGGTACCAGGGCTGAGGGTGCTGTCGCTTCCGCGAAAATAAGATGACGGCAAAACAGAAGAGTCGCCACCTCTCGTTATTTATCCCTCGGAGCGGGAAAGGAAACGATCGGAAAAACCTGACGAAAAGGTATAAGACAAGGTCGTCGCAACCATTGTCTGGGTTCGGGAGTCGGTTACGCAAGGGGAAGGTATTAGCACCCCTCACGTCCGTCGTACTCGACGGGATCCACGCTTGTTGTGTTTACTAGACGAGTTGATTTATCTATCTACCTATCAAGGCTGGCTGAAAAAGAAAAGAAAATGACTCGGCAAAGCGTCGCACTTTATGCCTACGTATTCTCATCAGAGAATGAGAAATCAGAGTCAACGTAGTTCGACCTACTACTGGTTACGGGGAAGGTGGCTCGCCAATACGTCAGTATTGTGCCTACGTACTCTCAACAGGCTTGAGAGATCAGAGCTTACGTAGTTCGGGATAATACGGATTACGGGGATTCAGATTCATCTGTTTTATCGAGTAGGGTTAAACAGCAGTTCCAGCAGTTAGGGACAAAGTCTGTTTGCGTTGGCGCTGAAGTTTAATGACACTCTTTTCCTCAGAAAAGCTTTCCTTTGAATTATGGGCCCACGGGGCAAAAAGGTTTGAAGTTTTTTTCCGGTCTTTTATGGAAGAAGTGTTTTTTATTGTGTTTGCAATTTCAATCGCACTAAAGACTATGACCTAAGAGTGAATGCGTCGCATGTCACTCAAAGGGTGCCATACTAAACATCCAGACTGTTGAAAAGAAGCTCTCCAACAATCCTTTCTCAGATAGCTTAAGGCTCGTAACGTACGAAAGAAATCATTCATGATTACTGTATCTTAAGCTGTTTTGAGACGAGAAGAGAGCAGGCTCAACTAAACGGAGACTATCAAGTCCTACTGTTGTCATGCCAAGGATTCATCCTATAGTTGGAGTTTGAAACAAGGAACTCCTAGAAGTTATCATGCATAGGTTTCAACCTAAAGGTCTATCATCACTTCCTTATCAAAAGATGTGAGAGTCCTAAGGGAGCATGTCAATGATAAACAGAAACAAATAAAGCATCAGCTTAAACAAATAACGGAAAACGATTGTAAAATGCATGCAATGCAAGTGAGGGAGGAAATGTGTGTGGGGCAGCAGCCTCCATAAGCTCATCTCAACCTCAAGCCAGAATGAATAACTGTAATCATACAGAAAGAATAACATGCTATCAAGCAAAATAGGAGATACGGCAATCATACAACTGAAAATAAAATGTTGTCAAGCAAAGTAAGCCACATGGGCAAGGGTGCAGGGCTCTACCGAATACCCGCAAGCAAAGCCACACAGTAACAATACAAGCAGAGGGAGAAACTCAACCTCTAGTGCAATCATGCTCCTAGTTTAAAGTCAGTCTAATCATGGACTTATTCTAATGCATCAAGCAAATAAAACAAGGCACATCAGCAATATAGGAAAACAGACAAGAAAGCAGATCAACAACTCCCTGTTAATTCCAAGCCTCAGCTCTTCTAACAGCAAACCAGTCTTCAGACTTCAATCACCCTTCAAGGCTATCATCTTCACTGGCAAGTATCAACTTGTTTCTCTAGGGTTTCAATCCACCCAAACATAAGTATCAACTTATTCTCTCTTCTCCAAGCTTCAGCTCCTCAGTCAACTATACCTTCAGGCTTCACTCTTAACTGCAAGTATCAACTTGATTCCTTCAGGCTCTCCAATCATCAATGTAAATATCAACTCATTCTTTATTCCTCAAGCCTCAGCTCTGCACTCAATCTAAATTGAATCCTCTTCATAAGTATCAACTCAGTCTTCAAGCTTCTCAAGCTTTCTTTGCTTCACCAGTTTCAACTTGGTCTTCTTCATCTACAAGCCTCAGCTTCTCAGAGTAATCTTTAATCACTTAGAAGTGTCAACTTCATCCTTCAATCTTCTAAGCCTCAGCTCTCTTCATTCAATCTCCCTTGGGTCTTCAAGTGTCAACTTGTTCTTCAAGCTCTTCAAGCTTCAGCTGCAATGGCAATGCTCCAGGAATCATCCTCTTCCACACTCTTCAAAGAAGTCCTCATCTTCAAACTCAAGTCCAACATCTTTCGAGATACTCAAACCAGAAGACAATTGATTTAACAGGATGAGTGGAAATGATAAACAGCTTATTGACAACCAAGGGAAGCCTGTAAGGGTTCATCATTATGAGAGACTGGTTCCCTCAAAGTTCTACTTCCCAGATAAAGCCACCCATCCCTCCAAAAGAGGGATGTGAATATCTGAGAAGGACTTTTAGTCATTGGGAGGAATGGAAGCACAAGATGCTTTCCATATTTGTGAAAGAAATCATTCTAACTACAAGGCTCTCCCTATTTCCTATCTCCTAATCTTCATCAGACACCCTCAGGCACAAACAAATCCAAAGCTCCAAGCAACTTCAAGCAACTTCAAGCATCCTCTTCTTGTCTTTAACTTGTCTTCAATCCCAACCAAAGGGAAACCAAGCACAAACCCTAATCTAAGGGGACTAAGGAAGTTAAACTAGTTGAATTAGTAAATTAGGATCACCTAAAACCTAGTATTAAAGTTAGTCCTAACTAAAATACTAAAATCAATTGTAAAATCCTACAAAAATTACTATGGGAACCTATGTCAATCATGACTCTACCACATTAATTTCAAAGATCAAACCATCAAATTAGACCTAGAACTAAATTCTACACTACAAGGTATCAAACCTAAACCCTAAAAGGAAGCACCTAAATATCAATCTAGAAAGCACACCTATTTTCATCACAAAAATGATAGAAAAATACTATGGGATCATACATGTCTAACCTAATCACACACAAAAAATTAGGCTCAAAATCATCACCAAGAGATCATACAAAATTCCACAAAAATATGCATCAAACATAACCATTTTAATATCAATTAAAATGTAAAATTCCCATTAAATCAGAAATTACATGAAATGAAAATATTTTTTCTCTAAAAAATAATGGACTCAATCATGAGTAAAATGCAAAAAGAATGGGTTTAATTGGATTAATTTTCATATTTATATGAATTTTACAAGAACCATGAATAAAATGGAAAAAATAAAGAAAATCCAATTAAAAGAAATACACGCGCGGTGTGGATAGCAATCAGACTCAGTTAAAATCATGGGTTGGGCCATCAGGGGGGTGTGGATAGTGCTTAATTCATTAAGCCCAAAACGCCTGAATAAATGAAACGGTGTGTTTCATTCATCAGAATCCTTCACAAATCAACTTTAAAACGTGGCAATTGGATCAGCCTCAAAGTCCAAGTCAAACCCTCATCTAACAGTCCCAGAGTCATCTTCAACCTTTTCAAACCTCTGCAACTCGCGCCCAGATCTGGCCACCGCTGGTGGAGCTCCGATCATCTTCCTCAACCCTAGTTCTCTCTAGAAGCCTCTAATCCAAATGGTCAAAACATGAATCTTATCCCAAATCTTGCCACGAGTTCAACCATACCCTTAGTTTCCTCTGAAACCTCAAGATTCACCATATCCCAATCTCAACCGAAAATGGAAATTCACCTAATTTGTCTCTAACTCTCCAATTAACTATCAAATCCATCCTACACCATTCTACAATCAATCTAGCACCTTAATTCAACCTAATTCTACCTAAATCATGCTATAGGAAGAAAGGTACCAACCTGAAAATCTTGGTTGAACAGATGCACTAATCCTCCACTTCAAGCTCTACAATCTTGCAGACACGATCGATGAACCTTCCTCTTGCTTCTGTATGCAAAAGAACCAATGGAAAGTGCTTGAATCTTGAAACCCGATGGTGAGTTGCAGGTGCTGAAAATCACTTGCTCATACACGATCTAGCCACCAATTCTTCTTGGAAATGATCTGGAATCACTCCTTGACATCCATGGAATAAGTATCAATCAAGAAAATGGAAAGAAAATGGAGAATTTGATGAAACCGATTGCACTTGCAAGCTATGAAATTTCAATCTCAAACTAAGCTCAATCCTTCAATGATCACCAACCTCTGCAATGGATCCACTCTACTCCTTATATAGATGAAGTTTGGATGATCTAGAATCCTCTAGATCCTTCCAATGAGATTTTCCACTTCTCATCATGAGATTTTCAATCATGTATCATGACATGCACAATTCTGTTTCCCTTGGTGCAGCAATTTGTTCTCATCCCAAAATCTCCCCAAGTGAGATATTAGAAGTGTTTAGCTTGCAAAAAGCCTTGCTCATGCCTTGATTTTGAGTTTTGCAAATGCTGCTTAATATGCAAGTCATTACTTTTCAAAGCAAGTCCACAATTTAGACCTCAAATAAAAAATGTGGCTAAACCAATGTTCTTATAATGTTTTCTAGAGTCAAAATAATATATTACATGCCATGGTTTGGATGTGTAGGTTGAAAATATCAATTTCCAACTTTGGTTTATTTAACTTATGCATTTATTTTAGGTCATTTTTGTAACTTTGAGCTACAAGCATTTCCATCATCTCATGACCTCCTTAATAGCCTTAAAACATCATTTTGAACAAGTTTGATGTTGAACATTTTTCCATTTGAAGCTTGGAAATAGGATTTATGGCCTTATACTTGAAATGACCTGTAATCTCCAAATGACCAAAATGCCCTTGACTTGTCAAAGCCATAACTTGAGCTCTACAATTCCTATCAAGGACTTATAGTACTCTCTAGAAAGCTAAGAAGATAAGGAACAACATTCATGTTTACCAAAAGTCCATAGGAATCATCCTTCTTGGGCAAAAGTTTGATGCAAGTGGGGTAACTTTCAAGGCCCCAGATTCACATACCTCAGATGACCTGTAACTTGTCAAAGTCATAACTTGAGTTCTAAAAATCCTATCAAGGACTTCTAGTACTCAAATTAAATCTAAGAACACGCTCTACAACATTCATGTTGGGGGTAAGATGAGATGACAATCACATCTTGAGCTAAACTGCCTTGAAGATAGGGGTCAAACTAGGGGATTTTACACTGTCAAGCCTTAGAAACCCTAGCTTGAAACTTCTCAAACTCTTCAATCATGATGAGTTAACCTTGGAATCATCCTTATAACATCTCAATGCATCAATCCATGATCACATGTCTCTTGAATTAGGTCTCAACCTTGTTCAAATCATCAGTTGACCTAGGGTTGACCCAGTCAAACCCTAATTACACCACTCATGGTTAAGGCTTCTTAATCTTGCACCATGACCTATCTAGGCCTCATGATGGCTTTCAAGACATCTCATAAGCTCTCTCAAGGCTTCAAGTTCACATTCCTGTCTTCAGAATCATCTGAGGAGCTCCCACAACTCTCAAGTTAGGAGACACACCCTCTTGGTTTCAACCATTCTCTCTGAGGATCTTTTAACTTCTCTGACAAGGATATCAACCCTTGAACACTTGAATAACCTTCTTATCTTAGCTTCATAGTCTTGTGTAGCTCTTGATTGGTACTCATACCTCTTGATCTCCTGCATACATGTCAATGAAATGCAAATGATAATGCTAATGTGAATGAAATGAAGCATAAGCTAGGTAAAGAGAAGTTGGTCAAATTTTGGGGTGCAACAGCTGCCCCTATTCAAACGGCTTGAACCTGACTGGGTGAGAAGCTAACGACTCTCAACCAATCAAGGTGCGAGACGGTTGAATACCCACAAACCCGGAAATTTTCCAACTGCACAAGTACACGGTACTCTGATGGGAACGAATCTTCAAAAACTGAAATACTAGCTGCACGGCAACTAGCTGGGGAATTGGTCACACGGTAACCAGTGATACACGGTCGATCATGCCGTCAGGCATCAAGATTCCTCGGGACTCATCAGGTCAATAATCAAGTAAATCATGCCATCGGGCGTTCAAAGAAAACTTTCGGGCATCAGCTGGACTTCATCAGTAGGTCGGGAATAGAATTCTTGGTCAGTCATGAACCAAATGGGGGATATCCAACTTCTACCATCAGGCACTCTGCATCAGCTGGGAGAACTACTTCGTTAATACGGTCGGACTTCAATCATCAAGTCTTCAAGGGAAGTTTCAACTTTTGCTGTTCAGAAACCTGCTGGGGATGACGCACCTCCGCTGGGGATTCTGGAGAACTATCAAGTAACTCTGCTTCGGGGCTTCAGAAATCATTCTGGGCGAATCATCTCTGCTGAGGAAATCAAGAATCATCTTGAACAAATAACTCCGTGGGGACTTCAGGAATCCTCCTGCACCCATAACTCTGCTGGAGATTTCAGGAATCTTCCTGAGCAAACACTCTGCCGGGGACTCTAAGCATCAACTTGAGCAGCCAACTCTTTCGAATTCACTGGGGATTTTAAGAATCATCTTAAGCAAATGACTTTGCGGAGGGAGAATTCAAGAATCATCTTGGGCAAGCGACTCTGCGGAGGAGAATTCAAGAATCATCTTGAGCAAGCGACTCTGCGGAGGGACACCTGCAAAACAAGAACGGCAACGACCTAGCTCATGTTTAATTTGCATATGCCGCAATGCTCCACACGGTGGAAATGCTACGCGTTTACGATAAATGATATGCAATCATGCAAAATGCTACGGCCCCGCTAGCAAAATAAATGCTGAAGGGAGGATCCTCCTGTCAAGGAGAAAGAGACATTCTGGTGGAGAGGAGGAATCATCCTGCCGAGGAGAGGAAGCCACACCAATCTCAATCGGACTCCGCACGGGGGAAGCAAACTTCAGTTGACTGCCGCAGGGGAACGAAACTCTACGAGAACCCAGACCTGCTGAGGAAAACGATGTCGATCGCGGAAATAAACTGCACGGCCTTCACGGCTAGCCCTCCTGGAGATGACGACTCCGGTGGGGAAATACGGCATCAGTTATTCAACACTCTACTGGGGAAAACCAATCATGGTCCCAACTGCTTCCAAGGACTCGGCTCTCTTGGGTATCTGCAAACTCGGCTGGAGAAGAAGAAGTCATCCTGCTTCGGGGGAAGATACGACTGTGTGGGGAATCTCAATTCCGATGGAGACTTCAGTCTGGAACTGTCAATTGCTGCATACTTCAGTATATGACTCAGCTGGGGAGACGACATTCCTTCAGGATGTACTTGGCTGAGGAGAGAATCTTCTCTGCCTGGGGAAACATATCAATGCTTGACGATCTCCGGTTCGGACTCTGCAGGGAGAGGCTGCTGAACATTGTTGTAGAAGGAGGAATCATCCTGCTTGGGGATGCGCACAGCGCACTGCCTGGTACATGCTACACCTGCACCAACACAAACAAACAGACAAGATGCCCTTCTCAAAGGGAACTATCAAGGTTATCATCTTGTGACAATGTTCAAGTAATTCATTGTTTCAACAATCAGTGGCCTAGGCCAGTAAGTTTATGTATGCGCATTTTGTCAAAAACATCGGCGTTCTTTTTCGCAAACAAAACAGATAAATGCTAAACAAACAAACAGAATTGCTGAATAGTATACATTTTATTAATAACGAACCCCTGAATGGGTAAAAATGTTTTACAACAGATGCAAGCTCCTGGAATGAGGAAGCCGCGCAAATATAAAACATAAATATACATCAGTATATACAAATGTCGGCAACGAGGCGTAGACGAACACCATGAGTTGATCCCTCTATGACCCACTCGACTTCGATACTTCTCTGACGCTTCAGCTTTAGAAGAGATTGATTCAGATAAACGGCCCTCAGATCTTCCAAACCACTAAACAATGAAAGTCCACACGCGGAACGTAGTCATTTGCTTTTTCAAATCCCTAACTTTTGCGTGAACCGCCCTTTGCGGGTTTTCAGTTCACCGGGATACCCTTTTTTTCCAAAGTCGCCCATCCGGGTTTTCGACTTTGCGGGTGTACATTTTTTCGATTTATATCCCTAATATTTGCCCGAACCTTTTTCCTTTTTATGGTTCGCCAGGATGCCCCATTTTTGCCTGGACTCTCTTTTTCTTTCCAGCGGGTCACTTTTAAGCAAAGTATTTTTTAACTGCGTCCGCGTTCACCGGGGATGCAAAATCTTCACCATCCATCGTGGATAACAACAAAGCTCCTCCCGAGAAATCCTTGCTGACGACGTACGGACCCTCGTAATTGGGAGTCCACTTGCCCCGGTGATCGGGTGTGGAGGAAGAATTTTCTTCAGGACGAGATCACCCGTCTGAAAGCTTCTAAGACGCACCTTCTTATCATAAGCTTTCTTCATTCGGCTCTGGTACAGACGAGCATATGCAATCGTTGCTAACCTCTTCTCGTCCATCAGGATGAGTTGGTTTAGTCGGTTCTTAATCCATTCTGCCTTGTCGAGTTTCACGTCAACCAGAACTCGCAAAGAAGGAATCTCAACTTCCAACGGTAGGACAGCTTCCATACCGTACACCAATGAGAAAGGAGTTGCCCCGGTTGATGTACGTACCGTTGTACGATAACCGTGTAGTGCAAATGGTAACATCTCGTGCCAATCTTTGTAGGTCACAACCATCTTCTGTACAATCTTCTTGATGTTCTTATTGGCCGCTTCAACGGCGCCATTCATCTTCGGCCGGTAAGGAGATGAGTTGTGGTGTTCAATCTTGAAACTCTGGCACAACTCCTTCATCATCTTGTTATTCAGATTCGAACCATTATCAGTAATGATCCGCTCGGGAATTCCGTAACGACAGATGATGTCCCTCTTTATGAACTTAGCCACCACCTGCTTGGTCACATTAGCATATGAGGCTGCCTCCACCCACTTGGTGAAGTAGTCGATAGCTACTAGAATGAAGTGATGACCGTTAGATGCAGTGGGCTCGATCTTGCCTATCATGTCGATGCCCCACATGGAGAACGACCACGGGGAGGACATGACATTCAACGGGCACGGCGGCACATGAACTTTATCAGCATAAATCTGGCATTTATGACATCTCTTCGCGAATTTAAAGCAATCTGATTCTATCGTCAGCCAGTAATATCCTGCTCTCAGGATCTTTCTCGTCATAGCATGCCCGCCGGCTTGCGTACCAAACGTGCCTTCATGGACTTCTTCCATGAGCATACTCGCCTCTTTCTCATCTACACATCTGAGTAGCACGAGATCGTGGTTTCTTTTATACAAAACTCCATCAGGATTGAGATAAAAATTTCCAGACAGCCTCCTTAGAGTCTTCTTATCCTGGGTGGACGCTCCCGCAGGATACTCCTTAGTCATAAGGAAGTTCTGGATATCATGGAACCATGGCTTGCCGTCGGCGGCTTCCTCGATCGCAAAGACGAATGCAGGTCTATCAAGACGAGAAAGGACAATTCTTGGAGCTTCATTCCAAAAATAGACTTTATACATCGAAGCCAACGTGGCTAAGGCATCAGCCATCTGGTTTTCTGCTCTGGGCACATGATGGAGTTCCACTCGATCAAAGAACGGAAGTAGCCTTCTGGCATAATTCATGTACGGCACCAAATTCGATTGGCGAGTCTCCCACTCCCCTTTAATCTAGTTAATCACAAGCGTTGAGTCACCATATACTTCTAGGTTCTTGATTCTCAAATCAATTGCCTCTTCTAGACCCATGATGCATGCTTCGTACTTCGCTTCATTGTTGGTGACTGGAAACGTCAGTCTCGCAGTGAACGGGATGTGGGATCCGTGAGGAGTCGTGAGGATCGCCCCAATGCCACTTCCATAAGAATTAACCGCCCCGTCAAATATCAATTTCCACTGGGATTTCCTATCTGGCCCCTCGTCGGGCAACGGCTCATCGCAATCCTTCTCTTTGAGAAACATGATATCCTCATCAGGGAATTCAAATTTCATCGGCTGGTAATCCTCGATCGGCTGTTCGGCCAGGTAATCAGACAATACGCTACCCTTGATGGCCTTTTGAGAAACGTACTGAATGTCATATTCCGTCAACCCATTTTCCATTTGGCAATCCTGCCCGAAAGCGCTTGTTTCTCGAAGACGTACTTGATCGGATCCATCTTCGAAATTAGCATGGTGGTGTGGTTGAGCATGTACTGTCGTAAACATTTGGCCGCCCAGGCCAGTGCACAACACGTCTTCTCCAGCATCGAGTAGCGAGATTCACAGCCTCTGAACTTTTTACTCAAGTAGTAAATGGCATGCTCCTTTCTGCCCTTCTCGTCGTGCTGACCGAGAATAAACCCGATACTATTCTCAAGAACTGTCAAGTACATGTTTAATGGCCGTCCAGCCACTGGGGGTATCAAGATCGGAGGTTCTTGCAGATACTGTTTTATCTTATCAAATGCCTTCTGGCAATCCTCGTTCCAGATAATCGCCTGATCTTTCTTTAACAGTTTGAACATCGGTTCACACGTGGCCGTGAGATGAGAAATAAACCTTGCAATGTAGTTTATTCTGCCCAAGAAACCACGAACTTCTTTTTTTGTTTTTGGCACTGGCATTTCTTGTATCGCTTTAATCTTCGCAGGATCAACCTCGATGCCTCTTTCACTCACGATAAACCCCAGTAACTTTCCTGACCGTACTCCGAAAGTACACTTGTTAGGATTCAGCCTCAACCTGAACTTCCTAAGCCTCTCAAAAAGCTTTAGCAAATTGACCAGATGCCCCTCCTCCGTTTGGGACTTCGCAATCATGTCATCAACATAGACTTCAATCTCATGATGAATCATGTCATGAAACAAAGTAACCATTGCTCGTTGGTAAGTGGCCCCTGCGTTCTTCAGACTGAAAGGCATTACCTTATAGCAAAATGTTCCCCAGGGAGTGATAAACGTGGTTTTCTCCATGTCCTCCGGCGCCATCTTGATCTGGTTGTAGCCGGAGAAGCCATCCATGAACGAAAACACGGAGAACTGAGCTGTGTTGTCGACCAACACATCAATATGAGGCAGCGGGAAATCATCTTTAGGGTTCGCCCTATTCAAATCCCGATAATCGACGCACATTCGTACCTTACCGTCCTTCTTCGGTACAGGCACTATGTTGGCGACCCATGGAGGGTAAGTAGTGACCGCTAAGAAGCCAGCATCAAGCTGCTTTTGCACTTCTTCTTTGATCTTAACGGCCATATCTGGTCTCGTCCTCGTAAGCTTCTGCTTAACGGGAGGACAATCTTCTCGCAACGGCAAGTGGTGGACCACGATGTCAGTGTCAAGTCCGGGCATATCTTCGTATGACCAAGCAAAGACGTCACTATACTCTCTCAGCATCTCGACCAATCTCTGCTTGACATCACTCTGCAATGCAGCCCCTATCCTGACGTTTCTGACGAGTTCTTCAGAACCCAAATTCACGATCTCGATCTCCTCTTCATGAGGCAGAATAACTTTCTCTTCTTGTTTCAACAAGCGGGCCAACTCTTCAGGAAGGTCTTCGTCTTCATCAATCTCTTCTTCGGCTTGATAGATCGGGTAATCGAAGTTGAAGTGAGCCGTAGAAGGTCCAGAGTCGATGTCATCTGTTATGTGGATCCTGCAATAACAAGGGTTAAGCTTAAAACAAGGATATGCAGGTTAGCACATACCCCATTGCCATTTTATTGTTTTTCAAAACAAATGTAAAACAGGAATAACAGAGATCACAATATTTGAATACGAAGAAAACGCCTTTTGATTTATTGATAAAATGCATGTACATAATCCAACAAGGCCCTGCAATAAAACCACTATTCCCCGGGTAGGACATAGGGTTGTACAATGATTGGAAAAAGTAAATCATTACTCTTCGCTTGTCATCTGGATGATATCCTTGACGGACCAGTTGGTAAGGCCCTCGCCTGGCTTGCTTGGCTGGATCCAAGAGTCGAGGTCACAGTCGCTATCTCCGCTGTCTTCAGACACCGCGTTGATGCTTTCAAAAATCACCCCGCCACTGGTAAACTGGATCGGCCCTTTACCTCGAGACGCACTGCTAGAAGAAGAAGCTTCAACTCCAGGAGAATATCCCAACCCAAACTTGTCTTGCTTGTTGGGTATCTCCAAAATTCGTCCCAAGCCTGGGGTAGATCTGGCTTGAACCACGGCCCGGGCTTCTTTGAATGAAGAGAGAGTCATCTCTGGCTTCTCGGTGACCACAGGAGCTACGTCCTTGACTTTAACAGCTTCGAACGCTTGGCATAGAGTTTCGTGGATTTCCCCATCCATCTCAACATACTTGAAGGACGACAAATGGCTCACCATTATATCTTCCTCGCCACAAACGGTCACGATGCTACCTCCGACCGCATACTTGAGTTTCTGGTGCAACGTGGAGGTCACGGCACCCGCCGAATGGATCCATGGCCGGCCCAAGAGACAGCTGTAGGCAGGCATGATATCCATAATGTAAAAGATCGTGTCGAACATTTCCGGGCCGACTTGGATTGGCAGGGTCACCTCCCCGAAAACATGGCGTTTAGTTCCATAGAACGCTTTCACAACCAGATCACTGGGTGTGCAAATCACTCCACGAGTATCTAACTTCATTAATGCCTTCTTCGGAAGAACATTGAGTGACGAACCCGTGTCCACCAACACGTGCGACATAATCGTTCCCCTACACTCTATAGAGATGTGCAGGGCACTATTGTGGTTCCTCCCCTTCGGCGTCAGCTCTAGGTCAGTGAACCCTAACCCATTTCCAGCATTTACGTGGGCTACGACCTCTTCTAGCTGATTTACCGATATTTCCTACGGTACATATGCAATGTTCAACACCTTCAGCAGCGCGTTGCGGTGTGCTTCAGAACACAGCAACAGGTTCAGGATGGAAATCTTTGAGGGTGTTTGATGGAGATGATCCACAATCTTGTAGTCACTCTTTTTAATCAACCGCATAAATTCCTCGGCATCTTTAACAAGTATGTCTTTTCCTACCCCACGGGGAATCTCTTCAACGACTTTACTTTTACCTTTATCAGTTGCATCAGCTTTGTCTGCTTTGTCCGCCACGACCTCAGGTGATGCAAACACTCTCCCACTGCGAGTAATACCACTGACTCCCGCCAGGTTCTCCACAGACGACCCAAACGGTTCTAGCTCCAACTTCTGTCCGTTGCAGTAGACTTCAGCCCCATAATGCCATGGGACAACATTAGTGCTTTCGAAGGGTATCGGCCCAGCTTTGGTGATGGTAATCATAGGTGGCCTGGGTGCAGAAATAGTTATTGTCTGGAGAGGGATGGTGATGGTGGCAACCTCATCATCTTGCTTCAGCATTACCTCTCCTGATCCACTTTCGGCCTTCCGGCTAAACTGTAAAATCCCTTCAGTCATCAGACTTTGAATTCCCTCTATCAACTGTTCACATCCATCAGGACTAGTAACACAGCCCATACACAGATCTCCGCATCCTGGAAAGAAACCTCTTTTCATCAACTTAGCTTTAACGAAGCTAAGTGGCGTCTTTAGATATTTGACGTCAGTCAACACATCCAAGTTCTCGTCTTCGATAATGGCGTTTACTCCACCTCCCCTATGATTCGGCATGGGGTTCTTCGTGACATTTGGCACATTATCTGAGAAATTGATGATCTTGGCATCCACCATGTCCTGCACCTTGTGCTTGAAGGCTTTGCAATTCTCTATTGTGTGGCCTGGTGCCCCTGAGTGAAACTCACAAGTTGCATTCGCGTCATAACCTGGCGGAGGTGCCCCTGTCAAGGGAGCCAAAGTTCTCTTCTTGATCAACTGTAGCTGAAGCAAAGTCTGCAATAGTTGCACGTACGACATGGGCGGTGTCTCGAGGTGACGGCTCGACAGAGGTGCCCGATTCTGATACTTTTTGTACCCTTGTTGATTCGGTTGCTGCTGCTGCTGCTGTGGCTGTTGAACTGCCGGGATAGTTATACTGGCCACCTGCTGGTGAGGGCCTTTACCCTTCCTTCGAGCGTTGGACACAGCGCTCGTTTCTCCTTCCAGTCTTTTGCCAACATAAGGTTTCTTTCCGCCTCCTCCAGCTGAGGATGACTCACCTTGAATTTTCCCCAGTTTGATCCCATTTTCGATGTGCTCTCCCGTGATAATGAGATCTGAGAAGGTTCCGGACATACCGCTGACCAATTTCTCATAGTAAACCCCTGGGAGGGTGGCTACGAACATCTCTACAAGCTCACGTTCAACCATCGGCGGCTGAACCCTGGCTACCAATTCACGCCACCGCTGGGCGTATTCTTTAAACCCTTCATTGTTCCTTTGCGACAGATTCTGCAGTTGGACCCAGTTCGAGGCCAAGTCGCTATTGTATTGGTAGTGGTGCACAAATGCTTCAGCAAGGTCCTTCCACGTGCGCACACTAGTAGGCTCCAGACTCATGTACCATTCGAGGGATGGTCCGGACAGACTGTCCTGAAATAAGTGCATCAACAACTTCTCGTCCTCAGAATGAGCTGACATTTTCCTGTAATACGATCTCAGGTGGACGCGAGGGCAAGTGGTGCCCTTGTACTTTTCAAAGTCAGGTACCTTGAACTTGGGAGGCACCTTAAAATCAGCAATCAGTCCCAACTTGGACATATCAACGCCCAGGGTGTTCTGGTTCTCGATGTTCCTCATCTTATCCTCGAGTGCCTTGAACCTTAGACGTGCTTCAGCAGTCAGCTCCCCTTCTGCACCTCTCTGAGAGAACACATCGTCCTGACGATCTTCTAACCACGGCTGAGGCCCGAACAGATTTCCAACACCTGCAGTGTCGTTGCCCAGCCTAACATTGACATTAGCTTCAAGACTCCCATTACCGACGCCCGTCGTATTGCCATTGAGTCCCATGTTAGCTATCACATTGCCGTTGGCACTGCCATTCCCCCCGGTCACGGGGACGCCATTCTGAGGAGTTTCAACTGGTGGAGGAGTTGGAACAGTCCCACCATGGAGTACGCCATTGTTATCGACCCTTGAAATCAGATACTGGACCAAGGTTCTGAGCTGATCCTGGCCATTGGCGACCGCTTGCATGAGCTCCATGAAGCGATCCATTCTTTCGCGGAGTTCCTGAACATCAGTTTGCACATGCTCCATGATTCTGGTTTGATTTGCTCTGGTCGGATAGCGGTGGATAGGTCTCTGATCAATCCTGGAACAACCTGAAACAACCTGAAAACACAAAAGGGTTAGGAAAAAACGACAAAGTGCTCGTTATGCAAATGCTTCATGCAAATGCAAATGTGTGTCTGTGCGTTAGGGAGATTTCCCCCGATCCTAGTGCCTGAGTGCCAGTGCTGATAATAAGAAGTCTGAGTCCAATCATGGAAATAACAATCTCATATATAAAGAAAGCCCATCAAGGCAGTACACGACA
This sequence comes from Lathyrus sativus, assembly GCA_963859935.3. Taxonomy (NCBI): domain Eukaryota; kingdom Viridiplantae; phylum Streptophyta; class Magnoliopsida; order Fabales; family Fabaceae; genus Lathyrus; species Lathyrus sativus. The sequence goes on from OZ012735.1 coordinate 381,756,422, forward strand.
TCAGTGAGTACAAGCAGAATCAGTAGCGTGACCTCAGCCAACAAGCCTGGTGATGGTCAGTATACCACAATGATCAACACAAAAGGAATACAAATAGTTAAGCACGGCCACAGGCGCGAAACTCTTCTAACAACCCCTTTGTTTCTGGATGATCAGGCCGAGTGAGCAACCCTTCGACGAGTAACTCTCTCTGCATAATGGTGTATTGAAGACCTTCGACTGAATCTTCCCATGCTCCTTCGCCGAAACAATCTTCTAACTTCCGTTTCTTAGATTCAAACGCCAGTTTGCGCTCCTTCAGGTTAGCGAGAGCTCTGTTGAGCTGGCCTTCGGCGGCGTATCTGCGAGCGGTTTCTTCATCAAACCTCTTCTCACTGGCCTTCACCTGGGCCTTCAGCTTGGAAATCTGTAGCATCAGCTTATCCTCCCGCTCTTTCCTGTTGGCTAGGGAGGCCTTCCAGTGCTGGTTGAACTTGGATATCCTCCGATATGCTTCGTCCAAGTGCTGCTTCTTCGTGGCCAGTACATCGTTGACAGCTTTGAAGTCTCGACCCATGCGCTCGCGCTCAGCTATCTACTTAGTCAAATCTGTCCCCAACTGGTTCACCAGCTCGGTCTGCCTCTTGAAGGAATGAACGGCTTCGTTTCTCTCGCTTCGGAGCTGAGTCAATTCTTTCTCCAATTCTTCATTCGCCTTATTCAATTTATCTCGCTCAGCTAACATCTGATTATGCTGCTGAATGGGCACGGTGGTAGGCTCTTCAATCATTGGAGGGCTTTCTGGCTTGGCAGGAAGAAACGACATCCCTATAGCATTTGCTCTGGCTCTGATCTAAGTCACATATGGAGCATAGGCCTGACTATTGCTCCTTCCCAGCAATAGTTTTCCCCTCTTACTGATGCCATTCCAGGCGCGCTGAAGCTTCGATAACAGATCCCCCTCTAGAAGACCAGTGAGGTACAGAGATTCCTGCACCTCTTCATCCTTCGGCGGAGCTCTCAAAGCATACGCGAACTGTCAGACCAGCAAAGACGGATTATAGTTTATACATCCCTTCCTGCCTATCAAAGGCACGTTCGGAAACCCGTTGCAGCTGAAGATAATCTCGGTACCCAACCTATCTTTGTCAAACTAGTCAATATCCTCTGCAGATAGACTCATCAAACACTCAGACCACTCAGCTGTGGCTGCAGACGAAGCAAAGGGACCCCTCTTGGGTAGATGACTATCAAGCCATTTATAAAGCAGGGGCACACAGCACGAGACATTCTTGCCCCTTCTGTTCTCGTTTTTGTAGTGGATGGAATGGTAGACATCTTCTATCAAGGTAGGGACTGGATTCCCTGAAGCAAAGATGCGAAATGCGTCGAAGTCTACAAAGTCGGGCATATTGGAGAATAGAATGATGCCATATATGCACAGAGCGAGAGTGGCGTTGAACACGACCCAACATCCCTCTTTGGCGCACTGCCGAGCCTTTCCCACTAAGAACTGCAAGGAGAAACCAGGAACCTTATTCCAACTAGACAATACCAACTCGGAGGCATCCAGATGAAGTGAAGGAGCTAGACTAACCAGATCAGGCTCAGCATCCATATGAACAAAAGGCATCTGCCTCTTGATAGGAACACCTAACAAATCAGCATATTCCTCCAGCGTCGGTGCGAGAACAAAATCCTGGAAAGTAAAGCATCTCAATGGAGGATCGTAGAACTGCAGCAGAGCGTGCAACCCATTCAATTCGAACGCAGAAGGTTTACGAACCAAACTGAGCAATTTACCGTAAGACTTTCTGAACTCATCTCTCACAGAATCATCTGCTAAAGCGATCAAACCAGTCAGGTGAACCACATCAGGGGCAGGGAGCTTGTAAGCCACGGTCTTCCTCAGAGAACCCATAACAGTACAATAGGAGGCAAGAAATCCTAGATCGGGGAAAACGGTACCTGCAACACAGACACACGTTAATGAAATGCAAATGAGTACGCAAAGCAACGTAAAATACAATCATGCAGCAGGAGATCAAGGCAACTGTGTTGTGGAGATTCTGCATCAACAAAACCATAATCCTGCTCTGTCAAGAACAACCACTATATCTGATACTAAGAAAACCCCGGTATCGGACCACGAATCTGCTTTGTCAAGAACACACACACATAGGACCATAAATCTACTCTGTCAAGAACAAACATCTGATAATAAGGACCTCTGATACAGGACCATAAATCTGCTCTGTCAAGAACACACATCTGATGATAAGGACCTCTGATACAGGACCAAAACTCTGCTCTATCAAGAACAAACATATGATGATGAGTTCCTCAGACCCCAGTCATAAACCTGCTCTGTCAAGAACAATCATACATCTGCTGATAAGATCTTCTGATCCCAATCATAAACCTGCTCTATCAAGAACAAATGCTCATCTGAATATAAGGTCCTCTGATACAGGACCAAAGCTCTACTCTGTCAAGAACAATCATATGTCTGATGATGAGAACCTCCGGTATCAACAAAACTGATTCACTGTCAAGAAAACCAGGTAGTCTGAAGGTCAAAGTTTCCTGCAATAAACCCAACCCTGCTCACAAGTATGGACCTAAACTGACTCAAGTTTAGCATCCTATGCGTTCATCAGCGCCACAGACATTCAAGAGGGGTGATACGATACCCAGAAGGTGTGGCATCACCAGCTCATGAAGCGGCCTCACTCGGCTGAATCACAAATGATCGGTCCCCAGAGTCGACAATCCTCCAAACCAACAACCCCCTCAACCCAAAGGGTTAAAAAAGAAGCCAATCGGGAGAACCTCGTCTGAGCGTGGATTTCATGAGACACTAGTGCCTGCCAAGCAAGCACGCGCCCACTAATTTCCACAACTAATGCTATGTTCACTCAAGCCTGGGTCTGGCTTCTCACTCATCAGAATGCCCCTCCCACAACAGCACAAATAATCATATCATACTGAAAATAAAGTGCGGGAAATAAAATGAGATAAATAAACACAACCTAACAAGTAATCATACAAGCGCTAGGATTAACTCTCGCAGGGGACGTCGGATCCCCAAACTGACTCGCATACGGGACGTTGGATCCCAAGAAACTATCAAGTCCCCAGCAGAGTCGCCAGCTGTCGCTTCCGCGAAAATAAGGTGCTGGCAAAACAGAAGAGTCGCCACCTCTCGTTATTTATCCCTCGGAGCGGGAAAGGAAACGATCGGAAAAACCTGACGAAAAGGTATAAGACAAGGTCGTCGCAACCATTGTCTGGGTTCGGGAGTCGGTTACGCAAGGGGAAGGTATTAGCACCCCTCACGTCCGTCGTACTCGACGGGACCCACGCTTGTTGTGTTTACTGGAGGAGTTGGTTTATCTATCTACCTATCAAGGCTGGCTGAAAAAGAAAAGAAAATGACTCGGCAAAGCGTCGCACTTTATGCCTACGTATTCTCATCAGAGAATGAGAAATCAGAGTCAACGTAATTCGACCTACTACTGGTTACGGGGAAGGTGGCTCGCCAATACGTCAGTATTGTGCCTACGTACTCTCAACAGGCTTGAGAGATCAGAGCTTACGTAGTTCGGGATAATATGGATTACGGGGATTCAGATTCATCTGTTTTATCGAGTAGGGTTAAACAACAGTTCCAGCAGTTAGGGACAAAGCCTGTTTGTGTTGGCGCTGAAGTTTAACGACACTCTTTTCCTCAGAAAAGCTTTCCTTTGAATTATGGGCCCACGGGACAAAAAGGTTTGAAGTTTGTTTTCGGTCTTTTACGGAAGAAGTGTTTTTTATTGTGTTTGCAATTTCAATCGCACTAAAGACTATGACCTGAGAGTGAATGCGTCGCATGTCACCCAAAGGGTGCCATACTAAACATCCAGACTGTTGAAAAGAAGCTCTCCAATAATCCTTTCTCAGATAGCTTAAGGCTCGTAACGTACGAAAGAAATCATTCATGATTACTGTATCTTAAGCTGTTTTGAGATGAGAAGAGAGCAGACTCAACTAAAGGGAGACTATCAAGTCCTACTGTTGTCATGCCAAGGATTCATCCTATAGTTGGAGTTTGAAACAGGGAACTCCTAGAAGTTATCATGTATAGGTTTCAACCTAAAGGTCTATCATCACTTCCTTATCAAAGGATGTGAGAGTCATAAGGGATCATGTCAATGATAAACAGAAACAAATAAAGCATCAGCTTAAACAGTAAACGGTAAACGACTGTAAAATGCATGCAATGCAAGTGAGGGAGGAAATGTGTGTGGGGCAGCAGCCTCCACAAGCTCATCTCAACCTCAAGCCAGAATGAATAACTGTAATCATACAGAAAGAATAACATGCTATCAAGCAAAATAGGAGAAACTGCAATCATACAGCTGAAAATAAAATGCTGTCAAGCAAAGTAAACCACATGGGCAAGGGAGCAGGGCTCTACCGAATACCCGCAAGCAAAGCCACACAGTAACAATACAAGCAGAGGGAGCAACTCAACCTCTAGTGCAATCATGCTCCTAGTTTAAAGTCAGTCTAATCATGGATTTATTCTAATGCATCAAGCAAATCAAACAAGGCACATCAGTAATACAGGAAAACAGACAAGAAAGCAGATCAACAACTCCCTGTTAATTCCAAGCCTCAGCTCTTCTAACAGCAAACCAGTCTTCAGACTTTAATCACCCTTCAAGGCTATCATCTTCACTGGCAAGTATCAACTTGTTTCTCTAGGGTTTCAATCCACCCAAACATAAGTATCAACTTATTCTCTCTTCTCCAAGCTTCAGCTCCTCAGCCAACTCTACCTTCAGGCTTCACTCTTAACTGCAAGTATCAACTTGATTCCTTCAGGCTCTCCAATCATCAATGCAAATATCAACTCATTCTTTATTCCTCAAGCCTTAGCTCTGCACTCAATCTCAATTGAATCCTCTTCATAAGTATCAACTCAGTCTTCAAGCTTCTCAAGCTTTCTTTGCTTCACCAGTTTCAACTTGGTCTTCTTCATTTACAAGCCTCAACTTTTCAGAGTAATCTTTAATCACTTAGAAGTGTCAACTTCATCCTTCAATCTTCTAAGCCTTAGCTCTCTTCATTCAATCTCCCTTGGGTCTTCAAGTGTCAACTTGTTCTTCAAGCTCTTCAAGCTTCAGCTGCAATGGCAATGCTCCAGGAATCATCCTCTTCCACACTCTTCAAACAAGTCCTCATCTTCAAACTCAAGTCCAACATCTTTCAAGATACTCAAACCAGAAGACAATTGATTTAACAGGATGAGTGGAAATGATAAACAGCTTATTGACAACCAAGGGAAGCCTGTAAGGGTTCATCATTATGAGAGACTGGTTCCCTCAAAGTTCTACTTCCCAGATAAAGCCACTCATCCCTCCAAAGGAGGGATGTGAATATCTGAGAAGGACTTTTAGTCATTGGGAGGAATGAAAGCACAAGATGCTTTCCATATTTGTGAAAGAAATCATTCTAACTACAAGGCTCTCCCTATGTCCTATCTCCTAATCTTCATCAGACACCCTCAGGCACAAACAAATCCAAAGCTCCAAGCAACTTCAAGCAACTTCAAGCATCCTCTTCTTGTCTTCAACTTTTCTTCAATCCCAACCAAATGGAAACCAAGCACAAACCCTAATCTAAGGGGACTAAGGAAGTTAAACTAGTTGAATTAGTAAATTAGGATCACCTAAAACCTAGTACTAAAGTTAGTCCTAACTAAAATATTAAAATCAATTGTAAAATCCTACAAAAATTACTATGGGAACCTATGTCAATCATGACTCTACCACATTAATTTCAAAGATCAAACCATCAAATTAGACCTAGAACTAAATTCTACACTACAAGGTATCAAACCTAAACCCTAAAAGGAAGCACCTAAATATCAATCTAGAAAGCACACCTATTTTCATCACAAAAATGTGATAAAAATACTATGGGATCATACATGTCTAACCTAATCAAACACAAAAACTTAGGCTCAAAATCATCACCAAGAGATCATACAAAATTCCACAAAAATATGCATCAAACATAACCATTTTAATATCGATTAAAATGTAAAATTCCCATTAAATCAGAAATTACATGAAATGAAAATATTATTTCTCTAAAAAATAATGGACTCAATCATGAGTAAAATGCAAAAAGAATGGGTTTAATTGGATTAATTTTCAATTTTATATGAATTTTACAAGAACCATGAATAAAATGAAAAAAATAAAGAAAATCCAATTAAAAGAAATACACGCGCGGTGTGGATAGCAATCAGACTCAGTTAAAATCATGGGTTGGGCCATCAGGGGGTGTGTATAGCGCTTAATTCATTAAGCCCAAAACGCCTGAATAAATGAAACGGTGCATTTCATTCATCAGAATCCTTCACAAATCAACTTTAAAACGTGGCCATTGGATCAACCTCAAAGTCCAAGTCAAACCCTCATCTAACGGTCCCAGATTCATCTTCAACCTTTTCAAACCTCTGCAACTCGCGCCCAGCTCTGGCCACCGCCGGTGGAGCTCCGATCATCTTCCTCAACCCTAGTTCTCTCTAGAAGCCTCTAATCCAAATGGTCAAAATATGAATCTTATCCCAAATCTTGCCACGAGTTCAACCATACCCTTAGTTTCCTCTGAAACCTCAAGATTCACCATATCCCAATCTCAACCGAAAATGGAAATTCACCTAATTTGTCTCTAACTTTCCAATTAACTATCTGAAATCCATCCTACACCATTCTATAATCAATCTAGCACCTTAATTCAACCTAATTCTACCTAAATCATGCTATAGGAAGAAAGGTACCAACCTGAAAATCTTGGTTGAACAGATGCACTAATCCTCCACTTCAAGCTCTACAATCTTGCAGACACGATCAATGAACCTTCCTCTTGCTTTTGTATGCAAAAGAACCAATGGAAAGTGCTTGAATCTTGAAACCCGATGGTGAGTTGCAGGTGCTGAAAATCACTTGCTCATACACGATCTAGCCACCAATTCTTCTTGGAAATGATATGGAATCACTCCTTGACATCCATGGAAGAAGTATCAGTCAAGAAAATGGGAAGAAAATGGAGAATTTGATGAAACCGATTGCACTTGCAAGCTATGAAATTTCAATCTCAAACTAAGCTCAATCCTTCAATGATTACCAACCTATGGAATGGATCCACTCTACTCCTTATATAGATGAAGTTTGGATGATCTAGAATCCTCTAGATCCTTCCAATGAGATTTTCCACTTCTCATGTCATGAGATTTTCAATCATGTATCATGACATGCACAATTCTGTTTCCCTTGGTGCAGCAACTTGTTCTCATCCCAAAATCTCCCCAAGTGAGATATTAGAAGTGTTTAGCTTGAAAAATGCCTTGCTCATGCCTTGATTTTGAGTTTTGCAAATGTTGCTTAATATGCAAGTCATTACTTTTTAAAGCAAGTCCACAATTTAGACCTCAAATCAAAAATGTGGCTAAACCAATGTTCTTAGTATGTTTTCTAGAGTCAAAATGATATATTACATGCCATGGTTTGGATGTGTAGGTTGAAAATATCAATTTCCAACTTTGGTTTATTTAACTTATGCCTTTATTTTAGGTCATTTTTGCAACTTTGAGCTACAAGCATTTCCATCATCTCAAGACCTCCTTAATAGCCTTAAAACATCATTTTGAAAAAGTTTGATGTTGAACATTTTTCCATTTGAAGCTTGGAAATAGGAGTTATGGCCTTATACTTGAAATGACCTGTAATCTCCAAATGACCAAAATGCCCTTGACTTGTCAAAGCCATAACTTGAGCTCTACAAATCCTATCAAGGACTTCTAGTACTCTCCAGAAAGCTAAGAAGATAAGGAACAACATTCATGTTGACCAAAAGTCCATAGGAATCATCCTTCTTGGGAAAACGTTTGATGCAAGTGGGGTAACTTTCAAGGCCCCAGATTCACATACCTCAGATGACCTGTAACTTGTCAAAGTCATAACTTGAGTTCTACAAATTCTATCAAGGACTTCTAGTACTCAAATTAAATCTAAGAACATGCTCTACAACATTCATGTTGGGGGTAAGATGAGATGACAATCACATCTTGAGCTAAACTGCCTTGAAGATAGGGGTCAAACTAGGGGATTTTACACTGTCAAGCCTTAGAAACCCTAGCTTGAAACTTCTCAAACTCTTCAATCATGATGAGTTAACCTTGGAATCATCCTTATAACATCTCAATGCATCAATCCATGATCACATGGCTCTTGAATTAGGTCTCAACCTTGTTCAAATCATCAGTTGACCTAGGGTTGACCCAGTCAAACCCTAATTACACCACTCATGGCTGAGGCTTCTTAATCTTGCACCATGACCTATCTAGGCCTCATGATGGCTTTCAAGACATCTCATAAGCTCTCTCAAGGCTTCAAGTTCACATTCCTGGCTTCAGAATCATCTGAGGAGCTCCCACAACTCTCAAGTTAGGAGACACACCCTCTTGGTTTCAACCATTCTCTCTGAGGATCTTTTAACTTCTCTGACAAGGATATCAACCCTTGAACACTTGAATAACCTTCTTGGCTAGCTTCATAGTCTTGTGTAGCTCTTGATTGGTACTCATACCTCTTGATCTCCTGCATACATGTCAATGAAATGCAAATGATAATGCTAATGTGAATGAAATGAAGCATAAGCTAGGTAAAGAGAAGTTGGTCAAATTTTGGGGTGCAACAGGTGCCATTAAAATTTAAGGCTCCAACATTCGACAAATACAAAGGGGATACCTGCCCAAAGGTCCATGTACGTTCTTATTATAGAAGGATGTCTGCATATTCCAATGATGAAAGGATGCTCATGCATTTCTTTCAGGATAGCTTATCGGGACCATCATTGGAATGGTACATGGGAATGGAGCCCACTCAGATTAGAAGCTGGAAGCAGTTGGCTGATGCTTTTGTTATGCATTACAAATATAACAGCGATTTGGCGCCAAACAGAGTTCAGTTGCAGAGTTTGTCGCAGAAAAGTGGTGAAAGTTTCAAAGAGTACGCGCAGCAGTGGCGCGATATGGCAGCTCGGGTGCACCCTCCTTTGGTTGAAAGGGAGATGAATGACATGTTTGTGGGGACATTTACAGGAATGTACTATGACAAGTTACTCAATGTTTCGATGGATAGCTTCTCCGATATGATCCTTATGGGAGAAAGGATCGAAAATGGAATTAAAATTGGAAAGATGCAGGCAGGCGAATCTACTTCAGCTGGGGGTGCGAGAAAAGCATTCGGCGGAAGACGACAGGGTGATACAAGCGCTGTATTTGGTGGCAGAGGCCGGGGCAGAGGCAAAAATCAGTACATTCAACCTCAACAAATAGCCAGTGTTACTATTCCAATCCAACCACAACAACAGCAACAACAACCATAGCAGCAGCAAAGGCAGAATCAGGGTCAGAGAAGGTTTCAGAATGTAAAGCCGAAGAGGGTATTTGATAAGCCTCCTTCGACATATGTAGAGCTTCTTCAGACACTGCTGAGGTTGAAGTTGGTCGAGAAAAGAACATTGGAACCGCCTACAGGACCGGTACTTCCTTATGGGTATGACGCTAATAAGCATCGCGAATTCCATTCCGGGGCGCCCGGACATGATGTAGAATCTTGTCATGCTTTCAAGCATAAAGTTCAAGACTTGTTAGACAGTAAAGCCATCAAATTTGGCCAGGTGGGGCCCAATATTGTACAACAACCTATGCCTAATCACGGGGCAAATGCCATCTTAACAGAAGAAAATTTGAACTTGGTGATGGATGTTAACGAACTGAAGACACCATTGAGTGAGGTGAAAAGCAGGTTGCTCAGAGGGGGAGTATTCCCTGGTTGTGACGAATACTGTTTAGAGTGTTGGACCCAGCCTGAGGGTTGTACTGATTTGAAGCAGGGCATTCAGGCCATGATTGACGAAGGGACCTTGCAATTTGATCGAACTGCGGTTGAGAAGCCTGTGGAGGCATTATGTGATAAGCAGAATGATATTGCAACGGTGACGATCCCGAGGATGACTATAACGATAACGGCGCCCACCCAGCGGCCAACTATTACGATTACCAAAGCAGGGCCTGTTCCCTTTGAGAGTACGAAAGCTGTCCCGTGGACATACGGATTAGAAGCATATTGCAACGGTGAAAAGATTGTGGTGAATAGCCAGCCAGCTGGGGATGTTGATAATGTCGTTGGAACGGGGGGCATGACCCGTAGCGGAAGGATCTTTACCTCACCTGAAATAGAAGCAGAGAGATTGGCCAAAGGCAAAGCCAAAGTAAATGAAAGCGGGCCTAATCCGTCGAAAGAAAAGGATATGTCACTCAAGGACGTAGAGGAGTTCATGAGACTGATTCGCAAAAGCGACTACAAAATTGTTGAACACCTACAACAGACGCCGTCGAAGATTTCTATCTTGTCGTTGTTGTTATGTTCCGAGGCCCACCGGAACGCCTTGCTAAAGATTCTGGATACGTCATTTGTGCCTCAAGAAGTTTCTGTAAATCAGTTAGAGGGGATAATGGCACATGTCAATGCTGGACATAGCCTGGGTTTCACAGATTTTGATCTAACACCCAGGGGTCGAGAGCACAACATGGCTTTGCATATATCGATGGAATGCCGGGGCACCATAATGTCGCGTGTATTGGTGGATATTGGATCGTCGTTGAACGTATTGCCAAAGAAAGCCATGATGAAATTGGACATACGGGGAATTATTTGCACGCCCAGCGATTTGGTTGTGAGGGCGTTTGACGGGACGAAAAGATCAGTGTTTGGGTCAATAACATTACCGCTTCAGGTGGGGCCAGAAATTTTTGATACCGAATTCTACATCATGGATATCCATCCAACTTATAGCTGCCTTCTTGGGCGCCCATGGATCCACGCTGCAGGGGCCGTAACGTCCACATTGCATAAGAAGTTGAAGTACATGGTGGGTGATAGTTTTGTTACCTGTCTTCGTTCAGATATGTTGAAGTCGACGGAGAAATACACGAGACACCTTGTCAAGCCTTCGAAGGGTTGCGGATTAAAGAAAAAGCTCAGGGTCCCAGCAAAATGCCAGATGTGGCAATGTCATCCTACAAAGAAGCTCAAGCTTTAGTGCAGACTGGTGAGACTAAAGGTTGGAGGCAGGTACTGGAGGTTTTTGTGAAGAATGACAAGTTTGGGCTAGGGTATCGACCAACGTCGTCAGCGTCATCTTCAGGAGCGCCCAGGTTCAAGGGACCGATAACAATTATGCCAAGCGGGGTGTGCTTTGAGACAATCAACGCTATTTCCGATGCCGAAGACGGAGATAGTGACTGCGATATAGACGCGTGGATCAAGCCAAGCGTGCCAGGACAAAGTCTCTGCAACTGGTCCATCCGGGAAACTGTCCCAGTGACTCTTAAACAGTAATGATTTGTTTTGTCAATTGTTGAATAATCCTATGTCCTACTCGGGGCATAGTGATTTTACCTTAGGGCTACTTGATTATGTGTATTGCACTGTTTTAATCATGAAGTAAAGGCGTTTTTCATATACAAATATTGTGATCCCTGTTTTTCTTGTTTTTACTTTAACAATAAATGGCAACGTGGTTATTTGCTTTGTTTGCATTTTGAAGCATTTAACCATTTCCTTTGCAGGACTAATATTTCAGATGACATCTTCTACGAACCGCCTATGACTTGTTTCGACTTCGAGCACCCGGTATTCCAAGCAGAGGAAGAGATTGTTGAGGATAGCGACTTGCCAGAGGAGCTGACTCGTTTGTTGAAACAGGAAAAGAGAATCATTATGCCTCATCAGGAGGAAGTTGAGATTATCAACTTGGGGTCGGAAGAAGTTATGAGAAATATCCGTATAGGGGCTGCGCTGCAGAGCGACATCAAGCAAAGGCTGATTGAGATACTGCGAGAGTATAGTGATATATTTGCTTGGTCGTACGAGGATATGCCTGGGTTGGATACAGACATGGTTGTGCACCGTCTGCCATTGCGAGAGGAATGTCCTCCTGTTAAGCAGAAACTCAGAAGAACCAGACCAGACATGGGTGTGAAAATCAAAGAGGAAGTTCAAAAACAGTGGGATGCTGGTTTCCTAGCCGTTACAACTTATCCGTCATGGGTCGCTAATATAGTACCAGTGTCGAAGAAAGACGGTAAAGTGCGAATGTGTGTAGACTACCGTGATTTGAATAGGGCGAGCCCGAAAGACGACTTTCTACTTCCTCACATTGATGTGCTGGTTGATAACACTGCTCAGTTCTCCATATTCTCCTTCATGGACGGCTTCTCAGGCTATAATCAGATCAAAATGGCACCAGAAGACATGGAGAAGACTACCTTCATTACTCCCTGGGGAACATTTTGCTACAAAGTGATGCCCTTCGGACTGAAGAACACTAGGGCAACATATCAATGTGCTATGACGACTCTCTTTCATGACATGATGCACAAAGAGATCGAGGTTTATGTTGATGATATGATTGCCAAATCTCAGACAGAGGAGGAGCATTTGGTTAATCTTCTGAAACTGTTCAAAAGACTTAGGAAGTTCAGGTTTAGACTGAACCCTAACAAGTGCACCTTTGGGGTGAGATCGGGTAAACTGCTGGGGTTTATTGTGAGCGAAAAGGGAATAGAGGTTGATCCTGCAAAGATAAAAGCTATACAAGAAATGTCGACGCCTAAAACAGAAAAAGAAGTGCGTGGGTTTTTAGGGAGGTTGAACTATATTGCTCGGTTCATATCTCACCTAACTGCGACATGCGAGCTGTTATTCAAGTTGTTGAAAAAGGATCAGGTGTTGACCTGGAATGAAAATTGTCAAAAGGCGTTCGACAAGATAAAAGAATACTTGCAGGAACCTCCTGTTTTGATACCCCCAGTGGCCGGGAGACCTTTGATTATGTATTTGACGGTTCTTGAGGAAAGTATGGGTTGTGTTCTCGGTCAACCCGACGAGACCGAACGTAAAGAGCATGCGATCTACTATTTGAGTAAGAAGTTTACCGACTGTGAGTCCAGATCCTCAATGCTCGAGAAGATGTGTTGTGCGCTAGCCTGGGCCGCCAAACGTTTGAGGCAATACATGCTGAATCATACAACCATGCTAATCTCAAAGATGGATCCAATCAAATATGTGTTTGAGAAGCAAGCACTCTCCGGAAGAATTGCCCGATGGCAGATGGTGTTAACAGAATACGATATCCAATATGTCTCGCAAAAGGCTATTAAAGGTAGTGTTCTGTCTGAGTACCTTGCTGAGCAGCCGGTTGAGGACTACCAATCGATGAGGTTCGATTTTCTTGACGAGGATATCATGTACCTGAAAATGAAAGATTGTGAAAAACCATTGCCGGACGAAGGACCAGAGTTGGGTTCCAAATGGCAGTTGATATTTGACGGAGCATTTAATTTCTATGGTAGCGGAATAGGTGCAATTATCACTACTCCTCATGGGTCGCACATCCCCTTTACTGCCCGATTGACCTTTCCCGTTACCAATAATGAGGCTGAATATGAGGCTTGCATCATGGGTCTGGAAGAAGCCATTGATTTGAGAATCAAGAACCTGGATGTATACGGAGACTCAGCTCTAGTGGTGAATCAGATTAAAGGATAATGGGAGACACGTCAGCCCAATTTGATACCCTATATGAACTATGCAAGGAGATTGTTTCCTTTCTTTGACAAGGTGGAATTGCATCACGTACCGCAAGCAGAAAATCAAATGGCTGACGCCCTTGCGACATTGTCTTCAATGTATAAAGTTAACTTCTGGAACGAGGCTCCTCAGATTGTTATCTCTCGGCTTGATAGGCCTGCATTCATATTTGCCATTGACGAGGCTCCCGATGGTAAACCCTGGTACTTTGACACCAGATGAGGTCCCTTCTCCAGCTTGTATTTTACCCAATTTAATCCCATTTTCTACTCTCTCGCCTGTGATGATCAGATCTGAGAAACTTCCAGACATGTTGCTTATCAATCTCTCATAATACACACCAGGTAGTGTAGCTACAAACAAGTCGATGAGTTCTCTCTCCACCATTGGAGGTTGAACCCTCGCAGCCAACTCGCGCCACCTCTGGGCGTACTCCTTGAATCCTTCATTGTTCCTTTGCGATAGGTTCTGTAATTGTACACGATTCGGTGCTAGGTCACTGTTATACTGGTAGTGTTTGACAAAAGCTTCTGCCAAATCCTTCCAACTTCTAATATGGACCGACTCCAGTCCCATATACCATTCTAAAGATGAACCTGACAAGCTATCTTGAAAGAAGTGCATCAGTAACTTCTCATCATCGGAGTATGCAGACATTCTTCGGAAATAGGAGCGAAGATGCACCCTTGGACATGTTGTTCCTTTGTATTTATCAAAATATGGCACTTTGAACTTTGGACGAATCCTAAGTCCCGAAATCAATCCCAGATTGGACATGTCAAGACCCATAGCATTCTGGCCTTCAAGAATGCTCCTCATCTTTTCTTCGATTGCATCGAACCTTTTATTAGCGTTAGATCGTAATCCTGCCCCAAGGTCTCCCATGGAGAAGACGTCATCTTGCTCATCTTGGCTCCACTGAGGACCATTGTTAATAGGCACGACGCCCGCCGCAACTGGGATGGGAATTCCATCTTGGTTTTCTCCACCCGGAATATTGACTACAGTTGGACCACCATTGGCCTGCGAAGTGCTACCATTAGCCGGAGGAGGAACAACAATAGTTCCTCCATGCAAAACACCACTGCCGTCCACTCGAGCTATCAATGGTTGAACCAGAGTTCTCAATTGTTCCTGCCCATTGGCTACCCCTTGCATTGTTTCCATGAATTGCGTCATCTTTTCCCTGAACTCCTGCAACTCTTGTTGTACTTGATCCATGACTCTTCGTTGGTTCCCTCTTGTGTTGTATGACCGTTGAGAAGTCAGTTTGCTCTTTCTCTTTCTTTTCTTCTGAAATGGCAAGCGGTATGAGGTCGGGTTTCAGGGAACGCAAAAATGATGTGTGGGTATATGCAACGCTCGAATGATGTTCAAGAGACTTTCAAGATTTATGATTATCAATGGTATTATGGAACTATAAATGAATAGTAAAGAATGCACAATTTAAGCCAAAAAGCAAACTTTCATTAATTTTGAGGGAAGATTCAATACAACTGATTGTTCAATAAGCTGCAAAATAAAAACTCATGCTACAAGAAAATACTGAATGAACTAAAAATCTTTCTTTCGGAGACGTTCTTCAAGCTTTTTTGTCTCGGACATGAATCTTCTAACCATTTGGTCGCAGAGTCGGATAAAGTGATGGATGGAAGGAGGAATATCATTTCCTTTTAAGTCTTGAATTGTGTTTTCCAACCTCCATAGGATATCCCGGATCATAAGGTTGCAATACTCCACTAGATTGTTATACCTAGCGCGACACATGTCTAGGGTCGGCTGGTAATAACAAAGAGAATCCTCATACGTATCCAAAAGTTCGTTGAGTTGAGCTTCCTTCTTCAACCATAGTGAACTATTCCTTTGTAGGGCCTCGAAACGGTCTTTCCACAAGGTGGTTGTTTCCTGAGCGGTCTTCAATTCTGAGCATTTGTTGTGCCATACATCAGAGGTGACATATGAAGCTCTCAATGCTTCTTCTTTGAGTTGTCGCTCGCTTTCGGATAGAATTAAGGCACCCCTCAACTCCTTTTCAAGGACATCAATATCGGCCTCAAGTTCCTCCCTTGTCTTCTTCTTTTCAGCAGAGGCTAACTCGAAGAATCTCCATGCTTTATCACAAGAAGCCTTGGTTTCCTTTAGGCTTTGTCGGAGGGCTTTTACTGATGCATCAGCTCCTTCAAAACCTTCTTGATACCTGACCCTCAGATCTGCTTCTAGCTTCAGCTTCTTGCTACTCTCAGCCGCTTTGTCTTGTTCGAACTCCACTTTCCTCTTATATTGGCCATTCTCCACTCCTGCTTGGTGAACCTCAGCCTGAAGGTCTTGATTTTCCTTTGTCAACCTTTCTATCACTAGCTTTAGTTTCTCATACTCCTCCATGGATACATTAGTGGGAGCAGGAGGTTCTTCTCTCATAGATGGTTCGGAGGGAAATGGAAGCAACCTTTCGGCCACTCTAGCTTGCAACCATCGGTTGTAGGGCTCCTTAGCCACACAGTTCTTCTCCTTTAACTCTTTCATCCCCTTCATATGAACCTTGGCCCACGCTTTAACAATATTCCTGACAAACGCAGGATCGTCTGTTGTGGCTAGCAAAAAGAAACTCTGAACCTTCTCTGCTTCGGGCTCATCTTCCATGGCATAGCCTAACTGACGCAACGCCATGATAGGGTTATAGTTAATGCAACCAGCCCTACTGATTAGAGGTACATTACCGAAATTTCCACAACTAAAGATGATCTCCATGTCGTAATACTCATGAGAGTACCAAGCAATATCACTGGCCTCTAGAGACATAATGCGTTCAGACCATTTCAGTTTCTTCTTGTTTTCCACAAACGGCCCTTTCTTCGTCAGGTGGGAAGCATACCATTTGAATAGTAGATGAGAACAACATTGGACCATTCCTGTCTTCTTTTCACTTCTCCAATGAATGGAGTGGTAAACATCAGCGAGGAGGGTAGGGATAGGATTCTTTTGCATGAAGAGAATGATAGCAGTGATGTCTATGAAGTTGTCCATATTTAGAAAGAGGACAATCCCATAAATCATTAGAGCAACGACAATACAAAAACCTTCCCAATCCCCATTGGTCTTGTACTGATCGGCTTTATCTAGCAAAAACCTCAAAGGAAAGCCTTGAGTACCTCCCTTAATGGTTAGACCATCTTTAACCTCTTCCTCGGTCATACGGAGAGTGAGAGCAATGACAGAAGACTTTGGCTCTTCTTCCAGGCCGGTGTAAATAGGTTGATCCTTAATCTTGATATTCAAAAGGTGGGAATATTCTTCAAGAGTAGGAGCCAACTGATAATCTTGAAAGGTGAAGCATCTGAGAGGCGCATCATAAAATTGAACAATAGCGAACAAAGCCCATGTCTCGACCCTAGAATGGAGAAGGTCAAGCAATTTCCCATATTTCCCTTGAAAGTTAATTTTGATAGCTTTTGGCACATCAATCAAAAGATCTTGGATTGGTCCCAACTTCGGTTCTCTGAACTTTAAGGAATTTGTACTTCTTTTCCTTTGGTCATTCATCTTGTTCTTCAATACCTATGATAATCACAGTCTCTTAAGTCCCTTGATATGCAACAATGTTATGAAATGAAATGCTTTATGGATGCATATGAGAGTGGAAACATGTGGATCAAAGTCACAGATCCTGCAGGGTATTGTAACAAAATATCTCTCACCACGGGTGGGTGATCTATTGGTTTATAAGAGGGCATCCCAAAAGGCTTTTAAACAAAGTCCCATGCACTAACCCTCAAAAGTTTTCCATCATAACGACTACTCGTAAGACGGTAATCCCTTTAAAAGGATGAACACAGAGTTATGTTTTAGTAACCTTTTGGAATAAGGTTCTACAAGAGGTCCTCAGAATCACGGAATCCCACGTCGGAAATAAAACACCGTTACAACTACACGTAGGGCATAATCTTTCCAACGGGGTCTCATCTGAGCGGTGGAATTCGATCCAACTCAACGAGTCCTACGTCTCGCAAATCAGAAAGAAACCACCTCCTAATCTTAGTGTATACTCGAAAGCTCGGGTAGAAAGCTTTATCCTTATAAACCATCTCAATAAACCCAACAGGTTAGAAAGAAACACAATAATAAAATAAAATAAAACATAAAAGCAAATAAAGCACAAATGCAACAAACAAACTAGGTTTGGCTTGCTAGGCATCCCCAGCAGAGTCGCCAGCTGTCGCTACTCAAAAAAATACGTGCAACGACGGGGAAGGCGAAAAGGAAAAGGACAGAAGAGTCACCACCGAACTTTAATTATCCCATGAGGGGAAAGGAAAATATCGAGAAAACCTTAAGAAAAGAATGGACAAGATGGTCTCGCAACCAAGAATGGGTTCGGAAGCCGGTTATGCAAGGGGAAGGTATTAGCACCCCTCACATCCATCGTACTCGATGGGAACCATTTGTTTGTCGTGTGTGATTTATTTGCTTAAAAATTATGCTATAAAAGAGTGTTCCAAAGGATAGAGGGGAAGGTTAGAAATTGGGAAAAAAGAGATAACAAAGGAAGGAAGAGAAAGAACGGACTCGGTAGGACTTCGCGGTCCTAGGCCTACGTATTCTCAACGGATATGAGAAAGTCAGAGTCGACGTAGTTCAGGGAACTACAGATATGGGGGGAATATGCTCGGCAAGGATTGTGGCCCTTGTGCCTACGTATCTTTACTTGAACGAAGTAAAGAATCACAGCAGCCGTAGTTCGGCCTACGATTTGTTGATGTTTTTATGGATGATGCTATCATACGCATTCTAGCAGTTAGGTGTATTGCTGCTCGCTCGTTGGAGACTTAGGCGTTACCTGTTTGCGGTAGAACGGACGTATCATATCCTTTTCGAAAGATAAGTTTTCGCCATGCGAGGCAAGATGTCACATTTAATTTGTTGAATTGTTTTTTAGGGGCGAGGTAGGTCCTCGGATAGTAACCCCTACGGGTAGTACCCAATTCTTTATCTCAAAGTTTTTGTTATGAAAGGGTGTGGCGAACATAGCGTCTTCGTATTGAAAGACGAGTATCAAAACCACACACACTACAGTGAGCATCTCGACACTTGGAGAGGAAGAAGTCTACACTTAATCCTCTCTCCTTAGTTCAATACAAAGAGCACTTCATTCTCTTATTAAAGTGTTTTTGGTTTTGAATGGTGTTGCACCCCAAAATTTGCCCAACATTTCTTTACCTAGCTTATGTTTCATTTCATTCACATTAGCATTATCATTTGCATTTCATTGACATGTATGCAGGAGATCAAGAGGTATGAGTACCAATAAAGAGCTACACAAGACCTTGAAGCTATCTAAGAAGCTTATTCAAGTGTTCAAGGGTTGATATCCTTGTCAGAGAAGTTAAAAGATCCTCAGAGAGAGGGGTTGAAACCAAGAGGGAGTGTCTCCTAACTTGAGAGTTGTGGGAAGTCCTCAGATGATTCTGAGGCCATGAGGTTGGACTTGAGGTCTTGAGAGAGCTCATGAGAAGTGTTGAAGACCATTTTGAGGCCTAGACAGGTCATTATGCAAGATTAAGAAGGCTCAGCCATGAGTGGTGCAGCTAGGGTTTGACTGGGTCAATCCTAAGTCAACTGAAGACTTGGAGGAAGTTGAGACCTAATCCAAGAGCCATGTGATCATGGGTTGTTGCATTGAGAAGCTATAAGGATGATTCCAAGGTTAACTCATCATGATTGAAGAGTTTGAGAAGTTTCAAGCTAGGGTTTCTAAGGCTTGACAGTGTAAAATCCCCTAGATTGACCCCTATCTTCAAGGCATTTTAGCTCAAGATGTGATTGTCATCTCTGAAGGTGAGATAATACTTAGAAGGGGGGTTGAATAAGTATGAAAGATTAAGACTTAAAAAATAATCACACAATTATTTTTATCCTGGTTCGTTTAAACAACTACTACAGTCCACCCTTCCTAGAGTGATTTGCCTTTCTCAACAAGGACTTAATCCTCTATTAAATCAAACTGATTAATATAGTAACACCTAAGAACAACTGTTCTTAGTCTTCTCATGAGCTACTGATTCCAACTGAATCCTCTTAAGGAAATCCTTTACAATCAATGTAAATTAAATACAAGAGTATTAATGCTTCTATAAAGCTTTTATCACAACAGTGATTTTTCTCTTAAAATTAAGTACAAGAAATTCTATGAAGAATAAGAATGAATGAGAGCTTAGAATAATATGATTTCTTTTCAGCAAATTGTGTAACTGAAGAAAGTGGTGGAGTTCTCCTTTTATAGGCTGCTGATCCAAGGATGCTGAGCGTTGAAAAGAGAGTCCCAAAAAGGTCTGAGCCTTTTTGTCTTCACATCAAGTGACCTTTCCTTGAAGTAGATAACACAAAAAAATCCTTTTTGTCTGTGTAATTGTGTCTAGCACAAAAGAGGAAAGAGACGTTGATTTTCTCCAACGGATATATTCTTGAATATTTCTTCTTCAGTTTTCAGCAAGTTCTTCAGAGTCTGAATGGATCAGAGTCTTCTAATGATATTCAGAACTTTGCTGTATCAGAGTCTTCTGCAGCAAGTGTGCTTTCAGCGTGTTGATCATCAGAGCATATTTGACACAGAACTTCAGTACTTGGCAGCGTTAGTACTTTCAGAAACTTCTGTAGAATTATGCTTTGAGAAACTCTTCAAACAATATTCTTCTTTTCTTCAGATGCTTTAGCTTCAGATGCTTCTGACTATCTTCAGATGCTTCTGACTCAGAATGTTCTGGAGCTTCTTGCTTCAGATCCTTCTGGAGACTACGCTCAGGATCTTCTGTAAAGGGCAATCAGAATCTTCTGTAAGATGCATCTGGCGCTTCAGATTCAGGATAACTTCTTGTATACAGTACAGATTTGCTTCTAGAGAGTTAATTTCATTTCAATCTGCAGTAAAACTCTCAAACAAATTGTAGAGTATATAATTCTTAAATATAAAATTTCCTAACAGTTATCATCAAAACAAAGAGTTATTAATAAGATCCAATTTGTGTTCTAACAATCTCGCCCTTTTTGATGATGACAAAAAGTATCAGAAATTTTATTTAACTGAACATATAGAATTATAACTCCCCCTGTGATGATGAATCTCCCCCTGAGTTAAGTATGAAAAAGGAATATAAACTTCCCTTTTGTCTTGAGTAATCTTCAGAGTTAGATCTTGTTTGTTCTTATAACATTTTAGGGTCAGAATGTCTTGCAGATATAAGATTCAGAGTTTGATAATAGACAAATGATCTGAGAGACTCAGAGTTTCTTTTATAGAGTGTTCTTATAAAATGTTCTGAAATAGTCAAGTTAAATGTTAGATAGAATAGATATGTCTGAAGATTCATTCTGGTGAAGTTATATTAAACAGTTCAGATCTATATTTTCTCCCCCTTTTTTGTCATAAGCAAAAAGTAAAAACTTTTAAAAAGACAAATAAAAGGAACAATAAATAAGATAATTCAATGGAGAAAACTTGATTCATTCAAAATATAAGAGCAAGAGTACATAAGAAAGCATCATAAGACATAGCAATAAAGTTCAGATGCAAAAACATTAGAATGAAAAAAAATCTAAGAGTGTTTGGACAAAAGCATCTTCAATAGATCTGTAATCTCAGAGGAGGATTGCTCTTACTTAGACATCCACTTAGTCATAGTTTCATTCTTCTCATCTTGCTTTGACATCCATTCTGTCATATCCTCAGACTTCTTATCCTGCTTAGCCATCCAGGATTTCATCTCTGACTGTTCAGCCTCTAGAGCAGCAATCTTGTCTTCAAAGTCTGGATGTTCTGTCTTGATCTCAGATGAAGAAGGTGGAGGTTCTGCAGCCTGAACAGAGTCAATTGACATTGGTTCTGTAGATCCTGAAGTGGGTTCTACCAGAGTCATAGTCAATGCATTAGCAGTAGATTCTGTTGAAGGTGGAGGAGCATCTAAATGAAGCAGAGGTTCTGTTTTGTTGACAGTCCAGAATAGAGTCCTTTCAGCTCTGAGCTTTGCCTTATCAGAACAGACGTTCTTCAGATTTGAAGCTACAGTGTTGAATCTATTGATGAATCCTTTCCAGATGATGTCAGATTCATTGGCATCCAATGTTTCTGAACATTTCTTCTGAACAATACCTAAAGACATCTGTATTTCTTGCAAAAATGTTTGAAATAAATGATCAATATTAAGTCTGGGCAGATGTTTTAGCAAGGTTTCCAGAGTGATATGTTTAGGTTGGGGAGTGGGTGGAAAAAGTGATTTTTGGATGGAAATCAGAGGAGGAGGATAATAAGGAATGAAGGGTATCTTAGGAGCTTTTTCTTTAGATCTGACTAAAGCATTAAGCAAGTGAGGTTTTGGTCTAGTGTGAAGGTAAACAACATCAAAAGGTGCATTGGAGTATGGTTTAAAAGCATATTTTGATGGTTCAGCAGATGCAACTGTGTTATCAGATGCAAGTTGCAGAGCTGAAACAACAACTTTACCAAATGTTGCAGATATTGTTGCTAAGGATCCTACATTGTTCATTGATTGAATATATGATAGAATCACAGATGGAAGAGCCTATCTGAGTTTAGGTTTCAGAGGGTTGAGGGGTTCAGAAGGTTCAACTCTATCATAAAAATCTTTCAGTTTGAAACCATAAGATAGATTATGAAAAAGAGAAGAAACTTGGGCACAAGATATACCAGATGATGTTGGATTGGAATTGGGGATTAATAACTCAGATGATGGTGCAGGTGGAGGCATAGGATCTGGAACGGTAGTTTTAGAAGGTATGGTGGATTCAGGTTCAGGTTCAGATTGGTTTATCTCAGAGTATTTGGCAGATGGAGAGATAAGAAAATCTGGGTGAATTTCTGATTCTGATGAGTTGGAGGATGTTGTAGGTGTACAAGAGGTAGAAGATACTTGAAACACTGTTTTTAAAGGAGTGACATCAAGAACTTCTGTCTCAGGGATGTGAGGTTCAGAAGTGTTGGTAGGTTCTGAAGGAATGTCAGATTGATTGGATGGTGGTTCTGATGAAACAGGAGCAGAAGTTACTTTTGTAGGTTCAAAAGTAACAGGTGCAATAGGTTCAGAAGATGGATTATTTGATGGTGGATTGTCAGAGGCTTTTTCTGGTTGAACTTCTTTTGGTTGGTTTTCTGGATGTTCAGAGGTTTGTTGTTGAGCAGATGTTTGTTTTTCAGATGGTGGTTGTTCTGATGGTTGATGATCTGATGGTTGTGGACGTG
Organism: Lathyrus sativus; assembly: GCA_963859935.3. Lineage (NCBI taxonomy): Eukaryota > Viridiplantae > Streptophyta > Magnoliopsida > Fabales > Fabaceae > Lathyrus > Lathyrus sativus. The sequence continues at coordinate 381,779,366 of OZ012735.1, forward strand.
GAACAAAGTGTTTGATGTGTATTTTGGGTTGAGATGGTTTTGATACAGAAACAGTTGTTTGTTTTTGAGGTGAAACAGAACTGGGAGCAGTAACAGAAGTGGTTTGTGTAGCAGGTGGTTTTGGAACAGACTTAATATTTGAATCATTAATAACAAGATTTTCAGAAATTACAGATGATTTAGTACCTTTTACTTTAATCCTCTTGGCAGGTACGGAGGCAGCTTCTTCAGAATCTTTCCTCTTCAAGAGCTTCTTGGGCTTCTCAACAATCTTGACCTTCTTCTGGACAGGTTCAGATTCTTCTACAGGCTGAGTCCTTTTCCTCTGAAGTGGTGCTTCTTCTTCTCCTGCATCTGGTAGTGGTTGTTTAACTAGCTGAAACACATTGGCAGGAACATGTATTCCTTCCTTCTTGCATTCCTCAATATACATAAGCACTATATGTCTTGGTTCTTCAGCAAAGAATAACGGAAAGTCAGCTACAGGAACCCTCTTATTCAATTCAGACATATTCAGCCTCTTGGGTGCAGTAGTGAGTTCATCAACAATTTTGAGTCTCAGAAGACTTTTAGCGTTCAGAGGTTTTCCCATTATAAACTCTAATTCCTTTGTAACTCCAGCAGCGTACAGAGCAGTTACCAAGCCATTTTCAGTAAGAAGATCTGAGAGCAGTCTTCCAAAGGGGATCCAAGGTCTGATCTTCTGTCCTTTCTCTTTCACAGATTCTCTAGATGCATTGATATGATTCCACAGATGCATAAACAAAATGTATGGAAGATCTACCTTGGTGCTCTGACTAAGGCAATACATGAAATAGAGATGTTCATTATTGACATAGTCTGGAGAATTGGTTGACTTTCTGTGGTGGATGCATCCCATGAAGATCTTGGCCCAGATCTTGTAATCAGGCTTCAGATCTTTGAATTTGTTAGAAGCTTGACCAGCAGTCATAACTTCTTCATAAACCTCATCCATGTCCACACGCCCAGATGGCAAGTGGGAAACACCATCTGTTTCTTCATATCCTATAAATCTTCTTATCAGATCCTCTGTGATGATAATCTCTTTTCCCAGCACAGAAGATAAGATGAACTTGGGATAAACTGATGCATGAATCCAGAATTCTTTCACAAGGAGAGGGTAAACTGGTCCAAAAAGCCTATCAAAGTACTTAACCCATCCTTGAGCTCTAATTATGGAACGAAACTCAAACCCATTATCTGCCAGAGAATCAAACTCAACCATAGATTCACATAGAACTTCTAGTTTATCAACAGGCGTTAGAAGTGTTCTTTTGGGAGGAGAATATGGAGCAACACCCAAGTTTTCTGAAGTCACATCAGCCATAGTAGATTGGAATTGAGCAGTTGTTGATGATGAAGACGCCATTGAAGAATGCTTAGTCAAACACTTAGGTTTTGGGTTTTTATGCAGAGAAAATAGGAGATGAAAACGCATGTAATTCTGAGAGAGTGAAAAGTGTGAAAGTGAATACAAGACAAGTATTTATACTAAGCACTTAGGCACATCAACAGTCAGAAAAAATGCACGTTTGGACAAGCATTAAATGAAGAGAATAAAAATCATTTCAAAACAATAAATGCTTCTGATAATATGGGGGGAAAACCAAGATTCTTACTATTCAAACTTCACCTCAAACGTCTCTTCAGTTATGTTCACGCCACCTCTTCAGATTTTGTGTGACACTTGTTTACTTGCATGTTGCTCTGAATTCTCTTAAGAAATGAAACGTTAGCCAAAGTTCAGATCTTCTAAAGATTGTTAGTTCAGAGTTTCACATCAGAAATATTGATCAGAATAGAATAAACAAACAGAAGAAATACTTCAGAGCATTTTTGCATCTGCAACAATTTGCTTCTGATAAATATCATTCTGGACAAAAATCCATACCAATATTTTTCAGAATAAAATTGAATCTATCTTCAACAAGGGGTTTTGTAAAATATCTGCCCATTGATGATCTGTATCAACAAAGGCTAAATTTATGATTCCCTTCTGAACATAGTCTCTGATGAAATGATGCTTAATTTCTATATGTTTTGCCTTAGAATGTAAAATGGGATTCTTGGACAAACATATAGCAGAAGTATTATCACAAAAGATAGAAATGTTACTTTCAAAATTTTGATAATCTTCTAGTTGACTCTTCATCCAGAGCATCTGCGTGCTACATCCAGCAGCAGCAATGTATTCAGCCTCTGTGGTTGAAAGTGCAATTGTGGGTTGCTTCTTGCTGTACCAGGAGATTAGATTTCTTCCTAGAAATTGACAACTTCCAGAAGTACTTTTTCTTTCCACTCTGTCTCCAGCGTAGTCAGCATCACAGAATCCAACTAATTTGAAATCATCAGATTTTCTGTAACACAAACCCACATTTGAAGTACCTTTCAGATACCTTAGAATCCTCTTGACAATTGTCAAGTGTGATTCTCTAGGATCTGATTGGAATCTAGCACACAGACAAACACTAAACAATATGTCAGGTCTAGAAGCAGTAAGATAAAGAAGAGAGCCAATCATACCTCTGTAGAGCTTCTGGTCTACTTTCTTACTTACCTCTTCTTTGCCAAGTGAGCTAGTAGGATGCATTGGAGTCTTTGCCAGCTTGCTGTCAGACATGTTGAATTTCTTCAGAAGTTCTTTAACATACTTTGTCTGATGTATGTAGGTGCATTCTGGAGTTTGATTAACTTGGATTCCTAGAAAGAATCTGAGTTCTCCCATCATGCTCATTTCAAATTCTTCCTGCATACATGTAGCAAACTCCTTTCCAAGCATAATATTTGTTGATCCAAAAATAATATCATCTACATAGATTTGGCAAATTAGAAGATCTTTCTTAATTGTTTTACAGAATAGTGTTGTATCCACTTTGCCTCTGATGAAATTTTTCTCCAGAAGAAAATTGCTCAATCTCTCATACCAAGCTCTGGGAGCTTGTTTTAATCCATATAGAGATTTCTTTAGTTTGAAAACATGATCTGGAAATTTTTCATTTTCAAAACCAGGAGGTTGGTGGACATAAACTTCTTCTTCTATAATACCATTAAGAAAGACACTTTTAACATCCATCTGATACAGAGTGATGTTATTTTGTGCAGCAAAGGAAATAAGAAGGCGTATAGATTCTAACCTTGCCACTGGAGCATATGTCTTAGTGTAATCAATACCTTCTTGCTGACTGTATCCTTGAGCAACCAGCCTTGCCTTATTCCTCTCAACTTCTCCTTTCTCATTTAGCTTATTTCTGAAGACCCATTTTGTACCAATTATATTGAATCCTTGAGGTCTCTGAACTAGATCCCATACATCATTTCTGCTGAATTGATTTAGCTCATCTTGCATGGCAATAATCCAATCATTGTCTTGCAGAGCTTCTTCTACAGAAGATGGTTCAATTTCTGACACTAGTACAAATAGTGATGCTTCAGATGATCTTAGAAAGGATCTTGTTCTGATGGGATCATCCTTCTTTCCAATAATGACATCCTCTGGATGAGAAGCTTTAATTCTGGATGATGATCCTCTGATAGTTGACTCTTTAGAAATGTTTAGATTTTTCATCTGAGAAGTTAAGGGAGTAGCAACTGGAGTTGCTTCTGGTTCCTTCACTTGAGTTTTGTCTGCTTCTGGAACTTCAGAGTCAATAAAGACTACTTCCCTATCTGCAGAGTTATCAACCTGCTTTGGCTTTTCAGAGCCAAGCTTATCATCAAATCTGACATGAATGAATTCTTCCACAATCTGTGTCTCAGTGTTGTATACTCTGTAGCCTTTAGAGCGTTCAGAATATTCAAGCATGAAACACTTCTGTGCTTTGGAATCAAACTTGCTCAGATTTTCCTTAGTGTTTAACATATAGCAAATACATCCAAAAGGATGAAAATATGAAATGTTGGGCTTTTTGTCCTTCCACAGTTCATAAGGAGTCTTCTTCAGAAGAGGTCTAACAGACACTCTATTCTGAATGTAACATGCTGTATTGATTGCTTCTGCCCAAAAATGTTTTGCCAGATTTGTCTCATTGATCATGGTTCTGGCCATTTCTTGCAAAGTTCTGTTTTTCCTCTCTACAACCCCATTCTGTTGTGGAGTTCTAGGACAGGAAAAATCATGAGCAATGCCATTTTTAGAAAAATATTTTTCAAAATATTTATTTTCAAATTCACCACCATGATCACTTCTGACTTTTATAATTTTGAAATTCTTTTCATTCTGGACTTGCTTGCAGAAGTCAAAGAACACAGAATGTGACTCATCCTTGTGTTTTAAGAACTTTACCCATGTCCATCTGCTAAAGTCATCAACAATGACTAATCCATACTTCTTGCCTCTGATGGATGCAGTTTTCACTGGTCCAAACAGATCAATATGAAGTAGTTCTAGTGGTTTAGAAGTAGAAACAACATTTTTTGACTTGAAAGATATTTTTGAAAACTTCCCTTTCTGGCATGCTTCACAAAGAGCATCTGAAGTGAACTTCAGATTAGGGAGTCCTCTGACAAGATTAAGTTTATTAATCTGAGATATACGTCTCATATTAATATGGCCCAATCTTCTGTGCCAGACCCATTGCTCTTCATTAACAGACAAGAGGCATTTAAGATTTTGAACTTTAAGTTCTGAACGATTTATTTTATAAATGTTGTTTTTCCTCTTACCACTAAATAGGATAAAGCCATCCTTTTGACTAATAGCTTTACAACATTTTTGATTAAAGGTAATATCATAACCATTGTCACTTAATTGACTTATGGACAATAAGTTTACCATTTCCAATAGTGCCATATCCAATGATCTTGCCCTTCTGGTTCCCTCCAAACTTCACGTCACCTCCAGATCTAAGTTCCAGGCTTTGGAACATAGACTTTTCTCCTGTCATGTGTCGTGAGCATCCAGAGTCCAGGTACCATGATTGGTGTCCTGACCTTGCTGCTAAGAACATCTGCAACAGGAATTATTTTGTTTTTAGGTACCCAGATCTTCTTGGGTCCTTTGGGGTTAGTTGGTTTGTAGGTTTGTCTAAACTTCTGTTTTTCAACATAATGTTTATTCTGACTTGCCTTGGGTTTAAACACATAAGTATTCTTCTCAGAGCTTGTGTGTTTAATGTCATTTAAGTGACCAGATTTAAATTGAGAATACAGAGGTGTCTTCTTGATGAAAAGTTTGTCAAAAGGTTTTGGATTGCTTCCAGATGAAGATTCATATCCAATACCTCTTCTGTTGTTTCCACTAACACCATAGATCATAGAAGCCATCTTGCTTCTATCTATGCTCTTAGTAAGAAATCTATGAAAGCTAGAGTCATATTTTTCTAAAATATTTTCACATGACTTGGTCTCAGATTCAGATTCTTGTTGAGTTATTTCAAAGTCATTTTTGATTTTCATATTTATTTCTTTTTGCTCAACAAGTTCTGCTTTCAGAAGATCAATTTCAGATTCAAGATTGCTTTTCAGCTTCTTGTATTTGAGTTTGATATTGTTATAACTTTTAAGAACTTCTGTTAAAACTTTTATGAGTTCTTCTTTGGTAAGTTTAGCCATTACCTCTTCTGCGTCATCATCAGATTCAGATTCTGATTCATATCCTGAGGTACCTTCCTCTTGATCCTCTGTGCTGGCCATCAGTGCAACATTGGCACATTCTTCTTCTGATTCAGAAGATGATTCAGATTCATCTGAGTCATCCCATGTTGCCATCAGAACCTTCTTCTTTTTGTTAAACTTCTTCTTGGGTTTTTCTTTCTGAAGTTTGGGGCAATCATTCTTGTAGTGCCCAGGTTCTTTGCACTCATAGCACACAACTTCTTTCTTGGCAGATCTTCTGTGTCCAGAAGCTTCCTTTCTATTATCAGATCTTCTGAAGTTGTTGAACTTCTTTCCCTTGTGCTTCCAGAGTCTGTTGATCCTTCTGGACAGCATGGATAACTCATCTTCTTCTTCAGAAGAAGATTCCTCAGAGCTTTCTTGAATGACCTACAAAGCTTTAGTAGTTTTGTTAGATTTTAATGCAACAGATTTACCTTTTTCTTTCTTCTGATGTTTATCTTCCTCAAGCTCAATCTCATGGCTCCTCAGTGAGCTGATGAGTTCTTCTAGAGAGATCTTGTTCAGATCTTTAGCCATCTTCAAGGCAGTCACCATTGGTCTCCATCTAGTAGGCAGACTTCTGATGATTTTCTTTACGTGATCAGATGTAGAATATCCCTTGTCCAGAACTTTCAGCCCATCAGTGAGTATCTGAAATCTGGAGAACATGGCTTCAACAGATTCAGAGTCTTCCATTTTGAAGGCCTCATACTTCTGGATCAGAGCCAGAGCTTTTGTCTCCTTAACTTGAGAATTTCCCTCATGAGTCATTTTTAGGGATTCAAACATATCAAAAGCAGTTTCCCTGTTTGTAATTTTCTCATACTCTGTATGTGAAATTGCATTCAATAATATAGTCCTGACTTTATGGTGACTTCTGAAATCTTCTTCTGAGCATCTGTCATAGATTTTCTGTCAATCTTCTTGCCATTCCCATCTGTGGGATGGACATATCCATCTATGAATAAATCCCATAGATCAGCATCATATCCTAGGAAAAAACTCTCAATTCTGTCTTTCCAGTAGTCAAATTTCTCTCCATCAAACATTGGGGGTTTGGTGCTGATCCTATCCCTTTCTTCATATTTATTGTTAATATTGGATGTTGAATTATCAGCCATGGTAACAAATAAATATATATATATCAAAGTATTTCTCTCTGGATCTTTACTGACACTGTTAAGTGGTAGCACACTCAGAACCGGAGCTCTGATGCCAACTGAAGGTGAGATAATACTTAGAAGGGGGGTTGAATAAGTATGAAAGATTAAGACTTAAAAAATAATCATACAATTATTTTTATCCTGGTTCGTTTAAACAACTACTCCAGTCCACCATTCCTAGAGTGATTTTCCTTTCTCAACAAGGACTTAATCCACTATTAAATCAAACTGATTACAATAGTAACACCTAAGAACAACTGTTCTTAGTCTTCTCAAGAGCTACTGATTCCAACTGAATCCTCTTAAGGAAATCCTTTACAATCAATGTAAATTAAATACAAGAGTATTAATGCTTCTATAAAGCTTTTATCACAACAATGATTTTTATCTTAAAATTAAGTACAAGAAATTCTATGAAGAATAAGAATGAATGAGAGCTTAGAATAATATGATTTCTTTTCAGCAAATTGTGTAACTGAAGAAAGTGGTGGAGTTCTCCTTTTATAGGCAGCTGATCTAAGGATGCTGAGCGTTGAAAAGAGAGTCCCAAAAAGGTCTGAGCCTTTTTGTCTTCACATCAAGTGACCTTTCCTTGAAGTAGATAACACAGAAAAATCCTCTTTGTCTGTGTAATTGTGTCTAGCACAAAAGAGGAAAGAGACGTTGATTTTCTCCAACGGATATATTCTTGAATATTTCTTCTTCAGTTTTCAGCAAGTTCTTCAGAGTCTGAATGGATCAGAGTCTTCTAATGATATTCAGAACTTTGCTGTATCAGAGTCTTCTGCAGCAAGTGTGCTTTCAGCGTGTTGATCATCAGAGCATATTTGACACAGAACTTCAGTACTTGGCAGCGTTAGTACTTTCAGAAACTTCTGTAGAATTATGCTTTGAGAAACTCTTCAAACAATATTCTTCTTTTCTCCAGATGCTTCAGCTTCAGATGCTTCCGACTATCTTCAGATGCTTCTGACTCAGAATGTTCTGGAGCTTCTTGCTTCAGATCCTTCTGGAGACTACGCTCAGGATCTTCTATAAAGGGCAATCAGAATCTTCTGTAAGATGCATCTGGCGCTTCAGATTCAGGATAACTTCTTGTATACAGTACAGATTTGCTTCTAGAGAGTTAATTTCATTTCAATCTGCAGTAAAACTCTCAAACAAATTTTAGAGTATATAATTCTTAAATATAAAATTTCCTAACAGTTATCATCAAAACAAAGAGTTATTAATAAGATCCAATCTGTGTTCTAACAATCTCATCTTACCCCCAACATGAATGTTGTAGAGCTTGGTCTTAGCTTTAATTTGAGTACTATAAGTCCTTGATAGGATTTGTAGAACTCAAGTTATGAATTTGACAAGTTACAGGTCATCTGAGGTCTGTGGATTTGGGAGCTTGAAAGTTACCCAACTTGCATGAAACGTTTTCCCTAGAAGGATGATTCTTATGAACTTTTGGTCAACATGAATGTTTTTCCTTATCCTCTTAGCTTTCTAGAGAGTACTAGAAGTCCTTGATAGGATTTGTAGAACTCAAGTTATGGCTTTGACAAGTCAAGGGCATTTTGGTCATTTGGAGATTACAAGTCATTTCAACCATAAGGCCATAACTCCTATTTCCAAGCTTCAAATTGGAAAATGTTCAACATCAAACTTGTTCAAAATGATGTTTTAAGGCTAGTAAAGAGGTCATGAGTTGTTGGAAGTGCTTGTATCTCAAAGTTGCAAAAATGACCTAAAATAAGGGTATAAATTAAATAAATCAAGGATGGAAATTGATACTTTTGATCTACACATCCAAACCAAGGCATGTAATAGGTCATTTTGACTCTAAAAAGCATTTTAAGAACTTTGGTTTAGCCACAATTTTGATTTGAAGTTCAATTTGTGGACTTGCTTTGAAAAGTAGTTACTTACATCATAAGTAACATTTGCAAAACCTAGATAGAAGGCATAACCAAGGCCCCTTGCAAGCCAAACACTTCCAAAATGTCACTAGGGGAGAAATTGGAAGAGAATGGGATGGATTTCAAGCTGCAAACAGAACTATGCATACCATGGCATATGGTTGAAATTCTCATGACATGAGAGATTGAAACTCTCATTAGAAGGATCTAGAGGATTTTAGATCATCCACAGATGTTCTATATATTGAGTAGAAGAGGTTCAGATGAAAGGTTGGTGATGATTGAAGAAGAGAGCAGAGATTGAGATTGAGATTTCATTGCTTGCAACTGAATTCGGTTTCACCAATTTCTTCACTTTCCATCCATTTTCTTGATTGCAACCTCTTCCATGGATGCTAGGGATTGATTCCAGATCATAATCAAGAGGAATTCGTGGCTGATTGGTGTTCTTGAGCTCAGATTTTTTCACCTGCAACTCACCATCGGGTTTCAAGTTTCAGGAGTTTTCAACCGGTTCTTGTGCATACAGAAGCAAGGGAATGATCTATTGATCGTGTCTGGAAGGTTGGAGAGCTTGATTTGAAGATTTAGTGCATCTGTTCATCAAGAATTGATATGTATGTAAACTTCTTCCTCCAGCATAAATTAGGTAGAATCAATACGAATTAGGATGTTAGATGCATTGTAGAACGGTGTAGGAAGGTTTTCAGATAGCTAGTTTGAGAATTAGTGACCAATTAAGGATGTTACCATTTTCGGTTGAGAATTGGTTATGGCGAATCTTGAGGTTTCAGAGAGAATAAAGGGCATGAATGAATTCGTGAGGAAATTTGGGACAAGTTTCATGTACAGACCACTTGCAATGGAGGATCCTAGAGAGAGTTAGGGTTGGGGACAATGACCGGAGCTGCGCGCGAGGTTCAGAGATTCAAAAGGTTGAAGATGACTTTAGAGCCATTGGATGGAGATGAGACCTTTGACTAGAGGAGTGATCCAACGGCCACGTTTTAATTTCAGTTTGTGAAGGATCTGAGTTAATGAAACGCATCGTTTCATTTAGTTGCTGATGTTGGGCTTAGTGAATAGGTTGATACCTGCACCCTCCCTGATGGCCCAATCCATTATATGAACTGATTTTCATTGCTAGTTGCACCGCGTGTTTATCTTTTTATTTTGATTTTCTTTAATTTCTTCATTTTATTCATGGTTCATGATTAAATCATATAAAATTTAAAAATGATCCAATTAACCCCATTCTTTTTGCATTATATTCATGATTGAATCTAGTATTTTTTAGATCAAAAATATTTTTCTTTCATGCATTTTCTGATTTTATGGGAATTTTCATATTTTAATTGATATTAAAATAGTTATGTTTGATGCTTCATATTGGTGAATTTGGTTTGATCATGTGATGATGATTTTGATCTTGATTTTTTTTGAGTTGTTAGCATAGATATGCATGCTCCCCATAGAATTTTCTCACATTTTTGTGATGAACATAGGTGGTGGTTTAGGTTGAAACCTTTAGAAGCTCCATTTTTAGGGTTTATGATTGATACCTTTGGATTTAGGACTTAATAGGTGATTTAGTCCGTGGTTTTTGTATGAGGCATTCTTAATTGAATTAGGATCCCTTAGGAATTTTTGTAGAAATTTATAAGATAGTTTGCTATTTTTGATTGATTTTAGTTTAGGTGCTAGTTTTAGATGATTCTAAGGCACTAACTCAACTAGACTAACATCTTTAGTTCCCTTAGATTAGGGTTGTGCTTTGCTTGTTCCTGGATGATGATGAAGACAAGTTGAAGATGCATTGGATTTCTTGAAGAGGCTTGGATTTGAAGATCTGCCCTTCTTGTGGTGTAGTTTTGATTAGGTTAAGATTAGGGTTTTGTAGGCAGAGCTTCTAGATAGTTCTCTTCCTTCATAAACATGGAATATGTTGATCAATTCCATTCTTCCCTATGATGTAAGGTCCCCTTTAAAGGCCTCATCCCTCCTTTGGTAGGATGTGTGGTTCTTTGCAAATAGGTAGAACCTTTGAGGGTCCCTTTCTCTGATGACAGGATGCTCAGTGGTGACCTTTGGTCTTCACTCTGCTACCAAGCATCCCAACTTTACTCTTGATAGATGAATCTTTCTCCCTTGTTAGAGGATGGAGTTCCTTGCTTGAAGAAGATTGAAGAATGAAGTTGACACTTCCATGTGATTGAAGATTACTCTGAAAAGCTGAAGCTTGTAGATGAAGAAGACCAAGTTGATACTGGTGAAGCAAAGGGAGCTGAAGCTAGAAGAACAAGTTGATACTTATGAAGAGGATTCAATTGAGATTGAGTGAAGAGCTAAGGCGTCAAGATTGAAGGATAAGTTGACACTTATATTGATGCATTTAGAGCCTGAAGGAATCAAGTTGATACTTGCAGTTAGGAGTGAAGCCTGAAGGTGGGATTGACTGAAAAGCTGAGGCTTGGAGAAGAGAGAACAAGTTGATACTTGTGTTTGATGTGTCAGATCCCTGGAGAAGCAAGTTGATACTTGTCATGAAGGATGGTAGCCCTGAAGAGCTGCTGAAGATTGATGACTGGACTGCTGTTAAGTTGGTTTAGTTGTAGGAGCTGTTGATCTGCTTTCTCTCTTGTCTATTTTCTCTTCTGTAGTGGTGTGGCTTGTTTTCTTTGCTTGATGCATTAGAATAAGTTCATATTTAGACTTATGTAATCTAGGATCATGATTGCACTAGAGGTTGGGTTGCTCCCTCTGCTTGTATTTTACTGTATGGCTTTGCTTGCGGGTATTCGGTAGAGCCCAGCTCCCTTGCCTATGTGGTTTGTGTGTGCTTGATAGCATGTTACTTCCTCTGTATGATTGCAGTTACTTCTATTTTGCTTGATAGCTTGCTATTTCTTCTGTATGATGGCAGTTATTCATATCTGGCTTGAGGTTGAGATGAGCTTGTGGAGGCTGATGCCCCGCACACATTTCCTCCCTCACTTGCATTGCATGCATTTTACAGTTGTTTACTGTTTACTGTTTAAGCTGATGCTTTATATGTGTCTGTTTACCATTGACATGATCCCTTAGGAATCTCGCTTCCTTTGATGAGGAAGTGATGATTAGAACTTTAGGTTGAAACCTATGCATGATAACTTCTAGGAGTTCCCTGTTTCAAACCTCAACCATAGGATGAATCCTTGGCATGACAACATTAGGACTTGATAGTCTCCCCTTAGTTGTCCCTCTCTCTTCTCATCTCAAAACAGCTTAAGATACAGTAATCATGAATGATTTCTTTCGTACGTTACGAGCCTTAAGCTATCTGAGAAAGGATTGTTGGAGAGTTTCTTTTCAACAGTCTAGATGTTTAGTATGGTACCCTTTGGGTGACATGCGACACATTCACTCTCAGGTCATAGTCTTTAGTGCGATTGAAATTGCAAACAACCATAAAAAACAGTTCTTTCGTAAAAGACAGAAAACAAACTTCAAACGTTTTTGCCCCGTGGGCCCTTAATTCAAAGGAAGCTTTTCTGAAGAAAAGAGTGTCGTTAACTCCTAGTTCTACCGCAAACAGGCTTTGTCCCTAACTGCTGGAACTATTTGTTAACCCTACTCGATAAAATAGATGAATCTGAATCCCCATAATCCGTATTATCCCGAACTACGTAAGCTCTGATCTCTCATGCCTGTTGATAGTACGTAGGCACAATACTGACGTATTGGCGAGCCACCTTCCCCGTAACCCGTAGTTAGTCGAACTACGTTGACTCTGATTTCTCATTCTCTGATGAGAATACGTAGGCATAAAGTGCGACGCTTTGCCGAGTCATTTTTCTTTTCTTTTCAGACCAGTCTTGATAGGTAGATAGATAAAACCAACTCGTCCAGTAAACACAACAAGCGTGGATCCCGTCGAGTACGACGGACGTGAGGGGTGCTAATACCTTCCCCTTGCGTAACCGACTCCCGAACCTAGACAATGGTTGCGATGACCTTGTCTTATACCTTTTTCGTCAGGTTTTTCCGATCGTTTCCTTTCCCATTCCGAGGGATAAATAACGAAAGGTGGCGACTCTTCTGTCTTGCCGGCACCTTATTTTCGCGGAAGCGACAAATGGTAAGTGCTTTTGCGACAGAGAACCCTACGGTAAACGTCAACACTCGGGATAGGAGAAGGCCTATGCCTAACCACTCCACGACCATTCAAGTTTTGTTATGAAAAGGGTTTAAAAATGCGCTCGGTACAGGACCGAGGTTTTTAGGTGACAAAGGTTGCGGAAAGAAGTTGTAGAGGGAGATAGGTGGCGGATAAAGTCACGTCTTCGTATTGAAAGATGAGTATCGAGACCACCCACACTACAGTGAATATCCCAACACTCGGAGAGGAAGAAGTCTACACTCAATCCTCTCTCTTTAGTTCAATACAAAGAGAATCGATTTATTTATTGTAAGTGTTTTGAAACTGCACTCGGTACGGGGCCGAGGTTTTTTGGGAGAAAAAGGTGTGGATGAAAACATCTTCGTATTGAAAGACGAATGTCAAAACCACCCACACTATAGTGAGCATCTCGACACTCGGAGAGGAAGAAGTCTACACTTAATCCCCTCTCTTTAGTTCAATACAAAGTGAACTTTATCTTTTTGTTAAATATGGCGAGTTGGCTTAACCATTATTTGAGAAAATCCGCTTGACGTTGGGTCAAGGGTTTAATTGTTTAAAAAAGGTTTGAGGTGAAGCGAGCAAGGTCGATGGCGACGCACAAGGCAATCGGCTTACAAGGTCAAAAAAATGGCTCGATGAGAATCGAGAGTTTGTTTTCTTGAAAATAGTTTTTAGAACCAAAGGTAAAAACAATGACCAAAAATAAATATGCACAAAAACATACCAAACACAACGGGTTAATCGGCTAAAAAAAAACGAAACACAAAAAAAACAGCACGAAGGGGTCTGACACGGGTGGCCATGTTGTGTGACACGGCACGTGTCACAGTTCCAGGAAAATTAGGGTTTTTGAGGCAAACAAAAGTGTGACACGGGTGGCCGTGTTGTGTGACACGGCCCGTGTCACAAGGTCTGGGAGAAAAATGATTTTTTTAGGGCAAACAAAAGTGTGACACGGGTGGCCGTGTTGTGTGACACGGCCCGTGTCATGTGTTCTAGGCATTTTGCGTTTTGAAAAGTCACACAGAGATGCAACACGGCCGGCCGTGTCGTGTGACACGGCCCGTGTTGGGCTACCAGAAGAAAAATCCAAATTTTTCTCTTGTTTTTTGCTTCTTTTTGGGTTTCTTTCAAAACGGTTTTCTCGGTCCCTTTTAGGACCTTACATGATATATACAGTACAACAACACACAAGAGAATAAATGAAATGAATATAAAAGCAAAAAGTAAAAGGAGAAAGGTTTGAAGAAATGGATACCCAAGAGCTTTCTATTCTTCTTGCAAGTCCTCCTTGGTTTTGGTTGAATATGCTTCACCACTCCTCACCTTGTGTTGTGAAGGTTTTGTTTCTCAATGATCCTCTTGGTTCTATCTCACTCTCTTCTTTTTTTGGTTTTTCAATGTGTGTAGAATGAATGTCTAGTGAATATGTTATGAATCCAATCCTTTTGTTGACAGCCCTCCTTCCCTTCTCATCTCACTTTTCTATCACCTTTTTCTGCTGTACCAAAGCAATAGCTCTTGCACAAGCTCCAACTTTCAGAATTTCCATTCTTGGCAACAATTATGGCCACTTTCTTGGTGCAGCCCTGCTTTTTCCATTTCTAGTATGCTGCTTTTGCTGCATTTCTTCTGCAGCACTCTATATTGCTTTCCAACCTTGTACCCATTGGTTGGTTGATTTGTTTTGGACATACCCATGTAGTCAATACAAGACCTTTTGGACATCATTTTCAAATTCAGATTTTTGATGTGTAGATGTATCAACATAAGCTGATAGCCTTGGTTTTGTGACATAAAATGATTTTGTAATATGATACACATTGCCACTTCTTGCATGGGGCTGTTTTGGACCATATTCAAATTGCCCATGAATGTATGCATAGCCTTGATATTGGGATATTCCAACATTGAATTAGCTCTTAAATATTTCCTTACATGTTTGTAAGCACAAAGAGGACCATGTGGACTTGATGAGGCATGGGGGATACCATGACATGAAGTTATTTTTAGAAACTTGAATTAAGACTAGAAATAGCTTAATTTCCTAAGCATTACCAAGAGTTTGGATTTTGTAACAAATGTGACATTCTTGCAAATGTCATGAAATTTCTCTTTGTAATATTCTTGAATCTAGCCTTGAATTCATGAACCTTGAATTTGGAATGATGGGCCTCCCTTATGTCATTGAATTTGAAAGAAATGAAGAAATGAGTCAAGCCTTGAAAGAGGGCAAATTTTGGGGTGTAACACCTATATGAACTATGCAAGGAGATTGTTGCCTTTCTTTGACAAGGTGGAATTGCATCACGTACCGCGAGCAGAAAATCAAATGGCTGACGCCCTTGCGACATTGTCTTCAATGTATAAAGTTAACTTCTGGAACGAGGCTCCCCAGATTGTTATCTCTCGGCTTGATAGGTCTGCATTCATATTTGCCATTGACGAGGCTCCCGATGGTAAACCCTGGTACTTTGACATCCAGAATTTCCTGAAGAACAAGGAGTATCCGGCTGACGCATCCAGTCGAGATCAGAAGACTCTCAGGAGATTGGCTGGCAATTTCTATCTGAATCTGGACGATGTCCTATACAAAAGAAACCACGACTTGGTGTTGCTACGCTGTGTAGATGAGAAAGAGGCGAAGTTGCTCATGGAAGAGATACATGAGGGTACATTTGGTACGCATGCTGGTGGGCATGCTATGACAAGAAAGTTGCTGCGGGCAGGTAATTATTAGCTAACCATTGAAACAGATTGTTTCAAGTTTGCAAAGAGGTGTCATAAATGCCAGATTTATGCCGACAAAATCCATGTGCCTCAAAGCCCTCTGAATGTGATGTCATCACCGTGGCCTTTCTCGATGTGGGGAATTAACATGATTGGCAAGATTGAGCCTACGACATCAAACAGACACCGGTTTATTTTGGTGGCAATCGATTACTTCACCAAATGGGTGGAAGCAGCATCATATGCCAATGTGACCAAGCAAGTGGTAGCCAGATTTATCAAACGAGATATTATCTGCAGATATGGAATCCCTGAGCGGATTATCACCGACAACGGTTCAAATTTGAATAATAAAATGATGGATTATCCCACGAGATGTTACCTTTCGCTTTGCACGGTTATCGTACGATGGTACACACATCAACCGGGGAAACCCCTTTCTCATTAGTATACGGGATGGAGGCGGTGTTACCGTTGGAGGTCGAGATTCCTTCCCTGAGGGTTTTACGTGATGTCCAACTCGACGAGGCAGAATGGATTAAAGATAGACTGAATCAACTCAGCTTAATGGATGAGAAGAGACTGGCTTCTCTAGCATACGGTCGGTTGTATCAGAGCCGGATAAAGAAAGCTTACAACAAGAAGGTGTGCCCTCGAAGCTTTCAGACGGGCGATCTTGTTTTGAAAAAGATTCTCCCACCACAATCAGATCACAGGGGCAAGTGGACTCCCAATTACGAAGGTCCCTACATTGTCAGAAAAGTCTTCTTTGGAGAAGCCTTGTTACTATCCACCATGGATGGTAAGGACTTTACGTCTCTTGTGAATTCGGACGCAGTTTAAAAATACTTTGCTTGAAAGTGACCCGCTGGACAGTAAAAAGAGAGTCCAGGAAAAAATGGGGCGTCCCGGCGAACCATAAAAATGAATAAAAGGTTCGGGCAAAAGTTAGGGATAAAATTGAAAAGATGTACACCCGCGAAGTCGAAAACCTGAAAAGGGCGACTTCGGCAAAATAGGGTATCCCGGTGAATTGAAAACCCGCAAAGGGCGGTTCACGCAAAAGTTAGGGATTGAAAAAGCAAATGACTGCGGTCCGGATTTGATACGGCATTGCTTAGTGGTTTGGGAGTACCTGGGGGCCGTCTATCCAAAAACAATCTCTTTCGAAGATCGATTACCGAGAAAGCGCGGAGCCAGGCGAGTCATAGGAGGATCAGCTCATGGTGTTTGCCTGTGCCACGTTGCCGACATGTATACAAATATTGTTTTGTATTTTCTTTATGCTTCTTGTGCATATATGTATGTGTGTTTGTGCGTAACTTCCTCTTTTCAAGAGTTGCATCCAGTGTACAAAACTTTACCTATTCAGAGGCCCGTTATCAATAAAACATGTTATTCAGTACTTGATGCTTGTTCTTTACTGTTTTGTTTGTGAAAGACGCCGATGATTTTGATAAACTTGCACTTACATAATCTTGCTGGCCCTTGCCAATAATTGCTAAAACTTTGAATTGACTTAAGTAATGTCACAGATGCTAACCCGGATAGATTCTGTTGTATAGGCCTGTTTTGTCTCGTTTGTGTTTTGCAGGGTTCTTACCTTTGGAGCAAACGGTCAGGAATTGTATTCCCCAGCCAAGGTCGCTTGACGTAAGACCTGACTCCAGTTGATGTCATTCCTCAGCTATTCGCAGCTTATCCCCAGAGAGTTGAAATGACATTTATCCCTTCCCGAAGGAGGGAATTATTTTCCCCGGGAGAGTGTCCTCATGGAAAGCCATCCATAGGATTAACCCCAGCAAGTCAAAATCAATGTCCCCTGCAGAGGTTGCGCTCCTTAGCAAATCGAAGATGTGCACGTTCAATCTCCAGCATGGGAGATTCCCGCATTAGTTAACCAAGTTGTTGGTTCGAAAGGTTTATATCCGCGAAGGATGGTTTTCTTGGTCCCCTCAGGTCGTCTTGCCTTCGTCGGGATGATGGCCCCCAGCGGAGTGGTAACTCTGAATGTGTAAACTGTGTCCAGACAGTGTGCTTTGCCAAGAAGTGTCGCTTCTTCCCCAGCTAAGTTTGTTCACCAGCAGGGTGTTTGTTCTTTCCTCCCAGTGGAAATTGATGTTTGATCTCTCCCCGACAAAGTTGACTATGTTTCCGACATTTATTTTACCAGAATACCTTATGATACTTGTTCTCCCCAGCGGAGTTGGCTTTATCCTCAGCATTCATGTTGTTGAGACAACACTACAAGAGTTTCCCCGGCAGCTTGAGCTTGCTTTTGCATTTGCATATATTGTCATATTTGCATCTACTCAAACGCGTAGCATTTCCGTGCCGTACAGAGCATTACGCCATTTTCAAACATAAGCATTTTGAAACATAAATCAGGTTGGTTAACCTTTTGCTTTCAGGTGTGTTTTCTCAGCAGGCGTATGGAGTTCTAGCTCAGATCTATTACCAGGTATTCGAGGTCTCGCCGTGAGAATTGTGATGATACGGTTCATCTTACTATTTTCCCCACAGAGTTGCTTGTTGAAGTTTCTCTTATCCGGCCAGCGGATTATTTTCTTCAATTTTGCTGTTACGTCAGCGTCAAGGGGTTTCATGAATCAAAATTTCAGAAGCTGCCGCCGGGTATCGAAACAGGCGTCCGACAGTTGGGTTTCCAAATATCCCCAGTAGAGTCCTCCTCAAAGTCGCCGTCATGTTAGCGCTAAAAGGTTTGTGGGTTGGGACCAATGGAGTCAACTACTGCAGAGATAAGCAGGGAAACTGTATTCAGAGTATCTTCCCGTATGGATAAACGGATGTATTTTCCTACTGGTTGACAGAAGTATTTCCCCGGAAGTCGCCAAAATTTTATTGCCTATGTTGATAGGAGTTCCTCGTGTTGACGAGATATGAGTCCTGACATGGACAATTTATTCATGTATTGACGGGATTTCTTCGTGTTGGCGAAGTGTGCATCCTAACGTGGACAGATTTATTTCCTCGTGTTGACGAGATGTGCTAGTCCTAACGTGGGCAGATTTGATTTCTCCGTGTTGACGGAATGAGAAGTCCTGACATGGACAAATTGATTACTCTTTGTGTTGACGAAATGGTGTCCTGACGTGGACCATTTATCCCCAGCAGATATCTTTCTTCGTATTGGCAAAATGTGCGTCCTGACATGGACAAGTTTATAGTTCCTCGTGTTGACGAGATGCACGAGTCCTGACGTGGACAAATTTATCTTTCTTCGTGTTGATGAAACGGTGTCCTGACGTGGACAATTTACTCCTATGTTGATAGGATTTCCTCATGTTGACGAGATGT
Source organism: Lathyrus sativus (assembly GCA_963859935.3). NCBI lineage: Eukaryota > Viridiplantae > Streptophyta > Magnoliopsida > Fabales > Fabaceae > Lathyrus > Lathyrus sativus. Next base: position 381,798,265 of record OZ012735.1, read on the forward strand.
GAGTCCTGACGTGGACAAATCAAGTTACCTTCCCTCGTGTTGACGAGATGCGAGTCCTGACGTGGACAAGTTTACCGTTCTTCGTGTTGACGAGATCGAATCCTGATGTGGACAAATTTATTTCTCTTCATGGTGACGGGTTCTCGTGTTGACGAGATGTGAGTCCTGACGTGGACAATTTATTCCTATGTTGATAGGAGTTCCTCGTGTTGAGGAGACGCAAATAAGATTTTATTGCCTATGTTGATAGGATCTCCTCGTGTTGACGAGATGCGGACAACTCATCCCCAGCGAAGTCGCCGGGATTTCTCCGTGTTGACGGAATGTGGAGTCCTGATGAGGACAAGTTTTATTCCTATGATGATAGGATTTCTTCGTGTTGACGGAATGTGGAGTCCTGATGAGGACAAGTTTTATTCCTATGATGATAGGATTTCTCCGTGTTAACGGAATGTGGAGTCCTGATGAGGACAAGTTTTATTCCTATGATGATAGGATTTCTCCGTGTTGACGGAATGTGGAGTCCTGATGAGGACAAGTTTTATTCCTATGACGATAGGATTTCTTCGGGTTGACGAAATTTGAGTCCTAACGTGGACAAGTTTATGATGGGATTTCTTCGTGTTGACGAAGTGTGCGTCCTAACATGGACAAAGTTTTGCTCTTGTTGAGGGGATTTCTTCGTGTTGACGAAACAAGCATCCTAACATGGACAAAGTTCTATTCCTGTGTTGTTGAGATTTCTTCGGGTTGACGAAATGTGAGTCCTGACGTGGACAGATTTGTATTTATTCGTGATTTGACGAAATTTGGGTCCAGATGCGGACAAGGTTACTCCTGTGACGACAGAATCTCTATTCGTGTTGACGAATTTGTTTCTCTTCTTATGTTGACAAGGTTAGTCCAGTTATGGACAGAGGTGTTTTTGCAAAAATTGTTCAGTACTTGTGGCGTTACATAGGTGGTTGAAGTTGAAATCAGAATTATTATCAGACGTTGGATCAGTTGTTGCCGTAACAACCGGATTCAGATAGGGGATGTTACTCCCCAAGCAGTGCAGTTTATTTCCGCGGTTGGAAAATTTCCGGGTTTCCTGGTATTCAACCGTCTCGTACCTCGATTGTTTGAAGCTCGTTCTCTCTTCACCTAGTCGGGTCCAAGCCGTTTGAATAGGGGCAGCTGTTGCACCCCAAAATTTTCTCAACCTTTTCTTACCTGGTTTATGTTTCATTGCATTGTCATTTGCATAGTTACATCATGTACATAGTTCAATCATTGGCATATCATAGCATAGCATGCATCCAACAGGGGATCAAGTGTGATTCTTATCAAAAGAGCCTAGCAAGAGGTCTTATCCAAGTATGAGAAGTCATCCAGGCCATCAAGAAATGATTTGAAGTCTTGAGAAGTTTGAGTGCCTACATGTGGGTTTTGCTCCTATCTTGAGGAATATTGAGAATCATCAGTGGGATGTGAAACATGGAATGTGAATTTGAGTTGTGTATGGATCTCATGGAATGCCTAGAGGGCCATATTGGAGCTAAGTCAAGTCATTGATTCAAGTGTAAGAGCCACAGTTGAGGTGCAGTCAACTAGGGTTTCATCTGGGTCAATCCTAGGTCAATTGAGTAATTGAAGAGCATCAAAGCCTACATTGAGGTCATGGGGTTCATGGATTGGTATTTTGATACATGTGCGGTGTTGTGCCAAGATCAAGCAAAGAAGAATCAAGAATGTGGGGAGTTGCTAAATTAGGGTTTCAGTGTAAAATCCCCTGTTTAGTGCCTAACTTCAAAGCCATATAAATCAAAATACAAGTTTCAAATGGATCTTTGGCCAACATGAAACTTGTATAGAATCTCAATACCTTTAATTTGAGTACTAAAAGTCCTCAAGAGGATTTATAGAACTCAAGTTATGGTCCAGACAAGTTACAGGTCATCAGATGACTATGAAATTTATCTGTGAAAGTCACTTGACTTCCAAGCAACTTTTTCCCTGCAAGGAGTTTTCAAATGGACTTTTGGTCAACATGAATGTTGTTCCTTATCCTCTTATATTTCCATAGAGTACTAGAAGTCCTTGATAAGATTTGTAGAACTCAAGTTATGATCTTTGCAAGCCAGGGGTATTTTGGGGGAAGTGAGATTATAGGTCACTTTGGATTATAGGTCCATAACTCCAACTTGCAAGCTTCAAATAGAAAATTGTCCAACATGGAACTTGTTCAAAATGATGTTTTGGGTGCAACCATGTGGTCATGAGAGTTTGGATTGGCTTGGAACACAAATTCACTTGAATTGGCTTAAAAAGGAGGAAATTAAAGTCATTAAAAGGCCAAAAAAATGGAATTTATTGATATGTGGCCAAATAAGCTCATATTATAGGTCATTTTTATCAGAAATACTATTCTAAGAATGATGGCATTGGCACATTTTGCATTTGGGATCATTTTCACTCATTTCCATTTTGTGACTTAAGGTGGAAGTAACATAACCAATTCATTGCCTTTGGATCAGAAACAAGGAGCTACACATCCCATTCAATTCTAAATGTCATAAGAGGAGAAATTCAAGCAAAATCAAGGCCAAGAACAGAGCAAAACACGAGCTGCACATATGAGATTTTCAAGTTGCAAGAGAAATTCAATTTCTCCTTTGGGCAGTTACAGAAGTTTCTAGAGTGTTCTAACCAACTCTATATAACCAATACAATGCATTCAGATGGTTTTTTGGGCCAGGATTGGAGAGAATCGAGAGAGAGCAACTGAAAATTTCATCATTCCATCAAGAATCGGTTTTGGGAATCAAGGTGAATTCAAGGCAAATTGTTGATTGGAGAAACTTCAGAAGGAGTTGTTGAACGAATATGGAAGAGATTAGAGGCTGAATTGAAGCAAAACCTACTTTGTTCATCCATTTACACCAGGTATGCATCTTTCAAGTTTCAACATAATTCATAGGAAATTGATTAGAATTTGATATGCGGTTAGGTTATTGGTGATGCATAGTTGGATTCTAGCACAAGAATTGAGCAATTAGAGACACTTTAGGTGTGATTCCAATTTCTGTTGAGAAGAATAACTCTTGATTCGTGAGGTTTCAATGGTGTTTAGACAGTTAGTTTTGAAGCCTGAGAGGTGTAGATGAGATTAAGACCAATAATTGCAAGAATCGTGACCATCAAGATTGGGTGGTTTTCTGAAACTTGTATCGATTTTGAAGATAGAGGTAGAATCAGTGAATTTTGAGGTTATATTCATGTTCAGGGGATGAAAACGAGTAGGATTGGATGTTAAGTTTTATGGATTAGTGAGGTTTTTCTTGGCCATCACCGGAGACGACGGTGGCGCTGCAGCTCAGGCCACCGTCCCAAATCTCCCTCCCATTTTTAAACATTTGGAGAAGATGAACAATAACCGTTGGATGCTAGCTTGACTTTGACTGAGAACATGGATTCACAGCCAGGATTTCGTTTCAATTTTTGAAGAGTTGAGTTTAGATTGAAACTCACCGTTTCACTTAATAGTAATTGGATGGGCCTTAGTCATTGCTTGCTCTTCACACCCTGCTTTAGGCCCATGAGGGAATATGAACGTAGAAGTCTTGCTATTTACCACAAGCTTTTTATAATTTCCATGATTTTCTTATTTTCGTTTTGGGCTTAATAAGACAATTGATATTAACACCCCCTGTTGGGCCCATGTCTAGATTATAATGTAGATCAATTGCTATTTGGCACGCTGATTTCTTTATTTTCATTGTTTTTTCCTTCTTTTCACATTTAGCATATAGGTTAGAAATTAATTCACCATAATTAGGAAAATTAACATTTTTAGGTTATATTTTTTTCCCCTGACTCCTTAAAGAGTTAAGAATTTAATAGGTTAGAATTTTATTAATTCATGCATTTTGTTTTTTAATTGCATTTTTGGAAGTTTAATTGGTTTTATTTTGAATATGTTTGATACATGATCTTGTTGATTTTAGTATGGGTGTTTGGTGTATAATTTTTAGGTGATTCTTTTTGGGTTATTTAGCTTAGAGATGCATGTACCTTTAGAAATTTTCTCATATTTTTGTGAGATAAATATAGGCTGTTTTGAACACTAAACTTTAAGTGGTGTAGATTTAGGGTTTTAAGATTGTACCTTTAGGTTTAGGGCATAGTTTTAGGATTTAATGATTGATTAACCGCCTGGTTTTTGTATGGGGATATTCTTAGGAGGTTTGGGAACCCTTATAATTTTTATAGGATTTTACAATCATTTTTGGTATTTTAATTAGATTTAGTTTTAGGACTAACTTCTAGGTGTTTCTAACATACTAACTTGACTAGTTTAACCCAATAGTTCCCATTAGACTTAAGTGGTGGTGCCTTTGCTTTTGGATGAACATGAAGAAAACTTGAATATGCTTTGGAGAGCTTGAAAGAGCATGGACATGAAGAACTTCTCATCTTGTGGGTGCTTGTTAGGAGCTTAAGGAAACTAGGGTTTTAGGAAGAGCATTAGACTAGTTTTGCTTGTTTCTTCAAACATGGAGTATATTGTTCATCTCCATTCAATCCAATGACATAAAGTCCTCTTAAGGAAGTCACATCTCTCCTTTGGAGGGATGAATGGCATGCTTTAAGAGTAGAACTTTGAGGATGCCATTCTCTTATAATGTTAAGTTCTTAGTGGCTTCCTTTGGTTGTCATTAAGTTACTTAACATTTCAACTTGATCTTGTTAATTGATTCCCCTTTGGAGGTTGCTTGTTGAAGCTTGTTGAGAATGAAGTTTGTGCTTGTTGAAGCTAGAAGCTTGTTGAAGCTAGGAGTGTTGCTTGTTGAAGCCAGTTGCTTGTTGAAGCTGTTTGCTTGTTGAAGCTGCTTGCTTGATGAAGTTGTTTGCTGGTTGAAGCTAGGTGTTTGTTAAAGCTTGTTGAAGTATGTTGAGTGTGAAGATAGAAGCTTGTTGAAGTTTGTTTGTTGGGGATATTCATGAAGATGAAGGTTGTTGCTGTCAACTTTTTGCTGTTTAATCAACTCTTGCTGTCAGAGCTGCTGCTTGTGCTGTCAACTGTGGGAGTTTGATGCTGCTGCTTGGGCTGCCTCCTCTGTTTTATTTTGGTTTTTCTGTATTGTTTGTTGGCTTGTACAGCTTGCCCCCTTAAGGTTTGAAGTGAATGTTGTTTCATTTTGCCTGTTGTTTTCCCAGGTTCGAGGTAGAGCAGGACTCCCTTGCCTCGCTTGTATTGCTGCATTGCATGCATTTTACTGTATTTGCTTGCTTTCTTTTCTGTTTATCCCCTAGGATCTCTGATCTCCTCTGTGCAGGAGGGAATTATGACAGACATTAGGATTCTTATCCATGCATGACAACATTAGGTTAGTTTTTATTCCCTTTTCAACCCTAGGCTTTTTAGAGCTTCTTTCTCTTCTTATCTCAAAACAACTCAAAAATACAGTAATAAGGTTAATCGATGTCGTACGTTACAAGCCTTAAGCTATTTGAGAAAGGGTTGCTGGAAAGCTTCTTTCCAGTGTTCTGGCTGCTTAGTACGGCACCCTTTGGTTGACACGCGACGTAGTCACTCTCAAATCATAGTCTCTAGTGCGTCAGAGATTGCAAACAAACTAAAAAACACTTCTTTTGTAAAAGATTCAAACAAACATCAAAGTGTCATTTTTGTCCGCTTGGACTCTTAATCAAGAAAAACCCTTTCATAAGGTAATAAAAAACAGTCAGACAAGCTTGTGTCTCCCGTAGCCCGAACTACGTTTGCTCTGATCTTTCATGCTGTATGAAAGTACGTAGGCATAGGATGCCGTATCCTAGCGAGTAACCTTCCCACCTTCATCTGTAGTTATCCGAACTACGTCGACTCTGACTTTCCCATTGCACGAGGGAATACGTAGGCATAGAGCGGCGAAACTCTATCGAGTCTCTTTTCTCTTTTCTTTCCTTTTGTCCCTTGACCTTTAGTGTAGATAGAGTAACAATCCGTACCAGAAAACAAGCGTGGATCCCGTCGAGTACGACGGACGTGAGGGGCGCTAATACCTTCCTCTTGCGTAATCGACTCCCGAATCCAGAGGTTTGGTTGCGATGACCATTCCTTTCCCGTTTTGCGTTATGTTTACTCTGAGCGTTTCCTTTCCTCCCTTTGGGATAAATAATGCACGGTGGCGACTCTTCTGTCATAGCCGGCGCCTATTTTCGCAGTAGCGACAGTCTCAACCCGAAATTGAGAAGAACATCTGACCTCACCGTCAGGCATCTGTTAAACAAACAGGCATCGAACTCGAAGGGAGGTGTCGCTTCCGCAAAAATAAGGTGCCGGCAAAATAGAAGAGTCGCCACCTTTCGTTATTTATCCCTCGGAACGGGAAAGGAAACGATCGGAAAAACCTGACGAAAAGGTATAAGACAAGGTCGTCGCAACCATTGTCTGGGTTCGGGAGTCGGTTACGCAAGGGGAAGGTATTAACACCCCTCACGTCCATCGTACTCGATGGGATCCACGCTTGTTGTGTTTATATGACGGGTTGGTTTTATCTATCTACCTATCAAGGCTGGTCTGAAAAGAAAAGAAAATGACTCGGCAAAGCGTTGCGCTTTATGCCTACGTATTCTCATCAGAGAATGAGAAATTAGAGTCAACGTAGTTCGACTAGCTACGGGTTACGGGGAAGGTGGCTCGCCAATACATCAGTATTGTGCCTACGTACTCTCAACAGGCTTGAGAGATCAGAGCTTACGTAGTTCGGGATAATACGGATTACGGGGTTTCAGATTCATCTGTTTTATCGAGTAGGGTTAACAAACAGTTCCAGCAGTTGGATGTACGCAGCTCGACCCTGGGAGACTTAGGCGTTACCATTTGCGGTAGAACTGAGAGTTAACGACACTCTTTTCTTCAGAAAAAGCTTCCTTCGACTTATGGGCCCACGGGGCAAAAAGGTTTGAAGTTCGTTTTCTGTCTTTTACGGAAGAACTGTTTTTTAGGGTGTTTGCAATTTCAATCGCACTAAAGACTATCACCTGAGAGTGAATGCGTCGCATGTCACCCAAAGGGTACCATGCTAAACATCCAGACTGTTGAAAAGAAGCTCTCCAACAATCCTTTCTCAGATAGCTTAAGGCTCGTAACGTACGAAAGAAATCATTCATGATTACTGTATTTTAAGCTGTTTGAGATGAGAAGAGAACAGGCTTAACTAAAGGGAGACTATCAAGTCCTAGTGTTATCATGCCAAGGATTCATCCTATAGTTGAGGTTTGACACAGGGAACTCCTAGAAGTTATCATGCATAGGTTTCAACCTAAAGTTCTATCCTCACTTCCTTATCAAAGGAAGTGGGAGTCCTAAGGGATCATATCAATGATAAACAGACACAGATAAAGCATAAACTTAAACAGTAAACAGATCAACAGTAAACAGTAAACAGCAAAATACATGCAATGCAAGTGAGGGAGGAAATGTGTGTGGGGCGGCAGCCTCCACAAGCTCATCTCAACCTGAAGCCAGATATGAGTAACTGCAATCATACAGGAAATGACATGCTATCAAGCAAAATGTAAGAGACTGTAATCATACAGAAGATAACAAAATGCTGACAAGCAAAGTAAACCACATGGGCAAGGGAGATGGGCTCTACCGAATACCCGCAAGCAAAGCCATACAGTAAAAATACAAGCAGAGGGAGCAACTCAACCTCTAGTGCAATCATGCTCCTAATTAAAGTTAGTCTAATCATGGACTTATTCTAATGCATCAAGAAAGTCAAACAAAACACATCAGCACAGAAAAGAAAACAGACAAGAAAGCAGACAGATCAACCCCTCTCTTCCCACTCCAAGCTTCAGCTCTTCTGACAGCAACCCAGTCTTCAGACTTCAATCACCTTTCAAGGCTATCATCTTTCATGACAAATATCAATTTGCTTCTCCAGGTTTCAACCCATCAACATAAGTGTCAGCTTAATCTTCTTCTTCAAGCTTCAGCTTTCCAGTCAATTCCACCTTCAGGCTTCACTCTTAACTACAAGCATCAACTTGATTCCTTCAGGTCCTCAATGCCTCAATTCAAGTGTCAACGTATCCTTTAGTCCTCAAGCCTCAGCTCTACATTCAATCTCAACTGAATCCTCAAGTAAGTATCAACTCAGTCTTCAAGCTTCAGCTCTCTTTGCTTCACCAGTATCAACTAGCTTCTCTTCACCTACAAGCTTCAGCTTCTCAGAATAGTCTTCAATCACATGGAAGTGTCACCTTCACTATTCACTTTTCTTTCAAGCCTCAGCTCATCACTCAATCTCCCTTGGGTCTTCAAGTATCATCTTGCTCTTCTTGCTCTTCAAGCTTCAGCTACAATGGCAATGCTCAAGGAAACATCCTCTTCCACACTCTTCAATAAAGTCCTCATCTTCAAACTCAAGACCAACATCTTTCAAGATACTCAAACCAGAAGACCATTGATTTAACAGAATGAGTGGAAATGATAAACAGCTTATTGACAACCAAAGGAAGCCTGTAAGCGTTCATCATTATGAGAGACTGGTTCCCTCAAAGTTCTACTTCCCAGATAAAGCCATTCATCCCTCCAAAGGAGAGATGTGAATATCTGAGAAGGACTTTTAGTCATTGGGAGGAATGGAAGCACAAGATGCTTTCCATATTTGTGAAAGAAATCATCCTAACTACAAGGCTCTCCCTATGTCCTATCTCCTAATCTTCATCAGACACCTTCAGGCTCAAGCAAATCCAAAGCTCCAAGCAACTTCAAGCAACTTCAAGCATCCTCCTCTTGTCTTCAACTTGTCCTCAACTTCAACCAAAGGCAAACCAAGCACAAACCCTAATCTAAGGGAGCTAGATGAGTTAAACTAGTTGAATTAGTAAGTTAGGATCACCTAAAACCTAGTACTAAAGTTAGTCCTAACTAAAATACTAAAATCAATTGTAAAATCTTACAAAAATTACTATGGGAACCTAGGTCAATCATGACTCTATCACATTAGTTTCAAAGATCAAACCATCAAATTGGACCTAGAACTAAATCCTACATTCTAAGGCATCAACCTAAAACCCTAAAAAGGAAGCATCTAAACATCAATCTAGAAAGCACACCTATTTTCATCACAAAAATGTGAGAAAAATTCTATGGGATCATACATTTCTAACCTAATCACACACAAAAAATTAAGCCAAGAATCATCACCGTGAGATCAAACAAAATTCCACAAAAATGTGCATCAAACATTACCATTTTAATATCAATTAAAATACAAAATTCCAATTAAATCAGAAATTATATGAAATGAAAATATTTATTCTCTAAAAAATAATAGACTCAATCATGATTCATATGCAAAAAGAATGGGTTTGATTGGATTATTATTCAATTTATTATGAATTTTACAAAAACCATGAATTAAATGGAAATTAAATGAAAATCAAATGAAATAACCAAACACACGGTGCAGGAAGTAAACATTTTCAGTTAAAAACATGGATTTGGCTCGCTGGGGGTGTGGATAACATTCAGATTACTAAGCCTAAAGCACCAAATAAATGAAACGCAGCATTTCCTTCAGAAACCCTTCACAACTCAGAATTAAAACGTGGCCCTTGGATCTTCTCCCAGTCAATGGTCAATCCATCATCCAATGGTGAGAACTTCATCTTCTTCATTTCAAACGTCTGAACTTTGCGCCCAGCTCCGGCCACCGCCGGTGGAGCTCCGGTCGTCCCCTTCAACCCTAGTTCTTCCTAGAGGCCTCCAATCCAAGAGGTCAAAACATGAAACACACTCCAAATCTTGCCACGAACTCAATCATGCCCATAGTTTCCTCTGAAACCCCAAGAATCAACATCTCCCAATCTCAACCGAAAATGGTGATCTTCCTATTTTGTCTCTAATTCAGCAATTAACCATCTGGAATCCCTCCTAGGCCATTCTACAACTAATCTAGCACCTTAATTCAACCTAGTTCTACCTAAATCATGCTATAGGAAGAAGATTACCAACCTGGAAATTCATGAATAACAGATACACCAAATCTTCTCTTCAAGCCCTCAAATCTTCTAGACACGATCACTGAAACTCCTTCTTGCTTCTGTATGCAAAAGATTCAATGGAAAGGGCTTCAATCTTGAAACACGATGCTGAGTTGTAGGTGCTGAAAATCACTTGCTCCCACACGATCTAGCCACCAATTCTTCTTGGAAATGGTCTGGAATCAATCCTTGAAACTCATGGAAGAGGAATCAATCAAGAAAATGGAGGAATTTGGTGAAACCGATTGCACTTGCAAGCTATGAAAACTCAATCTCAAACTATGCTTAAACCTTCAATGATCACCAACCTCTGCCATGGATCCATTCTACTCAATATATAGATGAAGTTTGGATGATCTAGAACCTTCTAGATCCTTCCAATGAGATTTTACACATCTCATGTCATGAGATTTTGAATCACTTATCATGCCATGCTCAATTTTGTTTGCAGCTTGAAATTCATCTCAATCTCCTTCAATTTCTCCCCTAGTGACATTTTGGAAGGGTTTAGCTTGCCAAGTTCCTTGCCCATGCCTCAATTTTAAGTTATGCACATGTTACTCAATATGCAAGCAAGTGCTTTTCAAAGCAAGTCCATGAATTGAATCTCAAATCAAAAATGTGTCTAAACCATTGTTTCTAAAATGTTTTCTAGAGTCAAAATGATATATTACATGCCATGGTTTGGATGTGTAGGTTGAAAATATCAATTTCCAACTTTGGTTTATTTAACTTATGCCCTTATTTTAGGTCATTTTTGCAACTTTGAGCTACAAGCCTTTTCAACATCTCATGACCTCCTTACTAGCCTTAAAACATCATTTTAAGCAAGTTTGATGTTGAAGATTTTTCCATTTGAAGCTGGGAAATAGGAGTTATGGCCTTATGCTTGCAATGACCTCTAATCTCCAAATGACCAAAATGCCCTTGACTTGTCAAAGCCATAACTTGAGTTCTACAAATCCTATCAAGGACTTATAGTACTCTCTAGAAAGCTAAGAAGATAAGGAACAACATTCATGTTGACCAAAAGTTCATAGGAATCATCCTTCTCAGGCAAAAGTCTGATGCAAGTTGGGTGACTTTCAAGACCCCAGATTCACATACCTCAGATGACCTGTAACTTGTCAAAGTCATAACTTGAGCTCTACAAATCCTTTCAAGGACTTATAGTCATCAAATTAAATATAAGACCAAGCTCTACAACATCATGTTGGGGGTAAGATGAGATGACCATCACATCTTGAGATAAACTGCCTTGAAGATAGGGGTCAAGCTAGGGGATTTTACACTGTCAAGCCTTAGAAACCCTAGCTTGAAACTTCTCAAACTCTTCAATCATGATGAGTTGACCTTGGAATCATAATTATAACATCTCAATGCATCAATACATGATCACATGACCCTTGGATTAGGTCTCAACCCTCTCCAAATCATCAGTTGACCTAGGGTTGACCCAGTCAAACCCTAATTATACCACTCGTGGCTGAGTCTTCTTAATCTTGTACAATGACCTATCTAGGCTTCATGATGGCTTTCAAGATATCTCATAAGCTCTATCAAGGCTTCAAGTCCACATTCATGGCTTCAAAATCATCTGAGGAGCTCCCATAACTCTCAAGTTAGAAGACACCCTTTTAGTTTCCTCCACTCTCTCTAAGGACCTTCTGACTCCTCTGACAAAGATATCAACCTTTGAACACTTGAATAACCTTCTTGGCTAGCTTCATAGTCTTGTGTAGCTCTTGATTGGTAGTCATACCTCTTGATCTCCTGCATACATGTCAATGAAATGCAAATGATAATGCTAATGTGAATGAAATGAAACAAAAGCTAGGTGAAGAGATGTTGGTCAAATTTTGGGGTGCAACAGCTGCCCCTATTCAAATGGATTGGACCTGACTGGGTGAGAAGCGAACGACTCTCAACCAATCAAGGTGCGAGACGGTTGAATACCGACAAATCCGGAAATTTGCCAACTGCACAAGTACACGGTACTCTGATGAGAACAAATCTTCGAACACTGAAATATTAGCTGCACGACAACTGGCTGGGGAATTGGTCACACGGTAACCGGTAGTAAATGATCGATCATGCCGTCAGGAATCAAGATTCCTCGGGACTCATCCGGTCAACAATCATGTTAATCATGCCATCGGGCATTCAAAGAAGACTTTCGGGCATCGGCTGGACTTCATCAGTAAGTCGGAAGTAGAATTCTCGGTCAATCATGAACCGATTGGGGATATCCAAACTCCTGCCATCAGGCACTCTGCTTCAGCTGAGAGAACTGCTTTGTTAATACGGTTGGACTTCAATCATCAAGTCCTCGAGGGAAGTTTCAACTTCGCTGTTCAGAAACCTGCTGGGGATGACACATCTTCGCTGGGGATTCTGGAGAACTATCAAGTAACTCTGCTTCGGGGATCCAGAAATCGTTCTGGGTGAATCATCTTTGCTGAGGATTTCTTGAACAAATAACTTCGCGGGGACTTCAAGAATCATCCTGAACCAATAACTATGCTGGAGATTTCAGGACTCATCCTGAGCAAACACTCTGTCGGGGACTCCAAGCGTCAACTTGAGCAACCAACTCTGGCGACTTCACTGGGGATTTTAAGAATCGTCTTAAGCAATCAACTTCGCTGGGGAATTCAAGAATCATCTTGAGCAAACCATTCTGCGGAGGAACACCTGCAAAACAAGAACGACAACGACCTAGCTCATGTTTCATATGTATATGCTTTGACAATGGCGCAATGCTCCACACGGTGGAAATGCTATGCACTCATGCAAAATGTTATGCAATCATGCAAAATGTTATGCAATCATGCAAAATGCTACGGCCCCGTCAGCAAAATAAATGCTGACGAGAGAATCTTCCTGTCAAGGAGGAAGAACCACTCTGGTGGAGGAAGGAATCATCCTGCCGAGGAGAAGAAGTCACGCTAATCTCAATAGGACTCCGCATGGGGGGGAAACAAACTTCAGTTGACTGCTGCAGGGGAACGAAGCTCTACGAGAACCTGGACCTGCTGAGGAAAGCGATGTCAATCGCGGAAATAAACTGCACGACCTTCACGGCCAACCCCCCTGGAGACAACGACTCCGGCGGGGGAATACAGCATCATCTATTCAACACTCTACTGGGGAAAACCAATCATGGCCCGAACGGCTTCCAAGGACTCGGCTCTCTTGGGGTTCTGCAAACTTGGCTGGGGAAGAAGGAATCGTCCTGCTTACAGGGGAGAGTACGACTCTGTGGGGAATCCTAATTCCGCTGGAGACTTCAGTCTGGAACTATCAATTGCTGGATACTTCAGCGTATGACTCAGCTGGGGAGATGTCATTCCTTCAGGATACATCTGATTGGGGAGAGAATCTTCTCCGCCTGGGGAGACATATGAATGCCTTACGATCTCGCGTTCAGACTCTGCGGGGAGAGGATGCTGAACTTTGCTGGAGAAGAAGGAGTCATCCTGCCTGGGGACGCATACGGCGGACTGTCTGATATATGTTACACCTGCAATAACACAAACGAACAGACAAGATACCCTTCTCAAAGGGACCTATCAAGGTTATCATCTTGTGACAATGTTCGAGTAATTCATTGTTTCAACAATCAGTGGCCTAGGCTAGTAAGTTTATGTATGCGCATTTTGTCAAAAACATCGGTGTTCTTTTTTCGCAAACAAAACAGATAAATGCTAAACAGACAAACGAAATCGCTGAATAGTATACATTTTATTGATAACGAACCCCTGAATGGGTAAAAATGTTTTACAACAGATGCAAGCTCCTGGAATGAGGAAGCCGCGCAAAAATAAAACATAAATATACATCAGTATATACAAATGTCGGCAACGAGGTGTAGACGAACACCATGAGTTGATCCCTCTATGACCCACTCGGCTTCGATACTTCTCCGACGTTTCAGCTTCAGAAGAGATTGATTCAGATAAATGGCCCTCAGGTCTTCAAAACCACTAAACAATGAAAGTCCACACGCGGAACGCAGTCATTTGCTTTTTCAAATCCCTAACTTTTGCGTGAACCGCCCTTTGCGGGTTTTCGATTCACCGGGATACCCTTTTTTGCCAAAGTCGCCCATCCGGGTTTTCGACTTTGCGGGTGTACATTCTTTTCTTTATATCCCTAATTTTTGCCCGAACCTTTTTTTTTCCTTTTTTATGGTTTGTCGGGATGCCCCATTTTTGCCTGGATATTCTTTTTCTTTCCAGTGGGTCTCTTTTAAGCAAAGTATTTTTTAACTGCGTCCGCGTTCACCGGGGATGCAAAATCTTCACCATCCATCGTGGATAACAACAAAGCTCCTCCCAAGAATACCTTGCTGACAATGTACGGACCTTCGTAATTGGGAGTCCACTTGCCCTGGTGATCAGAGTGTGGAGGAAGAATCTTCTTCAGGACGAGATCACCCGTCTGAAAGCTTCTAGGACGCACCTTCTTATCATAAGCTTTCTTCATTCGGCTTTGGTACAGACAACCATGCGCAATCGATGCCAACCTCTTCTCGTCCATCAGGCTGAGTTGGTTCAGTCGGTTCTTAATCCATTCTGCCTCGTCGAGTTTCACGTCAACCAAAACTCGTAAAGAAGGGATCTCCACTTCTAATGGTAGGACATCTTCCATACCGTACACCAAGGAGAAAAGAGTTGCCCCGGTTGACGTACGTACCGTTGTACGATAACCGTGCAATGCGAAGGGCAACATCTCGTGCCAATCCTTGTAGGTAACAACCATCATCTGAACAATCTTCTTGATGTTCTTATTGGCCGCTTCAATGACGCCATTCATCTTCGGCCGGTAAGGAGATGAGTTGTGGTGTTCAATCTTGAAACTCTGGCACAGCTCCTTCATCATCTTGTTATTCAGATTCGAACCATTATTAGTAATGATCCGTTCGGGAATTCCGTAACGATAAATGATATCCCTCTTTACGAACTTAGCCACCACCTGCTTGGTCACATTAGCATACGAGGCTGCCTCCACCCACTTGGTGAAGTAGTCGATAGCTACTAGAATGAAGCGATGACCGTTAGACGCAGTGGGCTCGATCTTGCCTATCATGTCGATGCCGCACATGGAGAACGGCCACGGGGAGGACATGACATTTACGGGCACGGCGGCACATGAACTTTATCACCATAAATCTGGCATTTATGACACCTCTTCGCGAATTTAAAGCAATCCGATTCCATCGTCAGCCAGTAGTATCCTGCTATCAGGATCTTTCTTGTCATGGCATACCCGCCGGCGTGCGTACCAAATGTGCCTTCATGGACCTCTTCCATGAGCATACTCGCTTCTTTCTCATCTACACATCTGAGTAGCACGAGATTGTAGTTTCTTTTATACAAAACTCCATCGGAATTGAGATAAAAATTTCCAGATAGCCTCCTCAGAGTCTTCTTATCCTGGGTTGACGCTCCCGCAGGATACTCCTTAGTCATAAGGAAGGTCTGGATATCATGGAACCATGGCTTGCCGTCGGAGGCTTCCTCGATCGCAAAGACGAATGCAGGTCTATCAAGACGAGAAAGGACAATTCTTGGAGCTTCATTCCAAAAATTGACTTTATACATCAAAGCCAACGTGGCTAAGGCATCAGCCATCTGATTTTCGGCCCTGGGCACATGATGGAGTTCCACTCGA
Source organism: Lathyrus sativus (assembly GCA_963859935.3). Lineage (NCBI taxonomy): Eukaryota > Viridiplantae > Streptophyta > Magnoliopsida > Fabales > Fabaceae > Lathyrus > Lathyrus sativus. The sequence goes on from OZ012735.1 coordinate 381,813,988, forward strand.
TCAAAGAACGGAAGTAGCCTTCTGGCATAATTCATGTACGGCACCAAATTCGATTGACGAGTCTCCCACTCCCCTTTAATCTGGTTGATCACAAGCGCCGAGTCACCATATACGTCTAGGTTCTTGATTCTCAAATCAATTGCCTCTTCTAGACCCATGATGCATGCTTCGTACTCCGCTTCATTATTGGTGACTGGAAACGTCAGTCTCGCAGTGAACGGGATGTGGGATCCGTGAGGAGTTGTGATGATCACCCCAATGCCACTTCCATAAGAATTAACCTCCCCGTCAAATATCAATTTCCACTGGGATTTCCTATCTGGACCCTCGTCGGGCAACAGTTCATCGCAATCTTTCGCTTCGAGAAACATGATATCCTCATCAGGGAATTCAAATTTCATCGGTTGGTAATCTTCGATCGGCTGTTCGGCAAGGTACTCAGACAATACGCTTCCCTTAATGGCCTTCTGGGAAACATACTGAATGTCATATTCCGTCAACACCATTTGCCATCTGGCAATCCTGCCCGAAAGCGCTTGCTTCTCGAAGACGTACTTGATCGGATCCATCTTCGAAATTAGCATGGTTGTGTGGTTGAGCATTTACTGTCGTAAATGTTTGGCAACCCAAGCTAGTGCACAACACGTCTTCTCCAGCATCGAGTAACGAGATTCACAGTCTGTGAACTTTTTACTCAAGTAGTAAATAGCATGCTCCTTTCTTCCCGTCTCGTCGTGCTGACCGAGAACACACCCCACACTATTCTCAAGAACTGTCAAGTACATGATTAGAGGTCGTCCAGCCACTGGGGGTATCAAGATTGGAGGTTCCTACAGATACTGCTTTATCTTGTCGAATGCCTTCTGGCAATCCTCATTCCAGATAATCGCCTGATCTTTCTTTAACAGCTTGAACATCGGTTCACACGTGGCCGTGAGCTGAGAGATAAACCTTGCAATGTAGTTTATTCTGCCCAAGAAACCACGAACTTCCTTTTCTGTTTTTGGCACTGGCATTTCTTGTATCGCTTTAATCTTCACAGGATCAACCTCGATGCCTCTTTCACTCACGATAAACCCCAGTAACTTTCCGGACCGTACTCCGAAAGTACATTTGTTTGGATTCAGCCTCAACCTGAACTTCCTAAGCCTCTCAAAAAGCTTCAGCAAATTGACCAGATGTCCCTCCTTCGTTTGGGACTTCACAATCATGTCATCAACATAGACTTCAATCTCATGATGAATCATGTCATGAAACAACATTACCATTGCTCGTTGGTAAGTGGCCCCTGCGCTCTTCAGACCGAAAGGCATTACCTTATAGCAAAATGTTCCCCAGGGAGTGATAAACGTAGTTTTCTCCATGTCATTTGACGCCATCTTGATCTGATTGTAACCGGAGAAGCCATCCATGAATGAAAACACGGAGAACTGGGCTGTATTGTCGACCAACACATCAATATGAGGCAACGGGAAATCATCTTTAGGGCTCGCCCTATTCAAATCCCGATAATCAACGCACATTCGCACCTTACCGTCCTTCTTCGGTACAGGCACTATGTTGGCGACCCACGGAGGGTACGTAGTGACCGCTAAGAAGCCAGCATCAAGCTGCTTTTGCACTTCTTCTTTGATCTTAACGGCCATATCTGGTCTCGTCCTCCTAAGCTTCTGCTTAACGGGAGGGAAATCTTCTCGCAGCGGCAAGTGGTGGACCACGATGTCAGTGTCAAGTCCGGGCATATCTTCGTATGACCAAGCAAAGACGTCACTATACTCTCTTAGCATCTCGACCAATCTCTGCTTGACATCACTCTGCAATGCAGCCCCTATCCTGACATTTTTGACGAGTTCTTCAGAACCCAGATTCACGATCTCAATCTCCTCTTCATGAGGCAGAATAATTTTCTCTTCTTGTTTCAACAAGGGGGGCAACTCTTCAGGAAGGTCTTCGTCTTCATCAATCTCTTCTTCGGCTTGATAGATCGGGCAATCGAAGTCGAAGTGAGCCGTAGAAGGTCCAGAATCGATGTCATCTGTTATGTGGATCCTGCAATAACAAGGGTTAAGCTTAAAACAAGGATATGCAGGTTAGCACAAACCCCATTGCCATTTTATTGTTTTTCAAAACAAATATAAAATAGGAATAACAGAGATCACAATATTTGAATACGAAGAAAACGCCTTTGATTTATTGAAAAAATGCATGTACATAATCCAACAAGGCCCTGACAATAAAACCTCTATGCCCCGGGTAAGACATAGGGTTGTACAATGATTGGAAAAAGTAAATCATTACTCTTCGCTTGTCATCTGGATGATATCCTTGACGGACCAATTGTTGAGGCCCTCGCCTGGCTTGCTTGGCTGGATCCAAGAGTCGAGGTCACAGTCTCTATCTCCGCTGTCTTCAGACACCGTGTTGACGCTTTCAAATATCACCCCGCCACTAGTAAACTGGATCGGCCCTTTACCTCGCGACGCACTGCTAGAAGAAGAAGCTTCAGCTTCAGGAGAATATCCCAACCGAAACTTATCCTGCTTGTTAGATATCTCCAAAATTCGCCCCCAGCCTGGGGTAGATCCGGCTTAGACAACGGCCCAGGCTTCCATGAATGAAGAGAGAGTCATCTCTGGCTTTTCAGTGACTATAGGAGCTACGTCCTTCACTTTGACAGCTTCGAACGCTTGGCATAGAGTTTCATGGATTTCCCCATCCATTTCAACATACTTGAAGGACGACAAATGGCTCACCATTATGTCTTCCTCACCACAAACGGTCACGATGCTACCTCCGACAGCATATTTGAGTTTCTGGTGCAACGTGGAGGTCACGGCTCCAGCAGCATGGATCCACGGTCGGCCCAAGAGACAGCTGTAGGCAGGCATGATGTCTATAATGTAAAAGACCGCGTCGAACGTTTCCGGCCCGACTTGGATTGGCAGGGTCACCTCCCCGAAAACATGGCGTTTAGTTCCATCAAACGCCTTCACAACCAGATCACTGGGTGTGCAAATCACTCCACGAGTATCTAACTTCATTAATGCCTTCTTCAGAAGAACATTCAGCGACGACCCTGTGTCTACCAGCACATGTGACATAATCGTTCCCCTACACTCTATCGAGATGTGCAGGGCGCTATTGTGGTTCCTCCCTTTCGGCGTCAGCTCTAGGTCAGTGAACCCTAACCCATTTCCAGCATTCACATGGGCTACGACCTCTTCTAGCTGGTTTACCGATATTTCCTGCGGTACATATGCGGCGTTCAACACCTTCAGCAGCACGTTGCGGTGTGCTTCAGAACACAACAACAGGTTCAGGATGGAAATCTTCGAGGGTGTCTGATGGAGATGATCCACAATCTTGTAGTCACTCTTTTTAATCAACCGCATAAACTCCTCGACATCTTTAACGAGTAAGTCTTTGTCTGCCCCCCGCGGGATCTCTTCAACGACTTTACTTTTACCTTTATCAATTGCCTCGGCTCTGACCGCCTTGTCTGCCACAACCTCAGGTGGTGCAAATACTTTTCCGCTGCGAGTAATACCACTGATTCCCGCAAGGTTTTCCACAGACGACCCAAACGGTTCTAGCTCCAACTTCTGTCCATTGCAGTAGACTTCAGCCCCATAATGCCATGGGACACCATTAGTGCTTTCGAACGGTATTGGCCCAGCTTTGGTGATGGTAATCATGGGCGGCCTGGGTGCAGAAATAGTTATCGTCTGGCGAGGGATGGTGATGGTGGCGACCTCATCATCTTGCTTCAGCACTACCTTTCCTGGTCCGCTTTCGGCCCTCCGGCTAAACTGTAAAATCCCTTCAGTCATCAGACTTTGAATTCCTTCTATCAGCTGTTCACATCCATCAAGACTAGTAGCACAACCCATACACAGCTCTCCGCATCCTGGAAAGAAACCCCTTTTCATCAACTTAGCTTTAACGAAGCTAAGCGGCGTCTTCAGATCTCTGACGTCAGTCAACAAATCCAAACTCTCGTCTTCGATAATGGCGTTTACTCCACCTCCCCTATGATTCGGCATAGGGTTTTTCGTGACATTTGGCACATTATCGGAGAAGTTGATGATCTTAACGTCCACCATGTCCTGCACCTTGTGCTTGAAGGCTTTGCAGTTCTCTATTGTGTGGCCTGGTGCCCCTGAGTGAAACTCATAAGTTGCATTCGCGTCATAACCTGGCGGAGGTGCCCCTATCAAGGGAGCCAAGGTCCTCTTCTGGATCAACTGTAGCTGAAGCAAAGTCTGTAATAGTTGCGCGTAGGACATGGGCGGTGTCTCGAGGTGACGACTCGACAGAGGTGCCCGATTCTGATACTTTCTGTACCCCTGTTGATTCGGCTGTTGCTGCTGCTGTTGTGGCTGTTGAACTGCCGGGATAGTTATGCTGGCCACCTGTTGGTGAGGGCCTTTACCCTTCCTTCGAGCGTTGGTCACAGCGCTCGTTTCTCCTTCTCGTCTTTTGCCACTATAAGGTTTCTTTCCGCCTCCTCCAGCTGAGGACGCCTCACCTTGAATTTTCCCGAGTTTGATCCCATTTTCGATGTGCTCACCCGTGATAATGAGATCTGAGAAGGTTCCAGACATGCCGCTGACCAATTTCTCATAGTAAACCCCTGGGAGGGTGGCTACGAACATCTGCACGAGCTCACGTTCAACCATCGGCGGCTGAACCCTGGCTGCCAACTCACGCCACCGCTGGGCGTATTCCTTAAACGCTTCGTTGTTCCTTTGCGACAGATTCTGCAGTTGGACTCGGTTCGGGGCCAAGTCGCTATTGTATTGGTAGTGGTACCCGAATGCTTTAGCAAGGTCTTTCCACGTGCGCACACTGGTAGGCTCAAGACTCATGTACCATTCGAGGGATGGCCCGGAAAGACTGTCTTGAAAGAAGTGCATCAGCAACTTCTCGTCCTCAGAATGAGCAGACATTTTCCTGTAATACGATCTCAGGTGGACGCGAGGGCAAGTGGTGCCCTTATACTTCTCAAAGTCAGGTACCTTGAACTTGGGAGGCACCTTGAAATCAGCAATCAGTCCCAACTTGGACATATCAACGCCCAGGGTGTTCTGGTTCTCGATATTTCTCATCTTATCCTCGAGTGCCTTGAACCTTAGACGTGCTTCAGCAGTCAGCTCCCCTTCAGCACCTCTCTGAGAGAACACATCGTCTTGACGGTCTTCTAGCCATGGCTGAGGCCCAAATAGATTCCCAACACCTGCATTGTCGTTGCCCAGCCCAACATTGACATTAGCTTCCAGACTCCCATTACCGACGTCCGTCGTATTGCCATTGAGTCCCATGTTTGCTATCACATTGTAGTTGGCACTGCCATTTCCCCCGGTCACGGGGACGCCATTCTGCGGAGTTTCAACTGGTGGAGGAGTAGGCACGGTCCCACCATGGAGTACCCCATTACTATCGACCCTTGAAATCAGAGGCTGAACCAAGGTTCTGAGCTGATCCTGGCCATTGGCGACCGCTTGCATGAGCTTCATGAAGCGATCCATTCTTTCGCGGAGTTCCTGAACATCAGTTTGCACATGCTCCATGATCCTGGTTTTGATTAGCTCTGGTCGGATAGCGGTGAATAGGTCTCTGATCAATCCTGGAACAACCTGAAACAACCTGGAAATACAAAAGGGTTAGGAAAAACGACAAAGTGCTCGTTATGCAAATGCTTCATGCAAATGCAAACGTGTGTCTGTGCGTTAGGAGGATCTCCCCCGATCCTAGTGCCTGAGTGTCGATGCTGATAATAAGAAGTCCGAGTCTCGTCATGGAAACAACAATCTCATATATAAAGAAAGCCCGTCAAGGCAGTACACCACATCAGCGAGTACAAGACGAATCAACAGCGTGACCTCAGCCAACAAGCCTGGTGATGGTCAGCATACAACAATGATCAAAACAAAAGGAATACAAACAGTCAAGCACGACCACGGGCGCGATATTCTTCTAACAACTCCTTCGTTTCTAGATGATCAGGCAGAGTGAGCAACCCTTCGACGAGCAGCTCCCTCTGCACAATGGTGTATTGAAGACCTTCGACCGAATCTTCCCATGCTCTTTCGTCGAAACAATCTTCTAGCTTCCGTTTCTTGGATTCAAACGTTAGTTTGCGCTCCTTCAGGTTAGCGAGAGCCCTGTTGAGATGGCCTTTAGCGGCATATCTGCGAGCGGTTTCTTCATCAAACCTCTTCTCACTAGCCTTCACCTGGGCTTTCAGCTTGGAAATCTATTGCGTCAGCTTATCCTCCCGCTCTTTCCTGGTGGCTAGGGAGGCCTTCCAGTGCTGGTTGAACTTGGATATCCTCCAATATGCTTCGTCCAAGTGCTGCTTCTTTGTAGCCAGTACGTCGTTGACAGCTTTGAAGTCTTGACCCATGCGCTCGCGCTCGGCTATCTGCTTAGTCAAGTCTGTACCTAGCTGGTTCACCAGCTCTGTCTGCCTCTTGAAGGAATAAACGACTTCGTTTCTCTCACTTCGGAGCTGAGCCAATTCTTTCTCCAGTTCTTCATTTGCCCTCTTCTATTCATCTCGCCCAGCTAACACCTGATTATGTTGCTGTATGGGCACGGTGGTGAGCTCTTCAATCACTGGAGGGCTTTCTGGCTTGGCAGGAGGAAACGGCATCCCTATAGCATCTGCTCTGGCTCTGATCCACGCCATATACGGAAGGTAGGCTTGATTATTACTTCTCCCCAGCAATGGTTTTCCCCTCTTACTGATACCATTCCAAGCGCGTTGAAGCTTAGATAACAGATCCCCCTCTAGAAGACCAGTGAGGTACAAAGATTCCTGCACCTCTTCATCCTTCGGCGTAGCTCTCAAAGCATACGCGAACTGTCGGACCAGCAAAGACGGATTATAGTTTATACAACCCTTCCTGCCTATCAAAGGCACGTTCGGAAACCCGCTGCAGCTGAAGATAATCTCGGTACCCAATCTATCTCTGTCAAACCAGTCAATATCCTCTGCAGATAGACTCATCAAACGCTCGGACCACTCAGCTGTGGCTGCAGACGAAACAAAGGGACCCCTCTTGGGAAGATGACTATCAAGCCATTTATAAAGCAGGGGCATACAACACGAGACATTCTTGCCCCTTCTGTTCTCGTTTTTGTAGTGGATGGAATGGTAGAAATCTCCTATCAAGGTAGGGACTGGATTCCCTGAAGCAAAGATGCGAAAGGCGTCGAAGTCTACAAAATCAGGCATATTGGGGAACAGAATGATGCCATATATGCACAGAGCGAGAATGGCGTTGAACACGACCCAACATCCGTCTTTGGCGCACTGCTGAGCCTTACCCACTAAGAACTGAAAGGAGAAACCGGGAACCTTGTTCCAACTAGACAATACCAACTCGGACGCATCTAGATGAAGTGACGGAGCTAGACTAGCCAAATCAGGCTCAGTATCCATATGAACAAAAGGCATCTGCCTCTTGATAGGAACACCTAACAAATCAGCATATTCCTCTAGTGTGGGTGCGAGAATGAAATCCTGGAAGGTAAAGCATCTCAACGGAGGATCGTAGAACTGCAGCAGAGCGTGCAACCCATTCAACTCGAACGCAGAAGGTTTACGAACCAAGCTGAGCAGTTTGCCGTAAGATTTTCTGAACTCATCTCTCACAGAATCATCTGCTAAAGTAATCAAACTAGTCAGCTGAACCACATCAGGGGCAGGGAGCTTGTAAGCCACAGTCTTCCTCAGAGAACCCATAACAATACAATAGGAGGCAAGAAATCCTGGATCAGGGAAAATGGTACCTGCAACACAGACACACGTTAATGAAATGCAAATGAGTATGCAAAGCAATGTAAAATGCAATCATGCAGCAGGAGATCAAGGCAACGGTGCTGTGGAGATTCTGCATCAACAAAACCATAATCCTGCTCTATCAAGAACAACCACTATCTCTGACAATAAGAAAACCCTGGTATCGGACCACAAATCTGCTCTGTCAAGAACACACATCTGATAATAAGGACCTCTGATGCAGGACCAAAACTCTGCTCTGTCAAGAACAAATATCTGATAAAGGACCTCTGATACAGGACCCAAAACTCTGCTCTGTCAAGAACAAACATACATCTGCAGATGAGATCCTCAGATCCCAATCATAAACCTGCTGTCAAGAGAAAATACACATCTCTGAAGATAAGGTCCTCTGATACAGGACCACAACTCTGCTCTGTCAAGAACAATCATATATCTGATGATGAGAACCTCCGGTACCAACAGAACTGATTCACTATCAAGAAAACCAGGTAGTCTGAAGGTCAAAGTTTCCTGCACCAAACCCAACCCTGCTCACAGGTATGGACCTAAACTGACTCAAGTTCGGCATCCTATGCGGTCATCAGCGTCACAGACATTCAAGAGGGGTGATACGATACCCAGGAGGTGTGGCATCACCAGCTCATGAAGCGGCCTCACTCGGCTGAATTCCAAATGATCGGTCCCCAGAGTCGACAATCCTCCAAACCAACAACCCCCTCAACCCAAAGGGTTGAAAAAGAAGTCAACCGGGAGAACCTCGACTGAGCGTGGATTTCATGAGACACTAGTGCCTGCCAAGCAAGCACACGCCCACTAATTTCCATAACTAATGCTAAGTACACTCAAGCCTGGGTCTGGCTTCTCACTCATCAGAATGCCCCTCCCACAATAGCACAGATAATCATATCATACTGAAAATAAAGTGCGGGAAATAAAGATGCGATAAATAAATACAACCCAACAAGTAATCATACAAGCGCTAGGATTGACTCTCGCAGGGGACGTCGGATCCCCAAACTGACTCGCATACGGGACGTTGGATCCCAGGAAACTATCAAGTCCCCAGCAGAGTCGCCAGCTATCGCTTCTGGGAAAATAAGGTGCCGGCAAAACAGAAGAGTCGCCACCTTTCATTATTTATCCCTCGGAACGGGAAAGGAAACAATCGGAAAAACTTGATGAAAAGGTATAAGACAAGGTCGTCGCAACCATTGTCTGGGTTCGGGAGTCGGTTACGCAAGGGGAAGGTATTAACACCCCTCACGTCCATCGTACTCGATGGGATCCATGCTTGTTGTGTTTATATGACGGGTTGGTTTTATCTATCTACCTATCAAGGCTGGTTTGAAAAGAAAAGAAAATGACTCGGCAAAGCGTCGCGCTTTATGCCTACGTATTCTCATCAGAGAATGAGAAATCAGAGTCAACGTAGTTCGACTACCTATGGGTTACGGGGAAGGTGGCTCGCCAATACATCAGTATTGTGCCTACGTACTCTCAACAGGCTTGAGAGATCAGAGCTTACGTAGTTCGGGATAATACGGATTACGGGGTTTCAGATTCATCTGTTTTATCGAGTAGGGTTAACAAACAGTTCCAACAGTTGGATGTACGCAGCTCGACCCTTGGAGACTTAGGCGTTACCGTTTACGGTAGAACTGAGAGTTAACGACACTCTTTTCTTCATAAAAAGCTTCCTTCGACTTATGGGCCCACGGGGCAAAAAGGTTTGAAGGTCTTTTTCTGTCTTTTACGGAAGAACTGTTTTTTAGGGTGTTTGCAATTTCAATCGCACTAAAGACTATCACCTGAGAGTGAATGCGTCGCATGTCACCCAAAGGGTACCATGCTAAACATCCAGACTGTTGAAAAGAAGCTCTCCAACAATCCTTTCTCAGATAGCTTAAGGCTCGTAACGTACGAAAGAAATCATTCATGATTACTGTATTTTAAGCTGTTTGAGATGAGAAGAGAACAGGCTCAACTAAAGGGAGACTATCAAGTCCTAGTGTTATCATGCCAAGGATTCATCCTATAGTTGAGGTTTGACACAGGGAACTCCTAGAAGTTATCATGCATAGGTTTCAACCTAAAGTTCTATCCTCACTTCCTTATCAAAGGAAGTGGGAGTCCTAAGGGATCATATCAATGATAAACAAACACAGATAAAGCATCAGCTTAAACAGTAAACAGATAAACAGTAAACAGTAAACAGCAAAATGCATGCAATGCAAGTGAGGGAGGAAATGTGTGTGGGGCAGCAGCCTCCACAAGCTCATCTCAACCTCAAGCCAGATATGAGTAACTGCAATCATACAGGAAATGACATGCTATCAAGCAAAATGTAAGAGACTGTAATCATATAGAAGAAAACAAAATGCTGACAAGCAAAGTAAACCACATGGGCAAGGGAGTTGGGCTCTACCAAATACCCGCAAGTAAAGCCATACAGTAAAACTACAAGCAGAGGGAGCAACTCAACCTCTAGTGCAATCATGCTCCTAATTAAAGTTAGTCTAATCATGGACTTATTCTAATGCATCAAGCAAGTCAAACAAAACACATCAGCACAGAAAAGAAAACAGACAAGAAAGCAGACAGATCAACCCCTCTCTTCCCATTCCAAGCTTCAGCTCTTTTTACAGCAACCCAGTCTTCAGACTTCAATCACTTTTCAAGGCTATCATCTTTCATGACAAATATCAATTTGCTTCTCCAGGTTTCAACCCATCAACATAAGTGTCAGCTTAATCTTCTTCTTCAAGCTTCAGCTTTCCAGTCAATTCCACCTTCAGGCTTCACTCTTAACTACAAGCATCAACTTGATTCCTTCAGGTCCTCAACGCCTCAATGCAAGTGTCAACTTATCCTTTAGTCCTCAAGCCTCAGCTCTACACTCAATCTCAACTGAATCCTCAAGTAAGTATCAACTCAGTCTTCAAGCTTCAGCTCTCTTTGCTTCACCAGTATCAACTAGGTTCTCTTCACCTACAAGCTTCAGCTTCTCAGAGTAGTCTTCAATCACATGGAAGTGTCACCTTCACTATTCACTTTTCTTTCAAGCCTCAGGTCATCACTCAATCTCCCTTGGGTCTTCAAGTATCATCTTGCTCTTCTTGCTCTTCAAGCTTTAGCTACAATGGCAATGCTCAAGGAAACATCCTCTTCCACACTCTTCAATGAAGTCCACGTCTTCAAACTCAAGACCAACATCTTTCAAGATACTCAAACCAGAAGACCATTGATTTAACAGAATGAGTGTAAATGATAAACAGCTTATTGACAACCAAAGGAAGCCTGTAAGGGTTCATCATTATGAGAGACTGGTTCCCTCAAAGTTTTACTTCCCAGATAAAGCCACTCATCCCTCCAAAGGAGAGATGTGAATATCTGAGAAGGACTTTTAGTCACTGGGAGGAATGGAAGCACAAGATGCTTTCCATATTTGTGAAAGAAATCATCCTAACTACAAGGCTCTCCCTATGTCCTATCTCCTAATCTTCATCAGACACCTTCAGGCTCAAGAAAATCCAAAGCTCCAAGCAACATCAAGCATCCTCCTCTTGTCTTCAACTTGTCCTCAACTTCAACCAAAGGCAAACCAAGCACAAACCCTAATCTAAGGATCACCTAGATGAGTTAAACTAGTTGAATTAGTAAGTTAGGATCACCTAAAACCTAGTACTAAAGTTAGTCCTAACTAAAATACTAAAATCAATTGTAAAATCTTACAAAAATTACTATGGGAACCTAGGTCAATCATGACTCTATCACATTAGTTTCAAAGATCAAACCATCAAATTGGACCTAGAACTAAATCCTACATTCTAAGGCATCAACCTAAAATCCTAAAAAGGAAGCATCTAAACATCAATCTAGAAAGCACACCTATTTTCATCACAAAAATGTGATAAAAATTCTATGGGATCATACATGTCTAACCTAATCACACACAAAAAATTAAGCCAAGAATCATCACCATGAGATCAAACAAAATTCCACAAAAATGTGCATCAAACATTACCATTTTAATATCAATTAAAATACAAAATTCCAATTAAATCAGAAATTATATGAAATGAAAATATTTTTTCTCTAAAAAATAATAGACTCAATCATTATTAATATGCAAAAAGAATGGGTTTGATTGGATTAATATTCAATTTATTATGATTTTTACAAAAACCATGAATTAAATGGAAATTAAATGAAAATCAAATGAAATAACCAAACACACGGTGCAGGAAGTAAACATTTTCAGTTAAAAACATGGATTGGGCTCGCTGGGGGTGTGGATAACATTTAGATTACTAAGCCCAAAGCACCAAATAAATGAAACGCAGCGTTTCCTTCAGAAACCCTTCACAACTCAGAATTAAAACGTGGCCCTTGGATCTTCTCCCAGTCAATGATCAATCCATCATCCAATGGTGAGAACTTCATCTTCTTCATTTCAAACGTCTGAACTTCGCGCCCAGCTCCGGCCACCGCCGGTGGAGCTCCGGTCGTCCCCTTCAACCCTAGTTCTTCCTAGAGGCCTCCAATCCAAGAGGTCAAAACATGAAACACACTCCAAATCTTGCCACGAACTCAATCATGCCCATAGTTTCCTCTGAAACCCCAAGAATCAACATCTCCCAATCTCAACCGAAAATGGTGATCTTCCTATTTTGTCTCTAATTCAGCAATTAACCATCTGGAATCCCTCCTAGGTCATTCTACAACTAATCTAGCACCTTATTTCAACCTAGTTCTACCTAAATCAGGCTATAGGAAGAAGATTACCAACCTGGAAATTCTTGAATAACAGATGCACCAAATCTTCTCTTCAAGCCCTCAAATTCGAAGGCCGGCTCAACCCAAAGTTGAGAAGAACATCTGACCTTACCGTCAGGCATCTGTTAAACAAACAGGCATCGAACCCGAAGGGCGGCTCAACCCGAAGTTGATAAGAGCATTAGACCTCACCGTCAGGCATCTCTTAAACAAAAAGGCATCGAACCCGAAGGCCGACCCAACCCGAAGTTGAGAAGAACATTTGACCTCGCCGTCAGGCATCTGTTAAACAAACAGGCATCGAACCCGAAGGCCGTATCAATCTTTAATTGAGAAGAACATCTTACCTCGCGGTCAAACATCTGTTAAACAAATAGGCATCGAACTTGAAGGCCTCCTCAACTTGAAGTTAAGAGGAACATCTGACCTCCCCATCAGGCATTAGTTAAACAAACAGGCATCGAACCCGAAGGCCGACACAACACGAAGTTGAGAAGAACATCTGACCTTGCTGTCCGGCATTTGTTAAACAAACAGGCATCGAATTTGATGGCCGACTCAACCCAAAGTTGAAAAGAACATCCGACCTATCTGTCACGCATTAGTTAAACAAACAGGAATCGAACCCGAAGGTCGGCTCAACCCGAAGTTGAGAAGAACATCTGACCTAGCCGCAAGGCATCTATTAAACAAACAGGCATCGAACCCAAAGGCGGACTCAACCCGAAGTTGAGAAGAACATCTGACCTCGCTATCAGGCATCTGTTAAACAAAAAGATGTGGAACCCGAAGGCCGGCTCAACCCGAAGTTGAGAAGAACATCTGACCTTGCCGTCAGGCATCTGTTAAACAAACAGGCATCAAACTCGAAGGCCGTCTCTACCCTTAGTTAAGAAGAACATCTGACCTCGCCGTCAAACTTCTGTTAAACAAACTGGTATCAGACCCGAAGGCCGGCTCACCTTGAAGTTGATAGGAACATCTGACCTCCCCGTCAGGCATTTGTTAAACAAACAGGCATCGAACCCGAAGGACGGCACAACACGAAGTTAAGAAGAACATCTGACCTCGCTGTTAGGCATCTCTTAATCAAAGAGGTATCGAACCTGAAGGCCGGCTCAACACGAAGTTGAGAGAAACATCTGACCTCGCCATTAGGCATCTGTTAAACAAACAGGCATTTAACCCGAAGGTCGGCTCAACATGAAGTTGAGAGGAACATTTGACTTCACTGTCAAGCATTTGTTAAACAAACAGGAATCAAATCCGAAAGTCGGCTCAACCCGAAGTTGAGAAGAACATCTGACGTCACTATCAGGCATCTGTTAAACAAACAAGCGTTGAACCCGTAGGGCGGCTCAACCCGAATTTGATAAGAACATATGACCTTGCCGTCAAGCATCTGTTAAACAAACAGGCATCGAACCCGAACGCCAGCTCAACAAAAAGTTGAGAGGAACATCTGACCTCGCCGTCAGGCATCTGTTAAACAAACAACCATCGAACCCAAAGGCCGACTCAACCCGTAGTTGAGAAGAACATCTGACCTCGCCGTCAGGCATCTGTTAAACAAACAGGTATCGAACCTGAAGGCCGACTCACCTTGAAGTTGAGAGGAACATCTGATCTCCCCGTCAGGCATTAGTTAAACAAACAGGCATCGAACCCGAAGGTCGGCACAACAAAAAAGTTGAGAAGAACATCTGACCTCGCTGTCAGGCATCTGTTAAACAAACAGGCAACAAACATGAAGGCTGACTCAACACGAAGTCTAGAGGAACATCTGACCTCGCCGTTAGGCATCTGTTAAACAAACAGGCATCGAATCCGAAGGTCGGCTCAGCATGAAGTTGAGAGGAACATTTGAATTCACTGTCAAGCATATTTTAAACAAACAGGAATCAAATCCGAAGGCCGGCTCAACCCGAAGTTGAGAAGAACATCTGACCTCACCGTCAGGCATCTGTTAAACAAACAAGCATCGAACCCGTAGAGCGGTTCAACCTAAAGATGATTAGAACATCTGACCTCGCCGTCAGGCATATGTTAAAGAAACAGGCATCGAACCCGAAGGTCGGCTCAACACGAAGTTGAGAGGAACATCTGACCTCGCCGTCAGGCATCTTTTAAACAAACAGGCATCGAACCCGAAGGTCGGCTCAACATGAAGTTGAGAGGAACATTTGACTTCGCTGTCAAGCATCGGTTAAAGAAATAGGTATCAAATCCGAAGGCCGACTCAACCCGAAGATGAGAAGAACATCTGACCTCACTGTCAAGCATCTGTTAAACAAACAGGCATCGAACCCGAAGGGCGGCTCAACCCGAAGTTGATAAGAACAACTGACCTCGCTGTCAGGGATCATTTAATCAAACAGGCATCGAACCCGAAGGCCGGCTCAACCCGAAGTTTATAAGAACATCTAACCTCGCCGTGAGGCATCATTTAAACAAACAGGCATTGAACCCGAAGGTCGACTCAATGCAAAGTTGATAAAAACATCTGACCTCGCCGTCAGCCATCTGTTAAGCAAACAGGCATCGAACCCAAAGGCCGGCTCTACACAAAGTTGAGAGGAACATCTGACCTCGACGTCAGGCATCTGTTAAAGAAACAGACAACGAACCTGAAGGTCGGCTCAACATGAAGTTAAGAGGAACATTTTACTTTACTGTCAAACATCTGTTAAACAAACAGGCATCAAATCCGAAGGTCGGCTCAACCCGAAGTTGAGAAGAACATCTGACCTCACCGTCAGGTATCTGTTAAACAAACAGGCATCGAACCCGAAGCGTGGCTCAACCCGAAGTTGATAAGAACATTAGACCTCACCGTCAGGCATCTATTAAACAAAAAGGCATCGAACCCGAAGGCCGTCTCAACTCGAAGTTGAGAAGAACATTTGACCTCGCCGTCAGGTATCTGTTATACAAACAGACATCGAACCCAAAGGCCGTCTCAATATTTAATTGAGAAGAACATCTGACCTCGCCGTCAAACATCTGTTAAACAAATAGGCATCGAACTCGAAGGCCTGCTCAACTTGAAGTTGAGAGGAACATCTAACCTCCCCATCAGGCATTAGTTAAATAAACAGGCATCGAACCCGAAGGCCGGCACAACACGAAGTTGAGAAGAACATCTGACCTCGCTGTTAAGCATTTGTTAAACAAACAAACATCGAATTTGATGGCCGACTCAACCCGAAGTTGAGAAGAACATCCGACCTCACTATCAGGCATTAGTTAAACAAACAGGAATCGAACCCGAAGGCCGGCTCAACCCGAAGTTGAGAAGAACATATGACCTAGCCGCCAGGCATCAATTAAACAAACAGGCATCGAACCCGTAGGCCGACTCAACCCGAAGTAGAGAAGCACATCTGACCTCGCCGTCAGGCATCTGTTAAACAAAAAGGTGTGGAACCCGAAGGCCCGCTCAACCTGAAGTTGAGAAGAACATCTGACCTCGCCGTCAGGCATCTGTTAAACAAACAGGCATCTAACCCGAAGGTCGACTCAATATAGAGCTGAGAGGAACTTTTGACTTCACTGTCAAGCATCTGTTAAACAAACAGGCCTCAAATCTAAAGGCCGACTCAACCCGAAGTTGAGAAGAACATTTGACCTTGCCGTCAGGCATCATTTAAACAAATAGGCATCGAACCCGAAGGCCGACTCAACCCGAAGTTGATAAGAACATCTGACCTCGCCGTCAGGCATCTGTTAAACAAACAGGCATCGAACCCAAAGGTGGCTCAACACGAAGTTGAGTGGATCGTTTGGCCTCGCCGTCAGGTATCTGTTAAACAAACAGGCAACGAACCCGAAGGTCGGCTCAACATGAGGTTGAGAGGAACATTTGACTTCACTGTCAAACATTTGTTAAACAAACAGGCATCAAATTCGAAGGCCGGCTCAACCCGAAGTTGAGATGAACATCTGACCTCACCGTCAGGCATCTGTTAAACAAAACGGCATCGAACCCGAAGGGCGGCTTAACCCGAAGTTGATAAGAACATTAGACCTTACCGCCAGGCATCTATTAAACAAAAAGGCGTCGAACCCGAAGGCCGGATCAACCCGATGTTGAGAAGAACATTTGACCTCGCCGCAAGGCATCTGTTAAATAAACAAGCATCGAACCCGAAGGCCGTCTCAATATTTAATTGAGAAGAACATCTGACCTCGCTGTTAGGCATTTGTTAAACAAATAGGCATCGAACTTGAAGGCCTGCTCAACTTGAAGTTAAGAGGAACATCCGACCTCCCCATCAGGCATTAGTTAAACAAACAGGCATCGAACCCGAAGGCCGACACAACTCGAAGTTGAAAAGAACATCTGACCTAGCCGCCAGGCATCTGTTAAACAAACAGGCATCGAACCCAAAGGTCGACTCAACCCGAAGTTGAGAAGAACATCTGACCTCGCCGTCCGACATCTGTTAAACACAAAGGTGTGGAACTTGAAGGCCGACTCAACCGTAAGTTGAGAAGAACATCTGACCTCGCCGTCAGGCATCTATTAAACAAACAGGCATCAAACCCGAAGGCCGTCTCAACCCTTAGTTGAGGAGAACATCTGACCTCACAGTCAAACATCTGCTAAACAAACAGGTATCGAACCCGAAGGTCGGCTCACCTTGAAGTTGAGAGGAACATCTGACCTCCCCGTCAGGCATTAGTTAAACAAACAGGCATCGAACCCGAAGGTCGGCACAACACGAAGTTGAGAAGAACATCTGACCTCGCCGTCAGGCATCTGTTAAACAAACAGACATCAAACTTGAAGGTCGGCTCAACACGAAGTTGAGAGGAACATCTGACTTTGCTGTTAGGCATCTGTTAAACAAACAGGCATCGAACCCAAAGGTCGGCTCAACATGATGTTGAGAGGAACATTTGACTTCACTTTCAAGCATCTGTTAAACAAACAGGAATCAAATCCGAAGGAAGGCTCAACCCGAAGTTGAGAAGAACATCTGACCTCACTGTCAGGCATCTGTTAAATAAACAAGCATCGAGCACGTAGGGCGGCTCAACCCGAAGTTGAAAAGAACATCTGACCTCGCCGTCAGGCATATGTTAAACAAATAGTCATCGAACCCGAAGGACGGCTCAACACGAAATTGAGAGGAAAATCTGACTTCGCCGTCAGGCATCTGTTAAACAAACGGGCATCGAACCCGAAGGTCGGCTCAACATGAAGTTGAGAGGAACATTTGACTTCGCTGTCAAGCATCTGTTAAACAAACAGGCCTCAAATCCGAAAGCCGACTCAACCCGGAGATGAGAAGAACATCTGACCTCACCGTCAGACATCAGTTAAACAAACAGGCATCGAACTCGAAGGGCAGCTCAACCCGAAGTTGATAAGAACATCTGACCTCGCCGTCAGGCGTCATTTAAACAAACAGGCATCGAACCCGAAGGCCGACTCAACACAAAGTTGAGAGGAACATATGAACTCGCCGTTAGGCAACTGTTAAACAAACAGGCATCGAACCCGAAGGTCGGCTTAACATGAAGTTGAGAGGAACATTTGACATTACTGTAAAGCATCTGTTAAACAAACAGGTACCAAATTCGAAAGTCGGCTCAACCCGATGTTGAGAAGAACATCTGACCTCACCGTCAGGCATCTTTTAAACAAACAGGCATCGAACCGGAAGGGCGGCTCAACCCGATGTTTATAAGAACATTAGACCTCACAGTCAGGCATCTATTAAACAAAAAGGCATCGAACCCGAAGGCCGGCTCAACCCGAAGTTGAGAAGAACATTTGACCTCGCCGTCAGGTATCTATCAAACAAACAGGCATCGAACCCGATGGCCGTCTCAATCTTTAATTGAGAAGAACATCTGACCTCGCCGTCAAACATCTGTTAAACAAATAGGCATCGAACTCGAAGGCCTGCTCAACTTTAAGTTTAGGGGAACATCTGACCTCCCCATCAGGCATTAGTTAAACAAACAGGCATCGAACCCGAAGGCCGGCACAACACGAAGTTGAGAAGAACATCTGACCTAGCTGTCAGGCATTTGTTAAAGAAACAGGCATCGAATTTGATGGCTGACTCAACCCGAAGTTGAGATGAACATCCGACCTCGTTGTCAGGCATTAGTTAAACAAACAGGAATCGAACCCGAAGACGGCTCAACCCGAAGTTGAAAGGAACATCTGACCTAGTCGCCTGGCATTTGTTAAACAAACAGGCATCGAACCCAAAGGCCGACTCAACCCGAAGTTGAGAAGAACATTTGACCTTGCCGTCAGGCATCTGTTAAACAAAAAGGTGTGGAACCCGAAGGCCGGCTCAACCAAAAGTTGAGAAGAACATTGACCTCCCCGTCAGGCATCTGTTAAACAAACAGGCATCAAACCCGAATGCCGTCTCAACCCTTAGTTGAGAAGAACATCTGACCTCGCCGTCAAACATCTGTTAAACAAACAGGTATCGAACCCAAAGGCCGGCTCACCTTGAGGTTGAGAGGAACATCTGACCTCCCCGTCAGGCATTAGTTAAAAAAACAGGCATCGAACCCGAAGGTCGGTACAACACGAAGTTGAGAAGAACATTTGACCTCGCCGTCAGGCATCTGTTAAACAAACAGGTATCGAACCTGAAGGCCGGCTCAAAACGAAGTTGAGAGGAACATCTGACCTCGCCGTTAGGCATCTGTTAAACAAACAGGAATCGAACCCGAAGGTCGGCTCAACATGAAGTTGAGAAGAACATTTGACTTAACTGTCAAGCATCTGTTAAACAAACAGGAATCAAATTCGAAGGAAGGCTCAACCCGAAGTTGAGAACAACATCTGACCTCACCATCAGGCATCTGTTAAACAAACAAGCATCGAACACGTAGGGCAGCTCAACCCGAAGTTGAAAAGAACATCTGACCTCGCTGTCAGGCATATGTTAAACAAATGTCATCGAACCCGAAGGACGGCTCAACACGAAGTTGAGAGGAAAATCTGACTTCGCCGTCAGGCATCTGTTAAACAAACGGGCATCGAACCCGAAGGTCGGCTCAACATGAAGTTGAGAGGAACATTTGACTTCGCTGTCAAGCATCTGTTAAACAAACAGGCCTCAAATCCGAAAGTCGACTCAACCCGGAGATGAGAAGAACATCTGACCTCACCGTCAGGCATCTGTTAAACAAACAGGCATCGAACCCAAAGGGCGGCTCAACCCGAAGTTGATAAGAACATCTGACCTCACCGTCAGGCATCATTTAAACAAACAGGCATCGAACCCGAAGGCCGGCTCAACACAAAGTTGAGAGGAACATCTGACCTCGCCGTTAGGCATCTGTTAAAAAACAAAAAGGCATCGAACCCGAAGGCCGGCTCAACCCGAAGTTGAGAAGAACATTTGACCTCGCCGTCAGGCATCTATCAAACAAACAGGCATCGAACCCGATGGCCGTCTCAATCTTTAATTGAGAAGAACATCTAACCTCGCCGTCAAACATATGTTAAACCAATAGGCATCGAACTCGAAGGCCTGCTCAACTTTAAGTTTAGGGGAACATCTGACCTCCCCATCAGGCATTAGTTAAACAAACAGGCATCGAACCCGAAGGCCGGTACAACACGAAGTTGAGAAGAACATCTGACCTCGCTATCAGGAATTTGTTAAACAAACAGGCATCGAATTTGATGGCTGACTCAACCCGAAGTTGAGAAGAACATCCGACCTCGTTGTCAGGCATTAGTTAAACAAACAGGAATCGAACCCGAAGACGGCTCAACCCGAAGTTGAAAGGAACATCTGACCTAGTCGCCTGGCATTTGTTAAACAAACAGGCATCGAGCCCAAAGGCCGACTCAACCCGAAGTTGAGAAGAACATTTGACCTTGCCGTCAGGCATCTGTTAAACAAAAAGGTGTAGAACCCGAAGGCCGGCTCAACCTAAAGTTGAGAAGAACATTGACCTCCCCGTCAGGCATCTGTTAAACAAACAGGCATCAAACCCGAATGCCGTCTCAACCCTTAGTTGAGAAGAACATCTGACCTCGCCGTCAAACATCTGTTAAACAAACAGGTATCGAACCCGAAGGCCGGCTCACCTTGAAGTTGAGAGGAACATCTGACCTCCCCGTCAGGCATTAGTTAAACAAACAGGCATCGAACCCGAAGGTCGGTACAACACGAAGTTGAGAAGAACATTTGACCTCGCCGTCAAGCATCTGTTAAACAAACAGGTATCGAACCTGAAGGCCGGCTCAAAACGAAGTTGAGAGGAACATCTGACCTCGCCGTTAGGCATCTGTTAAACAAACAGGCATCGAACCCGAAGGTCGGCTCAACATGAAGTTGAGAAGAACATTTGACTTAACTGTCAAGCATCTGTTAAACAAACAGGAATCAAATCCGAAGGAAGGCCTAACCCGAAGTTGAGAACAACATCTGACCTCACCGTCAGGCATCTGTTAAACAAACAAGCATCGAACACGTAGGGCGGCTCAACCCGAAGTTGAAAAGAACATCTGACCTCACAGTCAGGCATCATTTAAACAAACAGGCATCGAACCCGAAGGCCGGCTCAACACAAAGTTGAGAGGAACATCTGACCTCGCCGTCAGGCATCTGTTAGACAAACAGGCATCGAACCCGAAGGTCGGCTTAACATGAAGTTGAGAGGAACATTTGACATTACTGTCAAGCATCTGTTAAACAAACAGGCACCAAATCCGAAATTCGGCTCAACCCGAAGTTGAGAAGAATGTCTGACCTCACCATCAGGCATCTGTTAAACAAATAGGCATCGAACCCGAAGGGCGGCTCAACCTGAAGTTGATAAGAACATTAGACCTCACCGTCAGGCATCTATTAAACAAAATGGCATCGAACCCAAAGGCCGGCTCAACCCGAAGTTGAGAAGAACATTTGACTTCGCCGTCAGGCATCTATCAAACAAACAGGCATCGAACCCGAAGGTCGTCTCAATCTTTAATTGAGAAGAACATCTGACCTTGCTGTCAAACATCTGTTAAACAAATCGGCATCGAACTCGAAGGCCTGCTCAACTTGAAGTTTAGTGGAACATCTGACCTCCTCATCAGGCATTAGTTAAACAAACAGGCATCGAACCCGAAGGCCGGCACAACACGAAGTTGAGAAGAACATCTGACCTCGCTGTCAGGCATTTGTTAAATAAACAGGCATCGAATTTGATGGTTGACTCAACCCGAAGTTGAGAAGAACATACGACCTCGCTGTCAGGCATTAGTTAAACAAACAGGAATCGAACCCGAAGGCCGGCTCAACCCGAAGTTGAGAGGAACATCTGACCTAGTCGCCAGGCATCTATTAAACAAACAGGCATCGAACCCAAGGCTGACTCAACCCGAAGTTTATAAGAACATTTAACCTCGCCGTCAGGCATTAGTTAAACAAAAACGTGTGGTCAGATGTTCCACTAAACTTTGGGTTCCACACCTTTTTGTTTAACAGATGCCTGACGGCGAGGTCAGATGTTCCTCTCAACTTCGTGTTGAGCCGGCCTTCGGGTTAGATACCTGTTTGTTTAACAGATGCCTGACGGTGAGGTCAAATGTTCTTCTCAACTTCAAGTTGAGCCGACCTTCGGGTTCGATGCCTGTTTGTTTAACAGATGTTTGATGGCGAGGTCAGATGTTCTTCTCAATTAAGGATTGAGTCGGCCTTCGGGTTCGATGCCTGTTTGTTTAACAGATGCCTGGCGGAGAGGTTAGATGTTCCTCTCAACTTCGTGTTGAGCCGGCCTTCGAGTTCGATGCCTGTTTGTTTAACAGATGCCTGACGGCGAGGTCAGATGTTCTTACCAACTTTGGGTTGAGCCGGCCTTCGGGTTCGATGCCTGTCTGTTTAACAGATGCCTGAAGGGGAAGTCAGATGTTCTTATCAACTTCGGGTTGGGCTGCCCTTCGGGTTCGATGCATGTTTGTTTAACAGATGCCTGACAGTGAGGTCTGATGTTCTTTTCAACTTCGGGTTGAGTCGGCCTTCGGATTTGATGCCTGTTTGTTTAACAGATGCTTGACAGTGAAGTCAGATGTTCTTCTCAATTAAGGATTGAGATGGCCTTCGAGTTTGATGCTTGTTTGTTTAACATATGCCTAACGGCGAGGTCAAATGTTCTTCTCAACTTCGGGTTGAGTCGGCCTTCGGGTTCGATGCCTGTTTGTTTAACAGATGTCTCGCGGAGAGGTCTAATGTTCTTATCAACTTCGGGTTGAGCCGCCCTTCGGGTTCGATGCCTGTTTGTTTAACAGTTGCCTGATGGTGAGGTCAGATGTTCCTCTCAACTTCGGGTTGAGCCGGCCTTCGGATTTGATGCCTGTTTGTTTAACAGATGCTTGAGAGTGAAGTCAAATGTTCCTCTAAACTTCATGTTGAGCCTACCTTAAGGTTCGATGCCTCTTTGTTTAAGAGATGCCTGACGGTGAGGTCAGATGTTCCTCTCAACTTCGTGTTGAGCCGGCCTTCGACTTTGATGCCTGTTTGTTTAACAGATGCCTGAAGGTGAGGTCAAATGTTCTTATCAACTTCGGGTTGAGCCGCCCTTCGGGTTCGATGCCTGTTTGTTTAACAGATGCCTGACGGCGAAGTCAGATGTTCTTATCAACTTCGGGTTGAGCCGCCCTTCGGGTTCGATGCCTGTTTGTTTAAGAGATGCTTGACGGCGAGGTCAGATGTTCTTCTCAACTTCGTGTTGAGACGGCCTTCGGGTTCGATGCCTGACGACGAGGTCAGATGTTCTTATAAACTTTTGGTTGAGCCGCAATTCGGGTTCGATGCCTGTTTTTGTAACAGATGCCTGACGTTGAGGTCAGATGTTCTTTTCAACTTCGGGTTTAGTCGGCCTTCGGATTCGATGCCTGTTAGTTTAACAGATGCTTGACAGTGAAGTCAGATGTTCCTCTCAACTTCGGGTTAAGCCGGCCTTCAGATTTAATGCCTGTTTATTTAACAGTTGCCTGAAGTCGATGTCAGATGTTCCTCTCAACTTCGTGTTGAGGCGGCCTTCGGGTTCGATGCCTGTTTGTTTAACAGATGCCTGACAGGGAGGTCAGATGTTCTTATCAACTTCTGGTTGAGCCGCTCTTCGGGTTCGATGCCTGTTTGTTTAACAGATGCCTGACGGGGAGGTCAGATGTTCTTATCAACTTTGGGTTGAGCCGCCCTTCAGGTTCGATGCCTGTTTGTTTAACAGATGTTTGACAATGATGTCAGATGTTCTTCTCAACTAAGGGTTGAGACGACCTTCAGGTTTGATTCCTGTTTGTTTAACAGATGCCTGACGGGGAGGTCAGATGTTTTTCTCAACTTCATGTTGAGCTGACCTTCGGGTTCCACACCTTTTTGTCTAACAGATGCCTGACAGCGAGGTCAGATGTTCCTCTAAACTTCGTGTTGAGCCGGCCTTCGGGTTAGATTCTTGTTTGTTTAACAGATGCCTGACGGTGAGGTCAAATGTTCTTCTCAACTTCAAGTTGAGCCGACCTTCGGGTTCGATGCCTGTTTGTTTAACAGATGTTTGATGGCGAGGTCAGATGTTCTTCTCAATTAAGGATTGAGTCGGCCTTCGAGTTCGATGCCTATTTGTTTAACAGATGCCTGGCGGAGAGGTCAGATGTTCTTCTCAACTTTGGGTTGAGCCGCCCTTTGGGTTTGATGCCCGTTTGTTTAACAGATGCATGACGGTGACGTCAGATGTTCTTTTCAACTTCGGGTTGAGTCGGCCTTTGAATTTGATGCCTGTTTGTTTAACAAATGCTTGACAGTGAAGTCAGATGTTCTTGTCAATTAAGGATTGAGATGGCCTTCGGGTTTGATGCTTGTTTGTTTAACAGATGCCTAACGGCGAGGTCAAATGTTCTTCTCAACTTCGGGTTGAGTCGGCGTTCGGGTTTGATGCCTGTATGTTTAACAGATGTCTCCAGGAGAGGTCAAATGTTCTTATCAACTTCGGGTTGAGCCGCCCTTCGGGTTCGATGCCTGTTTGTTTAACAGTTGCCTGATGGTGAGGTCAGATGTTCCTCTCAACTTCGGGTTGAGCCGGCCTTCGGATTTGATGCCTGTTTGTTTAACAGATGCTTGATAGTGAAGTCAAATGTTCCTCTAAACTTCATGTTGAGCCTACCTTAAGGTTCGATGCCTGTTTGTTTAACAGATGCCTGACAGAGAGGTCAGATGTTCCTCTCAACTTCATGTTGAGCCGACCTTCAGGTTCGATGCCTCTTTGTTTAAGATATGCCTGGCGGCGAGGTCAGATGTTCCTCTCAACTTCGTGTTGAGCCGGCATTCGAGTTCGATGCCTGTTTGTTTAACAGATGCCTGACGGCGAGGTCAGATGTTCTTATCAACTTCGGGTTGAGCCGCCCTTCGGATTCGATGCCTGTTTTTTTAACAGATGCCTGACATTGAGGTCAGATGTTCTTTTCAACTTCGGGTTGAGTCGGCCTTCGGATTTGATGCCTGTTAGTTTAACAGATGCTTGACAGTGAAGTCAGATGTTCCTCTCAACTTCGGGTTAAGCCGACCTTCAGATTTAATGCCTGTTTATTTAACACATGCCTGAAGTCGATGTCAGATGTTCCTCTCAACGTCGTGTTGAGACGGCCTTCGGGTTCGATGCCTGTTTGTTTAACAGATGCCTGACGGGGAGGTCAGATGTTCTTATCAACTTCTGGTTGAGCCGCCCTTCGGGTTCGATGCCTGTTTTTTTAACAGATGCCTGACGGGGAGGTCAGATGTTCTTATCAACTTTGGGTTGAGCCGCCCTTCGGGTTCGATGCCTGTTTGTTTAACAGATGCCTGACAGGGAGGTCAGATGTTTTTCTCAACTTCGGGTTGAGCCAGCCTTCGGGTTCCACACCTTTTTGTTTAACAGATGCCTGACAGCGAGGTCAGATGTTCCTTTCAACTTCGTGGTGAGCCGGCCGTCGGGTTAGATGCTTGTTTGTTTAACAGATGCCTGACGGTGAGGTCAGATGTTCTTATCAACTTCAAGTTGAGCCGACCTTCGGGTTCGATGCCTGTTTGTTTAACAGATGTTTGATGGCGAGGTCAGATGTTCTTGTCAATTAAGGATTGAGTCGGCCTTCGGGTTCGATGCCTGTTTGTTTAGTAGATGCCTGGCGGAGAGGTCAGATGTTCTTCTCAACTTCGGGTTGAGCCGCCCTTTGGGTTTGATGCCTGTTTGTTTAACAGACGCCTGAGGGTGAGGTCAGATGTTCTTCTCAACTTCGGGTTGAGCCGACCTTCGGATTTGATGCCTGTTTGTTTAACAGATGCTTAACAGTGAAGTCAAATGTTACTCTCAACTTCATGTTGAGCCGAACTTCAGGTTCAATGCCTGTTTGTTTAACAGATGCCTGACGGGGAGGTCAGATGTTCCTCTCAACTTCGTGTTGAGCCGACATTCGAGTTCGATGCCTGTTTGTTTAACAGATGGCTGACGGCGAGATCAGATGTTCTTATCAACTTCGGGTTGAGCCGGCCTTCGGGTTCGATGCCAATTTGTTTAACAGATGCCTGACGGCGAAGTCAGATGTTCTTATCAACTTTGAGTTGAGCCGCCCTTCGGGTTCGATGCCTGTTTGTTTAAGAGATGCTTGACGGCGAGGTCAGATGTTCCTCTCAACTTCGTGTTGAGACGGCCTTCGGGTTCGATGCCTGTTTGTTTAATAGATGCCTGACGGCGAGGTCAGATGTTCTTATCAACTTCGTGTTGAGCCGCCCTTCGGGTTCGATGCCTGTTTTTTTAACAGATGTCTGACGTTGAGGTCAGATGTTCTTTTCAACTACGGCTTGAGTCGGCCTTCGGATTTGATGCCTGTTAGTTTAACAGATGCTTGACAGTGAAGTCATATGTTCCTCTCAACTTCGGGTTAATCCGGCCTTCGGATTTAATGCCTGTTTATTTAACAGATGCCCGAAGTCGACGTCAGATGTTCCTCTCAATTTCGTGTTGAGCCGGCCTTCGGGTTCGATGCCTGTTTGTTTAACAGATGCCTGACGGGGAGGTCAGATGTTCTTATCAACTTCTGGTTGAGCTGCCCTTCGGGTTCGATGCCTGTTTGTTTAACAGATGCCTGACGGGGAGGTCAGATGTTCTTATCAACTTCGGGTTGAGCCGCCCTTTGGGTTCGATGCCTGTTTGTTTAACAGATGTTTGACGGCGAGGTCAGATGTTCTTCTCAACTAAGTGTTGAGACGACCTTCAGGTTTGATGCCTGTTTGTTTAACAGATGCCTGACAGAGAGGTCAGATGTTCCTCTCAACTTCATGTTGAGCCGACCTTCAGGTTCGATGCCTCTTTGTTTAAGATATGCCTGGCGGCGAGGTCAGATGTTCCTC
Source organism: Lathyrus sativus (assembly GCA_963859935.3). NCBI lineage: Eukaryota > Viridiplantae > Streptophyta > Magnoliopsida > Fabales > Fabaceae > Lathyrus > Lathyrus sativus. The sequence continues at coordinate 381,840,931 of OZ012735.1, forward strand.
TCAACTTCGTGTTGAGCCGGCATTCGAGTTCGATGCCTGTTTGTTTAACAGATGCCTGACGGCGAGGTCAGATGTTCTTATCAACTTCGGGTTGAGCCGCCCTTCGGGTTCGATGCCTGTTTTTTTAACAGATGCCTGACATTGAGGTCAGATGTTCTTTTCAACTTCGGGTTGAGTCGGCCTTCGGATTTGATGCCTGTTAGTTTAACAGATGCTTGACAGTGAAGTCAGATGTTCCTCTCAACTTCGGGTTAAGCCGACCTTCAGATTTAATGCCTGTTTATTTAACACATGCCTGAAGTCGATGTCAGATGTTCCTCTCAACGTCGTGTTGAGACGGCCTTCGGGTTCGATGCCTGTTTGTTTAACAGATGCCTGACGGGGAGGTCAGATGTTCTTATCAACTTCTGGTTGAGCCGCCCTTCGGGTTCGATGCCTGTTTTTTTAACAGATGCCTGACGGGGAGGTCAGATGTTCTTATCAACTTTGGGTTGAGCCGCCCTTCGGGTTCGATGCCTGTTTGTTTAACAGATGCCTGACAGGGAGGTCAGATGTTTTTCTCAACTTCGGGTTGAGCCAACCTTCGGGTTCCACACCTTTTTGTTTAACAGATGCCTGACAGCGAGGTCAGATGTTCCTTTCAACTTCGTGGTGAGCCGGCCGTCGGGTTAGATGCTTGTTTGTTTAACAGATGCCTGACGGTGAGGTCAGATGTTCTTATCAACTTCAAGTTGAGCCGACCTTCGGGTTCGATGCCTGTTTGTTTAACAGATGTTTGATGGCGAGGTCAGATGTTCTTGTCAATTAAGGATTGAGTCGGCCTTCGGGTTCGATGCCTGTTTGTTTAGTAGATGCCTGGCGGAGAGGTCAGATGTTCTTCTCAACTTCGGGTTGAGCCGCCCTTTGGGTTTGATGCCTGTTTGTTTAACAGACGCCTGAGGGTGAGGTCAGATGTTCTTCTCAACTTCGGGTTGAGCCGACCTTCGGATTTGATGCCTGTTTGTTTAACAGATGCTTAACAGTGAAGTCAAATGTTACTCTCAACTTCATGTTGAGCCGAACTTCAGGTTCAATGCCTGTTTGTTTAACAGATGCCTGACGGGGAGGTCAGATGTTCCTCTCAACTTCGTGTTGAGCCGACATTCGAGTTCGATGCCTGTTTGTTTAACAGATGGCTGACGGCGAGATCAGATGTTCTTATCAACTTCGGGTTGAGCCGGCCTTCGGGTTCGATGCCAATTTGTTTAACAGATGCCTGACGGCGAAGTCAGATGTTCTTATCAACTTTGAGTTGAGCCGCCCTTCGGGTTCGATGCCTGTTTGTTTAAGAGATGCTTGACGGCGAGGTCAGATGTTCCTCTCAACTTCGTGTTGAGACGGCCTTCGGGTTCGATGCCTGTTTGTTTAATAGATGCCTGACGGCGAGGTCAGATGTTCTTATCAACTTCGTGTTGAGCCGCCCTTCGGGTTCGATGCCTGTTTTTTTAACAGATGTCTGACGTTGAGGTCAGATGTTCTTTTCAACTACGGCTTGAGTCGGCCTTCGGATTTGATGCCTGTTAGTTTAACAGATGCTTGACAGTGAAGTCATATGTTCCTCTCAGCTTCGGGTTAATCCGGCCTTCGGATTTAATGCCTGTTTATTTAACAGATGCCCGAAGTCGACGTCAGATGTTCCTCTCAATTTCGTGTTGAGCCGGCCTTCGGGTTCGATGCCTGTTTGTTTAACAGATGCCTGACGGGGAGGTCAGATGTTCTTATCAACTTCTGGTTGAGCTGCCCTTCGGGTTCGATGCCTGTTTGTTTAACAGATGCCTGACGGGGAGGTCAGATGTTCTTATCAACTTCGGGTTGAGCCGCCCTTTGGGTTCGATGCCTGTTTGTTTAACAGATGTTTGACGGCGAGGTCAGATGTTCTTCGCAACTAAGTGTTGAGACGACCTTCAGGTTTGATGCCTGTTTGTTTAACAGATGCCTGACGGCGAGGTCAGATGTTCTTCTCAACTTCAGGTTGAGCCGGCCTTCGGGTTCTACACCTTTTTGTTTAACAGATGCCTGACGGCGAGGTCAGATTTCCTCTCAACTTCGTGTTGATCCGGCCTTCGGGTTAGATGCTTGTTTGTTTAACAGATGCCTGACGGTGAGGTCAGATGTTCTTCTCAACTTCAAGTTGAGCCGACCTTCGGGTTCGATGCCAATTTGTTTAACAGATGTTTGATGGTGAGGTCAGATGTTCTTCTCAATTAAGGATTGAGTCGGCCTTCGGGTTCGATGCCTGTTTGTTTAATAGATGCTTGGCGGAGAGGTCAGATGTTCTTCTCAACTTCGGGTTGAGCCACCCTTTGGGTTTGATGCCTGTTTGTTTAACAGATGCCTGACGGTGAGGTCAGATGTTCTTCTCAACTTCGGGTTGAGCCGGCCTTCGGATTTGATGCCTGTTTGTTTAACAGATGCTTGACAGTGAAGTCAAATGTTACTCTCGACTTCATGTTGAGCCGACCTTCAGGTTCAATGCCTGTTTGTTTAACAGATGCCTGACGACGAGGTCAGATGTTCCTCTCAACTTCATGTTGATCCGGCCTTCGGGTTCGATGCCTGTTTGTTTAACAGATGCCTGACGGTGAGGTCAGATGTTCTTATCAACTTCGGGTTGAGCCGACCTTCGGGATTGATGCCTGTTTGTTTAACAGATGCCTGATGGCGAAGTCAGATGTTCTTATCAACTTCAGGTTGAGCCGCCCTTCGGGTTCGATGCCTGTTTGTTTAAGAGATGCTTGACAGCGAGGTCAGATGTTCCTCTCAACTTCGTGTTGAGACGGCCTTCGGGTTCGATGCCTGTTTGTTTAATAGATGCCTGACGGCGAGGTCAGATGTTATTATCAACTTCGGGTTGAGCCGCCCTTCGGGTTCGATGCCTATTTTTGTAACAGATGCCTGACATTGAGGTCAAATGTTCTTTTCAACTACGGGTTGAGTCGGCCTTCGGATTTGATGCCTGTTAGCTTAACAGATGCTTGACAGTGAAGTCAGATGTTCCTCTCAACTACGGGTTAAGCCGGCCTTCGGATTTAATGCCTGTTTATTTAATAGATGCCTGAAGTCGATGTCAGATGTTCCTCTCAACTTCGTGTTGAGCCGGCCTTCGGGTTCGATGCCTGTTTGTTTGAAAGATGCCTGACGGGGAGGTCAGATGTTCTTATCAACTTCTGGTTGAGCCGCCCTTCGGGTTCGATGCCTGTTTGTTTAACAGATGCCTGACGGAGAGGTCAGATGTTCTTATCAACTTCGGGTTGAGCCGCCCTTCGGGTTCGATGCCTGTTTGTTTAACAGATGTTTGACAGCGAGGTCAGATATTCTTCTCAACTAAGGGTTGAGACGACCTTCAAGTTTGATGCCTGTTTGTTTAACAGATTCCTGACGGGGAGGTCAGATGTTCTTCTCAACTTCGGGTTGAGCCGGCCTTCGGGTTCCGCACCTTTTTGTTTAACAGATGCCTGACGGCGAGGTCAGATGTTCCTCTCAACTTCGTGTTGAGCCGGCCTTCGGGTTAGATGCTTGTTTGTTTAACAGATGCCTGACGGTGAGGTCAGATGTTCTTCTCAACCTCAAGTTGAGCCGACCTTCGGGTTTGATGCCTGTTTGATTAACAAATGTTTGATGGCGAGGTCAGATGTTCTTCTCAATTAAGGATTGAGTCGGCCTTCAGGTTCGATGCCTGTTTGTTTAACAGATGCTTGGCGGAGAGGTCAGATGTTCTGCTCAACTTCGGGTTGAGCCGCCCTTTGGGTTTGATGCCTGTTTGTTTAACAGATGCCTGACGGTGAGGTCAGATGTTCTTCTCAACTTTGGGTTGATCCGGCCTTCGGATTTGATGCATGTTTGTTTAACAGATGCTTGACAGTGAAGTCAAATGTTACTCTCGACTTCATGTTGAGCCGACCTTCAGGTTCAATGTCTGTTTATTTAACAGATGCCTGACGGCGAGGTCAGATGTTCCTCTCAACTTCTTGTTGAGCCGGCCTTCGGGTTCGATGCCTGTTTTTTTAACAGATGCCTGACGGCGAGGTCAGATGTTCTTATCAACTTCGGGTTGACCCGACCTTTGGGATTGATGCCTGTTTGTTTAACAGATGCCTGACGGCGAAGTCAGATGTTCTTATCAACTTCGGGTTGAGCCGCCCTTCGGGTTCGATGCCTGTTTGTTTAAGAGATGCTTGACAGCGAGGTCAGATGTTCCTCTCAACTTCGTGTTGAGACGGCCTTCGGGTTCGATGCCTGTTTGTTTAATAGATGCCTGACGGCGAGGTCAGATGTTATTATCAACTTCAGGTTGAGCCTCCCTTCGGGTTCGATGCCTATTTTTGTAACAGAAGCCTGACATTGAGGTCAGATGTTCTTTTCAACTATGGGTTGAGTCGGCCTTCGGATTTGATGCCTGTTAGCTTAACAGATGCTTGACAGTGAAGTCAGATGTTCCTCTCAACTTCGGGTTAAGCCGGTCTTCGGATTTAATGCCTATTTATTTAATAGATGCCCGAAGTCGATGTCAGATGTTCCTCTCAACTTCGTGTTGAGCCGGCCTTTGGGTTCGATGCCTGTTTGTTTGACAGATGCCTGACGGGGAGGTCAGATGTTCTTATCAACTTCTGGTTGAGCCGCACTTCGGGTTCGATGCCTGTTTGTTTAACAGATGCCTGACGGGGAGGTCAGATGTTCTTATTAACTTCGGGTTGAGCCGCCCTTCGGGTTCGATTCCTGTTTGTTTAACAAATGTTTAACGGCGAGGTCAGATATTCTTCTCAACTAAGGGTTGAGACGACCATCAGGTTTGATGCCTGTTTGTTTAACATATTCCTGACGGGGAGGTCAGATGTTCTTCTCAACTTCGGGTTGAGCCGGCCTTCGGGTTCCGCACCTTTTTGTTTAACAGATGCCTGACGGCAAGGTCAGATGTTCCTCTCAACTTCGTGTTGAGCCGGCCTTCGGGTTAGATGCTTGTTTGTTTAACAGATGCCTGACGGTGAGGTCAAATGTTCTTCTCAACCTCAAGTTGAGCCGACCTTCGGGTTTGGTGCCTGTTTGTTTAACAGATGTTTGATGGCGAGGTCAGATGTTCTTCTCAATTAAGGATTGAGTCGGCCTTCAGGTTCGATGCGTGTTTGTTTAACAGATGCTTGGCGGAGAGGTCAGATGTTCTGCTCAACTACGGGTTGAGCCGCCCTTTGGGTTTGATGCCTGTTTGTTTAACAGATGCCTGACGGTGAGGTCAGATGTTCTTCTCAACTTTGGGTTGAGCCGGCCTTCGGATTTGATGCATGTTTGTTTAACAGATGCTTGACAGTGAAGTCAAATGTTACTCTCGACTTCATGTTGAGCCGACCTTCAGGTTCAATGTCTGTTTGTTTAACAGATGCCTGACGGCGAGGTCAGATGTTCCTCTCAACTTCTTGTTGAGCCGGCCTTCGGGTTCGATGCCTGTTTGTTTAACAGATTCCTGATGGCGAGGTCAGATGTTCATATCAACTTTGGGTTCGATGCCTGTTTGTTTAACAGATGCCTGACGGCGAAGTCAGATGTTCTTATCAACTTCGGGTTGAGCCGCCCTTCGGGTTCGATGCTTGTTTGTTTAAGAGATGCCTGACAGCGAGGTCAGATGTTCTTTTCAACTTCGGGTTGAATCGGCCTTAGGATTTGATGCCTGTTTGTTTAACAGATGCTTGACAGTGAAGTCAAATGTTACTCTCGACTTCATGTTGAGCCGACCTTCAGGTTCAATGCCTGTTTGTTTAACAGATGCCTAACGGCGAGGTCAGATGTTCCTCTCAGTTTCGTGTTGAGCCGGCCTTCGGGTTTGATGCCTGTTTGGTTAACAGATGCCTGACGGCGAGGTCAGATGTTCTTATAAACTTCGGGTTGAGCCGACCTTCGGGATTGATGCCTGTTTGTTTAACAGATGCCTGACGGCGAAGTCAGATGTTCTTATCATCTTCGGGTTGAGCCGCCCTTCGGGTTCGATGCCTGTTTGTTTAAGATATGCTTGACAGCGAGGTCATATGTTCCTCTCAACTTCGTGTTGAGACGACCTTCGGGTTCGATGCCTGTTTGTTTAATAGATGCCTGACGGCGAGGTCAAATGTTATTATCAACTTCGGGTTGAGCCGCCCTTCGGGTTCGATGCCTATTTTTGTAACAGATGCCTGGCATTGAGGTCAGATGTTCTTTTCAACTACGGGTTGAGTCGGCCTTCGGATTTGATGCCTGTTAGCTTAACAGATGCTTGACAGTGAAGTCAGATGTTCCTCTCAACTTCGGGTTAAGCAGGCCTTCGGAATTAATGCCTGTTTATTTAATAGATGCCCGAAGTCGATGTCAGATGTTCCTCTCAACTTCGTGTTGAGCCGGCCTTCGGGTTCGACTCCTGTTTGTTTAACAGATGCCTGACGGGGAGGTCAGATGTTCTTATCAACTTCGGGTTGAGCCGCCCTTCGGGTTCGATGCCTGTTTGTTTAACAGATGCTTGACGGGGAGGTCAGATGTTCTTATCAACTTCGGGTTGAGCCGCCCTTCGGGTTCGATGCCTGTTTGTTTAACAGATGTTTGACGACGAGGTCAGATGTTCTTCTCAACTAAGGGTTGAGACGACCTTCAGGTGTGATACCTGTTTGTTTAACAGATTCCTGACGGGGAGGTCAGATGTTCTTCTCAACTTCGGTTTGAGCCGGCCTTCGGGTTCCACACCTTTTTGTTTAACAGATGCCTGACGGCGAGGTCAGATGTTCCTCTCAACTTATTGTTGAGCCGGCCTTCGGGTTCGATGCCTGTTTGTTTAACAGAACCCTGATGGCGAGGTCAGATGTTCATATCAACTTCGGGTTGAGCCGGCCTTCGGGTTTGATGCCTGTTTGTTTAACAGATGCCTGACGGCGAAGTCAGATGTTCTTATCAACTTCGGGTTGAGCCGCCCTTCGGGTTCGATTCCTGTTTGTTTAAGAGATTCCTGAGGGCGAGGTCAGATGTTCCTCTCAACTTCGTGTTGATCCGGCCTTCGGGTTAAGTGCCTGTTTGTTTAAGAGATGCCTGACAGCGAGGTCAGATGTTCTTATCAACTTCGAGTTGAGCCGCCATTCGGGATCGATGCCTGTTTTTTTAACAGATGCCTGACGTTGAGGTCAGATGTTCTTTTCAACTTCGGGTTGAATCGGCCTTCGGATTTGATGCATGTTTGTTTAACATATGCTTGACAGTGAAGTCAGATGTTCCTCTCGACTTCAGGTTAAGCCGGCCTTCGGATTTAATGCCTGTTTATTTAATAGATGCCTGACGTCGATGTCTGATGTTCCTCTCAACTTCGTGTTGAGCCGGCCTTCGGGTTCGATGCCTGTTTGTTTAACAGATGACTGACGGGGAGGTCAGATGTTCTTATCAACTTCGGGTTGAGCCGCCCTTCGGGTTCGATGCGTGTTTGTTTAATAGATGTTTGACGGCGAGGTCAGATGTTCTTCTCAACTAAGGGTTGAGACGGCTTTCGGGTTTGATGCCTGTTTGTTTAACAGATGCCTGACGAGGAGGTCAGATGCTCTTCTCAACTTCGGGTTGAGCCGGCCTTCGGGTTCCACACCCTTTTGTTTAACAGATGCTTGACGGCGAGGTCAGATGTTCCTCTCAACTTCGTGTTGAGCTGGCCTTCGGGTTAGATGCCTGTTTGTTTAAGAGATGTCTGACGATGAGGTCAGATGTTCTTCTCACCTTCAAGTTGAGCCGACCTTCAGGTTCGATGCTTGTTCGTTTAACAAATGTTTGATGGAGAGGTCAGATGTTCTTCTCAATTAAGGATTGAGTCGGCCTTCGGGTTTGATGCCTGTTTGTTTAACAGATGCCTGGCAGAGAGGTCAGATGTTCTTCTCAACTTCGGGTTGAGCCGCCCTTCGGGTTTGATGCCTGTTTGTTTAACAGATGCCTGACGGTGAGGTCAGATGTTCTTCTCAACTTTGGGTTGAGCCGGCCTTCGGATTTGATGCATGTTTGTTTAACAGATGCTTGACAGTGAAGTCAAATGTTCCTCTCAACTTCATGTTGAGCCGATCTTCAAGTTCGATGCCTCTTTGTCTAAGAGATGCCTGACAGCGAGGTCAGATGTTCCTCTCAACTTCGTGTTGAGCCAGCCTTCGAGTTCGATGCCTGTTTGTTTAAAAGATGCTTGACGGCGAGGTCAGATGTTCTTATCAACTTCGGGTTGAGCCGGCGTTCGGGTTCGATGCCTGTTTGTTTAACAGATTCCTGACGGTGAGGTCAGATGTTCTTCTCAACTTCGGGTTGAGCCGGCCTTCGGATTTGATGCCTGTTTGTTTAACAGATGCTTGACAGTGAAGTCAAATGTTCCTCTCAACTTCATGTTGAGCCGATCTTCAGGTTCGATGCCTCTTTGTTTAAGAGATGCCTGACGGCGAGGTCAGATGTTCCTCTCAACTTCGTGTTGAGCCAGCCTTCGGGTTCGATGCCTGTTTGTTTAAAAGATGCTTGACAGCGAGGTCAGATGTTCTTATCAACTTCTGGTTGAGCCGGCCTTCGGGTTCGATGCCTGTTTGTTTAACAGATGCCTGACGAGGAGGTCAGATGCTCTTCTCAACTTCGGGTTGAGCCGGCCTTCGGGTTCCACACCTTTTTGTTTAATAGATGCCTAACAGCGAGGTCAGATGTTCCTCTCAACTTCGTGTTGTGCCGACCTTCGGGTTAGATGCCTGTTTGTTTAAGAGATGCCTGACGGCGAGGTCAGATGTTCTTATCAACTTCGGGTTGAGCCGCCCTTCGGGTTCGGGTTCGATGCCTGTTTTTGTAATATATATATATATATATATATATATATATATATATATATATATATATATATATATATATATATATATATATATATATATATATATATATATATATATATATATATATATATATATATATATATATATATATATATATATATATATATATATATATATATATATATATATATATATATAGATGTATGACGTTGAGGTCAAATGTTCTTTTCAACTTCGGGTTGAGTCGGCCTTCGGATTTGATGCCTGTTTGTTTAACAGATGCTTGACAGTGAAGTCAAATGTTCCTCTCAACTTCGGGTTAAGCCGGTCTTCGGATTTAATTCCTGTTTATTTAACAGATGCTTGAAATCGATGTAAGATGTTCCTCTCAACTTCGTGTTGAGCCGGCCTTCGGGTTCGATGCTTGTTTGTTTCACAAATGCCTGACGGGGAGGTCAGATGTTCTTATCAACTTCGGGTTTAGCCGCCCTTTGGGTTCGATGCCTGTTTGTTTAACAGATGCCTGACGGGGAGGTCAGATGTTCTTATCAACTTCGGGTTGAGCCGCCCTTCGGGTTCGATACCTGTTTGTTTAACAGATGTTTGACGGCGAGGTCAGATGTTCTTCTCAAATAGGGGTTGAGACGGCCTTCAGGTTTGATGCCTGTTTGTTTAACAGATGCCTTACGGGGAGGTCAGATGTTCTTCTCAACTTCGGGTTGAGCCGGCCTTCGGGTTCCACACCTTTTTGTTTAACAGATGCCTGACGGCGAGTTCAGATGTTCCTCTCAACTTCGTGTTGAGCCGGCCTTCGGGTTAGATGCTTGTTTGTTTAACAGATGCCTGACAGTGAGGTCAGATGTTCTTCTCAACTTCAAGTTGAGCCGACCTTCGGGTTCGATGCCTATTTGTTTAACAAATGTTTGACGGCGAGGTCAGATGTTCTTCTCAATTAAGGATTGAGTCGGCCTTCGGGTTCGATGCCTGTTTGTTTAACAGATGCCTGGCGGAGAGGTCAAATGTTCTTCTCAACTTCGAGTTGAGCCGACCTTTGGGTTTGATGCCTTTTTGTTTAACAGATGCCTGATGGTGAGGTCAGATGTTCTTCTCAACTTCGGGTTGAGCCGGCCTTCGGATTTGATGCCGGTTTGTTTAATAGATGCTTGACAGTGAAGTCAAATGTAACTCTCAACTTCATGTTGAGCCGACCTTCACGTTCAATGCCTGTTTGTTTAACAGATGCCTGACAGCGAGGTCAGATGTTCCTCTCAACTTAGTGTTGAGCCGACCTTCGGGTTCGATGCCTGTTTGTTTAACAGATGCCTGACGGCGAGGTCAGATGTTCTTATCAACTTCGGGTTCAGCCGGCCTTCGGGTTTGATGCCTGTTTGTTTAACAGATGCCTGACGGTGAAGTCAGATGTTCATATGAACTTCGGGTTGAGCCGCCCTTCGGGTTCGATGCCTGTTTGTTTAAGAGATACCTGACAGCAAGGTCAGATGTTCCTCTCAACTTCGTGTTGAGCCGGCCTTTGGGTTCGATGCCTGTTTGTTTAAGAGATGTCTGACGGCGAGGTCAGATGTTCTTATCAACTTCGGGTTGAGCCGCCCTACGGGATCGATGCCTGTTTTTTTAACAGATGCCTGTTGTTGAGGTCAGATGTTCTTTTCAACTTTGGGTTGAGTCGGCCTTCGGATTTGATGCCTGTTTGTTTAACAGATGTGTGACAGTGAAGTCAGGTGTTCCTCTCAACTTCGGGTTAAGCCGGCCTTCAGATTTAATGCTTGTTTATTTAACAGATGCCTGATGTCGATGTTAGATGTTCCTCTATACTTCGTGTTGAGCCGGCCTTCGGGTTCGATGCCTGTTTGTTTAACAGATGCCTGACGGGGAGGTCAGATGTTCTTATCAACTTCAGGTTGAGCCACCCTTCGGGTTTGATGCCTGTTTGTTTAACAGATGTTTGACGGCGAGGTCAGATGTTCTTGTCAACTAAGGGTTGAGACGGCTTTCGGGTTTGATGCCTGTTTGTTTAACAGACGCCTGACGGGGAGGTCAGATGTTCTTCTCAACTTCAGGTTGAGCCGGCCTTCGGGTTCCACACCTTTTTGTTTCACAGATGCCTGCCAGCGAGGTCAGATGTTCCTCTCAACTTCGTGTTGAGCCAGCCTTCGGGTTAGATTCCTGTTTGTTTAAGAGATGCCTAACGGTGAGGTCAGATGTTCTTCTCAACTTCAAGTTGTGCCGACCTTCAGATTTGATGCCTGTTTGTTTAACAGATGTTTAACGTCGAGGTCAGATGTTCTTCTCAATTAAGGATTGAGTCGGCCGTCAGGTTCGATGCCTGTTTGTTTAACAGATGCCTGGCGGAGCGGTCAAATGTTCTTCTCAACTTCGGGTTGAGCCGCCCTTCGGGTTTGATGCGTGTTTGTTTAACAGATGCCTGACGGTGAAGTCAGATGTTCTTATCAACTTCGGGTTGGGCCGCCCTTAGGGTTCGATGCTTGTTTGTTTAACAGATGCCTGACGGTGAGGTCAAATGTTCTTCTCAACATCAAGTTGAGTCGGCCTTCGGGTTCGATGCTTGTTTGTTTAACAGATGCTTGACGGCGAGGTCAGATGTTCTTCTCAATTAAGGATTGAGACGGCCTTCGGGTTAGATGCTTGTTTGTTTAACAGATGCCTAACGGCAAGGTCAAATGTTCTTCTCAACTTCGGGTTGAGTCGGCTTTAGCGTTCGATGCCTGTTTGTTTAACATATGACTGCCGGAGAAGTCTAATGTTCTTATCAACTTTGGGTTGAGCCGCCCTTCGGGTTCGATGTCTGTTTGTTTAACAGTTGCCTGACAGTGAGGTCAGATGTTCCTCTCAACTTCGGGTTGAGCCGGCCTTCGGATTTGATGCCTGTTTGATTAACAGATGCTTGACAGTTAAGTCAAACGTTCCTCTAAACTTCATGTTGAGCCTACCTTCAAGTTCGATGCCTGTTTGTTTAACAGATGCCTGACGGAGAGGTCAGATGTTCCTCTCAACTTCGTCTTGAGCCGGCCATCGGGTTCGATGCCTGTTTGTTTAAGAGATGCCTGACAGCGAGGTCAGATGTTCTTATTAACTTCGGGTTGAGTCGGCCTTCGGGTTCGATGCCTATTTGTTTAACAGATGCCTGACGGCGAAGTCAGATGTTCTTATCAACTTCGGGTTGAGCCGCCCTTCGGGTTTGATGCCTGTTTGTTTAACAGATGCCTGACGGTGAGGTCTGATTTTCTTCTCAACTTCGTGTTGAGCCGGCCTTCGAGTTCGATGCCTGTTTTTTTAACAGATGCCTGACGGCGAGGTCATATGTTCTTATCAACTTTGGGTTGAGCCGGCCTTCGGGTGCGATGCCTGTTTGTTTAACAGATGCCTGACGGTGAGGTCAGATGTTCCTCTCAACTTCGTGTTGAGCCGACCTTCGGGTTCGATGCCTATTTGTTTAAGAGATGCCTGACGGCGAGCTCAGATGTTCTTATCAACTTCGGGTTGAGCCACCCTTCGGGTTCGATGCCTGTTTTTTTAACAGATGCTTGACGTTGAGGTCAGATGTTCTTTTCAACTTCGGGTTGAGTCGGCCTTCGGATTTGATGCCTGTTTGTTTAACAGATTGTTGACAGTGAAGTGAGATGTTCCTCTCAACTTCGGGTTAAGCCGGCCTTCGGATTTAATCCCTGTTTATTTAACAGATGCCTGACGTCGATGTTAGATGTTCCTCTCAACTTCGTGTTGAGCCGGCCTTCGGGTTCGACGCTTGTTTGTTTAACAGATACCTGACGGGGAGGTCAGATGTTCTTATCAACTTCGGGTTGAGCCACCCTTCGGGTTCGATGCCTGTTTTTTTTAATAGATGTTTGACAACGAGGTCAGATGTTCTTCTCAACTAAAGGTTGAGACGGCTTTCGGGTTTGATGCCTGTTTGTTTAACAGATGCCTGACGGGGAGGTCAGATGTTCTTCTCAACTTCGGGTTGAGCCGACCTTCGGGTTCCACACCTTTTTGTTTCACAGATGCCTGACAGCGAGGTCAGATGTTTCTCTCAACTTCGTGTTGAGCCAACCTTCGGGTTAGATGCCTGTTTGTTTAAGAGATGCCTGACGGTTAGGTCAGATGTTCTTCTCAACTTTAAGTTGTGCCGACCTTCGGGTTTGATGCCTGTTTGTTTAACAGATGTTTAATGTCGAGGTCAGATGTTCTTCTCAATTAAGGATTGAGTCGGCAGTCGGGTTCGATGCCTGTTTGTTTAACAGATGCCTGGCGGAGCGGTCAAATGTTCTTCTCAACTTCGGGTTGAGCCGCCCTTCGGGTTTGATGCCTGTTTGTTTAACAAATGCTTGAAAGTGAAGTCAAATGTTCCGCTCAACTTCATGTTGAGCCGACCTTCAGGTTCAATGCCTGTTTGTTTAACAGATGCCTGACGGCGAGGTCAGATGTTCCTCTCAACTTCGTGTTGAGTCGGCCTTCAGGTTTGATGCCTGTTTGTTTAACAGATGCCTGACGGAGAGGTCAGATGTTCCTCTCAACTTCGTGTTGAGCCGGCCTTCGGGTTCGATGCCTATTTGTTTAATAGATGTTTGACGGTGAAGTCAGATGTTCTTATCAACTTCGGGTTGAGCCACCTTTTGGGTTCGATGCCTCTTTGTTTAAGAGATGCATGACGGCAAGGTCAGATGTTCTTATCAACTTCGGGTTGTGCCGACCTTCGGGTTCGATGCCTGTTTGTTTAACAGATGCCTGACGGTGAAGTCAGATGTTCTTATCAACTTTGGGTTCAGCCGGCCTTCGGGTTTGATGCCTGTTTGTTTAACAGATGCCTGACGGTGAAGTCAGATGTTCATATGAACTTCGGGTTGAGCCGCCCTTCGGGTTCGATGCCTGTTTGTTTAAGAGATACCTGACAGCAAGGTCAGATGTTCCTCTCAACTTCGTGTTGAGCCGACCTTTGGGTTCGATGCCTGTTTGTTTAAGAGATGTCTGACGGCGAGGTCAGATGTTCTTATCAACTTCGGGTTGAGCCGCCCTACGGGATCGATGCCTGTTTTTTTAACAGATGCCTGTTGTTGAGGTCAGATGTTCTTTTCAACTTTGGGTTGAGTCGGCCTTCGGATTTGATGCCTGTTTGTTTAACAGATGCGTAACAGTGAAGTCAGGTGTTCCTCTCAACTTCGGGTTAAGCCGGCCTTCAGATTTAATGCTTGTTTATTTAACAGATGCCTGATGTCGATGTTAGATGTTCCTCTCAACTTCGTGTTGAGCCGGCCTTCGGGTTCGATGCCTGTTTGTTTAACAGATGCCTGACGGGGAGGTCAGATGTTCTTATCAACTTCAGGTTTAGCCACCCTTCGGGTTTGATGCCTGTTTGTTTAACAGATGTTTGACGGCGAGGTCAGATGTTCTTCTCAACTAAGGGTTGAGACGGCTTTCGGGTTTGATGCCTGTTTGTTTAACAGACGCCTGACGGGGAGGTCAGATGTTCTTCTCAACTTCTGGTTGAGCCGGCCTTCGGGTTCCACACCTTTTTATTTCACAGATGCCTGACAGCGAGGTCAGATGTTCCTCTCAACTTCGTGTTGAGCCAGCCTTCGGGTTAGATTCCTGTTTGTTTAAGAGATGCCTAACGGTGAGGTCAGATGTTCTTCTCAACTTCAAGTTGTGCCGACCTTCAGGTTTGATGCCTGTTTGTTTAACAGATGTTTAACGTCGAGGTCAGATGTTCTTCTCAATTAAGGATTGAGTCGGCCGTCAGGTTCGATGCCTGTTTGTTTAACAGATGCCTGGCGGAGCGGTCAAATGTTCTTCTCAACTTCGGGTTGAGCCGCCCTTCGGGTTTGATGCGTGTTTGTTTAACAGATGCCTGACGGTGAAGTCAGATGTTCTTATCAACTTCGGGTTGGGCCGCCCTTAGGGTTCGATGCTTGTTTGTTTAACAGATGCCTGACGGTGAGGTCAGATGTTCTTCTCAACTTCAAGTTGAGTCGGCCTTCGGGTTCGATGCTTGTTTGTTTAACAGATGCTTGACGGCGAGGTCAGATGTTCTTCTCAATTAAGGATTGAGACGGCCTTCGGGTTAGATGCTTGTTTGTTTAACAGATGCCTAACGGCAAGGTCAAATGTTCTTCTCAACTTCGGGTTGAGCCGGCTTTAGCGTTCGATGCCTGTTTGTTTAACATATGACTGCCGGAGAGATCTAATGTTCTTATCAACTTTGGGTTGAGCCGCCCTTCGGGTTCGTTGTCTGTTTGTTCAACAGTTGCCTGACAGTGAGGTCAGATGTTCCTCTCAACTTCGGGTTGAGCCGGCCTTCGGATTTGATGCCTGTTTGATTAACAGATGCTTGACAGTTAAGTCAAATGTTCCTCTAAACTTCATGTTGAGCCTACCTTCAGGTTCGATGCCTGTTTGTTTAGCAGATGCCTGACGGAGAGGTCAGATGTTCCTCTCAACTTCGTGTTGAGCCGGCCTTCGGGTTCGATGCCTGTTTGTTTAACAGATGCCTGACAGCGAGGTCAGATGTTCTTATTAACTTCGGGTTGAGTCGGCCTTCGGGTTCGATGCCTATTTGTTTAACAGATGCCTGACGGCGAAGTCAGATGTTCTTATCAACTTCGGGTTGAGCCGCCCTTCGGGTTCGATGCCTGTTTGTTTAACAGATGCCTGACGGTGAGGTCTGATTTTCTTCTCAACTTCGTGTTGAGCCGACCTTCGAGTTCGATGCCTGTTTTTTTAACAGATGCCTGACGGCGAGGTCAGATGTTCTTATCAACTTTGGGTTGAGCCGGCCTTCGGGTGCGATGCCTTTTTGTTTAACAGATGCCTGACGGTGAGGTCAGATGTTCCTCTCAACTTCGTGTTGAACCGACCTTCGGGTTCGATGCCTGTTTGTTTAAGAGATGTCTGACGGCGAGCTCAGATGTTCTTATCAACTTCGGGTTGAGCCACCCTTCGGGTTCGATGCCTGTTTTTTTAACAGATGTTTGACGTTGAGGTCAGATGTTCTTTTCAACTTCGGGTTGAGTCGGCCTTCGGATTTGATGCCTGTTTGTTTAACAGATTGTTGACAGGGAAGTCAGATGTTCCTCTCAACTTCGGGTTAAGCCGGCCTTCGGATTTAATCCCTGTTTATTTAACAGATGCCTGACGTCGATGTTAGATGTTCCTCTCAACTTCGTGTTGAGCCGGCCTTCGGGTTCGATGCCTGTTTGTTTAACAGATACCTGACGGGGAGGTCAGATGTTCTTATCAACTTCGGCTTGAGCCACCCTTCGGGTTCGATGCCTGTTTTTTTTAATAGATGTTTGACGACGAGGTCAGATGTTCTTCTCAACTAAAGGTTGAGACGGCTTTCGGGTTTGATGCCTGTTTGTTTAACAGATGCCTGACGGGGAGGTCAGATGTTCTTCTCAACTTCGGGTTGAGCCGACCTTCGGGTTCCACACCTTTTTGTTTCACAGATGCCTGACAGCGAGGTCAGATGTTTCTCTCAACTTCGTGTTGAGCCAACCTTCGGGTTAGATGCCTGTTTGTTTAAGAGATGCCTGACGGTTAGGTCAGATGTTCTTCTCAACTTTAAGTTGTGCCGACCTTCGGGTTTGATGCCTGTTTGTTTAACAGATGTTTAATGTCGAGGTCAGATGTTCTTCTCAATTAAGGATTGAGTCGGCAGTCGGGTTCGATGCCTGTTTGTTTAACAGATGCCTGGCGGAGCGGTCAAATGTTCTTCTCAACTTCGGGTTGAGCCGCCCTTCGGGTTTGATGCCTGTTTGTTTAACAAATGCTTGAAAGTGAAGTCAAATGTTCCTCTCAACTTCATGTTGAGCCGACCTTCAGGTTCAATGCCTGTTTGTTTAACAGATGCCTGACGGCGAGGTCAGATGTTCCTCTCAACTTCGTGTTGAGTCGGCCTTCAGGTTTGATGCCTGTTTGTTTAACAGATGCCTGACAGTAAGGTCAGATGTTCTTATTAACTTCGGGTTGAGTCGGCCTTCGGGTTCGATGCCTGTTTGTTTAACAGATGCCTGACGGTGAAGTCAGATGTTCTTATCTACTTCGGGTTGAGCCGCCTTTTGGGTTCGATGCCTCTTTGTTTAAGAGATGCATGACGGCGAGGTCAGATGTTCTTATCAACTTCGGGTTGTGCCGACCTTCGGGTTCGATGCCTGTTTGTTTAACAGATGCCTGACGGTGAAGTCAGATGTTCTTATCAACTTCGGGTTGGGCCGCCTGTCGCTACTGCGAAAATCGGCGCCGGCTGACAGAAGAGTCGCCACCGTGCGTTATTTATCCCTCAGAGCGGGAAAGGAAACGCTCGAAGTAAACCTCGCAAAAAACGGGGAAAGGTATGGTCATCGCAACCAAAACCTGGGTTCGGGAGTCGGTTACGCAAGGGGAAGGTATTAGCACCCCTCACGTCCGTCGTACTCGACGGGATCCACGCTTGCTTGCGTTGTCTACTCGATGCAAAAACAATCTATCTACGGCTGCTAAATCTAAAGGGAAGGGAATTGACTCGATAGAGCGTCGCACTCTATGCCTACGTATTCTCAAGAGAGAAAGTCAGAGTCAACGTAGTTCGGGACTACAGGGGAAATTGGCTCGCCAAGACCTCGCGTCTTGTGCCTACGTACTTCCACACTGCATGGAAGATCAGAGCTTTACGTAGTTCAGACTAACTACGGCTAAACAAACATTCTCACACAGCAGTGAGAAAAACAACTGGTTTCACAGGGTCGGGAACCTATGGGCAAAACTATGGTTTGGTCTCAAATGCACTTGGGCAAGAGAGAAAAAGGGTATCAATTAATCGTCAGTGGGAAAGTCTCGATCGCACAGCAGCGAGAGAACAGAAGTCAGTTGTTAGTGTGCTCGCTAGGACATCGCATCCTATGCCTACATATTCTCGTTTGGTACGAGAAATCAGAGCAGCTGTAGTTCGGCTACTTCGGGACCACAGCTCAAATCTCGTTTTATTAATCTCTGAAAAATGATTACAACTGAGTGAATACTGAAAAATAAATCTCCTAGGAAACGCTATCCTATTCTATCCTAAAAAGTTGAATGGAAAATAGCCCCCTAACAAGTGGGCTTCTAAACTATCCTAAAAAGAAAATAAATCCTAAAAATTATTACATCTAATATTTTTTTGCTTTTTTCCAACTATTTTCTTCTTTTTCTTTTCAAAATATATTCTATTATTTTTCTATTTTTCAATATATTTTTCTCCATATTTTTCACTATTTTTTCATATTTTTTCAATATATTTCTCTCCATAATATTTCTTTTCTTTTCTTTTTCAAATATATTTTCAATATTTTCTTCTATATCTTTTCTTTGTTCTTGAATATTTTTCCATATTCTTTTCTCTATTTTTCAACTATGCTTTTTCTTTTATTTCTTTTTCTTTTTTAATATCTCTTTTTCCATTTTCTTTTCTTTTTCTATTTTCAAATTCTTTTCTTTTTCTTTTCTTTTTTCATTGTCTCTAAACAAAAGAAAAAAAATACACAAGGGGAGGGGGGTGTCTGGATTACAGGGGGATTATACAAGAAAAACAAATAAAAAAATAAAGGAATTGGGCCCAGCCCAGATCCCTTCAACAAACACAGAGGGGGGGTGCGCTGAGTGCACTGGGGGTGTGTTGAGAAATAGGGCCCAGCCTAGAACTCGTCAAAAAAAACCAGAGGGGGGGTTGATCCCAAAAATGGAATTGGGCCCTAAGGCCCACTCCATCCTTCTTCTTCCTCTCTTCACTCTCTGAACAACCAAAGAAACCCTAGTCCCTTCCTCCTTTCTTCAGCGCCGTCGCCGTCAATCTTCCCTTCTCTTTATCTCCTCCGTTCCACCTTTTCTCCGTCACAAACTAACCCTCACCATCATCAGTTTCTCTCCTCGTTTCCCTTGCAGACACTCGCCTCACCCTCATAATAAACAAAGCATGAAGTCACGACGAACTCCAAATCAGAGGTACGATGCTCCTGAAGATTTGATCGTTTGATAAAGATGATCTTCGAAGGCTGGTGAAGAAGCTCATAGGCGTCCAGATGAAGGACATGGACTTCTTATGCATTTCTGGTGAGAAGCGTCGAAGACGAAGATCTAGAAAACCACTGTTGATCTTCTTGAAGATGAGTTGAACACTTGAAGATCTGGTGAATGTCCATCAATCCTGATGAATGTCTGGAGATCCCTGGCGTGTTATCGTTGCTCTTCTGGAGATGAAGATCGGAGGCGCGTTCTTGTATTTCTGGTGATGATGATTCTGGAAATTGGTTGAGTGTTGATTATGGAACCTAAAAAGATCTGGAAATATGATGAACGGTTGAAGGTTGACGATGAATATTCATCGTTTTTTGATGAATTTCTGGAGAGGATGATAGAGCTCAGAAGAAGTTATGGAGGTTTCTGGGATTTTTCTGGGGTTTCCTGGTGAGATCGATGGTGATCGGTGGGATGGCCGGAGATTGGATGAGAAAGATGAAGGTTGGAGGTTGATGATGGAGGTTGGCCGGAATCTGGAGATTTGGGCGTTTCTGGTGAGGGGTGCGGTGGCCGCCGGCCATGCAGGCCGGCCGGTGACGGTCTCAGGCGAGGCGTTGGTATGGAGACACGTGGTGGTGTGGGTGGAGAAGTGTTACGCATGCTGGACGTGTGGCGTGATGCGTGGCAGTGAGGGAGAGGAACGGAGGGTAACGTGGCACGATGTGGTGATGAATCGTGGGTCCCTCCTCTCGCCAACACGTGGCTCTGCTGAGCTTTTATACTGAGCTTGATTTCTGGACTGTTCTAGAAGAATCTGGAAATCGCTGGATTTTGCTGGAGAAATCTGGAAAGGACTTGGACATTTTCTGGACAATTGCTGGACAAATTGGGCTTTGCTGATATGGGCCCACTATGAAAACTGATGCCAAAAAACCAAAAACTGAATAAAATGGATTAAACGAAAACATAAAACTAATTAAAATTCTGATTAACCTAAACTAAACTCAATTAAACTAATTAACTCCTAATGCTCTAAAAATTCCACTAAGAAAAATCTAATAAATTTCTATAATATCTAAAATTGATTAAATTTCTTAAATCCTCAATAAAACTATATTAAACTCTAAAAAAAAAGACTATATTACCTATTTAAATTCTATAAAAGAAAATAAAAGAAAAAATCTATTATTATTCTAAAAATCTATATTATTTATCTAAAATCTATTAAATCCTAAAATGATTAAAATCTATTTAAAAAGAATTAAAAATATTAAAAATCCTATTAATATTCTAAAAAATGCTAAAAAATGATTTAAATCTATTTAAACCCTAAAAATGGCCAATAAAATCCAGAAAAAATCACAGCAATTCCCAGAAGAACA
This sequence comes from Lathyrus sativus, assembly GCA_963859935.3. Lineage (NCBI taxonomy): Eukaryota > Viridiplantae > Streptophyta > Magnoliopsida > Fabales > Fabaceae > Lathyrus > Lathyrus sativus. The sequence continues at coordinate 381,861,134 of OZ012735.1, forward strand.
AAATAAGCACCGAACGACGCATAACACCGCGACAGCGCACCAAAATAGCCGATAAAAATAAACGGGCACCGAAATATCCCAAAAATACGATTCTACTTATTTGAACTGATAAAAAACACCTGAAACACGAGACGAGAGCTGTGATCCCAATAAAATCAAAACAAATGAAAAATGCCCTGTATGCAATATGCAGATGCGAATGCGATTATGCGTCGAAACATAGGACCAAATACGAGACCCGGTTGGTCAAATTTTAGGGTGCAACACCGCCCTTAGGGTTCGATGCCTGTTTGTTTAACAGATGCCTGACGGTGAGGTCAGATGTTCTTCTCAACTTCGTGTTGAGCCGGCCTTCGGGTTAGATGCCTGTTTGTTTAACAGATGCCTGACGGTGAGTTCAGATGTTCTTCTCAACTTCAAGTTGAGCCGACCTTCAGGTTCGATGCCTGTTTGTTTAACAGATGTTTGATGGCGATGTCAGATGTTCTTCTCAATTAAGGATTGAGTCGGCCTTCGGGTTCGATGCCTGTTTGTTTAACAGATGCCTGGCGGAGAGGTCAAATTTTCTGCTCAACTTCGGGTTGAGTCGTCCTTCGGGTTTGATGCCTGTTTGTTTAACAGATGCCTGACGGTGAGGTCAGATGTTCTTCTTAACTTCGGGTTGAGCCGGCCTTCGGATATGATGCCTGTTTGTTTAACAGATGCTTGAAAGTGAAGACAAATGTTCCCCTCAACTTCATGTTGAGCCGACCTTCAGGTTCAATGCCTGTTTGTTTAACAGATGCCTGACGGCGAGGCCAGATGTTCCTCTCAACTTCGTGTTGAGCCGGCCTTCGGGTTCGATGCCTGTTTGTTTAACAGATGCCTGACGGCAAAGTCAGATGTTCTTATCAACTTCAGGTTGAGCCGGCCTTCGGGTTCGATGCCTGTTTGTTTAACAGATGCCTGACGGTGAAGTCAGATGTTCTTATCAACTTCGGGTTGAACCGCCCTTCGGGATCGATGCCTGTTTGTTTAACAGATACCTGACGTCGATGTCAGATGTTCCTCTCAACTTCAAGTTGAGCCGGCCTTCGGGTTTGATGCCTGTTTGTTTAACAGATGCCTGACGGGGAGGTCAGATGTTCTTATCAACTTCAGGTTCGATGCCTGTTTGTTTAACAGATGCCTGACAGAGAGGTCAGATGTTCCTCTCAACTTCGTGTTGAGCCGGCCTTCGGGTTTGATGCCTGTTTGTTTAACAGATGCCTGACAGTGAGGTCAGATGTTCTTATCAACTTCGGGTTGAGCCGGCCTTCGGGTTCGATGCCTGTTTGTTTAACAGATGCCTGATGGCGAAGTCAGATGTTCTTATCAACTTCTGGTTGAGCCGCAATTCGGGTTCGATCCTTGTTTGTTTAACAAATGCCTGACGATGAGGTCTGATTTTCTTCTCAACTTCGTGTTGAACTGGCCTTCAAGTTCGATGCCTGTTTGTTTAACAGATGCCTGACGGCGAGGTCAGATGTTCTTATCAATTTCGGGTTGAGCCGGCCTTCGGATTCGATGCCTGTTTGTTTAACAGATGCCTGACGGCGAGGTCAGATGTTCCTCTCAACTTTGTATTGAGCCGGCCTTCGGGTTAGATGCATGTTTGTTTAACAGATGCCTGGCGGTGAGTTCAGATGTTCTTGTCAACTTCAAGTTGAGCCGACCTTCGGGTTCGATGCTTGTTTGTTTAACAGATGTTTGATGACGATGTCAGATGTTCTTCTCAATTAAGGATTGAGTCGACCTTCGGGTTCGATGCCTATTTGTTTAACAGATGTCTCGCGGAGAGGTCTAATGTTCTTATCAACTTCCGGTTGAGCCGCCCTTCGGGTTTGATGCCTTTTTGTTTAACAGATGCCTGACGGTGAGGTCAGATGTTCCTCTAAACTTCGGGTTGAGCCGGCCTTTGGATTTGATGCTTGTTTGTTTAACAGATGCTTGACACTGAAGTCAAATGTTCCTCTAAACTTCATGTTGAGCCTACCTTCAGGTTCGATGCATGTTTGATTAACAGATGCCTGACGGAGAGGTCAGATGTTCCTCTCAACTTCATGTTGAGTCGGACTTCGGGTTCGATACGTGTTTGCTTAACAGATGCCTGACAGTGAGGTCGGATGTTCTTATCAATTTCATGTTGAGCCGGCCTTCGGGTTCGATGCCTGTTTGTTTAACAGATGCCTGACGGTGAGGTCAAATGTTCTTCTTAAATTAAAGTTGAACCGACCTTCTGGTTCGAGGCCTGTTTGTTTAACAAATATTTGATGGCGTGGTCAGATGTTCTTCTCAATTAAGGATTGAGTCGGCCTTCGGGTTCGATGCCTGTTTGTTTAACAGATGCCTGGCAGAGAGGTCAAATGTTCTTCTCAACTTCGGGTTGAGCTGCCCTTCGGGTTTGATGCCTGTTTGTTTAACAGATGCCTGACGGTGAGGTCAGATGTTCTTCTCAATTTCGGGTTGAGCCGACCTTCAGATTTGATGCCTGTTTGTTTAACAGATGCTTGATAGTAAAGTCAAATGTTCCTCTCAACTTCATGTTGAGTCGACCTTCAAGTTCAATGCCTGTTTGTTTAAGAGATGCCTGACGGCGAGGTTAGATGTTCCTCTCAACTTCGTGTTGAGCGGGCCTTCGGTTTCGATGCCTGTTTGTTTAAAAGATGCCTGACGGTGAGGTCAGATGTTCTTATCAACTTCGGGTTGAGCCGGCCTTCGGGTTCGATGCCTGTTTGTTTAACAGATGCCTGACGGCGAAGTCAGATGTTCTTATCAACTTCATGTTGAGCCGCCCTTCGGGTTCAATGCCTGTTTGTTTAAGAGATTCTTGACGGCGAGGTCAGATGTTCTTATCAACTTCGGGTTGAGCCGACCTTCGGGTTCGATGCCTGTTTGTTTAACAGATGCCTGACGGTGAAGTCAGATGTTCTTATCAACTTCGGGTTGGGCCGCCCTTAGGGTTCGATGCTTGACGGTGAGGTCAGATGTTCTTCTCAACTTCAAGTTGAGCCGGCCTTCGGGTTCGACGCTTGTTTGTTTAACAGATGCTTGACGGCAAGGTCAGATGTTCTTCTCAATTAAGGATTGAGACGTCCTTCGCGTTCGATGCTTCTTTGTTTAACAGATGCCTAACGGAAAGGTCAAATGTTCTTCTCAACTTCGGGTTGAGCCGACCTTAGGGTTCGATGCCTGTTTGTTTAACAGATGTCTGGCGGAGAGGTCTAATGTTCTTATCAACTTCGGGTTGAGCCGCCCTTCGGGTTCGATGCCTGTTTGTTTAACGGATGCCTGAAGGTGAGGTCAGATGTTCCTCTCAACTTCGGGTTGAGCCGACCTTCGGATTTGATGCCTGTTTGTTTAACAGATGCTTTACCGTAAAGTCAAATGTTCCTCTAAACTTCATGTTGAGCCTACCTTCAGGTTCGATGCCTCTTTGTTTAAGAGATGCCTGACGGCGAGGTCAGATGTTGTTCTCAACTTCGGGTTGAGCCGACCTTCGGGATCGATGCCTGTTTGTTTAACAGATGCCTGCCGGTGAGGTCAAATGTTCTTCTCAACTTCAAGTCGAGCCGACCTTCGGGTTCGATGCCTATTTGTTTAACAGATGTTTGATGGCGAGGTCAGATGTTCTTCTCAATTAAGGATTGAGTCGGCCTTCGGGTTCGATGCCTCTTTGTTTAACAGATGCCTGGCGGAGAGGTCAAATGTTCTTCTCAACTTCGGGTTGATCCGCCCTTCGGGTTTGATGCCTGTTTGTTTAATAGATGCCTGACGGCGTGGTCAGATGTTCCTCTCAACTTCGTGTTGAGCTGGCCTTCGGGTTCGATGCGTGTTTGTTTAACAGACGCCTGACGGCGAGGTCAGATGTTCTTATCAACTTCGGGTTGAGTTGTCCTTCGGGTTCGATGCCTGTTTGTTTAACAGATGCCGGACGGCGAAGTCAGATGTTCTTATCAACTTCGGGTTGAGCCGCCCTTCGGGTTCAATGCCTGTTTGTTTAAGAGATTCCTGACGGCGAGGTCAGATGTTCTTATCAACTTCGGGTTGAGCCGACCTTCGGGTTCGATGCCTGTTTGTTTAACAGATGCCTGACAGCGAAGTCAGATGTTCTTATCAACTTTGGGTTGGGCCGCCCTTAGGGTTCGCTGCCTGTTGGTTCCACAGATGCCTGACGGTGAGGTCAGATGTTCTTCTCAACTTCAAGTTTAGCCGGCCTTCGGGTTCGATGCCTGTTTGTTTAACAGATGCTTGACGGCGAGGTCAGATGTTCTTCTCAATTAAGGATTGAGACGTCCTTCGGGTTCGATGCTTCTTTGTTTAACAGATGCCTAACCGCAAGGTCAAATGTTCTTCTCAACTTCGGGTTGAGCCGGCCTTAGGGTTCGATGCCTGTTTGTTTAACAGATGTCTGGCGGATAGGTCTAATGTTCTTATCAACTTCGGGTTGAGCCGCCCTTCGGGTTCGATGCCTGTTTGTTTAACGGATGCCTGACGGTGAGGTCAGATGTTCCTCTCAACTTCGGGTTGACCGGCCTTTGGATTTGATGCCTGTTTGTTTAACAGATGCTTTACAGTAAAGTCAAATGTTCCTCTAAACTTCATGCTGAGCCTACCTTCAGGTTCGATGCCTGTTTGTTTAACAGATGCCTGACAGAGAGGTCAGATGTTCCTCTCAACTTCGTGTTGAGCTGGCCTTCGGGTTCGATGCCTGTTTGTTTAACAGATGCCTGACGGTGAGGTCAGATGTTCTTCTCAACTTCGGGTTGAATCGGCCTTCGGGATCGATGCCTGTTTGTTTAACAGATGCCTGGCGGAGAGGTCAAATGTTCTTCTCAACTTCAAGTTGAGCCGACCTTCGAGTTCAATGCCTGTTTGTTTAACAGATGTTTGACGGTGAGGTCAGATGTTCTTCTCAATTAAGGATTGAGCCGGCCTTCGAGTTTGATGCCTGTTTGTTTAATAGATGCTTGACAGTGAAGTCAAATGTTCCTCTCAACTTCATCTTGAGTCGACCTTCAAGTTCAATTCCTGTTTGTTTAAGAGATGCCTGACGGCGAGGTCAGATGTTCCTTTCAACTTCGTGTTGAGCGGGCCTTCGGGTTCGATGCCTGTTCGTTTAACAGATGCCTGACGGCGAGGTCAGATGTTCTTATCAACTTAGGGTTGAGCCGGCCTTCGGGTTCGATGCTTGTTTGTTTCACAGATGCTTGACGGCGATGTCAGATGTTCTTATCAACTTCGGGTTGAGCCGCCCTTCGGGTTCAATGCCTGTTTGTTTAAGAGATTCCTGACGGCGAGGTCAGATGTTCTTATCAACTTCGGGTTTAGCCGACCTTCGGGTTCGATGCCTGTTTGTTTAACAGATGCCTGACGGCGAAGTCACATGTTCTTATCAACTTCGGGTTGGGCCGCCCTTAGGGTTCGATGCCTATTTGTTTCACAGATGCCTGACGGTGAGGTCAGATGTTCTTCTCAACTTCAAGTTGAGCCGGCCTTCGGGTTCGATGCCTGTTTGTTTAACAGATGCTTGACGGCGAGGTCAGATGTTCTTCTAAATTAAGGATTGAGACGTCCTTCGGGTTCGATGCTTGTTTGTTTAACAGATGCCTAACGGCAAGGTCAAATGTTCTTCTCAACTTCGGGTTGAGCCGGCCTTAGGGTTCGATGCCTGTTTGTTTAACAGATGTCTGGCGGAGAGGTCTAATGTTCTTATCAACTTCGGGTTAAGCCGCCCTTCAGGTTCGATGCATGTTTGTTTAACGGATGCCTGACGGTGAGGTCAGATGTTCCTCTCAACTTCGGGTTGAGCCGGCCTTCGGATTTGATGCCTGTTTGTTTAACAGATTCTTTACAGTGAAGTCAAATGTTCCTCTAAACTTCATGTTGAGCCTACCTTCAGGTTCGATGCCTGACGGAGAGGTCAGATGTTCCTCTCAACTTCGTGTTGAGCTGGCCTTCGGGTTCGATGCTTGTTTGCTTAACAGATGCCTGACAGTGAGGTCAGATGTTCTTATCAACTTCGGGTTGAGCCGGCCTTCGGGTTCGATGCCTGTTTGTTTAACAGATGCCTGATGGTGAGGTCAAATGTTCTTCTCAACTTCACGTTGAGCCGACCTTCGGGTTCGATGCCTGTTTGTTTAACAGATGTTTGATGGCGAGGTCAGATGTTCTTCTCAATTAAGGATTGAGTCGGCCTTCGGGTTCGATGCCTCTTTGTTTAACAGATGCCTGGCGGAGAGGTCAAATGTTCTTCTCAACTTCGGGTTGAGCCGCCCTTCGGGTTTGATGCCTGTTTGTTTAACAGATGCCCGACGGTGAGGTCAGATGTTCTTCTCAACTTCAGGTTGAGCCGGCCTTCGGATTTGATTCCTGTTTGTTTAATAGATGCTTGACAGTGAAGTCAAATGTTCCTCTCAACTTCATCTTGAGTCAACCTTCAAGTTCAATGCCTTTTTGTTTAAGAGTTGCCTGACGGCGAGGTCAGATGTTCCTTTCAACTTCGTGTTGAGCGGGCCTTCGGTTTCGATGCCTGTTTGTTTAACAGATGCCTGACGGCGAGGTCAGATGTTCTTATCAACTTAGGTTTGAGCCGGCCTTCGGGTTCGATGCTTGTTTGTTTAACAGATGCCTGACGGCGAAGTCAGATGTTCTTTTCAACTTCGGGTTGAGCCGCCCTTCGGGTTCAATGCCTGTTTGTTTAAGAGATTCCTGACGGCGAGGTCAGATGTTCTTATCAACTTCGGGTTGAGCTGACCTTCGGGTTCGATGCTTGTTTGTTTAACAGATGCCTGACAGCGAAGTCAGATGTTCTTATCAACTTCGGGTTGGGCCGCCCTTAGGGTTCGATGCCTGTTTGTTTCACAGATGCGTGACGGTGAGGTCAGATGTTCTTCTCAACTTCAAGTTGAGCCGACCTTCGGGTTTGATGCCTGTTTGTTTAACAGATGCTTGACGGCGAGGTCAGATGTTCTTCTCAATTAAGGATTGAGACGTCCTTCGGGTTCGATGCTTGTTTGTTTAACAGATGCCTAACGGCAAGGTCAAATGTTCTTCTCAACTCCGGGTTGAGCCGACCTTAGGGTTCGATGCCTGTTTGTTTAACAGATGTCTGGCGGAGAGGTCTAATGTTCTTATCAATTCGGGTTGAGCCGCCCTTCGGGTTCGATGCCTGTTTGTTTAACGGATGCCTGAGGGTGAGGTCAGATGTTCCTCTCAACTTCGGGTTGAGCCGGCCTTCGGATTTGATGCCTGTTTGTTTAACAGATGCTTTACAGTGAAGTCAAATGTTCCTCTAAACTTCATGTTGAGCCTACCTTCAGGTTCGATGCCTGTTTGTTTAACAGATGCCTGACGGAGAGGTCAGATGTTCCTCTCAACTTAGTGTTGAGCCGGCCTTCGGGTTCGATGCTTGTTTGTTTAACAGATGCCTGACAGTGAGGTCAGATGTTCTTATCAACTTCGGGTTGAGCCGCCCTTCGGGTTCGATGCCTGTTTGTTTAACAGATGCCTGACGGCGAGGTCAAATGTTCTTCTCAACTTCAAGTTGAGCCGACCTTCGGGTTCGATGCCTGTTTGTTTAACAGATGTTTGACGGCGAAGTCAGATGTTCTTATCAACTTCGGGTTGGGCCGCCCTTAGGGTTCGATGCCTGTTTGTTTCACAGATGCCTGACGGTGAGGTCAGATGTTCTTCTCAACTTCAAGTTGAGCCGGCCTTCGGGTTCGATGCCTGTTTGTTTAACAGATGCTTGACGGCGAGGTCAGATGTTCTTCTCAATTAAGGATTGAGTCGGCCTTCGGGTTCGATGCCTGTTTGTTTAACAGATGCCTGGCGGAGAGGTCAAATGTTCTTCTCAACTTCGGGTTGAGCCGCCCTTCGGGTTTGATGCCTGTTTGTTTAACAGATGCCTGACGGTGAGGTCAGATGTTCTTCTCAACTTCAGGTTGAGCCGGCCTTCGGATTTGATTCCTGTTTGTTTAGTAGATGCTTCACAGTGAAGTCAAATGTTCCTCTCAACTTCATCTTGAGTCGATCTTCAAGTTCAATGCCTGTTTGTTTATGAGTTGCCTGACGGCGAGGTCAGATGTTCCTTTCAACTTCGTGTTCAGCGGGCCTTCGGGTTCGATGCCTGTTTGTTTAACAGATGCCTGACGGCGAGGTCAGATGTTCTTATCAACTTAGGGTTGAGCCGGCCTTCGGGTTCGATGCTTGTTTGTTTAACAGATGCCTGACGGCGAAGTCAGATGTTCTTATCAACTTCGGGTTGAGCCGCCCTTCGGGTTCAATGCCTGTTTGTTTAAGAGATTCCTGACGGCGAGGTCAGATGTTCTTATCAACTTCGGGTTGAGCTGACCTTCGGGTTCGATGCCTGTTTGTTTAACAGATGCCTGACAGCGAAGTCAGATGTTCTTATCAACTTCGGGTTGGGCCGCCCTTAGGGTTCGATGCCTATTTGTTTCACAGATGCCTGACGGTGAGGTCAGATGTTCTTCTCAACTTCAAGTTGAGCCGACCTTCGGGTTTGATGCCTGTTTGTTTAACAGATGCTTGACGGCAAGGTCAGATGTTCTTCTCAATTAAGGATTGAGACGTCCTTCGGGTTCGATGCTTGTTTGTTTAACAGATGCCTAACGGCAAGGTCAAATGTTCTTCTCAACTTCGGGTTGAGCCAGCCTTAGGGTTCGATGCCTGTTTGTTTAACAGATGTCTGGCGGAGAGGTCTAATGTTCTTTTCAATTCGGGTTGAGTCGCCCTTCGGGTTCGATGCCTGTTTGTTTAACGGATGCCTGACGGTGAGGTCAGATGTTCCTCTCAACTTCGGGTTGAGCCGGCCTTCGGATTTGATGCCTGTTTGTTTAACAGATGCTTTATAGTGAAGTCAAATGTTCCTCTAAACTTCATGTTGAGCCTACCTTCAGGTTCGATGCCTGTTTGTTTAACAGATGCCTGACGGAGAGGTCAGATGTTCCTCTCAACTTAGTGTTGAGCCGGCCTTCGGGTTCGATGCTTGTTTGTTTAACAGATGCCTGACAGTGAGGTCAGATGTTCTTATCAACTTCGGGTTGAGCCGCCCTTCGGGTTCGATGCCTGTTTGTTTAACAGATGCCTGACGGCGAGGTCAAATGTTCTTCTCAACTTCAAGTTGAGCCGACCTTCGGGTTCGATGCCTGTTTGTTTAACAGATGTTTGACGGCGAAGTCAGATGTTCTTATCAACTTCGGGTTGGGCCGCCCTTAGGGTTCGATGCCTGTTTGTTTCACAGATGCCTGACGGTGAGGTCAGATGTTCTTCTCAACTTCAAGTTGAGCCGGCCTTCGGGTTCGATGCCTGTTTGTTTAACAGATGCTTGGCGGCGAGGTCAGATGTTCTTCTCAATTAAGGATTGAGACGTCCTTCGGGGTCGATGCTTGTTTGTTTAACAGATGCCTAACGGCAAGGTCAAATGTTCTTCTCAACTTCGGGTTGAGCCGGCCTTAGGGTTCGATGCCTGTTTGTTTAACAGATGTCTGGCAGAGAGGTCTAATGTTCTTATCAACTTCGGGTTGAGCCGCCCTTCGGGTTCGATGCGTGTTTGTTTAACGGATGCCTGACGGCGAGGTCAGATGTTCCTCTCAACTTCGGGTTGAGCCGGCCTTCGGATTTGATGCCTGTTTGTTAAACAGATGCTTTACAGTGAAGTCAAATGTTCCTCTAAACTTCATGTTGAGCCTACCTTCAGGTTCGATGCCTGTTTGTTTAACAGATGCCTGACGGAGAGGTCAGATGTTCCTCTCAACTTATTGTTGAGCCGGCCTTCGGGTTCGATGCTTGTTTGTTTAACAGATGCCTGACATTGAGGTCAGATGTTCTTATCAACTTCGGGTTGAGCCGCCCTTCGGGTTCGATGCCTGTTTGTTTAACAGATGCCTGACGGCGAGGTCAAATGTTCTTCTCAACTTCAAGTTGAGCCGACCTTCGGGTTCGATGCCTGTTTGTTTAACAGATGTTTGATGGCGAAGTCAGATGTTCTTATCAACTTCGGGTTGGGCCGCCCTTAGGGTTCGATGCCTGTTTGTTTCACAGATGCCTGACGGTGAGGTCAGATGTTCTTCTCAACTTCAAGTTGAGCCGGCCTTCGGGTTCGATGCCTGTTTGTTTAACAGATGATTGACGGCGAGGTCAGATGTTCTTCTCAATTAAGGATTGAGACGTCCTTCGGGTTCGATGCTTGTTTGTTTAACAGATGCCTAACGGCAAGGTCAAATGTTCTTCTCAACTTCGGGTTGAGCCGGCCTTAGGGTTCGATGCCTGTTTGTTTAACAGATGTCTGGCAGAGAGGTCTAATGTTCTTATCAACTTCGGGTTGAGCCGCCCTTCGGGTTCGATGCCTGTTTGTTTAACGGATGCCTGACGGCGAGGTCAGATGTTCCTCTCAACTTCGGGTTGAGCCGGCCTTCGGATTTGATGCCTGTTTGTTAAACAGATGCTTTACAGTGAAGTCAAATGTTCCTCTAAACTTCATGTTGAGCCTACCTTCAGGTTCGATGCCTGTTTGTTTAACAGATGCCTGACGGAGAGGTCAGATGTTCCTCTCAACTTAGTGTTGAGCCGGCCTTCGGGTTCGATGCTTGTTTGTTTAACAGATGCCTGACATTGAGGTCATATGTTCTTATCAACTTCGGGTTGAGCCGCCCTTCGGGTTCGATGCCTGTTTGTTTAACAGATGCCTGACGGCGAGGTCAAATGTTCTTCTCAACTTCAAGTTGAGCCGACCTTCGGGTTCGATGCCTGTTTGTTTAACAGATGTTTGATGGCGAAGTCAGATGTTCTTATCAACTTCGGGTTGGGCCGCCCTTAGGGTTCGATGCCTGTTTGTTTCACAGATGCCTGACGGTGAGGTCAGATGTTCTTCTCAACTTCAAGTTGGGCCGGCCTTCGAGTTCGATGCCTGTTTGTTTAACAGATGATTGACGGCGAGGTCAGATGTTCTTCTCAATTAAGGATTGAGACGTCCTTCGGGTTCGATGCTTGTTTGTTTAACAGATGCCTAACGGCAAGGTCAAATGTTCTTCTCAACTTCGGGTTGAGCCGGCCTTAGGGTTCGATGCCTGTTTGTTTAACAGATGTCTGGCAGAGAGGTCTAATGTTCTTATCAACTTCGGGTTGAGCCGCCCTTCGGGTTTGCTGCCTGTTTGTTTAACGGATGCCTGACAGTGAGGTCAGATGTTCCTCTCAACTTCGGGTTGAGCCGGCCTTCGGATTTGATGCCTGTTTGTTAAACAGATGCTTTACAGTGAAGTCAAATGTTCCTCTAAACTTCATGTTGAGCCTACCTTCAGGTTCGATGCCTGTTTGTTTAACAGATGCCTGACGGAGAGGTCAGATGTTCCTCTCAACTTAGTGTTGAGCCGGCCTTCGGGTTCGATGCTTGTTTGTTTAACAGATGCCTGACAGTGAGGTCAGATGTTCTTATCAACTTCGGGTTGAGCCGCCCTTCGGGTTCGATGCCTGTTTGTTTAACAGATGCCTGACGGCGAGGTCAAATGTTCTTCTCAACTTCAAGTTGAGCCGACCTTCGGGTTCGATGCCTGTTTGTTTAACAGATGTTTGATGGCGAAGTCAGATGTTCTTATCAACTTCGGGTTGGGCCGCCCTTAGGGTTCGATGCCTGTTTGTTTCACAGATGCCTGACGGTGAGGTCAGATGTTCTTCTCAACTTCAAGTTGAGCCGGCCTTCGAGTTCGATGCCTGTTTGTTTAACAGATGATTGACGGCGAGGTCAGATGTTCTTCTCAATTAAGGATTGAGACGTCCTTCGGGTTCGATGCTTGTTTGTTTAACAGATGCCTAACGGCAAGGTCAAATGTTCTTCTCAACTTCGGGTTGAGCCGGCCTTAGGGTTCGATGCCTGTTTGTTTAACAGATGTCTGACAGAGAGGTCTAATGTTCTTATCAACTTCGGGTTGAGCCGCCCTTCGGGTTTGCTGCCTGTTTGTTTAACGGATGCCTGACAGTGAGGTCAGATGTTCCTCTCAACTTCGGGTTGAGCCGGCCTTCGGATTTGATGCCTGTTTGTTTAACAGATGCTTTACAGTGAAGTCAAATGTTCCTCTAAACTTCATGTTGAGCCTACCTTCAGGTTCGATGCCTGTTTGTTTAACAGATGCCTGACGGAGAGGTCAGATGTTCCTCTCAACTTAGTGTTGAGCCGGCCTTCGGGTTCGATGCTTGTTTGTTTAACTGATGCCTGACAGTGAGGTCAGATGTTCTTATCAACTTCGGGTTGAGCCGCCCTTCGGGTTCGATGCCTGTTTGTTTAACAGATGCCTGACGGCGAGGTCAAATGTTCTTCTCAACTTCAAGTTGAGCCGACCTTCGGGTTCGATGCCTGTTTGTTTAACAGATGTTTGATGGCGAAGTCAGATGTTCTTATCAACTTCGGGTTGGGCCGCCCTTAGGGTTCGATGCCTGTTTGTTTCACAGATGCCTGACGGTGAGGTCAGATGTTCTTCTCAACTTCAAGTTGAGCCGGCCTTCGAGTTCGATGCCTGTTTGTTTAACAGATGATTGACGGCGAGGTCAGATGTTCTTCTCAATTAAGGATTGAGACGTCCTTCGGGTTCGATGCTTGTTTGTTTAACAGATGCCTAACGGCAAGGTCAAATGTTCTTCTCAACTTCGGGTTGAGCCGGCCTTAGGGTTCGATGCCTGTTTGTTTAACAGATGTCTGACAGAGAGGTCTAATGTTCTTATCAACTTCGGGTTGAGCCGCCCTTCGGGTTTGCTGCCTGTTTGTTTAACGGATGCCTGACAGTGAGGTCAGATGTTCCTCTCAACTTCGGGTTGAGCCGGCCTTCGGATTTGATGCCTGTTTGTTTAACAGATGCTTTACAGTGAAGTCAAATGTTCCTCTAAACTTCATGTTGAGCCTACCTTCAGGTTCGATGCCTGTTTGTTTAACAGATGCCTGACGGAGAGGTCAGATGTTCCTCTCAACTTAGTGTTGAGCCGGCCTTCGGGTTCGATGCTTGTTTGTTTAACAGATGCCTGACAGTGAGGTCAGATGTTCTTATCAACTTCGGGTTGAGCCGCCCTTCGGGTTCGATGCCTGTTTGTTTAACAGATGCCTGACGGCGAGGTCAAATGTTCTTCTCAACTTCAAGTTGAGCCGACCTTCAGGTTCGATGCCTGTTTGTTTAACAGATGTTTGACGGTGAAGTCAGATGTTCTTATCAACCTCGGGTTGGGCCGCCCTTAGGGTTCGATGCCTGTTTGTTTCACAGATGCCTGACGGTGAGGTCAGATGTTCTTCTCAACTTCAAGTTGAGCCGGCCTTCGAGTTCGATGCCTGTTTGTTTAACAGATGCTTGACGACGAGGTCAGATGTTCTTCTAAATTAAGGATTGAGACGTCCTTCGGGTTCGATGCTTGTTTGTTTAACAGATGCCTAACGGCAAGGTCAAATGTTCTTCTCAACTTCGGGTTGAGCCGGCCTTAGGGTTCGATGCCTGTTTGTTTAACAAATGTCCGGCAGAGAGGTCTAATGTTCTTATCAACTTCGGGTTGAGCCGCCCTTCGGGTTCGATGCCTGTTTGTTTAACGGATGCCTGACGGTGAGGTCAGATGTTCCTCTCAAATTCGGGTTGAGCCGGCCTTCGGATTTGATGCCTGTTTGTTTAACAGATGCTTTACAGTGAAGTCAAATGTTCCTCTAAACTTCATGTTGAGCCTACCTTCAGGTTCGATGCCTGTTTGTTTAACAGATGCCTGACGGAGAGGTCAGATGTTCCTCTCAACTTAGTGTTGAGCCGGCCTTCGGGTTCGATGCTTGTTTGTTTAACAGATGCCTGACAGTGAGGTCAGATGTTCTTATCAACTTCGGGTTGATCCGCCCTTCGGGTTCGATGCCTGTTTGTTTAACAGATGCCTGACGGCGAGGTCAAATGTTCTTCTCAACTTCAAGTTGAGCCGACCTTCGGGTTCGATGCCTGTTTGTTTAACAGATATTTGACGGCGAAGTCAGATGTTCTTATCAACTTCGGGTTGGGCCGCCCTTAGGGTTCGATGCCTGTTTGTTTCACAGATGCCTGACGGTGAGGTCAGATGTTCTTCTCAACTTCAAGTTGAGCCGGCCTTCGGGTTCGATGCCTGTTTGTTTAACAGATGATTGACGGCGAGGTCAGATGTTCTTCTCAATTAAGGATTGAGACGTCCTTCGGGTTCGATGCTTGTTTGTTTAACAGATGCCTAACGGCAAGCTCAAATGTTCTTCTCAACTTCGGGTTGAGCCGGCCTTAGGGTTCGATGCCTGTTTGTTTAACAGATGTCTGGCAGAGAGGTCTAATGTTCTTATCAACTTCGGGTTGAGCCGCCCTTCGGGTTCGATGCCTGTTTGTTTAACGGATGCCTGACGGCGAGGTCAGATGTTCCTCTCAACTTCGGGTTGAGCCGGCCTTCGGATTTGATGCCTGTTTGTTAAACAGATGCTTTACAGTGAAGTCAAATGTTCCTCTAAACTTCATGTTGAGCCTACCTTCAGGTTCGATGCCTGTTTGTTTAACAGATGCCTGACGGAGAGGTCAGATGTTCCTCTCAACTTAGTGTTGAGCCGGCCTTCGGGTTCGATGCTTGTTTGTTTAACAGATGCCTGACATTGAGGTCAGATGTTCTTATCAACTTCGGGTTGAGCCGCCCTTCGGGTTCGATGCCTGTTTGTTTAACAGATGCCTGACGGCGAGGTCAAATGTTCTTCTCAACTTCAATTTGAGCCGACCTTCGGGTTCGATGCCTGTTTGTTTAACAGATGTTTGATGGCGAAGTCAGATGTTCTTATCAACTTCGGGTTGGGCCGCCCTTAGGGTTCGATGCCTGTTTGTTTCACAGATGCCTGACGCTGAGGTCAGATGTTCTTCTCAACTTCAAGTTGAGCCGGCCTTCGGGTTCGATGCCTGTTTGTTTAACAGATGATTGACGGCGAGGTCAGATGTTCTTCTCAATTAAGGATTGAGACGTCCTTCGGGTTCGATGCTTGTTTGTTTAACAGATGCCTAACGACAAGGTCAAATGTTCTTCTCAACTTCGGGTTGAGCCGGCCTTAGGGTTCGATGCCTGTTTGTTTAACAGATGTCTGGCAGAGAGGTCTAATGTTCTTATCAACTTCGGGTTGAGCCGCCCTACGGGTTTGCTGCCTGTTTGTTTAACGGATGCCTGACAGTGAGGTCAGATGTTCCTCTCAACTTCGGGTTGAGCCGGCCTTCGGATTTGATGCCTGTTTGTTTAACAGATGCTTTACAGTGAAGTCAAATGTTCCTCTAAACTTCATGTTGAGCCTACCTTCAGGTTCGATGCCTGTTTGTTTAACAGATGCCTGACGGAGAGGTCAGATGTTCCTCTCAACTTAGTGTTGAGCCGGCCTTCGGGTTCGATGCTTGTTTGTTTAACAGATGCCTGACAGTGAGGTCAGATGTTCTTATCAACTTCGGGTTGAGCCGCCCTTCGGGTTCGATGCCTGTTTGTTTAACAGATGCCTGACGGCGAGGTCAAATGTTCTTCTCAACCTCAAGTTGAGCCGACCTTCGGGTTCGATGCCTGTTTGTTTAATAGATGTTTGACGGTGAAGTCAGATGTTCTTATCAACCTCAGGTTGGGCCGCCCTTAGGGTTCGATGCCTGTTTGTTTCACAGATGCCTGACGGTGAGGTCAGATGTTCTTCTCAACTTCAAGTTGAGCCGGCCTTCGAGTTCGATGCCTGTTTGTTTAACAGATGCTTGACGGCGAGGTCAGATGTTCTTCTAAATTAAGGATTGAGACGTCCTTCGGGTTCGATGCTTGTTTGTTTAACAGATGCCTAACGGCAAGGTCAAATGTTCTTCTCAACTTCGGGTTGAGCCGGCCTTAGGGTTCGATGCCTCTTTGTTTAACAGATGTCTGGCAGAGAGGTCTAATGTTCTTATCAACT
This sequence comes from Lathyrus sativus, assembly GCA_963859935.3. Lineage (NCBI taxonomy): Eukaryota > Viridiplantae > Streptophyta > Magnoliopsida > Fabales > Fabaceae > Lathyrus > Lathyrus sativus. The sequence goes on from OZ012735.1 coordinate 381,877,092, forward strand.
TTGGGTTGAGCCGCCCTTCGGGTTCGATGCCTGTTTGTTTAACGGATGCCTGACGGTGAGGTCAGATGTTCCTCTCAACTTCGGGTTGAGTCGGCCTTCGGATTTGATGCCTGTTTGTTTAACATATGCTTTACAGTGAAGTCAAATGTTCCTCTAAACTTCATGTTGAGCCTACCTTCAGGTTCGATGCCTGTTTGTTTAACAGATGCCTGACGGAGAGGTCAGATGTTCCTCTCAACTTAGTGTTGAGCCGGCCTTCAGGTTCGATGCTTGTTTGTTTAACAGATGCCTGACAGTGAGGTCAGATGTTCTTATCAACTTCGGGTTGAGCCGCCCTTCGGGTTCAATGCCTATTTGTTTAACAGATGCCTGACGGCGAGGTCAAATGTTCTTCTCAACTTCAAGTTGAGCCGACCTTCGGGTTCGATGCCTGTTTGTTTAACAGATGTTTGACGGCGAAGTCAGATGTTCTTATCAACTTCGGGTTAGGCCGCCCTTAGGGTTCGATGCCTGTTTGTTTCACAGATGCCTGACGGTGAGGTCAGATGTTCTTCTCAACTTCAAGTTGAGCCGGCCTTCGGGTTCGATGCCTGTTTGTTTAACAGATGATTGACGGCGAGGTCAGATGTTCTTCTCAATTAAGGATTGAGACGTCCTTCGGGTTCGATGCTTGTTTGTTTAACAGATGCCTAACGGCAAGGTCAAATGTTCTTCTCAACTTCGGGTTGAGCCGGCCTTAGGGTTCGATGCCTGTTTGTTTAACAGATGTCTGGCAGAGAGGTCTAATGTTCTTATCAACTTCGGGTTAAGCCGCCCTTCGGGTTCGCTGCCTGTTTGTTTAACGGATGCCTGACAGTGAGGTCAGATGTTCCTCTCAACTTCGGGTTGAGCCGGCCTTCGGATTTGATGCCTGTTTGTTTAACAGATGCTTTACAGTGAAGTCAAATGTTCCTCTAAACTTCATGTTGAGCCTACCTTCAGGTTCGATGCCTGTTTGTTTAACAGATGCCTGACGGAGAGGTCAGATGTTCCTCTCAACTTAGTGTTGAGCCGGCCTTCGGGTTTGATGCTTGTTTGTTTAACAGATGCCTGACAGTGAGGTCAGATGTTCTTATCAACTTCGGGTTGAGCCGCCCTTCGGGTTCGATGCCTGTTTGTTTAACAGATGCCTGACGGCGAGGTCAAATGTTCTTCTCAACTTCAAGTTGAGCCGACCTTCGGGTTCGATGCCTGTTTGTTTAACAGATGTTTGACGGCGAAGTCAGATGTTCTTATCAACCTCGGGTTGGGCCGCACTTAGGGTTCGATGCCTGTTTGTTTCACAGATGCCTGACGGTGAGGTCAGATGTTCTTCTCAACTTCAAGTTGAGCCGGCCTTCGGGTTCGATGCCTGTTTGTTTAATAGATGCTTGACGACGAGGTCAGATGTTCTTCTCAATTAAGGATTGAGACGTCCTTCGGGTTCGATGCTTGTTTGTTTAACAGATGCCTAACGACAAGGTCAAATGTTCTTCTCAACTTCGGGTTGAGCCGGCCTTAGGGTTCGATGCCTCTTTGTTTAACAGATGTCTGGCAGAGAGGTCTAATGTTCTTATCAACTTTGGGTTGAGCCGCCCTTCGGGTTCGATGCCTGTTTGTTTAACGGATGCCTGACGGTGAGGTCAGATGTTCCTCTCAACTTCGGGTTGAGTCGGCCTTCGGATTTGATGCCTGTTTGTTTAACATATGCTTTACAGTGAAGTCAAATGTTCCTCTAAACTTCATGTTGAGCCTACCTTCAGGTTCGATGCCTGTTTGTTTAACAGATGCCTGACGGAGAGGTCAGATGTTCCTCTCAACTTAGTGTTGAGCCGGCCTTCGGGTTCGATGCTTGTTTGTTTAACAGATGCCTGACAGTGAGGTCAGATGTTCTTATCAACTTCGGGTTGAGCCGCCCTTCGGGTTCAATGCCTGTTTGTTTAACAGATGCCTGACGGCGAGGTCAAATGTTCTTCTCAACTTCAAGTTGAGCCGACCTTCGGGTTCGATGCCTGTTTGTTTAACAGATGTTTGACGGCGAAGTCAGATGTTCTTATCAACTTCGGGTTAGGCCGCCCTTAGGGTTCGATGCCTGTTTGTTTCACAGATGCCTGACGGTGAGGTCAGATGTTCTTCTCAACTTCAAGTTGAGCCGGCCTTCGGGTTCGATGCCTGTTTGTTTAACAGATGATTGACGGCGAGGTCAGATGTTCTTCTCAATTAAGGATTGAGACGTCCTTCGGGTTCGATGCTTGTTTGTTTAACAGATGCCTAACGGCAAGGTCAAATGTTCTTCTCAACTTCGGGTTGAACCGGCCTTAGGGTTCGATGCCTGTTTGTTTAACAGATGTCTGGCAGAGAGGTCTAATGTTCTTATCAACTTCGGGTTAAGCCGCCCTTCGGGTTCGCTGCCTGTTTGTTTAACGGATGCCTGACAGTGAGGTCAGATGTTCCTCTCAACTTCGGGTTGAGCCGGCCTTCGGATTTGATGCCTGTTTGTTTAACAGATGCTTTACAGTGAAGTCAAATGTTCCTCTAAACTTCATGTTGAGCCTACCTTCAGGTTCGATGCCTGTTTGTTTAACAGATGCCTGACGGAGAGGTCAGATGGTCCTCTCAACTTAGTGTTGAGCCGGCCTTCGGGTTCGATGCTTGTTTGTTTAACAGATGCCTGACAGTGAGGTCAGATGTTCTTATCAACTTCGGGTTGAGCTGCCCTTCGGGTTCGATGCCTGTTTGTTTAACAGATGCCTGACGGCGAGGTCAAATGTTCTTCTCAACTTCAAGTTGAGCCGACCTTCGGGTTCGATGCCTGTTTGTTTAACAGATGTTTGACGGCGAAGTCAGATGTTCTTATCAACCTCGGGTTGGGCCGCCCTTAGGGTTCGATGCCTGTTTGTTTCACAGATGCCTGACGGTGAGGTCAGATGTTCTTCTCAACTTCAAGTTGAGCCGGCCTTCGGGTTCGATGCCTGTTTGTTTAATAGATGCTTGACGACGAGGTCAGATGTTCTTCTCAATTAAGGATTGAGACGTCCTTCGGGTTCGATGCTTGTTTGTTTAACAGATGCCTAACGACAAGGTCAAATGTTCTTCTCAACTTCGGGTTGAGCCGGCCTTAGGGTTCGATGCCTGTTTGTTTAACAGATGTCTGGCAGAGAGGTCTAATGTTCTTATCAACTTCGGGTTGAGCCGCCCTTCGGGTTCGCTGCCTGTTTGTTTAACGGATGCCTGACAGTGAGGTCAGATGTTCCTCTCAACTTCGGGTTGAGCCGGCCTTCGGATTTGATGCCTGTTTGTTTAACAGATGCTTTACAGTGAAGTCAAATGTTCCTCTAAACTTCATGTTGAGCCTACCTTCAGGTTCGATGCCTGTTTGTTTAACAGATGCCTGACGGAGAGGTCAGATGTTCCTCTCAACTTAGTGTTGAGCCGGCCTTCGGGTTCGATGCTTGTTTGTTTAACAGTTGCCTGACAGTGAGGTCAGATGTTCTTATCAACTTCGGGTTGAGCCGCCCTTCGGGTTCGATGCCTGTTTGTTTAACAGATGCCTGACGGCGAGGTCAAATGTTCTTCTCAACTTCAAGTTGAGCCGACCTTCGGGTTCGATGCCTGTTTGTTTAACAGATGTTTGACGGCGAAGTCAGATGTTCTTATCAACCTCGGGTTGGGCCGCCCTTAGGGTTCGATGCCTGTTTGTTTCACAGATGCCTGACGGTGAGGTCAGATGTTCTTCTCAACTTCAAGTTGAGCTGGCCTTCGGGTTCGATGCCTGTTTGTTTAATAGATGCTTGACGATGAGGTCAGATGTTCTTCTCAATTAAGGATTGAGACGTCCTTCGGGTTCGATGCTTGTTTGTTTAACAGATGCCTAACGACAAGGTCAAATGTTCTTCTCAACTTCGGGTTGAGCCGGCCTTAGGGTTCGATGCCTGTTTGTTTAACAGATGTCTGGCAGAGAGGTCTAATGTTCTTATCAACTTCGGGTTGAGCCGCCCTTCGGGTTCGCTGCCTGTTTGTTTAACGGATGCCTGACAGTGAGGTCAGATGTTCCTCTCAACTTCGGGTTGAGCCGGCCTTCGGATTTGATGCCTGTTTGTTTAACAGATGCTTTACAGTGAAGTCAAATGTTCCTCTAAACTTCATGTTGAGCCTACCTTCAGGTTCGATGCCTGTTTGTTTAACAGATGCCTGACGGAGAGGTCAGATGTTCCTCTCAACTTAGTGTTGAGCCGGCCTTCGGGTTCGATGCTTGTTTGTTTAACAGATGCCTGACAGTGAGGTCAGATGTTCTTATCAACTTCGGGTTGAGCCGCCCTTCGGGTTCGATGCCTGTTTGTTTAACAGATGCCTGACGGCGAGGTCAAATGTTCTTCTCAACTTCAAGTTGAGCCGACCTTCGGGTTCGATGCCTGTTTGTTTAACAGATGTTTGACGACGAAGTCAGATGTTCTTATCATCCTCGGGTTGGGCCGCCCTTAGGGTTCGATGCCTGTTTGTTTCACAGATGCCTGACGGTGAGGTCAGATGTTCTTCTCAACTTCAAGTTGAGCCGGCCTTCGGGTTCGATGCCTGTTTGTTTAACAGATGCTTGACGACGAGGTCAGATGTTCTTCTAAATTAAGGATTGAGACGTCCTTCGGGTTCGATGCTTGTTTGTTTAACAGATGCCTAACGGCAAGGTCAAATGTTCTTCTCAACTTCGGGTTGAGCCGGCCTTAGGGTTCGATGCCTGTTTGTTTAACAGATGTCTGGCAGAGAGGTCTAATGTTCTTATCAACTTCGGGTTGAGCCGCCCTTCGGGTTCGATGCCTGTTTGTTTAACGGATGCCTGACGGTGAGGTCAGATGTTCCTCTCAACTTCGGGTTGAGCCGGCCTTCGGATTTGATGCCTGTTTGTTTAACAGATGCTTTACAGTGAAGTCAAATGTTCCTCTAAACTTCATGTTGAGCCTACCTTCAGGTTCGATGCCTGTTTGTTTAACAGATGCCTGACGGAGAGGTCAGATGTTCCTCTCAACTTAGTGTTGAGCCGGCCTTCGGGTTCGATGCTTGTTTGTTTAACAGATGCCTGACAGTGAGGTCAGATGTTCTTATCAACTTCGGGTTGAGCCGCCCTTCGGGTTCGATGCCTGTTTGTTTAACAGATGCCTGACGGCGAGGTCAAATGTTCTTCTCAACTTCAAGTTGAGCCGACCTTCGGGTTCGATGCCTGTTTGTTTAACAGATGTTTGACGGCGAAGTCAGATGTTCTTATCAACTTCGGGTTGGGCCGCCCTTAGGGTTCGATGCCTGTTTGTTTCACAGATGCCTGACGGTGAGGTCAGATGTTCTTCTCAACTTCAAGTTGAGCCGGCCTTCGGGTTCGATGCCTGTTTGTTTAACAGATGCTTGACGACGAGGTCAGATGTTCTTCTAAATTAAGGATTGAGACGTCCTTCGGGTTCGATGCTTGTTTGTTTAACAGATGCCTAACGGCAAGGTCAAATGTTCTTCTCAACTTCGGGTTGAGCCGGCCTTAGGGTTCGATGCCTGTTTGTTTAACAGATGTCTGGCAGAGAGGTCTAATGTTCTTATCAACTTCGGGTTGAGCCGCCCTTCGGGTTCGATGCCTGTTTGTTTAACGGATGCCTGACGGTGAGGTCAGATGTTCCTCTCAACTTCGGGTTGAGCCGGCCTTCGGAATTGATGCCTGTTTGTTTAACAGATGCTTTACAGTGAAGTCAAATGTTCCTCTAAACTTCATGTTGAGCCTACCTTCAGGTTCGATGCCTGTTTGTTTAACAGATGCCTGACGGAGAGGTCAGATGTTCCTCTCAACTTAGTGTTGAGCCGGCCTTCGGGTTCGATGCTTGTTTGTTTAACAGATGCCTGACAGTGAGGTCAGATGTTCTTATCAACTTCGGCTTGAGCCGCCTTTCGGGTTCGATGCCTGTTTGTTTAACAGATGCCTGACGGCGAGGTCAAATGTTCTTCTCAACTTCAAGTTGATCCGACCTTCGGGTTCGATGCCTGTTTGTTTAACAGATGTTTGACGGCGAAGTCAGATGTTCTTATCAACTTCAGGTTGGGCCCCCCTTAGGGTTCGATGCCTGTTTGTTTCACAGATGCCTGACGGTGAGGTCAGATGTTCTTCTCAACTTCAAGTTGAGCCGGCCTTCGGGTTCGATGCCTGTTTGTTTAACAGATGATTGACGGCGAGGTCAGATGTTCTTCTCAATTAAGGATTGAGACGTCCTTCGGGTTCGATGCTTGTTTGTTTAACAGATGCCTAACGGTAAGGTCAAATGTTCTTCTCAACTTCGGGTTGAGCCGGCCTTAGGGTTCGATGCCTGTTTGTTTAACAGATGTCTGGCAGAGAGGTCTAATGTTCTTATCAACTTCGGGTTGAGCCGCCCTTCGGGTTCGATGCCTGTTTGTTTAACGGATGCCTGACGGTGAGGTCAGATGTTCCTCTCAACTTCGGGTTGAGCCAGTCTTCGGATTTGATGCCTGTTTGTTTAACAGATGCTTTATAGTGAAGTCAAATGTTCCTCTAAACTTCATGTTGAGCCTACCTTCAGGTTCAATGCCTGTTTATTTAACAGATGCCTGACGGAGAGGTCAGATGTTCCTCTCAACTTAGTGTTGAGCCGGCCTTCGGGTTCGATGCTTGTTTGTTTAATAGATGCCTGACAGTGAGGTCAGATGTTCTTATCAACTTCGGGTTGAGCCGCCCTTCGGGTTCGATGCCTGTTTGTTTAACAGATGCCTGACGGCGAGGTCAAATGTTCTTCTCAACTTCAAGTTGAGCCGACCTTCCGGTTCGATGCCTGTTTGTTTCACAGATGTTTGACGGCGAAGTCAGATGTTCTTATCAACTTCGGGTTGGGCCGCCCTTAGGGTTCGATGCCTGTTTGTTTCACAGATGCCTGACGGTGAGGTCAGATGTTCTTCTCAACTTCAAGTTGAGCCAGCCTTCGGGTTCGATGCCTGTTTGTTTAACAGATGATTGACGGCGAGGTCAGATGTTCTTCTCAATTAAGGATTGAGACGTCCTTCGGGTTCGATGCTTGTTTGTTTAACAGATGCCTAACGGCAAGGTCAAATGTTCTTCTCAACTTCGGGTTGAGCCGGCCTTAGGGTTCGATGCCTGTTTGTTTAACAGATGTCTGGCAGAGAGGTCTAATGTTCTTATCAACTTCGGGTTGAGCCGCCCTTCGGGTTCGCTGCCTGTTTGTTTAACGGATGCCTGACAGTGAGGTCAGATGTTCCTCTCAACTTCGGGTTGAGCCGGCCTTCGGATTTGATGCCTATTTGTTTAACAGATGCTTTACAGTGAAGTCAAATGTTCCTCTAAACTTCATGTTGAGCCTACCTTCAGGTTCGATGCCTGTTTGTTTAACAGATGCCTGACGGAGAGGTCAGATGTTCCTCTCAACTTAGTGTTGAGCCGGCCTTCGGGTTCGATGCTTGTTTGTTTAACAGATGCCTGACAGTGAGGTCAGATGTTCTTATCAACTTCGGGTTGAGCCGCCCTTCGGGTTCGATGCCTGTTTGTTTAACAGATGCCTGACGGCGAGGTCAAATGTTCTTCTCAACTTCAAGTTGAGCCGACCTTCGGGTTCGATGCCTGTTTGTTTAACAGATGTTTGACGGCGAAGTCAGATGTTCTTATCAACCTCGGGTTGGCCCGCCCTTAGGGTTCGATGCGTGTTTGTTTCACAGATGCCTGACGGTGAGGTCAAATGTTCTTCTCAACTTCAAGTTGAGCCGGCCTTCGGGTTCGATGCCTGTTTGTTTAACAGATGCTTGACGACGAGGTCAGATGTTCTTCTAAATTAAGGATTGAGACGTCCTTCGGGTTCGATGCTTGTTTGTTTAACAGATGCCTAACGGCAAGGTCAAATGTTCTTCTCAACTTCGGGTTGAGCCGGCCTTAGGGTTCGATGCCTGTTTGTTTAACAGATGTCTGGCAGAGAGGTCTAATGTTCTTATCAACTTCGGGTTGAGCCGCCCTTCGGGTTCGATGCCTGTTTGTTTAACGGATGCCTGACGGTGAGGTCAGATGTTCCTCTCAACTTCGGGTTGAGCCGGCCTTCGGATTTGATGCCTGTTTGTTTAACAGATGCTTTACAGTGAAGTCAAATGTTCCTCTAAACTTCATGTTGAGCCTACCTTCAGGTTCGATGCCTGTTTGTTTAACAGATGCCTGACGGAGAGGTCAGATGTTCCTCTCAACTTAGTGTTGAGCCGGCCTTCGGGTTCGATGCTTGTTTGTTTAACAGATGCCTGACAGTGAGGTCAGATGTTCTTATCAACTTCGGGTTGAGCCGCCCTTCGGGTTCGATGCCTGTTTGTTTAACAGATGCCTGACGGCGAGGTCAAATGTTCTTCTCAACTTCAAGTTGAGCCGACCTTCGGGTTCGATGCCTGTTTGTTTAACAGATGTTTGACGACGAAGTCAGATGTTCTTATCATCCTCGGGTTGGGCCGCCCTTAGGGTTCGATGCCTGTTTGTTTCACAGATGCCTGACGGTGAGGTCAGATGTTCTTCTCAACTTCAAGTTGAGCCGGCCTTCGGGTTCGATGCCTGTTTGTTTAACAGATGCTTGACGACGAGGTCAGATGTTCTTCTAAATTAAGGATTGAGACGTCCTTCGGGTTCGATGCTTGTTTGTTTAACAGATGCCTAACGGCAAGGTCAAATGTTCTTCTCAACTTCGGGTTGAGCCGGCCTTAGGGTTCGATGCCTGTTTGTTTAACAGATGTCTGGCAGAGAGGTCTAATGTTCTTATCAACTTCGGGTTGAGCCGCCCTTCGGGTTCGATGCCTGTTTGTTTAACGGATGCCTGACGGTGAGGTCAGATGTTCCTCTCAACTTCGGGTTGAGCCGGCCTTCGGATTTGATGCCTGTTTGTTTAACAGATGCTTTACAGTGAAGTCAAATGTTCCTCTAAACTTCATGTTGAGCCTACCTTCAGGTTCGATGCCTGTTTGTTTAACAGATGCCTGACGGAGAGGTCAGATGTTCCTCTCAACTTAGTGTTGAGCCGGCCTTCGGGTTCGATGCTTGTTTGTTTAACAGATGCCTGACAGTGAGGTCAGATGTTCTTATCAACTTCGGGTTGAGCCGCCCTTCGGGTTCGATGCCTGTTTGTTTAACAGATGCCTGACGGCGAGGTCAAATGTTCTTCTCAACTTCAAGTTGAGCCGACCTTAGGGTTCGATGCCTGTTTGTTTAACAGATGTTTGACGGCGAAGTCAGATGTTCTTATCAACTTCGGGTTGGGCCGCCCTTAGGGTTCGATGCCTGTTTGTTTCACAGATGCCTGACGGTGAGGTCAGATGTTCTTCTCAACTTCAAGTTGAGCCGGCCTTCGGGTTCGATGCCTGTTTGTTTAACAGATGATTGACGGCGAGGTCAGATGTTCTTCTCAATTAAGGATTGAGACGTCCTTCGGGTTCTATGCTTGTTTGTTTAACAGATACCTAACGGTAAGGTCAAATGTTCTTCTCAACTTCGGGTTGAGCCGGCCTTAGGGTTCGATGCCTGTTTGTTTAACAGATGTCTGGCAGAGAGGTCTAATGTTCTTATCAACTTCGGGTTGAGCCGCCCTTCGGGTTCGATGCCTGTTTGTTTAACGGATGCCTGACGGTGAGGTCAGATGTTCCTCTCAACTTCGGGTTGAGCCGGTCTTCGGATTTGATGCCTGTTTGTTTAACAGATGCTTTACAGTGAAGTCAAATGTTCCTCTAAACTTCATGTTGAGCCTACCTTCAGGTTCAATGCCTGTTTATTTAACAGATGCCTGACGGAGAGGTCAGATGTTCCTCTCAACTTAGTGTTGAGCCGGCATTCGGGTTCGATGCTTGTTTGTTTAACAGATGCCTGACAGTGAGGTCAGATGTTCTTATCAACTTCGGGTTGAGCCGCCCTTCGGGTTCGATGCCTGTTTGTTTAACAGATGCCTGACGGCGAGGTCAAATGTTCTTCTCAACTTCAAGTTGAGCCGACCTTCGGGTTCGATGCCTGTTTGTTTAACAGATGTTTGACGGCAAAGTCAGATGTTCTTATCAACTTCGGGTTGGGACGCCCTTAGGGTTCGATGCCTGTTTGTTTCACAGATGCCTGACGGTGAGGTCAGATGTTCTTCTCAACTTCAAGTTGAGCCGGCCTTCGGGTTCGATGCCTGTTTGTTTAACAGATGCTTGACGGCGAGGTCAGATGTTCTTCTCAATTAAGGATTGAGACGTCCTTCGGGTTCGATGCTTGTTTGTTTAACAGATGCCTAACGGCAAGGTCAAATGTTCTTCTCAACTTCGGGTTGAGCCGGCCTTAGGGTTCGATGCCTGTTTATTTAACAGATGTCTGGCAGAGAGGTCTAATGTTCTTATCAACTTCGGGTTGAGCCGCCCTTCGGGTTCGATGCCTGTTTGTTTAACGGATGCCTGACGATGAGGTCAGATGTTCCTCTCAACTTCGGGTTGAGCCGGCCTTCGGATTTGATGCCTGTTTGTTTAACAGATGCTTTACAGTGAAGTCAAATGTTCCTCTAAACTTCATGTTGAGCCTACCTTCAGGTTCGATGCCTGTTTGTTTAACAGATGCCTGACGGAGAGGTCAGATGTTCCTCTCAACTTAGTGTTGAGCCGGCCTTCGGGTTCGATGCTTGTTTGTTTAACAGATGCCTGACAGTGAGGTCAGATGTTCTTATCAACTTCGGGTTGAGCCGCCCTTAGGGTTCGATGCCTGTTTGTTTAAAAGATGCCTGACGGCGAGGTCAAATGTTCTTCTCAACTTCAAGTTGAGCCGACCTTCGGGTTCGATGCCTGTTTGTTTAACAGATGTTTGACGGTGAAGTCAGATGTTCTTATCAACTTCGGGTTGGGCCGCCCTTAGGGTTCGATGCCTGTTTGTTTCACAGATGCCTGACGGTGAGGTCAGATGTTCTTCTCAACTTCAAGTTGAGCCGGCCTTCGGGTTCGATGCCTGTTTGTTTAACAGATGATTGACGGCGAGGTCAGATGTTCTTCTCAATTAAGGATTGAGACGTCCTTCGGGTTCGATGCTTGTTTGTTTAACAGATGCCTAACGGTAAGGTCAAATGTTCTTCTCAACTTCGGGTTGAGCCGGCCTTAGGGTTCGATGCCTGTTTGTTTAACAGATGTCTGGCAGAGAGGTCTAATGTTCTTATCAACTTCGGGTTGAGCCGCCCTTCGGGTTCGATGCCTGTTTGTTTAACGGATGCCTGACGGTGAGGTCAGATGTTCCTCTCAACTTCGGGTTGAGCCGGTCTTCGGATTTGATGCCTGTTTGTTTAACAGATGCTTTACAGTGAAGTCAAATGTTCCTCTAAACTTCATGTTGAGCCTACCTTCAGGTTCAATGCCTGTTTATTTAACAGATGCCTGACGGAGAGGTCAGATGTTCCTCTCAACTTAGTGTTGAGCCGGCCTTCGGGTTCGATGCTTGTTTGTTTAACAGATGCCTGACAGTGAGGTCAGATGTTCTTATCAACTTCGGGTTGAGCCGCCCTTCGGGTTCGATGCCTGTTTGTTTAAGAGATGCCTGACGGCGAGGTCAAATGTTCTTCTCAACTTCAAGTTGAGCCGACCTTCGGGTTCGATGCCTGTTTGTTTAACAGATGTTTGACGGCGAAGTCAGATGTTCTTATCAACTTCGGGTTGGGACGCCCTTAGGGTTCGATGCCTGTTTGTTTCACAGATGCCTGACGGTGAGGTCAGATGTTCTTCTCAACTTCAAGTTGAGCCGTCCTTCGGGTTCGATGCCTGTTTGTTTAACAGATGCTTGACGGCGAGGTCAGATGTTCTTCTCAATTAAGGATTGAGACGTCCTTCGGGTTCGATGCTTGTTTGTTTAACAGATGCCTAACGGCAAGGTCAAATGTTCTTCTCAACTTTGGGTTGAGCCGGCCTTAGGGTTCGATGCCTGTTTGTTTAACAGATGTCTGGCAGAGAGGTCTAATGTTCTTATCAACTTCGGGTTGAGCCGCCCTTCGGGTTCGATGCCTATTTGTTTAACGGATGCCAGACGGTGAGGTCAGATGTTCCTCTCAACTTCGGGTTGAGCCGGCCTTCGGATTTGATGCCTGTTTGTTTAACAGATGCTTTATAGTGAAGTCAAATGTTCCTCTAAACTTCATGTTGAGCCTACCTTCAGGTTCGATGCCTGTTTGTTTAACAGATGCCTGACGGAGAGGTCAGATGTTCCTCTCAACTTAGTGTTGAGCCAGCCTTCGGGTTCGATGCTTGTTTGTTTAACAGATGCCTGACAGTGGGGTCAGATGTTCTTATCAACTTCGGGTTGAGCCGCCCTTCGGGTTCGATGCCTGTTTGTTTAACAGATGCCTGACGGCGAGGTCAAATGTTCTTCTCAACTTCAAGTTGAGCCGACCTTCGGGTTTGATGCCTGTTTGTTTAATAGATGTTTGATGGCGAAGTCAGATGTTCTTATCAACTTCGGGTTGGGCCGCCCTTAGGGTTCGATGCCTGTTTGTTTCACAGATGCCTGACGGTGAGGTCAGATGTTCTTCTCAACTTCAAGTTGAGCCGGCCTTCGAGTTCGATGCCTGTTTGTTTAACAGATGCTTGACGGCGAGGTCAGATGTTCTTCTCAATTAAGGATTGAGACGTCCTTCGGGTTCGATGCTTGTTTGTTTAACAGATGCCTAACGGCAAGGTAAAATGTTCTTCTCAACTTTGGGTTGAGCCGACCTTAGGGTTCGATGCCTGTTTGTTTAACAGATGTCTGGCAGAGAGGTCTAATGTTCTTATCAACTTCGGGTTGAGCCGCCCTTCGGGTTCGCTGCCTGTTTGTTTAACGGATGCCTGACAGTGAGGTCAGATGTTCCTCTCAACTTCGGGTTGAGCCGGCCTTCGGATTTGATGCCTGTTTGTTTAACAGATGCTTTACAGTGAAGTCAAATGTTCCTCTAAACTTCATGTTGAGCCTACCTTCAGGTTCGATGCCTGTTTGTTTAACAGATGCCTGACGGAGAGGTCAGATGTTCCTCTCAACTTAGTGTTCAGCCGGCCTTCGGGTTCGATGCTTGTTTGTTTAACAGATGCCTGACAGTGAGGTCAGATGTTCTTATCAACTTCGGGTTGAGCCGCCCTTCGGGTTCGATGCCTGTTTGTTTAACAGATGCCTGACGGCGAGGTCAAATGTTCTTCTCAACTTCAAGTTGAGCCGACCTTCGGGTTCGATGCCTGTTTGTTTAACAGATGTTTGACGGCGAAGTCAGATGTTCTTATCAACCTCGGGTTGGGCCGCCCTTAGGGTTCGATGCCTGTTTGTTTCACAGATGCCTGACGGTGAGGTCAGATGTTCTTCTCAACTTCAAGTTGAGCCGGCCTTCGGGTTCGATGCCTGTTTGTTTAACAGATGCTTGACGACGAGGTCAGATGTTCTTCTAAATTAAGGATTGAGACGTCCTTCGGGTTCGATGCTTGTTTGTTTAACAGATGCCTAACGGCAAGGTCAAATGTTCTTCTCAACTTCGGGTTGAGCCGGCCTTAGGGTTCGATGCCTGTTTGTTTAACAGATGTCTGGCAGAGAGGTCTAATGTTCTTATCAACTTCGGGTTGAGCCGCCCTTCGGGTTCGATGCCTATTTGTTTAACGGATGCCTGACGGTGAGGTCAGATGTTCCTCTCAACTTCGGGTTGAGCCGGCCTTCGGATTTGATGCCTGTTTGTTTAACAGATGCTTTACAGTGAAGTCAAATGTTCCTCTAAACTTCATGTTGAGCCTACCTTCAGGTTCGATGCCTGTTTGTTTAACAGATGCCTGACGGAGAGGTCAGATGTTCCTCTCAACTTAGTGTTGAGCCGGCCTTCGGGTTCGATGCTTGTTTGTTTAACAGATGCCTGACAGTGAGGTCAGATGTTCTTATCAACTTCGGGTTGAGCCGCCCTTCGGGTTCGATGCCTGTTTCTTTAACAGATGCCTGACGGCGAGGTCAAATGTTCTTCTCAACTTCAAGTTGAGCCGACCTTCGGGTTCGATGCCTGTTTGTTTAACAGATGTTTGACGGCGAAGTCAGATGTTCTTATCAACTTCGGGTTGGGCCGCCCTTAGGGTTCGATGCCTGTTTGTTTCACAGATGCCTGACGGTGAGGTCAGATGTTCTTCTCAACTTCAAGTTGAGCCGACCTTCGGGTTCGATGCCTGTTTGTTTAACAGATGATTGACGGCGAGGTCAGATGTTCTTCTCAATTAAGGATTGAGACGTCCTTCGGGTTCGATGCTTGTTTGTTTAACAGATGCCTAACGGCAAGGTCAAATGTTCTTCTCAACTTCGGGTTGAGCCGGCCTTAGGGTTCGATGCCTGTTTGTTTAACAGATGTCTGGCAGAGAGGTCTAATGTTCTTATCAACTTCGGGTTGAGCCGCCCTTCGGGTTCGATGCCTGTTTGTTTAACGGATGCCTGACGGTGAGGTCAGATGTTCCTCTCAACTTCGGGTTGAGCCGGTCTTCGGATTTGATGCCTGTTTGTTTAACAGATGCTTTACAGTGAAGTCAAATGTTCCTCTAAACTTCATGTTGAGCCTACCTTCAAGTTCAATGCCTGTTTATTTAACAGATGCCTGACGGAGAGGTCAGATGTTCCTCTCAACTTAGTGTTGAGCCGGCCTTCGGGTTCGATGCTTGTTTGTTTAACAGATGCCTGACAGTGAGGTCAGATGTTCTTATCAACTTCGGGTTGAGCCGCCCTTCGGGTTCGATGCCTGTTTGTTTAACAGATGCCTGACGGCGAGGTCAAATGTTCTTCTCAACTTCAAGTTGAGCCGACCTTCGGGTTCGATGCCTGTTTGTTTAACAGATGTTTGACGGCGAAGTCAGATGTTCTTATCAACTTCGGGTTGGGACGCCCTTAAGGTTCGATGCCTGTTTGTTTCACAGATGCCTGACGGTGAGGTCAGATGTTCTTCTCAACTTCAAGTTGAGCCGGCCTTCGGGTTCGATGCCTGTTTGTTTAACAGATGCTTGACGGCGAGGTCAGATGTTCTTCTCAATTAAGGATTGAGACGTCCTTCGGGTTCGATGCTTGTTTGTTTAACAGATTCCTAACGGCAAGGTCAAATGTTCTTCTCAACTTCGGGTTGAGCCGACCTTAGGGTTCGATGCCTGTTTATTTAACAGATGTCTGGCAGAGAGATCTAATGTTCTTATCAACTTCGGGTTGAGCCGCCCTTCGGGTTCGATGCCTGTTTGTTTAACGGATGCCTGACGGTGAGGTCAGATGTTCCTCTCAACTTCGGGTTGAGCCGGCCTTCGGATTTGATGCCTGTTTGTTTAATAGATGCTTTACAGTGAAGTCAAATGTTCCTCTAAACTTCATGTTGAGCCTACCTTCAGGTTCGATGCCTGTTTGTTTAACAGATGCCTGACGGAGAGGTCAGATGTTCCTCTCAACTTAGTGTTCAGCCGGCCTTCGGGTTCGATGCTTGTTTGTTTAACAGATGCCTGACAGTGAGGTCAGATGTTCTTATCAACTTCGGGTTGAGCCTCCCTTCGGGTTCGATGCCTGTTTGTTTAACAGATGCCTGACGGCGAGGTCAAATGTTCTTCGCAACTTCAAGTTGAGCCGACCTTCGGGTTCAATGCCTGTTTGTTTAACAGATGTTTGACGGCGAAGTCAGATGTTCTTATCAACTTCGGGTTGGGCCGCCCTTAGGGTTCGATGCCTGTTTGTTTCACAGATACCTGACGGTGAGGTCAGATGATCTTCTCAACTTCAAGTTGAGCCGGCCTTCGAGTTCGATGCCTGTTTGTTTAACAGATGCTTGACGGCGAGGTCAGATGTTCTTCTCAATTAAGGATTGAGACGTCCTTCGGGTTCGATGCTTGTTTGTTTAACAGATGCCTAACGGCAAGGTCAAATGTTCTTCTCAACTTCGGGTTGAGCCGGCCTTAGGGTTCGATGCCTATTTGTTTAACAGATGTCTGGCAGAGAGGTCTAATGTTCTTATCAACTTCGGGTTGAGCCGCCCTTCGGGTTCGATGCCTGTTTGTTTAACGGATGCCTGACGGTGTGCTCAGATGTTCCTCTCAACTTCGGGTTGAGCCGGCCTTCGGATTTGATGCCTGTTTGTTTAACAGATGCTTTACAGTGAAGTCAAATGTTCCTCTAAACTTCATGTTGAGCCTACCTTCAGGTTCGATGCCTGTTTGTTTAACAGATGCCTGACGGAGAGGTCAGATGTTCCTCTCAACTTAGTGTTGAGCCAGCCTTCGGGTTTGATGCTTGTTTGTTTAACAGATGCCTGACAGTGAGGTCAGATGTTCTTATCAACTTCGGGTTGAGCCGCCCTTCGGGTTCGATGCCTGTTTGTTTAACAGATGCCTGACGGCGAGGTCAAATGTTCTTCTCAACTTCAAGTTGAGCCGACCTTCGGGTTCGATGCCTGTTTGTTTAACAGATGTTTGACGGCGAAGTCAGATGTTCTTATCAACTTCGGGTTGGGACGCCCTTAGGGTTCGATGCCTGTTTGTTTCACAGATGCCTGACGGTGAGGTCAGATGTTCTTCTCAACTTCAAGTTGAGCCGGCCTTCGGGTTCGATGCCTGTTTGTTTAACAGATGCTTGACGGCGAGGTCAGATGTTCTTCTCAATTAAGGATTGAGACGTCCTTCGGGTTCGATGCTTGTTTGTTTAACAGATGCCTAACGGCAAGGTCAAATGTTCTTCTCAACTTCGGGTTGAGCCGACCTTAGGGTTCGATGCCTGTTTATTTAACAGATGTCTGGCAGAGAGATCTAATGTTCTTATCAACTTCGGGTTGAGCCGCCCTTCGGGTTCGATGCCTGTTTGTTTAACGGATGCCTGACAGTGAGGTCAGATGTTCCTCTCAACTTCGGGTTGAGCCGGCCTTCGGATTTGATGCCTGTTTGTTTAACAGATGCTTTACAGTGAAGTCAAATGTTCCTCTAAACTTCATGTTGAGCCTACCTTCAGGTTCGATGCCTGTTTGTTTAACAGATGCCTGACGGAGAGGTCAGATGTTCCTCTCAACTTAGTGTTCAGCCGGCCTTCGGGTTCGATGCTTGTTTGTTTAACAGATGCCTGACAGTGAGGTCAGATGTTCTTATCAACTTCGGGTTGAGCCGCCCTTCGGGTTCGATGCCTGTTTGTTTAACAGATGCCTGACGGCGAGGTCAAATGTTCTTTGCAACTTCAAGTTGAGCCGACCTTCGGGTTCAATGCCTGTTTGTTTAACAGATGTTTGACGGCGAAGTCAGATGTTCTTATCAACTTCGGGTTGGGCCGCCCTTAGGGTTCGATGCCTGTTTGTTTCACAGATGCCTGACGGTGAGGTCAGATGATCTTCTCAACTTCAAGTTGAGCCGGCCTTCGAGTTCGATGCCTGTTTGTTTAACAGATGCTTGACGGCGAGGTCAGATGTTCTTCTCAATTAAGGATTGAGACGTCCTTCGGGTTCGATGCTTGTTTGTTTAACAGATGCCTAACGGCAAGGTCAAATGTTCTTCTCAACTTCGGGTTGAGCCGGCCTTAGGGTTCGATGCCTATTTGTTTAACAGATGTCTGGCAGAGAGGTCTAATGTTCTTATCAACTTCGGGTTGAGCCGCCCTTCGGGTTCGATGCCTGTTTGTTTAACGGATGCCTGACGGTGTGGTCAGATGTTCCTCTCAACTTCGGGTTGAGCCGGCCTTCGGATTTGATGCCTGTTTGTTTAACAGATGCTTTACAGTGAAGTCAAATGTTCCTCTAAACTTCATGTTGAGCCTACCTTCAGGTTCGATGCCTGTTTGTTTAACAGATGCCTGACGGAGAGGTCAGATGTTCCTCTCAACTTAGTGTTGAGCCGGCCTTCGGGTTCGATGCTTGTTTGTTTAACAGATGCCTGACAGTGAGGTCAGATGTTCTTATCAACTTCGGGTTGAGCCGCCCTTCGGGTTCGATGCCTGTTTGTTTAACAGATGCCTGACGGCGAGGTCAAATGTTCTTCTCAACTTCAAGTTGAGCCGACCTTCGGGTTCGATGCCTGTTTGTTTAACAGATGTTTGACGGAGAAGTCAGATGTTCTTATCAACTTCGGGTTGGGCCGCCCTTAGGGTTCGATGCCTGTTTGTTTCACAGATTCCTGACGGTGAGGTCAGATGTTCTTCTCAACTTCAAGTTGAGCCGGCCTTCGGGTTAGATGCCTGTTTGTTTAACAGATGCTTGACAGCGAGGTCAGATGTACTCTCAATTAAGGATTGAGACGTCCTTCGGGTTCGATGCTTGTTTGTTTAACAGATGCCTAACGGCAAGGTCAAATGTTCTTCTCAACTTCGGGTTGAGCCGGCCTTAGGGTTCGATGCCTATTTGTTTAACAGATGTCTAGCAGAGAGGTCTAATGTTCTTATCAACTTCGGGTTGAGCCGCCCTTCGGGTTCGATGCCTGTTTGTTTAACGGATGCCTGACGGTGAGGTCAGATGTTCCTCTCAACTTCGGGTTGAGCCGGCCTTCGGATTTGATGCCTGTTTGTTTAACAGATGCTTTACAGTGAAGTCAAATGTTCCTCTAAACTTCATGTTGAGCCTACCTTCAGGTTCGATGCCTGTTTGTTTAACACATGCCTGACGGAGAGGTCAGATGTTCCTCTCAACTTAGTGTTGAGCCGGCCTTCGGGTTCGATGCTTGTTTGTTTAACAGATGCCTGACAGTGAGGTCAGATGTTCTTATCAACTTCGGGTTGAGCCGCCCTTCGGGTTCGATGCCTGTTTGTTTAACAGATGCCTGATGGCGAGGTCAAATGTTCTTCTCAACTTCAAGTTGAGCCGACCTTCGAGTTCGATGCCTGTTTGTTTAACAGATGTTTGACGGAGAAGTCAGATGTTCTTATCAACTTCGGGTTGGGCCGCCCTTAGGGTTCGATGCCTGTTTGTTTCACAGATTCCTGACGGTGAGGTCAGATGTTCTTCTCAACTTCAAGTTGAGCCGGCCTTTGGGTTCGATGCCTGTTTGTTTAACAGATGCTTGACAGCGAGGTCAGATGTTCTTCTCTATTAAGGATTGAGACGTCCTTCGGGTTCGATGCTTGTTTGTTTAACAGATGCCTAACGGCAAGGTCAAATGTTCTTCTCAACTTCGGGTTGAGCCGGCCTTAGGGTTCGATGCCTATTTGTTTAACAGATGTCTAGCAGAGAGGTCTAATGTTCTTATCAACTTCGGGTTGAGCCGCCCTTCGGGTTCGATGCCTGTTTGTTTAACGGATGCCTGACGGTGAGGTCAGATGTTCCTCTCAACTTCGGGTTGAGCCGGCCTTCGGATTTGATGCCTGTTTGTTTAACAGATGCTTTACAGTGAAGTCAAATGTTCCTCTAAACTTCATGTTGAGCCTACCTTCAGGTTCGATGCCTGTTTGTTTAACAGATGCCTGACGGAGAGGTCAGATGTTCCTCTCAACTTAGTGTTGAGCCAGCCTTCGGGTTTGATGCTTGTTTGTTTAACAGATGCCTGACAGTGAGGTCAGATGTTCTTATCAACTTCGGGTTGAGCCGCCCTTCGGGTTCGATGCCTGTTTGTTTAACAAATGCCTGACGGCGAGGTCAAATGTTCTTCTCAACTTCAAGTTGAGCCGACCTTCGGGTTCGATGCCTGTTTGTTTAACAGATGTTTGACAGCGAAGTCAGATGTTCTTATCAACTTCGGGTTGGGCCGCCCTTAGGGTTCGATGCCTGTTTGTTTCACAGATGCCTGACGGTGAGGTCAGATGTTCTTCTCAACTTCAAGTTGAGCCGGCCTTCGGGTTCGATGCCTGTTTGTTTAACAGATGCTTGACAGCGAGGTCAGATGTTCTTCTCAATTAAGGATTGAGACGTCCTTCGGATTCGATGCTTGTTTATTTAACAGATGCCTAACGGCAAGGTCAAATGTTCTTCTCAACTTTGGGTTAAGCCGGCCTTAGGGTTCGATGCCTGTTTGTTTAACAGATGTCTGGCAGAGAGGTCTAATGTTCTTATCAACTTCGGGTTGAGCCGCCCTTCGGGTTCGATGCCTGTTTGTTTAACGGATGCCTGATGGTGAGGTCAGATGTTCCTCTCAACTTCGGGTTGAGCCGGCCTTCGGATTTGATGCCTGTTTGTTTAACAGATGCTTTACAGTGAAGACAAATGTTCCTCTAAACTTCATGTTGAGCCTACCTTCAGGTTCGATGCCTGTTTGTTTAACAGATGCCTGACGGAGAGGTCAGATGTTCCTCTCAACTTAGTTTTGAGCCGGCCTTCGGGTTCGATGCTTGTTTGTTTAACAGATGCCTGACAGTGAGGTCAGATGTTCTTATCAACTTCGGGTTGAGCCGCCCTTCGGGTTCGATGCCTGTTTGTTTAACAGATTCCTGACGGCGAGGTCAAATGTTCTTCTCAACTTCAAGTTGAGCCGACCTTCGGGTTCGATGCCTCTTTGTTTAACAAATGTTTGACGGCGAAGTCAGATGTTCTTATCAACTTCGGGCTGGGCCGCCCTTAGGGTTCGATGCCTGTTTGTTTCACAGATGCCTGACGGTGAGGTCAGATGTTCTTCTCAACTTCAAGTTGAGCCGGCCTTCGGGTTCGATGCCTGTTTGTTTAACAGATGCTTGACGGCGAGGTCAGATTTTCTTCTCAATTAAGGATTGAGACGTCCTTCGGGTTCGATGCTTGTTTGTTTAACAGATGCCTAACGGCAAGGTCAAATGTTCTTCTCAACTTCGGGTTGAGCCGGCCTTAGGGTTCGATGCCTGTTTGTTTAACAGATGTCTGGCAGAGAGGTCTAATGTTCTTATCAACTTCGGGTTGAGCCGCCCTTCGGGTTCGATGCCTGTTTGTTTAACGGATGCCTGATGGTGAGGTCAGATGTTCCTCTCAACTTCGGGTTGAGCCGGCCTTCGGATTTGATGCCTGTTTGTTTAACAGATGCTTTACAGTGAAGTCAAATGTTCCTCTAAACTTCATGTTGAGCCTACCTTTAGGTTCGATGCCTGTTTGTTTAACAGATGCCTGACGGAGAGGTCAGATGTTCCTCTCAACTTAGTGTTGAGCCGGCCTTCGGGTTCGATGCTTGTTTGTTTAACAGATGCCTGACAGTGAGGTCAGATGTTCTTATCAACTTCGGGTTGAGCTGCCCTTCGGGTTCGATGCCTGTTTGTTTAACAGATGCCTGACGGCGAGGTCAAATGTTCTTCGCAACTTCAAGTTGAGCCGACCTTCGGGTTCAATGCCTGTTTGTTTAACAGATGTTTGACGGCGAAGTCAGATGTTCTTATCAACTTCGGGTTGGGCCGCCCTTAGGGTTCGATGCCTGTTTGTTTCACAGATGCCTGACGGTGAGGTCAGATGTTCTTATCAACTTCAAGTTGAGCTGGCCTTCGGGTTCGATGCTTGTTTGTTTAACAGATGCTTGACGGCGAGGTCAGATGTTCTTCTCAATTAAGGATTGAGACGTCCTTCGGGTTCGATGCTTGTTTGTTTAACAGATGCCTAACGGCAAGGTCAAATGTTCTTCTCAACTTCGGGTTGAGCCGACCTTAGGGTTCGATGCCTGTTTGTTTAACAGATGTCTGGCAGAGAGGTCTAATGTTCTTATCAACTTCGGGTTGAGCCGCCCTTCGGGTTCGATGCCTGTTTGTTTAACGGATGCATGACAGTGAGGTCAGATGTTCCTCTCAACTTCGGGTTGAGCCGGCCTTCGGATTTGATGCCTGTTTGTTTAACAGATGCTTTACAGTGAAGACAAATGTTCCTCTAAACTTCATGTTGAGCCTACCTTCAGGTTTGATGCCTGTTTGTTTAACAGATGCCTGACGGCGAGGTCAAATGTTCTTCTCAACTTCAAGTTGAGCCGACCTTCGGGTTCGATGCCTCTTTGTTTAACAGATGTTTGACGGAGAGGTTAGATGTTCTTATCAACTTCGGGTTGGGCCGCCCTTAGGGTTCGATGCCTGTTTGTTTCACAGATGCCTGACGGTGAGGTCAGATGTTCTTCTCAACTTCGGGTTGAGCCGCCCTTCGGGTTCGATGCCTGTTTGTTTAACAGATGCCTGACGGTGAGGTCAGATGTTCTTCTAAACTTCAGGTTGAGCCGGCCTTCGGATTTGATGCCTGTTTGTTTAACAGATGCTTGACAGTGAAGTCAAATGTTCCTCTCAACTTCATGTTCAGTCGACCTTCAAGTTCAATGCCTGTTGGTTTAAGAGATGCCTGGCGGCGAGGTCAGATGTTCCTTTCAACTTCGTGTTGAACGGGCCTTCGGGTTCGATGCCTGTTTGTTTACCAGATGCCTGGCGGAGAGGTCAAATGTTCTTCTCAACTTCGGGTTGAGCCGCCCTTCGGGTTCGATGCCTGTTTGTTTCACAGATGCCTGACGGTGAGGTCAGATTTTCTTCTCAACTTCGGGTTGAGCCGGCCTTCGGATATGATGTCTGTTTGTTTAACAGATGCTTGAAAGTGAAGTCAAAAGTTCCTCTCAACTTCATGTTGATCCGACCTTCAGGTTCAATGCCTGTTTGTTTAACAGATGCCTAACAGCGAGGCCAGATGTTCCTCTCAACTTCGTGTTGAGCCGGACTTCGGGTTCGATGCCTGTTTGTTTAACAAATGCCTGACAGCGAGGTCAGATGTTCTTATCAACTTCGGGTTGAGGCGGCCTTTGGGTTCGATGCCTGTTTGTTTAACAGATGCCTGACAGTGAAGTCTGATGTTCTTATCAACTTCAGGTTGAGCCGCCCTTCGGGTTCAATGCCTGTTTTTTTAAGAGATGCCTGACAGCGAGGTCAGATGTTCCTCTCAAATTCGTGTTGTGCCGGTCTTCGGGTTCGATGCCTGTTTGTTTAAGAGATGCCTGACGGTAAGGTCAGATGTTTTTATCAACTTCAGGTTGAGCCGCCCTTCGGGTTCGATGCCTGGTTTTTTAACAGATGCCTGGCGTTGAGGTCAGATGTTCTTTTCAACTTCGGGTTGAGTCGGCCTTCGGATTTGATGCCTGTATGTTTAACAGATGCTTGACAGTGAAGTCAGATGTTCCTCTCAACTTCGGGTTAAGCCGGCCTTCGGATTTAACGCCTGTTTATTTAACAGATGCCTGACGTCGATGTCAGATGTTCCTCTCAACTTCGTGTTTAGCCGGCCTTCGGGTTCGATGCCTGTTTGTTTAACAGATGCCTGACGGAGAGGTCAGATGTTCTAATCAACTTCGGGTTTAGCCGCCCTTCGGGTTCGATGCCTGTTTGTTTAACAGATGCCTGACGGAGAGGTCAGATGTTCCTCTTAACTTCGTGTTCAGCCGGTCTTCGGGTTCGACGCCTGTTTGTTTAACAGATGCCTGACAGTGAGGTCATATGTTCTTATCAACTTCGGGTTTGTTCTGGCCTTCGGGTTCGATGCTTGTTTATTTAAGAGATGCCTGATGGCGAAGTCAGATGTTCTTATCAACTTCGGGTTGAGCCGCAATTTGGGTTCGATGGTTGTTTGTTTAACAGATGCCTGACGGTGAGGTTTGATTTTCTTCTCAACTTCGTGTTGAGCCGGCCATCGAGTTCGATGCCTGTTTGTTTAACAGATGCCTGACGGCGAGGTCAGATGTTCTTATCAATTTCGGGTTGGGCCGGCCTTCGGGTTCGATGCCTGTTTGTTTAACAGATGCCTGACAGCGAGGTCAGATGTTCTTATCAACTTCGGGTTGAGCCGACCTTCGGGTTCGATGCCTGTTTGTTTAACAGATGTTTGACGGCGAAGTCAGATGTTCTTATCAACTTCGGGTTGGGCCGCCCTTAGGGTTCAATTCCTGTTTGTTTCACAGATGCCTGACGGTGAGGTCAGATGTTCTTCTCAACTTCAAGTTGAGCCGGCCTTCGGGTTCGATGCCTATTTGTTTAACAGATGCTTGACGGCGAGGTCAGATGTTCTTCTCAATTAAGGATTGAGACATCCTTCGGGTTCGATGCTTGTTTGTTTAACAGATGCCTAACGGCAAGGTCAAATGTTCTTCTCAACTTCGGGTTGAGCCGGCCTTAGGGTTCGATGCCTGTTTGTTTAACAAATGTCTGGCAGAGAGGTCTAATGTTCTTATCAACTTCGGGTTGAGCCGCCCTTCGGGTTCGATGCCTGTTTGTTTAACGGATGCCTGACAGTGAGGTCAGATGTTCCTCTCAACTTCGGGTTGAGCCGGCCTTCGGATTTGATGCCTGTTTGTTTAACAGATGCTTTATAGTGAAGTCAAATGTTCCTCTAAACTTCATGTTGAGCCTACCTTCAGGTTCAATGCCTGTTTGTTTAACAGATGCCTGATGGAGAGGTCAGATGTTCCTCTCAACTTAGTGTTGAGCCGGCCTTCGGGTTCGATGCTTGTTTGTTTAACAGATGCCTGACAGTGAGGTCAGATGTTCTTATCAACTTCGGGTTGAGCCGCCCTTCGGGTTCGATGCGTGTTTGTTTAACAGATGCCTGACGGCGAGGTCAAATGTTCTTCTCAACTTCAAGTTGAGCCGACCTTCGGGTTCGATGCCTGTTTGTTTAACAGATGTTTGACGATGAAGTCAGATGTTCTTATCAACTTCGGGTTTGGCCGCCCTTAGGGTTCGATGCCTGTTTGTTTCACAGCTGCCTGACGGTGAGGTCAGATGTTCTTCTCAACTTCAAGTTGAGCCGGCCTTCGGGTTCGATGCCTGTTTGTTTAACAGATGCTTGACGGCGAGGTCAGATGTTCTTCTCAATTAAGGATTGAGACGTCCTTCGGGTTCGATGCTTGTTTGTTTAACAGATGCCTAACGGCAAGGTCAAATGTTCTTCTCAACTTCGGGTTGAGCCGGCCTTAGGGTTCGATGCCTGTTTGTTTAACAGATGTCTGGCAGAGAGGTCTAATGTTCTTATCAACTTCGGGTTGAGCCGCCCTTCGGGTTCGATTCCTGTTTGTTTAACGGATGCCTGACGGTGAGGTCAGATGTTCTTATCAACTTCGGGTTGAGCCGGCCTTCGGATTTGATGCCTGTTTGTTTAACAGATGCTTTACAGTGAAGTCAAATGTTCCTCTAAACTTCATGTTGAGCCTACCTTCAGGTTCGATGCCTGTTTGTTTAACAGATGCCTGACGGTGAGGTGAGATGTTCCTCTCAACTTCGGGTTGAGCCGGCCTTCGGGTTCGATGCCTGTTTGTTTCACAGATGCCTGACGGCGAGGTCAGATGTTCTTATCAACTTCGGGTTGAGCCGCCCTTCGGGTTCGATGCCTGTTTGTTTAACAGATGCCTGACGGCGAGGTCAAATGTTCTTCTCAACTTCAAGTTGAGCCGACCTTCGGGTTCGATGCCTGTTTGTTTAACAGATGTTTGACTGCGAAGTCAGATGTTCTTATCAACTTCGGGTTTGGCCGCCCTAAGGGTTCGATGCCTGTTTGTTTCACAGATGCCTGACGGTGAGGTCAGATGTTCTTCTCAACTTCAAGTTGAGCCGGCCTTCGGGTTCGATGCCTGTTTGTTTAACAGATGCTTGACGGCGAGGTCAGATGTTCTTCTCAATTAAGGATTGAGATGTCCTTCGGGTTCGATGCTTGTTTGTTTAACAGATGCCTAACGGCAAGGTCAAATGTTCTTCTCAACTTCGGGTTGAGCCGGCCTTAGGGTTCGATGCCTGTTTGTTTAACAGATGTCTGGCAGAGAGGTCTAATGTTCTTATCAACTTCGGGTTGAGCCGCCCTTCGGGTTCGATGCCTGTTTGTTTAACGGATGCCTGACGGTGAGGTCAGATGTTCCTCTCAACTTCGGGTTGAGTCGGCCTTCGGATTTGATGCCAGTTTGTTTAACAGATGCTTTACAGTGAAGTCAAATGTTCCTCTAAACTTCATGTTGAGCCTACCTTCAGGTTCGATGCCTGTTTGTTTAACAGATGCCTGACGGAGAGGTCAGATGTTCCTCTCAACTTAGTGTTGAGCCGGCCTTCGGGTTCGATGCTTGTTTGTTTAACAGATGCCTGACAGTGAGGTCAGATGTTCTTATCAACTTCGGGTTGAGCCGCCCTTCGGGTTCGATGCCTGTTTGTTTAACAGATGCCTGACGACGAGGTCAGATGTTCTTCTCAACTTCAAGTTGAGACGACCTTCGGGTTTGATGCCTGTTTGTTTAACAGATGTTTGACGGCGAAGTCAGATGTTCTTATCAACTTCGGGTTAGGCCGCCCTTAGGGTTCGATGCCTGTTTGTTTCACAGATGCCTGACGGTGAGGTCAGATGTTCTTCTCAACTTCAAGTTGAGCCGGCCTTCGGGTTCGATGCCTGTTTGTTTAACAGATGCTTGACGGCGAGGTCAGATGTTCTTCTCAATTAAGGATTGAGATGTCCTTCGGGTTCGATGCTTGTTTGTTTAACAGATGCCTAACGGCAAGGTCAAATGTTCTTCTCAACTTCGGGTTGAGCCGGCCTTAGGGTTCGATGCCTGTTTGTTTAACAGATGTCTGGCAGAGAGGTCTAATGTTCTTATCAACTTCGGGTTGAGCCGCCCTTCGGGTTCGATGCCTGTTTGTTTAACGGATGCCTGACGGTGAGGTCAGATGTTCCTCTCAACTTCGGGTTGAGCCGGCCTTCGGATTTGATGCCTGTTTGTTTAACAGATGCTTTACAGTGAAGTAAAATGTTCCTCTAAACTTCATGTTGAGCCTACCTTCAGGTTCGATGCCTATTTGTTTAACAGATGCCAGATGTTCCTCTCAACTTAGTGTTGAGCCGGCCTTTGGGTTCGATACCTGTTTGTTTAACAGATGCCTGACGGTGAAGTCAGATGTTCTTATCAACTTCGGGTTGAGCCGCCCTTCGGGTTCGATGCCTGTTTGTTTAAGAGATGCCTGACAGCGAGGTCAGATGTTCCTCTCAAATTCGTGTTGTGCCGGTCCTCGGGTTCGATGCCTGTTTGTTTAAGAGATGCCTGACGGCAAGGTCAGATGTTTTTATCAACTTCAGGTTGAGCCGCCCTTTGGGTTCGATGCCTGGTTTTTTAACAGATGCCTGACGTTGAGGTCAGATGTTCTTTTCAACTTCGGGTTGAGTCGGCCTTCGGATTTGATGCCTGTATGTTTAACAGATGCTTGACAGTGAAGTCAGATGTTCCTCTCAACTTCGGGTTAAGCCGGCCTTCGGATTTAACGCCTGTTTATTTAACAGATGCCTGACGTCGATGTCAGATGTTCCTCTCAACTTCGTGTTGAGCCGGCCTTCGGGTTCGATGCCTGTTTGTTTAACAGATGCCTGACGGGGAGGTCAGATGTTCTAATCAACTTCGGGTTGAGCCGCCCTTCGGGTTCGATGCCTGTTTGTT
Organism: Lathyrus sativus; assembly: GCA_963859935.3. NCBI lineage: Eukaryota > Viridiplantae > Streptophyta > Magnoliopsida > Fabales > Fabaceae > Lathyrus > Lathyrus sativus. Next base: position 381,904,398 of record OZ012735.1, read on the forward strand.
TAACAGATGCCTGACGGAGAGGTCAGATGTTCCTCTTAACTTTGTGTTGAGCCGGTCTTCGGGTTCGATGCCTGTTTGTTTAACAGATGCCTGACAGTGAGGTCATATGTTCTTATCAACTTCGGGTTGAGCTGGCCTTCGGGTTCGATGCCTGTTTGTTTAAGAGATGCCTGATGGCGAAGTCAGATGTTCTTATCAACTTCGGGTTGAGCCAGCCTTAGGGTTCGATGCCTGTTTGTTTAACAGATGCCTGACGGTGAGGTTTGATTTTCTTCTCAACTTCGTGTTGAGCCGGCCATCGAGTTCGATGCCTGTTTGTTTAACAGATGCCTGACGGTGAGGTGAGATGTTCCTCTCAACTTCGGGTTGAGCCGGCCTTCGGGTTCGATGCCTGTTTGTTTCACAGATGCCTGACGGCGAGGTCAGATGTTCTTATCAACTTCGGGTTGAGCCGCCCTTCGGGTTCGATGCTTGTTTGTTTATCAGATGCCTGACGGCGAGGTCAAATGTTCTTCTCATCTTCAAGTTGAGCCGACCTTCGGGTTCGATGCCTGTTTGTTTAACAGATGTTTGACGGCGAAGTCAGATGTTCTTATCAACTTCGGGTTGGGACGCCCTTAGGGTTCGATGCCTGTTTGTTTCACAGATGCCTGACGGTGAGGTCAGATGTTCTTCTCAACTTCAAGTTGAGCCGACCTTCGGGTTCGATGCCTGTTTGTTTAACAGATGCTTGACGGCGAGGTCAGATGTTCTTCTCAATTAAGGATTGAGACGTCCTTCGGGTTCGATGCTTGTTTGTTTAACAGATGCCTAACGGCAAGGTCAAATGTTCTTCTCAACTTCGGGTTGATCCGGCCTTAGGGTTTGATGCCTGTTTGTTTAACAGATGTCTGGAAGAGAGGTCTAATGTTCTTATCAACTTCGGGTTGAGCCGCCCTTCGGGTTCGATGCCTGTTTGTTTAACGGATGCCTGACGGTGAGGTGAGATGTTCCTCTCAACTTCGGGTTGAGCCGGCCTTCGGATTTGATGCCTGTTTGTTTAACAGATGCTTTACACTGAAGTCAAATATTCCTCTAAACTTCATGTTGAGCCTACCTTCAGGTTCGATGCCTGTTTGTTTAACAGATGCCTAACGGAGAGGTCAGATGTTCCTCTCAACTTAGTGTTGAGCCGGCCTTCGGGTTCGATGCTTGTTTGTTTAACAGATGCCTGACAGTGAGGTCAGATGTTCTTATCAACTTCGGGTTGAGTCGTCCTTCGGGTTCGATGCCTGTTTGTTTAATAGATGCCTGACGGTGAGGTCAAATGTTCTTCTCAACTTCAAGTTGAGCCGACCTTCGGGTTCGATGCCTGTTTGTTTAACAGATGTTTGATGGCGAGGTCAGATGTTCTTCTCAATTAAGGATTGAGTCGGCCTTCGGGTTCAATGCCTGTTTGTTTAACAGATGCCTGGCGGAGAGGTCAAATGTTCTTCTCAACTTCGGGTTGAGCCGCCCTTCGGATTTGATGCCTGTTTGTTTAACAGATGCCTGACGGTGAGGTCAGATGTTCTTCTAAACTTCAGGTTGAGCCGGCCTTCGTATTTGATGCCTGTTTGTTTAACAGATGCTTGACAGTGAAGTCAAATGTTCCTCTCAACTTCATGTTCAGTCGACCTTCAAGTTCAATGCCTGTTGGTTTAAGAGATGCCTGACGGTGAGGTCAGATGTTCCTTTCAACTTCGTGTTGAGCGGGCCTTCGGGTTCGATGCCTGTTTGTTTAACAGATGCCTGACAGCGAGGTCAGATGTTCTTATCAACTTCGGGTTGAGCCGGCCTTCGGGTTCGGTGCCTGTTTGTTTAACAGATGCCTGACAGCGAAGTCAGATGTTCTTATCAACTTCGGGTTGAGTCGACCTTCGGGTTCGATGCCTGTTTGTTTACCAAATGCCTGGCGGAGAGGTCAAATGTTCTTCTCAACTTCGGGTTGAGCCGCCCTTCGGGTTCGATGCCTGTTTGTTTCACAGATGCCTGACGGTGAGGTCAGATTTTCTTCTCAACTTCGGGTTGAGCCGGCCTTCGGATATGATGTCTGTGTGTTTAACAGATGCTTGAAAGTGAAGTCAAAAGTTCCTCTCAACTTCATGTTGAGCCGACCTTCAGGTTCAATGCCTGTTTGTTTAAGAGATGCCTGATGGCAAGGTCAGATGTTTTTATCAACTTCAGGTTGAGCCGCCCTTCGGGTTCGATGCCTGGTTTTTTAACAGATGCCTGGCGTTGAGGTCAGATGTTCTTTTCAACTTCGGGTTGAGTCGGCCTTCGGATTTGATGCCTGTATGTTTAACAGATGCTTGACAGTGAAGTCAGATGTTCCTCTCAACTTCGGGTTAAGCCGGCCTTCAGATTTAACGCCTGTTTATTTAACAGATGCCTGACGTCGATGTCAGATGTTCCTCTCAACTTCGTGTTGAGTCGGCCTTCGGGTTCGATGCCTGTTTGTTTAACAGATGCCTGACGGGGAGGTCAGATGTTCTAATCAACTTCGGGTTGAGCCGCCCTTCGGGTTTGATGCCTGTTTGTTTAACAGATGCCTGACGGAGAGGTCAGATGTTCCTCTTAACTTCGTGTTAAGCCGGTCTTCAGGTTCGACGCCTGTTTGTTTAACAGATGCCTGACAGTGAGGTCATATGTTCTTATCAACTTCGGGTTGAGCTGGCCTTCGGGTTCGATGCCTGTTTGTTTAAGAGATGCCTGATGGCGAAGTCAGATGTTCTTATCAACTTCGGGTTGAGCCTCAATTTGGGTTCGATGGTTGTTTGTTTAACAGATGCCTGACGGTGAGGTTTGATTTTCTTCTCAACTTCGTGTTGAGACGGCCATCGAGTTCGATGCCAGTTTGTTTAACAGATGCCTAACGGCGAGGTCAGATGTTCTTATCAATTTCGGGTTGAGCCGGCCTTCGGGTTCGATGCCTGTTTGTTTAACAGATGCCTGACGGCGAGGTCAGATGTTCCTCTCAACTTCGTATTGAGCCGGCCTTCGGGTTAGATGCCTAATTGTTTTACAGATGCCTGGCGGTGAGTTCAGATGTTCTTCTCAACTTCAAGTTGATACGACCTTCGGATTCGATGCTTGTTTGTTTAACAGATGTTTGATGGCGATGTTAGATGTTCTTCTCAATTAAGGATTGAGTCGGCCTTCGGGTTCGATGCCTGTTTGTTTAACAGATGCCTGGCGGAGAGGTCAGATGTTCTTCTCAACTTCTGGTTGAGCCGACCTTCAGATTTGATGCCTGTTTGTTTAACAGATGCTTGACAGTGAAGTCAAATGTTCCTCTCAACTTCATGTTGAGCCGACCTTCAGGTTCAATGCCTGTTTGTTTAACAGATGCCTGACGGCGAGGTCAGATGTTCCTCTCAACTTCGTGTTGAGCCGGCCTTCGAGTTCGATGCTTGTTTGTTTAAAAAATGCCTGACGGCGAGGTCAGATGTTCTTATCAACTTCGGGTTGAGCCGGCCTTCGGGTTCGATTCCTGTTTGTTTAACAGATGCCTGACGGCGAAGTCATATGTTATTATCAACTGCGGGTTGAGCCGCCCTTCGGGTTCGATGCCTGATTTTTAACAGATGCTTGTTTTTTTAATAGATGCTTGATAGTGAATTCAGATGTTCGTCTCAACTTCGGGTTAAGCCGGCGTTTGGATTTAATGCCTGTTTATTTAACAGATGCTTGACGTCGATGTCAAATGTTCCTCTCAACTTCGTGTTGAGCCGGCCTTCGGGTTCGATGCCTGTTTGTTTAACAGATGCCTGACGGGGAGGTCAGATGTTCTTATCAACTTCGGGTTGAGGCGCCCTTCGGGTTCGATGCCTGTTTGTTTAACAGATGTTTGACAGCGAGGTCAAATGTTCTTCTCAACTAAGGGTTGAGAGGCCTTCGGGTTTGATGCCTGTTTGTTTAACAGATGCCTGACGGGGAAGTCAGATGTTCTTCTCAACTTTGGGTTGAGCCGGCCTTCGGGTTCCACACCTATTTGTTTAACAGATGCCTGACGGCGAGGTCAGATGTCCCTCTCAACTTCGTGTTGAGCCGGCCTTCGGGTTAGATGCCTGTTTGTTTAACAGATGCCTGACGGTGAGGTCAGATGTTCTTCTCAACTTCAAGTTGAGCCGACCATCGGGTTCGATGCCTGTTTGTTTAACAGATGTTTGATGGAGAGGTCAGATGTTCTTCTCAATTAAGGATTGAGTCGTCCTTCGGGTTCGATGCCTGTTTGTTTAACAGATGCCTGGCGGAGAGGTCAAATAATCTTCTCAACTTCGGGTTGAGCCGCCTTCGGGTTTGATGCCTGTTTGTTTAACAGATGCCTGACAGTGAGGTCAGATGTTCTTCTAATCTTCGGGTTGAGCCGGCCATCGGATTTGATGCCAGTATGTTTAACAGATGCTTGACAGTGAAGTCAAATGTTCCTCTAAACTACATGTTGAGTCGACCTTCAAGTTCAATGCCTGTTTGTTTAATAGATGCCTGACGGTGAGGTCAGATGTTCCTCTCAACTTCGTGTTGAGCCGGCCTTCGGGTTCGATGCCTGTTTGTTTAACAGATGCTTGACGGCGAGGTAAGATGTTCTTATCAACTTCGGGTTGAGCCGCCCTTCGGGTTCGATGCCTGTTTGTTTAACAGATGCCTGATGGCGAAGTCAGATGTTCTTATCAACTTCAGGTTGAGCCGGCCTTCGGGTTTGATTCCTGCTTAATTAATTAATGCCTTGCAGCGAGGTCGGATGTTCTTCTCAACTTCGGGTTGAGCACCCTTCGGGTTCGATGCCTGTTTGTTTAACAGATGCCTGACCGTGTGGTCAGATGTTCTTCTCAACTTCTAGTTGAGCCGGCCTTCGGGTTCGATGCCTTTTTGTTTAACAGATGTGTGACAGCGAGGTCAGATGTTCTTCTCAATTAATGATTGAGACGGCCTTCGGGTTTGATGCCTATTTGTTTAACAAATGCCAAACGGAGAGGTCAAATGTTCTTCTCAACTTCAGGTTGAGCCGGCCTTCGGGTTTGATGCCTGTTTGTTTAACAGATGCCAGGTAGAGAGGTCTAATGTTCTTATCAACTTTAGGTTGAACCGCCCTTCTGGTCCGATGCCTGTTTGTTTAACAGATGTCTGATGGTGAGGTTAGATGTTCTTCTCAACTTCGGGTTGAGCCGGCATTCGGATTTGATGCCTGTTTGTTTAACAGATGCTTGACAGTGAACTCAAACGTTCCTCTCAACTTCATGTTGAACCGACCTTCAGGTTCGATGCCTGTTTGTTTAACAGATGCCTGACGGCGAGGTCAGATGTTCCTCTCAACTTCATGTTGAGCCAGCCTTTGGGTTCGATGCCTGTTTGTTTAACAGATGTCTGACGGCAATGTCAGATGTTCTTCTAAACCTCGTGTTATGTCGGCCTTCGGGTTCGATGCCTGTTTGTTTAACTAATGCCTGATGGGGAGGTCAGAGGTTCCTCTCAACTTCAAGGTGAGCCGGCCTTCGAGTTCGATACCTGTTTGTTTAACAGATGTTGGACAGCGAGGTCAGATGTTCTTCTTAACTAAGGGTTCAGACGACCTTCAGGTTTGATGCCTAATTGATTAACAGATGCCTGACGGCGAGGTCAGATGTTCTTCTAAACTTCGGATTGAGCCGACCTTCTCGTTTCACACCTTTTTGTTTAACAGATGCCTGACGGCGAGGTTAGATGTTCCTCTCAACTTCGTGTTGAGCCGGCCTTGGGGTTCGATGCCTGTTTGTTTAACAGTTGCCTGGAAGCTAGCTTAGATGTTCTTCTCAACTTCGGGTTGAGCCGTCCTTCGGGTTTGATTCCTGCTTGTGTAACTAATGCCTGGCAGCGAGGTCGGATGTTCTTCTCAACATCGGGTTGAGCCGCCCTTCGGGTTCGATGCCTGTTTGTTTAACAGATGCCTGACAGTGAGGTCAGATGTTTTTCTCAACTTCAAGTTGAGTCGGCCTTCGGGTTCGATGCATGTTTGTTTAACAGATATGTGACGGCAAGGTCAAATGTTCTTCTCAATTAAGGATTGAGACGACTTTCGGGTTTGATGCCTGTTTGTTTAACAGATGCCTGGCGGAGAGGTCTAATGTTCTTATCAACTTCGGGTTGAGCCGCCCTTCTGGTTCGGTGCCTGTTTTTTTAACAGATGCCTAACGGTGAGGTCAGATGTTCTTCTCAACTTCGCGTTTAGCCGGCCTTCGGATTTGATGCTTGTTTGTTTAACAAATGCTTGACAATGAAGTCAAATGTTCCTCTCAACTTCATGTTGCGCCGACCTTCAGGTTCGATGCCTGTTTGTATAACAGATGCCTGACGGCGAGGTCAGATGTTCCTCCCAACTTCGTGTTGAGCAGGCCTTCGGGTTCGATGCCTGTTTGTTTAACAGATGCCTGACAGCGAGGTCAGATGTTCTTAACAACTTCGGGTTGAGCCGACCTTCGGGTTCGATGCCTGTTGTTTTTACAGATGCCTGACGGTGAGGTCAGATGTTCTTCTCAACTTCAAGTTGACCCGGCCTTCGGGTTCGATGCCTGTTTGTTTAACAGATGCTTCACGGCGAGGTCAGATGTTCTTCTCAATTAAGGATTGAGACGGCCTTCGGGTTCGATGCCTGTTTGTTTAACAGATGTGTGACGGCGAGGTTAGATGTTCTTATCAACTTTGGGTTGAGTCGCCCTTCGGGTTCGATGCTTGTTTGTTTAACAAATGTTTGAAAGAAAGGTCAAATGTTCTTCTCAACTAAGGGTTCAGACGGCCTTCGGGTTTAATGCCTAATTGTTTAATAGATGCCTGACGGCGAGGTCAGATGTTCTTCTCAACTTCGGATTGAGCCGGCCTTCTGGTTTCACACCTTTTCGTTTAACAGATGCCTGACAGCGAGGTCAGATGTTTCTCTCAACTTCGTGTTGAGCCTGCCTTTGGGTTCGATGCCTGTTTGTTTAACAGATGCCTGACGGCGAGGTCTAATGTTCTTCACAACTTCGGGTTGAGCCGGCCTTCGGGTTTGATTCCTGCTTGTTTAACTAATGCAGGGAAGCGAGGTCGGATGTTCTTCTCAACTTCGGGTTGAGCCGCCCTTCGGGTTCGATGCCTGTTTGTTTAACAGATGTCTGACGGTGAAGTCAGATGTTCTTCTCAACTTCAAGTTGAGCCGGCCTTCGGGTTCGATGCCTGTTTGTTTAACATATGTGTGACGGCGAGGTCAGATGTTCTTCTCAATTAAGGATTGAGACGACCTTCAGGTTTGATGTCTTTGTGTTTAACAGATGCCTAACGGCGAGGTAAAATGTTCTTATCAACTTCTAGTTGAACCGGCCTTCGGGTTCGATGCATGTTTGTTTAACAGATGCATGGCGGAGAGGTCTAATGTTCTTATCAACTTCGGGTTGAGCCGCCCTTCGGGTTCGATGCCTGTTTGATTAAGAGATGCCTGACGGCAAGGTCATATGTTCTTATCAACTTCAAATTGAGTCGGCCTTCGAGTTCGATGCCTGTTTGTTTATTAGATGCCTAACGGTGAAGTCAGATGTTCTTATCAACTTCGGGTTGAGTCGCCCTTCGGGTTCGATGCTTGTTTGTTTAACAGATGTTTGAAAGCGAGGTCAGATGTTCTTCTCAACTAAGGGTTCAGACGGCCTTCGGGTTTGATGCCTAATTGTTTAATAGATGCCTGGCGGCGAGGTCAGATGTTTTTTTCAACTTCGGATTGAGCCGGCCTTCTGGTTTCACACCTTTTTGTTTAACAGATGCCTGACGGTGAGGTCACATTTTCCTCTCAACTTCGTGTTGAGCCTGTCTTTGGGTTCGATGCCTGTTTGTTTAACAGATTCCTGGCAGCTAGGTCAGATGTTCTTCTCAACTGCGGGTTGAGTCGGCCTTCGGGTTTGATTCCTGCTTGTTTAACTAATGCATGAAAGCGAGGTCGGGGGTTTCTTCTAACTTCGGGTTGAGCCGCCCTTCGGGTTCGATGCGTGTTTGTTTAACAGATGCCTGACGGTGAGGTCAGATGTTCTTCTCAACTTCAAGTTGAGTCGGCCTTTGGGTTCGATGCTTGTTTGTTTAACAGATGTTTGACGCCGAGGTTAGATGTTCTTCTCAATTAAGGATTGAGACGGCCTTCGGGTTCGACGCCTGTTTGTTTAACAGATGCCTAACGGCGAGGTAAAATGTTCTTATCAACTTTGGGTTGAGTCGGCCTTCGAGTTCGATGCCTGTTTGTTTAACAGATGCCTAACGACGAATTCATATGTTCTTATCAACTTCGGGTTGAGTCGCACTTCGGGTTCGATGCTTGTTTGTTTAACAGATGTTTGACAGCGAGGTTAGATGTTCTTCTCAACTAAGGGTTCAGACGGCCTTCGGGTTTGATGCCTAATTGTTTAGTAGATGCCTGACGGCGAGGTCAGATGTTCTTCTCAACTTCGGATTGAGTCGGCCTTCTGGTTTCACACCTTTTTGTTTAATAGATGCCTGACGGCGAGGTCAGATGTTCCTCTCAACTCCGGGTTGAGTCGGCCTTTGGGTTTGATTCCTGCTTGTTTAACTAATGCCTGGAAGCGAGGTCGGATGTTCTTCTCAACTTCGGGTTGAGCCACCCTTCGGGTTCGATCCCTGTTTGTTTAACAGATGCCTGACGGTGAGGTCAGATGTTCTTCTCAACTTCAAGTTGAGCCGGCCTTCGGGTTTGATGCCTGTTTGTTTAATAGATGTTTGGCGGCGAGGTCAGATGTTCTTCTCAATTAAGGATTGAGACGGCCTTCGGGTTCGATGCCTATTTGTTTAACAGATGCCTAATGGCGAGGTAAAATGTTCTTATCAACTTCAGGTTGAGCCGGCCTTCGGGTTCGATACCTATTTGTTTAACGGATGCCTGGCGGAGAGGTCTAATGTTCTTATCAATTTCGGGTTGAGCCGCCCTTCGGGTTCGATCCCTGTTTGTTTAACAGATGCCTAACGGTGAGGTCAGATGTTCTTCTCAACTTCAGGTTGAACCGGCCTTCGGATTTGATGCCTGTTTGTTTAATAAAGTCTTGTAGTGAAGTCAAGTGTTCATCTCAACTTCCTGTTGAGCCGACCTTCAGGTTCGATGCCTGTTTGTTTAACAGATTCCTGACGGCGAGTTCATATTTTCCTCTCAACATCGTGTTGAGCCGGACTTCGGGTTCGCTGCCTATTTGTTTAACAGATGCTTGACGGCGATGTCAGATGTTCTTATCAATTTCGGGTTGAGCCGGCCTTCGGGTTAGACGCCTGTTCGTTTAACAGATACCTGACGGCGAAGTCAGATGTTTTTCTCAACTTCGGGTTGAGCCACCCTTTGGGTTCGATGCCTGTTTGTTTAACAAATGCTTGACAGTGAGGTCAGATGTTCTTCTCAACTTCAAGTTGAGCCGGCCTTCGGGTTGAATGCCTGTTTGTTTAACAGATGTTTGACGGCGAGGTCAGATGTTCTTCTCAATTAAGGATTGAGAAGGCCTTCGGGTTTGATGCCTGTTTGTTTAAAAGATGCCTAACAGAGAGGTCAGATGTTCTTATCAACTTCGGGTTGAGCCGCCCTTCGGGTTCGATGCCGGTTTGTTTTACAGATGCCTGACGGCGAGGTAAGATGTTCGTCTCAACTTCGGGTTGAGCCGGCCTTCGGATTTGATGCTTGTTTGTTTACTAAATGCTTGACGGTGAAGTCAAATGTTCCTCTCAAATTCATGTTGAGCCGACCTTCAGGTTCGATGCCTGTTTGTTTAACAGATGCCTGACGGCGAGGTCAGATTTTCCTCTCAACATCGTGTTGAGCCGGCCTTCGGGTTCGATGCCGGTTTGTTTAACAAATGCCTGACGGCGAGGTCAGATGTTCTTATCAACTTCGGGTTGAGCCGGCTTTCGGGTTCGATGCCTGTTTGTTTAACAAATGCCTGACGGCGAGGTCAGATGTTCTTCTCAATTAATGATTGAGACTGCCTTCGGGTTTGATGCCTATTTGTTTAACAAATGCCAAACGGCGAGGTCAAATGTTCTTCTCTACTTCAGGTTGAGTCGGCCTTCAGGTTCGATGCCTGTTTGTTTAACACATGCCAGGTAGAGAGGTCTAATGTTCTTATCAACTTTGGGTTGAACCGCCCTTCTGGTCCGATGCCTAATTGTTTAACATATGTCTGATGGTGAGGTCAGATGTTCTTCTCAACTTCGGGTTGAGCCGGCATTCGGATTTGGTGCCTGTTTGTTTAACAGATGCTTGACAGTGAACTCAAACGTTCCTCTTAACTTCATGTTGAACCGACCTTCAGGTTCGATGCCTGTTTGTTTAACAGATGCCTGACGGCGAGGTCAGATGTTCCTCTCAACTTCAAGGTCAGATGCCTGACGGCGAGCCAGCCTTTGGGTTCGATGCCTAATTGTTTAACAGATGTCTGACGGCAATGTCATATGTTCTTCTAAACCTCGTGTTGTACCGGCGTTCGGGTTCGATGCCTGTTTGTTTAACTAATGCCTGATGGGGAGGTCAGAGGTTCCTCTCAACTTCAAGGTGAGCCGGCCCTCGGGTTCGATACCGGTTTGTTTAACAGATGTTGGACAGCGAGGTCAGATGTTCTTCTCAACTAAGGGTTCAGACGACCTTCGGGTTTGATGCCTAATTGATTAACAGATGCCTGACGACGAGGTCAGATGTTCTTCTAAACTTCGGATTGAGCCGACCTTCTCGTTTCACATCTTTTTGTTTAACAGATGCCTGACGGCGAGGTTAGATGTTCCTCTCAACTTCGTGTTGAGCCGGCCTTGGGGTTCGATGCCTGTTTGTTTAACAGTTGCCTGGCAGCTAGCTTAGATGTTCTTCTCAACTTCGGGTTGAGCCGGCCTTCGGGTTTGATTCCTGCTTGTGTAACTAATGCCTGGCAGCGAGGTCGGATGTTCTTCTCAACATCGGGTTGAGCCGCCCTTCGGGTTCGATGCCTGTTTGTTTAACAGATGCCTGACGGTGAGGTCAGATGTTCTTCTCAACTTCAAGTTGAGTCGGCCTTCGGGTTCGATGCCTGTTTGTTTAACAGATATGTGACGGCAAGGTCAAATGTTCTTCTCAATTAAGGATTGAGACGACCTTCGGGTTTGATGCCTGTTTGTTTATCAGATGCCTAACGGCGAGGTCAAATGTTCTTCTCAACTTCGGGTTGAGCCGGCCTTCGGGTTCGATGTCTGTTTGTTTAACAGATGCCTGGCGGAGAGGTCTAATGTTCTTATCAACTTCGGGTTGAGCCGCCTGTTGCACCCTGAAATTTGCTCAACCTATTTCACTTGGTTTATGTTTCAATTACATTAGCATTTGCATATAGAGTCATGTACATAGTCTAATCATCTGCATAGCATAGCATAGCAAGTCATCCAACAAGGGACCAAGCACTATTCTCATCTCTATGAGCCTATCAAGAGGTTATTGTTCAAATTCAAGCACATCCCAGTCATCAGAGAAGAAAGTGAAACCCAAGAAGTCAGTAGATCAAGCAGTGAATCTATCTCCTATCTGAGGGTATTTGAAGATCATCAAAGAAGTTGTGAGCTGTGAATTGAGCATGGAGAGTATGTAGACATCATGGAGGACCTAGAGGGTCATGTTGAAAGAGAGACAAGTCATTGATAAGGTCACAAGAGTTGCAGTTGAAGACAGTCAACTAGGGTTTCATCTGGGTCAACCCTAGGTCAACCCTAGGTCAAATGATTGATGGAAAGGCATCAAGGCCTATTTGAGAGATGTGGGGTTCATCATTTGACATGTAGATAATGATGTTGTGTTGTGCCAAGAAGAAATCAAGAGAAATCAAGAAGAGGAGTTTCTAAATTAGGGTTTCTATGTAAAATCCCCTGATTTAGGGCAAACTTCCAAGCAATATAAGTCAAAATGCAAGCTTCAAATGGATCCTTGGCCAACATGAAACTTGTAGAGGATCTCAAGACCTTTAATTTGAGTGGTGAAAGACATCAAGGAGATTTATAGAACTCAAGTTATGGTCCTTGCAAGTTACAGGTCATCTGAGGTATCTGAAATTTTGTCTGTGAAAGTTACTTGTCTTCCAAGCAACTTTTACCCCTTAAGGAGATTTCAAATGAATTTATGGTCAACATATATATTAGATTGAGTAGCTTCATGCATTGGTTGGTGATTCATTTTGTTCATAATACCAAGTTATACTTCATTCTTCCATTTTGCAAATTCATCTCAAACTTTATCAAATCTTCATCAATTCCCAAAGTTCTTGATCCTATCATCATCAACATCTTTCATAGATCACATTTCCATCAGAATTTGGTTGAATTGAGCAAGAATTCGTGCTATCCATCTTCATCATTCAAGGTGCAAGAAGAAGTGGTTACAAGGATCTAAGGCATTGGAGCAAGAACTTTTGCATACAGAACAAAGAATTGAGTGTGTGGATCAAATCCAGATCATTGCAAGCTTTGGATCTCAAGAATTCTACAACTGCTTTCATCATTTACACCAGGTTGGTTTTCTCATCGAATTGGCTAAATTAGTTAGCATGTTAGAGAATTTTAGGGTTAGAACTGTTAGATTAGGTTAGATGATGGAATTCAGAAAGTTTGAGAAGGTTTAATGGAGGTTACCAATGGTGGACTAAATATGTTGTGGCTTAGAACTCTTAGATTAAAGCATGATAATCTTAGATGTATGGCTCAGAATGATCAGTGTAGAGTGTAGATCATGTTAGGGTAGAAGTTAGCAAGAATTGGCATGGTTGATAGCAGAGGAAAATGGTGGAATCAGAATCTTCTACCTATCGGGTTTGATGCTTGAGTGAGTTTTAGGGGAAAATAATACCATGGCTGTGTAGAAGGGAAGAAGTAGAGCATCTTTGCTCTTTATAGTTTAGGATTTCATCAAGGTATGAGGGAGCACGATAGACTGGAAGGTTCATGCATGAATGTGGAATTTCTGAGACCCTAGAAACCATTTGGAGAAGACGATCTCCTGGGCATTGGATTAGTCTAATTTCATTGACTCTGAAGATGATCGTAGGGCTGTCATTTAAACTTGAGAACAGAGGGAAATTCCAAAGGTGAAACGATGCGTTTCACTTAAAACGCAACCCTGGGCTCAGCAATTGTTACTAATGCCACCCCAATCAACCAAGGCCCAAACAATTTTAACTAAAATTCTTGCTAACTGCACCGTTTCTTTTTTTTTTTTTTTGTTGTGTTTTCTATGCACTGGGCCCAGACGCGCATTGCTAGGCGCGCCCCCCAATCTGGGCCCATCCTTTTATTTCAACTAGAATTAATACTCATTGCACCCCCTGACCCATTTAATCCATTAATTTCATTCATTTTTTTTAATTTCTTTGAAAAATCATAAATAATTGAAAAATGCTTATTTTTAATTGGTTGTTTTTGCATATTGTTCATAACTTTGTTAAGAAAAGTATCCTATAAAAAATTTAGCATTTTATTTTATTTTGTATTTTTGGCATATTTTTCTTTTAAATAGGTTTAAATAATGTTTAGTTTAATGCATGAATTTGTTGATTTTAGTTTGATTAGATGCTTTAATATTTTTGACCCATTCTTTTAAGGTTGATTTGCTTAGACCTTTAGCTTGTATATAAAATTTAATTCATGATTTTAGGATTTAATTTTAGATGATTTGTTTAGGTGTGATTAGTGTGATCAAAACTAGGGTTTAGGAGATAACATAGGTGTAGTGAATCAATTCTTTTAGGAGTTGTAGTTTGAATCTTTGGGGTATGGGAATATAGGGGTTATGGGTAGAAGATAGATCCCTTAGAAATTGTTACGCTTCCCCTATTCTACTATTACTATTAGTATACTGCTTATATTTGTTTGACTGTGTGGTGTGCCCTCTCTAGGGTTATTTCATTTGTCTGTGTGGGGTATTGGGCTTGCTTGGGGCTTGGGGTTAGAGTTGAAGACTGTGATGATGAAGGCCATTGGAGATCAAGAGTATGAAGACCAACTTCCAAAGTTGATGGGGAGTATCGTTTACTGGCAGCTGTTGAAGAGTATAGGATTTAGGAATTAGGCAGAGCTCTAGAGTAGAGAATTTGATTCACAAACATGGAAGGCCTTGCCTGCCTCCATTCTTTCTCTATGATTCAAAGTCTCTTTCAAATATCCACCTCCTTCCTTTGGAAGGATTAGTGAATGTATTTGAAAGATAGAACTTTTGAGAGAAAATTGTCTGTATAATGTTAACAGTTAATGAGCCACCCTTGGTAGGCAGTTGACTGTTTAACATTCACTTCCTCTTGTTGACTGATATTCATCTTGGAGATTGGGACTTGAAGAAAAGCCATTGCATATTGAAGACAAAGACCGTGCTGGAAGGCTGTGAAGATAAAGACTGAGGCTTGCTTGAAGCTTGTAGCTGTTTGATGATGACTTGAAGACAGATGTTGATGCAGAGCTGCTGTTGCTGTTTATTTTTGCTGTTTTTGATTCCTGATGTATTGATTGGTTTTCCCTGACTGTATTGCTTGCTGTTTAACCTGTTAGGTTGAAAGTGAATGCTGTTCACTTTTGCCTATTGTTTTCTAGGTTCGAGGTTGAGTGGGACTCCCTTGCCTCGCTTGTATTGCGTCATCCATGCATTTTACTGCTTTATTGTATATATGCTATTGTTTCTGTTTCCGTTTATCCCTTAGGATCTCTGTTTCTCTCTACGCAAGAGAGGAACATGGTAGACACTAGGTCTTAACCCATGTATGATAACATTAGGATAGTTTGGTACCCTTTGCAACCATAGGTTAGAGTGCTGTCTCTTATTTCTCAAAACAAACAGAAAAAACACAATAAATATTTCAAACACAATAAAAGACACTTCTTCCGTAAAAGAATGTGAACTCATCAAAACGTCAATTTTGTCCGCTTGGACTGTTAATCAGAAAAACCCTTTTTCAGAAGGAATAAAAACAATCAAAACAGACTTGTGTCGTACGTGGCCCGAACTACGTTTGCTCTGATCTTTCATGCTGTATGAAAGTACGTAGGCATAGGATGCGATATCCTAGTGAGCAACCTTCCCCTCCTTTCCCGTAGGTAGGAGAACTACGTTGACTCTGATTTCTCGTTCCAGACGGGAATACGTAGGCATAAAGTGCGATACTTTGCCGAGTCATTTTATTTTCTTTTAACCCTTGACCTGTAGATTAGATAGAATAACAATCCATACCCGAAAACAAGCGTGGATCCCGTCGAGTACGACGGACGTGAGGGGTGCTAATACCTTCCCCTTGCGTAACCGACTCCCGAACCCAAGATTTGGTTATGATGACCATTCCTTTCCCGTCTTTGCGGTAGGTTTACTCTGAGCGTTTCCTTTCCCTCCCGTGGGATAAATAACACACGGTGGCGACTCTTCTGTTCAGCCGGCGCCGATTTTCGCAGTAGCGACAGCTGGCGACTCTGCTGGGGATCCAACGTCCCCTGGCTGCTAAGGACTGCGATAGTTCCTTATGCATTTGGGATCCAATGTCCCTTAAGCGAGTCAATCCTAGCGCTTGTTTTCCCGTCGAGGATTTTGTATGGATTTATATTTTTGTCATTTACTTCCAACTATATTATTGTTATTACTGCTGTATTGGGGTGTGACGGGTGATTCTATGATTGAGAGATAAGCCGGACCTGGGCTTGAGTGCACCTAGAATTAGAGTAGAAAGTAGTGGGCGCGTGCCGGCTTTGCTTGCATTAGTGTCTCACGAAATTTACACTCGGACGAGGTTCTTCTGGTTGACTTCTTTTTCTACCCTTTGGGTCGAAGGGGTTGTTGGTTAGCTGAATTGTCGACTCCGGGAACCGATCATTTGGAAGTTGGCTAAGTGAGGCCTCTTTAGGATTTGATGATGCCACTCCTTCTGGGAATCGTATCATCAACCCTGAAAGTCTGTGACGCCGACGACCGCATAGGATGCCATACTTTTGTCAGTTACTAGGACACCTACCTGTGAGAGGGTTTGGGGTTATGCAGGTAACTAGACCTTCAGATACCGGTTATTTCTTGATCTGAGATCCTGGGTATTTATGGACAGTTATGAGGTTTATCAGAGACCAGTTGGAGATATGATATGGGGTCTGTCAGAGACCAGTCAGAGTTATGTTGTGGGGTCTATCAGAGACCAGTGTTGGAGCTTTGTTTTGGGTCTATCTGAGACCAGGGTTTGAGGAATTCTGAAGGGTCTATCTGAGACTTTTGATATGGTTCAGGCTTCTCAGCCATGGCATTTGGTCCCTGTTGCATGTTACTTGCATTGCATTGTTTGCATAACCATTATCATTGCATCCCATTAACGTGTGTCTGTGCTGCAGGTGCATTTGCATATTCCCTGGTTCTAGTGCCCGAACTTCTGCTTATTGATCATGGCTGGTTTGAGGAAGACAATTGCGTACAAGTTGCCAACACCTGACATTACTCCCTTACTTGGTCTGATGTCTCTTGCTGATGAGGAGGTTAGGAGAAGTTTCAGGATGAGTCATGGAAGATTGCTGAGACTAGTCTGTAAGCCAACTGCTGTTGAGATGAATGGGCTGTACACCTTGATGCAATTCTATGACCCGACTTTGAGGTGTTTCACGTTTGCTGACTTTATTTTGGGGCCTACCATTGAAGAGTATGTGGAGTTTACTGAGCTACCAGTACAGAATAGGGTTCCCTTTATTCACTCTGCTGCTGAGCCCAAGTTGGAGGACTTAGCTAAGGCCTTGCACACGAACGCTGCTGAACTATTAGTGACTTCTTGGCTTGGGGTTCCAGGTTTCTCCCTTGATTTTCTGGTTGGCAAAGCTCAAGAGTATGCCAAGAACGGGTGCTGGATAGTCTTCAATGCTATCTTGGCTCTATGCATCTACGGAATAGTGTTGTTTCCCAACTTACCCAATTTTGTGGACTTGGACGCTTTCCATCTGTTTGCTGCTGGCAACCCGGTGCCCACTTTGATTGGAGACTTCTATCACTCATTGCACTACAAAAATGAAAATAGAAGAGGAAAGATTGTTTACTGTTGTGCGCCGTTGTTGAACATGTGGTTTAAGAGTCATCTTCCCCTGAAGGGACCTTTTGTGGATAGTGCAACTACAGCTGACTGGCCAGAGCGCATGATGAGGCTATCTTCTGAAGACATTGAGTGGTTTGACCGAGACTTGTTGGGGTCTGAGCTTATTTTTAGTTGTTCTGGGTACCCTAATGTTCCGTTGATAGGAAGAAAAGGGTGTATCAATTACAACCCGTCTCTGTTCATTCTCCAGTTTGGATACGCGTTGAAGAACCCACCGAAGGAGGAAGAAGTACAGGAATCTCTGTACTTCACCGGGGATTTGAATGGAGAGTTACTAGCGAAGCTTCAGCATGCATGGATGCGTATTAACAGAAGAGGGAAGCCACTGTTGGGGAAGAATGATTGTCAGGCTTATGCACCCTACAAAGTTTGGATCCAAGGGAGAGCAAGACAGTTGCGGATGCCATTTCCGGCTGCACCAGTCCCTGTTCATATTCCGGTGGAAGAACCAACCACTGTCACTAGGGAGGCCTACGAGCAAGTTGTAAGAGAAAAAGAAGCCTTGATGAAGATCAATGAAGAGTTAGAAAAGGAGCTAGCTCAGATGCGCAGTGAGAAGAACAAGGCCGTGCATGCTTTCCAACAGCAGATCGAACTAGTAAACAGGCTAGGTGCTGAGTTGACTGAAGAGAGGAAGAAGCGTGAACGTCTGGGTCAAGAGTTCAGAAGCTCTCATGACATGCTGGAGTCCAAAAAGAAAGCACTCGACGCCGCACACCGAGAAATCTCTTCTTGTAACAAGACTTGGAATGCTACGCTAACCAACAATAAAAAGAGGGAAGA